>JAPXFQ010001948.1:0-600000 GCA_028564705.1 Apricaphanius iberus
CGTTTATTAACTTAAAAAAATAACTGGATTTTGGTCCAAAATTCTGCACACAGTCGAGGTCACCATTTGTTGAATTAAATAATTATCATAAGTAATTCAATGCATGTTCAAGCAGAGACAAAATGGAGCCAATTTCCAGTTTAACATTTATTTTGAACAGATTAACAAATTGCAGTTTTACAGAGGAATTTTGCCCCCGTCGTTCCCCTGTGGTCCAGATTTAAAGAAATCTGAACATTGGATGATTTTCATGTCAAAACTTTTATAGACTCCAGTATTCTGCCAGGGTTGTAGGCGTTCCTTCTCCTCGAAATCTTACTCCAATCCGATCATTTCCAAACAGTGTCTGAGCCATGATTTGCTGTCAGAGAATCCTGGAGTCAGAAGATGGGTCGTCTCTGTTCTGGGTCAAAGGTTCATTATAAAGATTTATGGTTAAATGGCTATCTGCTTCTCTAAAACTTTTCTCCCAGTTTCTTATCTAAACATCCTGCTTTTACAACATGCCATAAACTTTAGCCAAAAGTTTTACGACTTAAAAGCTTAGCCCCATAAACAATCCTGCTTTTACAACATATCTTTACCATCATGCAAGCTAATTAAAACAGACTTTTACTTTCTGAATACTAACTAAAGATTATATAAACATATTTAATACGAGACTGTTATATAAAGTAGCCCCAAAAAATATGAGTCACGACACTAGCTAAGCTAAAAGATAATAGCCCCATGCCTGACTGCTGCCGTATCTGCGCTCCTCCGAAGGTTCTCCTATTTCTCAAACCTCAAAAGGTAAGAACTAGTAACTTGAAATAATTATTAAAATGTAGTGTCCTATAATTAAAGTCCAACGAAACAGCCTGTCATTCAAAGTCCGGCCCCCTCATTAATAATACAAGATTTCAAAAAAATTATCTTACGAAAACCAGCCTGGTGCCTATTTTTTTGACGAGCCCAGCGTTATCTCGGGAAGAATATGTAGCCATAGAAATTTTTAAAAAATTGGGCACCAGGCATTAAAGTTGTTTTTAACGTGTCTAAAGTCCAATGCTTTTCAATGGGGTCCTAGCGGCCAAATGGAGGTACTACAGCAAGGGAGGAGCAATGGCGGCCTCCATGGTATACGGTCACAAAGCAGAGCCACTGCTTTGTGACCGTATACCATGTATGCGGTATGAAGCGCTCCGTTGTTGCGTCACATTGAGAGGTGCTCGTGATGAAATGAAGCGCTTATGATGAAGCGCTGAGCTGTTGCGAGAACACTTGTCTGTCTTTTCAGTAATAAAGAACTGAAGAAACAGATTTTTTTGCAGAGATGATCAGCAGAGGTTACTGTTGACATGTGTTTGCTGACATGTGTCTGTGCTGCCTTCGTGGGTAAGGTGGAAAAGTGATTTTTCACCGCATTTGCTGAATTTTGTTGAGTCTTTTGTTTTCAGACAAATAACAGAAGACACTGAGGTCTTAACGGGCTCTGGATTGATAGATTTGTAAAATTGTTGTTTCTCTTAGTGGCTGAAAGCTGTGCCCAAAGATGATGGCGAGGCTTACTGTGCAGTTTGCAGCAAATGAATGAGTTGGGCACAATGGGGATCAAAGCGCTGGAGTCTCACATGAGGAGCATTAAAAAAAAACATATCTTTTGGTACAGTCTGCCAACATCAGCCTCAAATCAATGACTTTTTTATCACCACCGCTAACGGAGAAGAGGGTGCGAGGCCTGTTCAACAACCACAGACATCGTCAGACATCAAAACAACTTTTGTCTCTACTCCGACACTGAGGGCAGAAGTAATCTAGGTGCTAAGGATTGTAACAGGTCACCAATCGTACATGTCAAATAAGGGAATTGATGACATATTTGAGGCAATGTTTCCTGACTTCGTGCTTGCTCAGTCATTAACTTGTGGTAAAAATAAAAGCCGATGTTTGGCAGCATTCAGTTTGGCCCTGTATTTTAAAAAAAACGTATAGCCTAAGTCTATTCCAGCGGGGCATTCTTCATCATGTTTGAGAGTTAAACCATACCATGAAAATTAAGCAACTATACCTACACATAAGTTCAGTTGATTCTGCGGTTCGCAATTTTTGGGACATGCTACTGCTCCGGACCTACCACATCATTTGTAAGTCAGTGCTTTATTGTCTGTTAACCATTCGGATAGAAGATATGTCTTGGCCAAACTAGGCTAGTTATGAATAATATTAGGCCAACAATTCCGGTTGCAGTTTTCTTAAATGAAACCATGAAAGGTAGACTAAAGGTAAATTCTGATAGATGGTATTTCAAATTGTTTTTCCTTAATTTAAAAAAAAATTCACATCCCATCTGAAGTTTCTGTCAGACCTGATTTTTAGTGCTGATAGAGAACTTGTAAATGAGGTTAAAATGAGACACTTAACTGCTTTTTGCTGTCTAGACCTTCGTCTTATAGGAGTTTAAACTGAACTAATGGTTCTGAAACTGGGTCAATTAACACTAGAAGACCCAGGATTTTTTGCTCTACCTATAAAGCCCACAGGTAAGCCGAAAGGCTGGATGGCCCCCTGTGAACCCTCCTTTTGTTATGTAAACGGGGCAATCACTGGGACACCACAGGAGGGGGGATATGCAGAGCCACTTCACTCAAAACACCTTGACATAAAATGGGGGAGGGGGACAATCAGGTAGGAGCAGGATTGCTAACTGACTGTCTGAGCAGAACATATGAGCTGAATCAAAATGTAATATATGTAGAAGGATGTAGACGTGTGGAGTTCCACAAGGGTCAGTTTTAGGTCCACTGCTCTTTATTTCATTTATTATTAAAATCTGTGAAGTATCCAAAACTTTTGTTGTTTGCAGATGACACTACCATTTTGTTCTCTTGGAGAAATTTATTAGAGATAATGGTATCTATAGGAGAGGAAATGGTTAAAGTGAGGGATTGGTTTAATAAAAAAATTAGCTATCCTTAAGTTGGGAAAGAAACAAATCATGTGATTTTTGGTAATCAACAAAAAGAATTAAAATGTGAGATTATCAATAGATGGAATTAAAATAAAAAGAGACGGGGAAGTAAAATTTGTGGGTGTTATTTTGGATAAAAAAATAACTTGGAAAGCCCACATAAGTTATAGTAGGAGTAAAGTTAGCTAAAGCATGGGTATTTTATATAAAGTCAAACATCTGTTCAATTATAATTTGCTATATATGTTGTTTTGCTCACCTATTCTTCTGTATCTTGGATATTGCACAGAAGTCTGGGGTAACATTTATCCCAATAACACAAAACCTTTGTTTTTGTCACAGAAAAGAGCAATGCAAATTATCAATCTAAAAAAGTATCAGAATCAGAGAGCACTCCAACAGTTTGTTTGACAAATCTCAACAGCTTAAATTAAGGGATATAGTTGATTTAAAAATCGTATTGTTTATGTTGGAAGCTAAACAAAAAAATTTTACCTGAAGGACTACAAAAATGTTTTACTCAGGTTTCAGAAGATGACAGCCATAGAAGACAGTATCACTTTAAAATTGTATATGCTCGCACTACTTTAAGACAGAAGTGTTTTTCAGTTTCTGGGATCAAATTATGGGATTCCTTGAATATTGAATTTAAATGCTGCAAAAAAATCAAAAAAAATTATAAAGATAAAATACTGGTAAACTCTGAAAAAAGAAAGACATTTGAAATAAGTTAAATAACTCTAAGACATGATTACGTTTACTATAAGTAGAAGTAAGGTGAATTAACAGGGTTCAGGGCTGGGGTTAAAATGAATTAAAGAGAGGTAAGGATTTGATATTTTTCTTTTTTGTTTTATTTAGAAAGGGTGCAGGTTATATAAGATTAATCTCCTTGCTATTTCCTTTGTTCATGAAAAAAAGAGTGTATTTGTTGTATATCTTTGTATGAAACATACATGAACAATAAACAACCTGTCGTATGTGTCAGTGTCTCAGTGCTGTATGTTCACCAACGTTCTCCAACAAACATATGGAGCCTTCACTGTACAGCTGTGTCTACACAGAGAAAATTAAATTACGCATATGCCCCCCCTTTTTCACTAAATATGTGATTTCCAAATGCAGTTGGTTGCACTTGATTTTTTTAGGGGTGTTGCGGTAAAGAGGAATAGATACAGAAGAACACCGCACTTTCAAAAATGTAATTCATGAAGATGCATAATTTTCCTTCAATCTCATGAAGGAGCTCCATTTTATGTTGGCCCATCACATCAAATCCTAATAAAATTCATTGCAGTGTTTTAGGTTGTAATGTGGAACACAAGGAAAATGTCTAAGCAATATGCATACTTTTGTAAGTCACTGCATACAATCCCAGTGATCAAGTTTTGTTTCATTTTTCCCACATACAGCTGAAACCTGATAATTACGTACAACGTGTAAAAAGTCACAAATCCTTTTTCTTTATCTCACGTGCCTATGGTGACATCATGGGACAAGTATGGATATGACTTTCAAGGTCACCACCACAATGCTGATCTCAAGCATTTTATGACATCTTTTAGACGTTGCTTCCCTGTTTAGTGGATGTAAAAGCATCTGGTGAGAAATGTGGCATGTTTGGAGTTTTTTTAGAATTTATTTACAAGAAAAGAAAAAAAGAAATAGTTTCAGTACTTTCTGTCTTACATATTTTGCTGTGTCAAAAAATGTTTTCAGTTAAAAAAAAGTGTGATAATTTGACATATGGCTTTACTGATATGTGCATTTTGCAAATGAATGCAATATTGCAATGATTTTATTTTAACAAACAAAACACCAGGGTTTATGACCTTTGTCAAAGTGATTTATTCCTGATTGTCCCCCTCCCCCATTTTATGTCAAGGTGTTTTGAGTGAAGTGGCTCAGCATATCCCCCCCCCTGTGGTGTCCCAGTGATTGCCCCGTTTACATAACAAAAGGAAGGTTCACAGGGGGCCATCCAGCCTTTCGGCTTACCTGTGGGCTTTATAGGTAGAAAAGCCAAATGGCTGCTCTCTGGTAGTTCTAGTGTTAAGATCCCATGTAGAGAAAAAACTATAACAGATCCCGAACTTTGTGTTAAAGACAATGTATTCGATTCAATAACCCAGTACAGATTTTTGACAAAAATCCCTTTTAAAAACTGCATTCTTAGAAAGTGATTCAAAGAAAAAGTATCAGAACGGGAAGGGGCTGAGGCTTGAGGATAAAACCCCAGAACTTGGAAAAATGACATAATGGGTGTCTGAGAGTGAGTATTGTATTGTGTGTGAGTCAGAAAGTAAGTGTATTGGATAGGACTGTGCAGTGAGTAAGAATATTGTATTGTGTGTTTGTTTGTGAGAGAGTATTACAGACAGTATTGTAATGTGAGTGTGAGAATATTGTGAGTGTGTGTGTGAACGTGTGAGTGAGAGTATTGTGTCAAATGCTTCAAGCAGCATAAGTGAGCTTACATTTCTAGTGTATGTGGATTCACATTGTTACACTGTTCCATTTGATTTAAAGTGTGTGAGTGCCTGAAGTCAAGGAATGTCAAGGAATTAATTTCTTCATCTGGAATAGTGTTTTCTGTTGAATATTTCATAGAACAATCAGTTAAAACAAAAATAATTTAAAATATCCTCATGGTTTCATGCTTGTGTTATGCATGACTTTCAATTTGTTCCTAAATTTTGTTGAAAAATTGTATTAAAAAGTCTTAAAATGAACTTGCTCAAACCTGTAGACACCCTGTTCATGGATAATTACAGGAATAAACAAATCTGAACAAAAATCTGATCATTATCTTTTTTTAATATATTTTTGGGTTATTTAATCAACACAGTACAGTAAACACATTCAGTCATATATAATTTATTTCTATGCAAAGCAATATGCATCCTTTTGTCAAGCATGGGCAAATTTTAACCTTCAAGCAGCTTTGAGAATTTTGTGTTTCAAAATAAAAAGTATAAAAAATCAATGACCATTTATTCTTTTGTCCACCATCAAATTACCTGGTAAAGGTGAAAAATGTAAATACACAAACCTTTGCTCTTTCAAAGTGCAAAACAAAGTTGTAACAGTCATTTTAAGAGTCTATGCTTAAACCCCCTGAAACCTTACATTGCATTAGTGGATTTTTCACTTTGCATTTGAGATCTCCCCACATGTATTATTGTGCATTACCATTACCTTTACAGTCTGCTGCAATTTTGAGCAGTGCAGTTCTCTTGAGTGTCCTAAATTTCAATTTAAAAAAAGCAAATGTATCATCACCTCTTCCCTAATATGAAGTGAATCTATTTCCATAATTACATGGCTTTACTGGTTTTTAGTTAAAACTTCTATGTGCAAAATAACAGGGGGGATTGTTTTGAAAAATATATATTGTGTTCGTTACATTCACCTAATGAAACAGCCGTCAGATACATTTTATTAAAAATGATGATCATCACAAATGTATTAGATGGACTTTAGATCAGATGAGAGGGAAATAAATTACTCTGTGGGTGCATCTCCCTCAGGTCCTGGTCCCTCTTCTCCTCCTCCATTTTCATTTATCATTTCATTGTATTTGCTCTTGAAAAATCCAGCCTGAGAGGAAAAATAGGAAAGAGTATGGAATAAAAACCATGATTGTGGCAATATACATGTTTAAGGAATTAAACTAGATGAAAGAGTTAATGTTTTTAAATGAAAAATATATTTTTTGGTATAATTTGTCTGTGATTCTTTTATATTTCTACAAAGCCCTTAGATGACTCACTTTATACAGACCGGCTGTAAGTAGAGCCAGAAAGGCCAACCCTCCCAGAGATCCTCCTATAATCTCTTTAGTGAAATCTGGTTTAGGAAACACTTCGACCACAGCCTCAATCTGAAAATGCAAGATGAGAAGTTTGTAAAAAAAAACTTCATATGCTTTTTTGGTTCTATAACATTGAAAATAGTGTCACCTTGTGAACAGGAGGGTCATTATTAGAGGTTGTGGAGAAGAAGATGTGCTGGGTCTCGTCGTATTCTAGACTGGCTTCACTGGTCAAGAGGAATTTGGCAGAAGAAAGTCCAATCTGAGGGAAAGGAAAACACAAGTGAATGAGCTTTGTTGTTTCACTTTTTTTTGGGACATTTTCCAAACTGTAGTCAGTGAATCTGAATCAACTTTGCATCAGTTACCTGCTCTATCCATCTTGAACTAATGTTTGAAGAGATGTTGTACGTTATGTCACTGTTCCTTTCCATGAACTTGGAGCACCTGAAAACTCCACAACTGGCTACAGAGCAGTCCTTTGACAAACAAAAAGTTGAATAATCCATAAATCGTACAGGATCTCATTTGGTGGAAAAGGTTTCAAAACTACGACAAAATTCGCATTTTTGGCTTCACAAAACGTGGGGTGTAAAAACTATTGACGGAAACTAATTATATGAACAACCTGTTTATAAAGACACACTTACCAAAGTTTTGCTTTCTTTTATCCTTTCAACAAAATTAGTAAAAACAGGTGTTTCATCTCCTGTGTTTCTCTGACATCCTTTAATCTGAAAACAGAGCCCCTTTGTGTCAGTTTTAGAACAATGTGAATTAGCTTTAATTTGTAGCATTTTTCACCTGAAAACTGCTTGTGTCCATCCAGATGTCTTTGTCCCCGAGCTTTACAGGAACTTTGATCATCACAGTTAAATGTAGTGCTCTGATAGCATTAGTAACCTAAGAGAAGAGGAAATCAAATAAAACAAAAAATTATATTAATGACTGAAGTCAAGGACAAATGTGAAACATATTAATGATACGACTGAATGGAATAATCTTTTACCTTAATGTTTTGCTCAAATGGTTTTTGCAGAGCATTTTCTCCAAATGTGAAGTTGTTGTAGCTGAGGGAGCTGAGCATACATTTCATGTACATATTTAATAACACACCTTTAAACCATTATGATTTTTTAATAATACATATTTTACTTGAATGAACATACCTATCAATTGTAATAAAAATGCTGTACTTGACATCAATCTCTTCCCTCTTGTAGAGTTCATTAGAAGTGGAGTGACGTTTGTTGCCACTAAGGTAGAAAGACAAAATTAGAAATGTTAAATAAAACATTCTGCTTCAAAGAGTTGTACTTTATACTGCTGTATCGTACCTGGTGGCGTTCCCAGTCACAAAGATCCTCTTATCAAGTTCACTGTTGGTGTGGTGACCATAGGAGACGATGAAGACGGCCTAATAGGAAATAAAGAGACGGACTAGATGACTTTCTCTTCTGGCTCAATGATGAGAGAAGCAGCATCAGCAGGATGATAAACTAACCACAGATTGGCTTTTGAATATAGGTTTGTTAATGCTACAGTCTGTTTTTCCTCTTGTTACACCATCCTCACTGTCCAAAGAGTTGCACTCAATTCTTCCCTGTAATAAAAGAGAGATCATCAGCTTTTTGCAGCAGCTTCTCAATAAGAAACTTGTTTTAGTGCCTTACTTCCAGAGATGTATACTTCCTGTAGGAGAGCCCAACCGGGTATGTGAGAATGACGCGACTGTTGTACGAATTTTCTCCACTGTTCTCCACAAAGACGGTCACATTCAAAAGTTCATCTATGCCAACTTTAACCACAGAGGAGCTGAAAGAACATGATAGATGACAAGAACATAAAGATGAAGCCAAGTTGAGTGACTGCAGGTTAGCAAAGAGACATTTCAAACTGGACTGTAAGTCAGCACAGAGGCCAGGAATGGGAATACAAACAAAGCATCATCTTATCACGATACTGCATAATTTTAATCAGGGAAAACCTTAATATTCTGCAACTCTGAATTAAAAGGGAAACAAGGGGCCGTATTCACAAAGAATCTTAGGGCTAAAAGTAGGTCCTAACTTGCAAATTTAGGAGTGACTCCTAAAAAATGTGGGCGTGTCACTCCTAAATTGAGGACTCCTAGTTTCTTAAGATAAAAGTAATTCAAAACCACTTTTAGGCCTAAAAGTAGCTCCTAAGTCTGGGAGTCCTTAAAAGAAGTCAAGAGGACTCCTAACTCCCTAAGACCTATTCACAAAGACTCCCAAAATGGCCGCAGCCAGACGCAATGTGTTGGACACTCTGGATGTTTCTGAATTGAAAACAATACCGACTAAATCTTGTCCTTTATATATTGTTCCCCCTGCACAAAGAAGAAAACGTGCACGTCTTCCAATTTATGCAACATATGTAGGGATGCCTATAAGACATTGCCTACTTGTTGCAGCAGCATTCTTTTTATAAGTGGCGATCTCGAGCCGACACTGGGACTGTAGATAATACTATCTCTTCTCACAGTCGTCTGACGTTCGAGACGCCGCTGGATAAGATGCATTTATGTTTCTGCTAATTTCCACCCATGCCTCCCTTTTCTTCTTATTCGTAATCCCGGCTCCGAATCGCGCTTTGAGGACCGTCCTCCTCTCCAGTACCAACTGTGCCAGTAGTAATAATTGGTCCTGCGTCCAGTTAGGTTTCCTTGTTCTTTTATCGCCACTCATTTTCAGTTCACAAGGTGCTTTTCACGGTAGTGGGGGGTGTCTATTTAAGATGTGGCTGATGTGCTCATTAGACAGCCTAATTGTTTACAGCCTACTTGCCGCTGTTCATGATCACGCTTTTATCGACATTGAAGTTTTCCATTTCCTGGTTTCACACAAGTCATTCAACAACCAATCACACTGCTGTCCGTCTATTTACTCATGCATAGGAAATTAAGTTTTCCATTGCAACGGGATGTTACTCTTAGCTTACTTTTAGGGATTTATCCTACGTAAAAGTAGCTCTTAGTGCATTTGTGAATAGGTTTTAGACGACAATTCCTACGTTAGACCTTTTAGCGCGAGTTAGGAGTAACACCTAGCGGTAAGATCAGAGTATTTGTGAATAGGGCCCCAGATATCTATGTAGTGTGTACTGTAGAACCCCAGTATTCGCAAGGGAAAGAGACCACAAACAACTGCAAATAGCTACATTTAGCAAATACTTGAGACCCCCTCTAAAAACTCTTATAACTGCATATTTTAATGGGTCAAACACCAAATATACCTCAATATGCACACAGTGGTAACCATGTTAGCACTATATGACAGAAACTAATATCTATAGTCGTCAGTGTTGGGCAACTAACATTAAAAAAAGTAATTAGTTAGAGTTACAAATTACTTTTTCCAATAAGTACTTGAGTCAGAAACTCAGTTACCACACTGTAAAAGTAATTAGTTACTCAGGCAAACTAACTGTGAAGTTATTTCTATGTTCTATATTCAATGTTAGGTAGTAACAGAACACATGTACCTGCGTTACGTATTTAAAATACTAATTATGAGTACCTGCATTCCGTTACAGTTTCTATTTTTAAACATCGTATTCAGAATTCAGTTACTTTCGTAATACTATTGGAATACTCCTGAAAGATGAAGATATACTGTACGTTTTGGGAAATGTGTGTCTCTGCGTTGTGTAGGAAGCAAGAAGCTACACCGCACATCAACAACATCAACAGCAAACATGAAACATAAAGCATCCGTCTGGCAAGCCTTTCAAGGTATGTGAAAGTCACACAAAAAATTAAAAGACACTGCAACGATGTAGAAAAACAAAATCCTCTACCACTGTTTTTTTTGTTTTTTCCATTATTTGACAGGGCCTATATCGTGTTAGTCAGGTCATTTCTCACAGTTACAGTGTTGGTCGTATCTGACATGACGTTAGCTTGATTATACTTTGTGATGGGTTGCCCGGAAATTATGGCTATAAGGATAAAAGCTTTTCATTTGGAGTGCTATGAATGTCAGTTTACAATACTTTACATATTTATAACAGAAAGTCATAAATAGCCTAATTGCCCAAACTTCATTTAAAATGACTAAGAATAAATCTAACTAGAAAATTTCAGGAAATTTAGAGAAGGGACGGCCACGGTGTGCATGCTAATGCTAACTAGCATGCTAATGCTAATGTTAGCTAACATGTTGGCATTACTATAAACCCATTCAGTACCAAAATATAGTCAAAAAGCTCAAATTAGCTAAAATGCTAACAAGAGCTAGCATGCTAATGCTAACTAGCATGCTAATGCTAGCTAACATGTTGGCAATACTATAAACCCATTCAGTAAAAAAATATAGTCAAAAAGCTAAAATTAGCTAAAATGCTAACAACAGCTAGCATGCTAATGCTAACTATCATGCTAATGCTAGCTAACATGTTGGCATTACTATAATCCCATTCAGTACAAAAATATAGTCAAAAAGCTAAAATTAGCTAAAATGCTAACAACAGCTAGCATGATAATGCTAACTAGCATGCTAATGCTAGCTAACATGTTGTCATTAGTATTAGTAGGATTAGTATGAAAATATACTGGAAAAGCTGAAATCAACTAAAATGCATACAAGTGCAATGTAGTACTGTGTATAACATAGGGATTTTGGTTCCAGCTTTCAAACAAGAAAAAAAAAAATTTTGCTCCCCCTGGGATTCGAACCCACTACCTCTTGCATTGTATTCCTGTTCCTTCACAGTTACACTACAACATCAGTTATACAGCATTGAGTTTTAGGCCATATGATCTGTTGTCTCGTCTCCCAGTTCAGCTTTCAGCAAAGAAAAATTATTTGCTGCTCGCTCCTGGATTTGAACCCAGTACCTCTGGGATGCCAACCCTCTTCCTTAACCACTACGCCATCCAAACATACATATAACACTGACTTTTACGCCATATGTTCTGTTGTCTCCTCTCCATGTTCAGAGTGTTAAACAGCTGCGAACGAACCTTTCCCATTCGAAAACTATAGCAGCTATCAGGAAAATTATTGGAGTGTTAGCGATATTTATCCTTTGTGTTCAATTATTTCAAAGCACAACTCTCTATCTTATTCACAGATGAAATGGTACAGGCAGACAGGGGGACTGAGAAAGACAGAGACATGGTCAGAAAGACAAAGACAGATGGACTGACACATGGACTTGTTTGTAGTACTTCTCTCTATAGTACTGCATAGCATAACCTGTGTTTAAGTGGGGTTTAATAGGCCTTCAATGTGTATATACTGTGGAATGAACTTTAGTGAACTCTGATCAAAGGTGCTCCGTTTCCCCAGCAACAAGTGTGAGTGAAAATTGCAGCAGGTGCAAACACTTAAGATGATTAACAGCTTAGATTTAGACTTTTTCATTAAAAAGTGCGCCGAACAAATCGTTCCCATTCGAAAACCGTACAAGGTATCGGAAAAATTCTTGAAGTGTGAGCGAGATGTATCATTTGTCTTCGTTCATGCCAAAGCAGAAGTCTCTACCTTATTCACAGTCCGAGAGGGAACGAGAGAAAAATGACTAAGAACATCTCTCTGGCTGAGATCATCCTGACCAGCCACAATGATAAACTATAGGAGAAAAGCCCTAAAACTGGGTTCCACTTTGAGCGATCTAGAGCTCGCTGAGAGAAAACCGTGCGACATAGGGAAATTTTGAAATGATCCTGAGAATCACAAAGGGCGGCTCTATTTCATGACCGAAAATCATGTCACTAGTGCGAAATATGTGGCCGTGACGTCGAGTTAAATTTTGATGAGGACCTTCCAAAAGTTCATCACTCCACACTCTGCTTAACGAGCTGCTCCACTCTAAAAATGTCGATTTGGGGCAAACTTTGGGTCGAACAAAGTCAAATTGTGACAAAACCGTAACAGCTATCGACATGCGGTCTTCAATGCTGAACACAGCACGGGCGTGGCTACAATCTGAATTTTTAATGGATTTTTTAGGTTATTGTATGGCGACACAATAAATGCTCAAAATTAGTTGATTTTCATGATTTTTGCCTCATTTTTCCATTCATTTCCTATGGGGCTTTTTGGGCGTGGTTTTTCGCTAATTACGTCGCCATGGTAACTCCAATCGCTTATAAAAGTAATAGCCCGGATGGCGCGATCGAGCCGGTCGTTTTGATGTATATATTGTGGGGGTGCACGCTACGGTACGACCCGCATTAACGGTGAAAGAATAAAGAGTCCGTTTAGAAGTGAATAGTAATAAGGGACTGCCCATGCAATTGCATGGAGGCAGTGCAATACATTGCTTTGCAATGGATTTGCACTGCCTCCATGCATTGCATTGGGCCGTCCCTTAATAAGAAAGTCCAGTTTAGGAGTGAAGAGTAATAAGGGACTGCCCATGCAATTGCATGCAGTGCAATACATTGCTTTGCAATGGATTTGCACTGCCTCCATGCATTGCATTGGGCCGTCCCTTAATAAAATGTAAAGAAATATTACTGCTGAAAACCAGTTTGTTTGTTTGGTTGGTTGGTTTTTGGTCACTGAGAGGTAGCAGTGTTGTGCCAAAAATAATTAAATACTTTATTTTTTCCCAGTCAGTACATAATGTTTATCATTATTATACACTCTGTTTTTCTGTGGGAGTAGCTACCAGGGCATTTTGTGACATTTAAGAGACTTAAACTGTTTGTAAGGGGAAGTATTCCAAGTATTTAGGATACAGGACCAGGATTCAGCAAAGTAATGGAATACGTTACAAAATACATTTTAAAGCAGGTATTCAGTATTCTGTAACTATATACATTTACAAAGTATTCTCCTCAAAACTTTCAGTTATTTTCTGTAATATCTATAACTTCAAATATTTTTTAGAACAGGATGATGAATAAAAACACAATATACAGTGTTTTGGAACATTTGGTATTTGAACTTGACTCAATAAGATTGAAGCTGTATGCAAAAATACAAAAATATACAAAAAGTAACTATTGGACATACACAATCACACACTTTTCATTTAATGGGAAAACTGAGACAGACAAACAAGAAACAAAGGAAAAAATCTTCAGTAAGTTGCGCAAATCTCTGTATCTGTAATATTGCACAGTAAACAAAGCACTAGCCATCTTGTTGTAGTAAGACATTTTAAACTGATTTTGTGTCACCTGGTCACATGACCTGGAACCTTTCACCCCGCAATCATCAATGACACCTGCTCTCTCTCTCCCTGCAGCTGTTATAAAGCCTGACACTGCTTTACATCATTCAGCCACACTGTGGTAACGCGGCACTTTACATCTCCAGTAACAGTAACGCCGTTGCAATGACAGGAAAAGTAATTAATTAGATTACTCCGTTACCTAAAAAATAAGTCCATTAATAACACCGTTATGACTAAATGCTGTTACTCCCAACACTGACGGTCGTCCTTTCTCTTGGTACAGTCAATCAGAGTCAAGGAAAATGAATGGCACTTCTGGATTGGATGCTTTGCTAACAACAGCCGAAAGCATTTGGTGAAAATCCAGATAATGGGATGCCATTGTGAGCTTCTGATTAATTCTGAATAAGTCAAAACATTTAAGATAAAAGGAGGCACACCTGTAGATTAATTTGAAGGAAACACCTCAAACACACCTTATGTGATATCAGGGACAAAATTTATTTTTTATGAAAACCTGCCAGGATATTAAGAAGAGAATTGAGGAACAGAACTCTCTTTGTCTTGTACAAAAGCAAAGGAAGATATCAGCTTCAGCCAGCAACTTGACAAGAGAGTATCATTATCCAGATTTTAATAAATCCAATAACAACATGAACTGAAAAGCCACTAAGCTAAGAAAATGTAGTTGCTCCAAAAACAGCAGGAAAAGTCAGCTTACAGTTTGTAAATGCTGTCAGGAGCAAAAACCTACATTTTTGGCGATGTGTCCTATGGCCTGATGAGACTAATATGTAAGTATATGACTGTAATGGCCTATTACAAGCCTGAGAACACTACCACAACTATACAGAACTGAGATAGCATTTTTCAAATATCACGAGCATCCTAAGGAAAGAATGTAATGTAAAAAACATTTTCCCCGTATCAACCTTGAAGTTATTGATCTTACAAAAGGGGAGTGGTCGTAACCGTTCCCATAAATCACCGATAAAGTGGCTATCAGGTAGCCACCAAAACCCCTGATATTAGTCCAATGATAAAACAGAGCTTAAAAATTGGGGTTAACCAAAGCGGCTTTCAAACCTGACTCAGGTACATCAGTTCTGTAAGGAAGAATGAACCAAATTTCTAGGAAACTATTGTGAGAAATTTGGAGAATTAAATCCAAAAGTTCCAAGTCATAAAGTTCATACTCTATTTTACCACCAAATAAGAAAATGTATGGAATCCTCTGAATCTCAAGCAATAAAAATGCTCTATGAAAAAACATATTTCAATCATTTTGGTGGCAATTAGTTAATATAAATAATTTTGGTAATTCTATTTGACGTAATTTTAAAAAAGGAGAAGGAGAAGCATGATGTGATTTAATGTGCAAGAGTAAAAAACACACAACAAAAAAAATTCTGTTTTCAGAGTGTCTGTAAACACCTGGGTTAAATTTGAATTTCAGAGATTTCTACTAAATCCCATAATATGCAGATATGGTTTTTGCAAACATGACATGTAAAAGTTCATCGCACACATCAAGGCTTTACTTTCAGAAATGAATCCCTTACTTTGTGAAGTTGAAATCAAACGTCAAATCATCTACACACTCTTTATCAGCTCCACAACTGATCTCAAACCCAATCTGTGGATGACAGAAAACTATTCAGCACATCTGCTCAGGAAATGATTAAGCATCAGTATTTAAGTCTATTATCTTTTTTGTAAAGTAGCTTTGTAATGTAAAGAAAATGCTGATCAGATTAAGAGTTACTCACAGAATGAAATGTTGTGGTTTGAACCTGTGGAGAGAGGATTGGTCTAGGTTTATCACCAAGAGGCAAACCATCAAATGTGAATCTGAGCTCATTATTGAGTGGATTGAGAGCATCATCTGGACAAGACTGCAAGAGACAGGAGATGATATGGCGTAGTAAGATATTCTATTTTTAAAAAAATTATTTAATTGCAAATGTTTGAATTAATGGTTGCATTAGAACTGACCTTAATAATGAAGTCAACAACAACACATTTTTTCATATTTAGTTCAAGACTAGCAGATCCATTTGTTGTTCTCAGGTTCTTACTGATCTCAGCTCGGTTGTTTGGTATCTTACGAGTTGCGTCCAACGTCAAAGTGTAATTAATCTTTGCATTAGCTGGAAGACATGTTTGTTTGATTAAAGCTCTCAAAGAAAATAATGTATACATTTTTACCTAACTAAAGTCAGGTACCTTCATTCACATTAGACAATTTGCTCATCATAAAGCAGATATTAGCCTTGCTTTGCAGCGGTTTTGAGCAATCTACATTTTGAGTTGGGATAGGATTTCGGTTGAATGACACAGTGGTAGTCACTGTTACAACTGGTCTGGATCTAGAAAATAGAAAAAGTCATATTGCTGTTTTCTTTGAGAATGTAATTTTTTACTATTGTAACATGCAGACTTTTGTTCCATAAGCATGTTTAGTTTGCAAGAGAATTCATATTTGTTAAATTGGGAAAAGTTTAATAATAACCATAAAGGGGCTTACCTTAGTAGGACAACTGTTCCCTTTGAACCCACCGCTAAGTCAGGAAGTCCATCACCACTCTGATCGTAAGAGGTTTGACTGATTGAGATGCCGAATAACTTCAGGCCTGATTGGATTTCAGAGGCAGCAATTCTCTGTATAATGAGAAACATCTTGTTTTATTATGTTCATCCATTTCCATTTTCTATATGCGCTTCTCTATGCAGAGTCGTAGGGGGAAAATGAAAGCAAACCAAATAACCTAACATCTTTTTGATGGTGAACACATGCGGTACATTGCATTAATAAGGAGTATCCTAGGCTAGAATTTGAACCCCGGACCTAAACTGAATTGGCATGAAACCCATCAAGTAGAAAATGGAAAGGGTTCAACTCCATGTGAAAAAAAATCAAATGGAAAATGGTTTATATTTGTGTTTTGCTCACCTGTGAGTAAACAGGATTAAGTTTTCCTCCTCCTTCTCCTTGGAATATATAAATGCTGCCTTGGCCGTCATTTTCTAAAGGAGCTCCAACGGCCAAATCATTGAATTTGTCTGCATTTATATCAGGCAGAACGGCAAGAGACGACCCAAACCGGCCTCTTTCAGATGCAGCCCCTCTTAGTACTGTTACATGTGATGGATTATCAAAATAACAAAGCACACTCTGAATAAAATTAAGAATGAAAAAAAAAGACTTAGCTATGTTTTTGCCAAGGCTTAACAGGAGAAAAACCAACATGAAAACAAAACTAGATTAAGCATATCGACATAAAATACTTAACATTTACCGAACGACTTAAATCACAGACATAAACTCGTCCCTCTCTGTCATGGTCCTTATACATCGGCGAGGATATGAGGATTAGATCTGTTTTGCCATCAGAATTCACATCCATGGCACAAACCTCTGCCCCAAAATATTCCCCAGTCTGGATAAAACGAGAGAGAATGATAACGAGAAAGAATCATTAATTTCTTTCAAGACTGCTAGTATAAGAATGCAAGTACAGAGAGTCAGGGTTATTATCATAAAGAAGTTAGAAGTTCACATACGATGATATTACCACAGTAATACAGTGCCTTTAAACAATTCTGGAGACCCAAGATGATGTCATGCATTTCTTAGATTCAATATCTGAGTTTAAAGAAGACGCAGATTTGGGTATGTTCAAAAACATCTAAAAAAAATGTCTTCCTTATGTGACAACATGGAGAAATAAAATGAAATTAGTCAAACTATCAGGAGAGAGAATTTTGGATGAGGAAGAGAATTCTGGTTCACCTTACAGTCCAATTTTGACATGCCTGAAGATAACCCATTAATTTGTTTAGACGACATTAAGGTAGTATAAACATCACAGGAATGTCCAGGTCAGGCTATCATACTGTTCATTTAGAAGACAGATTATGTGTCCGAGAAATGAACATATCTTGGTGCAAAGAACAAAAGGCAAGGTTGTAGAAGAAGAAGCTATTACTCCAAAAGCAATACATAATATCCAGAATTCAGTTTGGAATTTTTCACAGGGACAAATGTCTTCATTTTGGAGACCTGTGGTCTGGCTTATGCAACTAAAATGGAAGTTTTTGGTCATAATGATCATTGTTACATCTAGAAAAAAATGGGAGCAATTTGCAAGCTTGATAAAATTGTCTAAACTGTGAAATAAGTGGTAGCCAGCATCATGTTTTGTGCTGCAGGACGGTCTGTTTCACTTTTCACATTAGATGCCATCGCTGCTTGAAGCATGTAAATAATATCATCAGTGAAGTTGATGCTTTGGTCTTCCACATGGACCATGATTCTAAGCATATCAGCAAGTTTGTCAGAAAGGGGCTTACTGTAAGTACAACATGACCTTAACCATGATCCCATAGCGGGCAGAGATGACATGTTGTTTGTCAGTAGGCCAGCCTACAAACTGGATTAAATTTGGTCAGAAGGACTGGGTCAAACTTACTTCAAACTATTATGAGAAGCTTAAATATAATTAATACAAAATAAAATTATCTAAACCTTTTCTTTGGTGAAAGAAACAAAATAATCTCTAAAATATTCACTAATTGCTGAGGTTTTTCCTCCCTTGTGACTCACTCTAAAGGGTTTGTTATCCTAAGATATATATGTATATATGATGCTGTAGGTTTAGGCAACTGGAGGACAAACTGACCACTTTTCCTCACTCTTCTACTTTCTTTTTCTACTACTCTCCAATGTGCATCATTGGATGTCATTTCAGCTGTTAACTTTATGTTTTCTCTCAGTATTTTTCTCTCCATACAAGCTGCACTTGGTTTAGCTCGCTGCTTGGCTTTGGTAATTTTCTGGAAAGTGGCCTGACTGAGAGACTGTGAAGAACAAAATAAAACAGAATAGAATAGAATTGTCCCACAAAATGGAAATTCATATGTAACAGCAGCAAAGTGACAAGCAATATAAACATTTGATTCTCACAGTATAAAAAGTATAAAAACTGAATTTAAGAATTAAGAATATTCCAAATGAAGAATATGTACATTAACGACAAAATGACAAAATCAGAGTATTGTTGAGTTTTAAAAATAAAGTTGTATACTCAGATTAGAAAGTGAAACTGAGTAGGATACTTTAAAGAACAAATAATTAACAATTTAAGAGAAGTTACTTTGCATTTCAACTTTAATGCTTAACTTCTTCTTATCTTACAGCAGAGCTCAACAACATGTCTGCAGCAGTACATCTCCTTCTCGGTCTCTTTCATACCAGACCTTATGATGGCCTTATACTGACCCATAGAGGTTACAGAATACAACAAACACCTAAAAAATGTTTTCTCCTGCTATTAACTATTTATTTTTCTTCAACATTGAAAGTATTCCTACATTGATTCTTCTGTCTTCTCAAACCCCAAGACAGTCGTGGCAGATGACCGCTCATTCTAAGCCATGTTCTTCTCAAGGTTTCTTGTTGTTAAAGGAGAGTTTTTTTCCTCTCCACTGTCACTACATGCCTGCTCGGTTTGCAGGATTGCTGTAAAGTCAACGACACAATGCAGACACTTATCCACTCTCGTTACATGCTTATCTGGGAGGAGTGAATACTGCAAGGCAATGACTTGAACCAATTTACTCGGTTTAATTAAATAGTAAACTTTTTTAACCATCTTGAATGGTTGACTTGACTTGGTTGCTCAATTTGATAACTGGGTTAAATTAAAATGTGTGATTGAAAAAAAAATTCAAATTAATTTCTTTGTAAATGCATGAGTTGTGCATTGGTGCTTTATAAATGAATTGAATTGATCAAATCTAAATAATTTTGGTTATCCCAACTGACCTAAACAAAAATGGTATAGTCTGATTAAAAGCCAGACACAGAGGAATAAAAGAGTTATGTGTCTTTTTATTGAACACATGTAAAAAGAAAATGGTTTTAACTCTACGTACCTGTAATTGACTCGGCCTGATCTTTTCAACAAAATCTAGATTATAAACAGTCATAACAAGTCCTTTGTGTTGATATCGTGGAGCACCAATAATTGTCAGTGGGTCCTCATAAGTTTTGGCAATAGCCATGGAATAACCTGGAATCAAATAGATAAATAGTCAGAGACATTAGAGAAAAATTGCCATTTGAAATCACAAATATTGTAATGGTAAATGGACTGTACTTATATAGCGCTTCTCTAGTCATACTGACCACTCAAAACGCTTTACTTAGAAACCACATTCACACACCAATAGCCAACATGGCTGTAGGTAGAACGATGTAGAATTTCTGGGGTTGAGTGCCTTGCCCAGAGGCACATTGACATGTGCCTGGAGGAAGCTGGAATTGAACCTACTACCTACAAACCTCTGATTGCAGGCCAACTACTCTACCACTGAGCCACAGTTGGCCAATCCTCAGTTAAGGCCTTTAAATAGGCTCAAATATCTACGTCTTTTTTAATTAATCAACACAGCAGTTGTCTAGGTCAATTAATGATCTTTTTAAAATCAAAATGAAATTATTCAGATAAATTGTCCTACAATTCAGTTTTTTTCCTATTCTTACCAAGGTAACTGTCAGCCTCAAGTTCCGGCTCAAATGAGACTGTGCTGGCATGATCGAGTGAGTATTTCTTGTAGCCTCCTTTCCACTCGTTAGCACCAACCATCGACATCTGAATATACTGCAGTGCAAGAACATTTATTAAAAATACAGTTGGTTTTTATAATGTAAGACCAAAATACTCAGAAGAATTTACATTGAATTTACAGATTATTTACCCCAGACCCATAAACTGCCCTGAAGCCTTCTTGAGACATTTCCTGTTTCAGCATCTCACCACTGCTTTGAGATCCTGATGTAAAACAAACAAACAAGAAAAAAAACTTGGTTGTTGAAATAACAATATTTACATTCATCCCAATAGAAAGAAAGAAAGAAAGAAAGAAAGAAAGAAAGAAAGAAAGAAAAATTGTACCTTCAATGCTAAATATTTTTTCCTGCAAACTCTCTTGTATTTTCTTAAGTGCATCAAAGTTTTCGACTTCAAACACAAACTTTTCAGCAGGTTTAGATGCAATGGTTTGGAGCTCCGTTTTTGCCACTGTGTTTTCAAATGCTTTCCCCACCTAGACCAGTAGGTACAAGTTAAGGTATGTACTGCACTACTTAAGTTCAAAGCAGCAATTATGATTGTCCCGATTTAAAAACAGACTCAGTTCATGTGAATGATTGATTGCTTCACAATAAATCACCAATGCTTGCACACAGTGTTTTTAATAAAAACAATGACTGTCTCATTAAACAAAATAATAAAGCAAATGCTTAAAGGGTTAGGTGAAACCTGATATCCAGGTAAATACCTGACAGGAGTCTGGGGGACACTTTAGAACAATTCATGAGAGGGGTTCAAACAAATGAAAGAATAAAAATCATGTGTCAGAAAACACTGGGATCATAGAACAAGAGTACCTCCAACTAGGGGTCAGACACTGTTCAATTTATCAGAATGTGGAGAAGAAGCCATGGGGAGCCATAAGCCCCCCCGCCCCCAAGGAGCAATGGACATCAGAAAGTAAGTTTTGATCAAGTTGAGAAGCTTTTTACTAGAAGTGCAGCTCATAGAATTCTCTTAAAACGCATGTAAATAAATACAGCAGCCTGTTTTTATGTTTATCTACACCTCCTTGTCTTAAAAATCGCCAAAAGACCAGATTACACAAATGATCCTTTCAATATAAAGCATGTAGTGCCCAAACGCTGCATTAACTACTGATTACAGCGACTGTAGGGCCCCGTTCTGGTGAAAAGATCTCTGGCAGTTGACCAATCACAGGCATGCGCTCTCCGTTGATAGAGACAGATAATTAGAAAATGGGGCTCTACGCCATCTGTCCTTCTTAGGTAACAGAGAGCTCTTGCCTCAACGTATGATGGCGCTGCAAAATTGCACAGGTATAAACTAGGCTTTACTATCTGTTTACATGCAGGTGAAACGCGGAAAATAAAACATTGTGTAAAAGTTAATTTATTTCAGTAATTCAACTTAAAAGGTGAGACTAATATAATGAGTCATTACATGCAAAGTGAAATGTTTTAAGCCTTATTTGTTATAATTTTGATGTTTATTACTTACAGCTTATAAAAAAAAAAAAACTTAAAATCTCACTCAAAAGGAATTGTGTTTTTTGTGAATAACAAAAAACAATTATGCTGGGTTAAAACAAATCAACAAAAGGTTGATGTAGGCTCTAGAAATACACTCCATTCTCTAAACACATAAAGATTTATAAAAACATTGAAAATAATTAAAGATGCAGCTTACCCCGATAGCAAACCGAACAATCTTTTTACCATCAGCTAAACTCACTGATGATTCCAAGTATTGGACATCATTAGACATTCCATCAGTAATAACTATCAAAATTTTCTTTACGTTATATCTGGAACCTCCTTCTGATGAGAAGACATGCTCCCTGTGAAATGAAACAAACAAAAGCTTTAATTTATGTTGTTGCAACTTTTTTTCTCTCACAATGCATGAAATCTAAACAAACTAAATGTTTTCTTTGTTTCAGTCATTTTGAGTCCGATTGTACAACTGGTGGTTTTACTTACACAAACATATTATATTTTGTCCTGGTTTTGAGCCCTATTTTCCATTTTAAGGTAATACAACTGGAAATACCACATACATTCCAATTAAACAACTCTAAGAAAGTATAGATACATTTAAAAACCCTTTTGGGGGAAATTTTTTTCTAAACATAATGGTAGTTGTTTAGATGTGATCAATAAAATAAATAAACACTTGCTCCAAAACTAGGTCGGACTTTCTGGAACAGTACTTAACTGGTTTAATAAGAACAAGCTAACATACTATAATTATAGAGATGATACTTAGCTCCACATTACAATGTCTACAGTTGACTATGAACCCATTTGAGCATTGCACAAATTCATATAAAAATAAGTTTGTGGGTGTGTCCTAACTTTTTCCAGCTGAATAGAAACAAAACTGAAGTAATTACTTTTGTGATTTCTAAAGTCTTCACAGTGGCTCCCTGTAGCTCAGAGAATATACTTCAAAAACCTTTTGTCAGTTTATAAATCCATGAATGGCTTAGCACCAAGGTACATTAAAGATCTATTTTCTATCAACCTTCCAGACGATTCAGGTCTTCTGGTTCAAGTTTACTCTGCATCCCCAGAGTCAGAACCAAAGATGGAGATACATGATTCAGTTTTTATGCTCCTCTAATCTAGAACAAACTTTCAGAAAACTAAACTGTTGAAACACTAAGTTCATTCAAATCAAGAATAAAAACACATCTGTTTAGTGTGGAACACTGAAGTGCTCAAAATAAATTAATTAATACAGCCCTATGATATAAATGACTACATGAATAAATGTTAGACAAATATATTATTTGACAAGAAAATAATGAAAAAACCTAAATTCATATAAAACTCCAAGCTCATTATTATTAAACACTTTTCATTTTTCTTTAAAAATGCATTTAATAATATAAAACATTATAACATATAAACATATATATAACATATAACATATAAACATTAATGGTAAAAAAATATTTCATAATATATTTTATTTTTCAGTCCTTTTTTTATTTAATTTTATTAGTTTTTATTCCAAAACAGATTTTTACAAAATCAGCTGTTATTTCATAATGGTGTTTTTCCCAATAGAAAATACATTTCAAAAGAGCATTTATCCACTGAACAAGATCATCAGCCAATCAGGGTCAGTGGTTGTGACCAGCATGCTCATTGACTGGTGCCAAGTTTAGAGTTGCCTTTGATTACTAATAACTGGAACATCATTGATTGTAGTTAGAACTGCAACTTTTTATTATTTCTTTAGGCCACTGCAATATATGACTTTTTAGATTTATTTATTTATTTTTTACATTTTCACAATGTAAAGCACCTTGAGTTTCCATGTTGCTGAAGTATGCTATTCAAAGAAACTTGCCTTGCCCACGAACAGGTTTGTCACAGACAAACAGACATTTTGTTAGATAAAAGAGGTACTTACACAACATCTCTGATGGCCTTAGCTGTCATCGTTAAATGAGACAACTGATGGATTCTGTCAATTTCATTTTCCCAGTTAAATTTATCAAATTGGTTAAAGTAAAAATGAGTTTCAGTATGTGACGAAAACTGGATGACAGCAAACTGCCAAAAAAGAAAAAAGAAATTGAACCTCTTACAATGCACAAAATAAATTACAAACTAAATTAAAGACTGTGAGGAAATTAAAGAAATTATTCACTTTGTTTTTTGTTAAAATAAAAAAAACAGAATCAAGGATTTTAGCCATATTTTGGATAAGCATTTTTATTTACTGTCACATTTGGAACATTTTTACAATTTTGCTTTTGGATGTCCAGAGGCCAATTACTTATGTCCAACAACAGCAATGTGGAATACGGAAATGACCAAGCTCTAAGACTTTTTCGACTCTTAAACCAATGACAGTCTCACCTGTGTATCTTTTCCCAGGAAAGATTTGATCAGATTTTTAACAAATATTTTCATTCTTTTAAAATCATCAGCATTTACACTTCCTGAGCCATCCAACAGAAATGCAATGTCAGCTTGGGTTCGACACTCTGTTAAAACAAATCAGAAAGAGATGTAGAACAGTTTTGTGTAGTGTTATTCAAGTTTTTTATTGAGAAGATTAACCTTCAAGTTCAACAGGCAGTGGCACAGTCATAAAGGAAGTTTTCAGTACCTACCTTCAGTGGTAGATGGATAAGGAGTTCCAAATTTATTAGATGGATTTATCTCATAGCACAATCCATTGTACATGGTGATACTTTTGCAGTCTTTGGGAATGGTTGGACCACAGACCTTCAAAACGTTTGATTAATATGACAAATTAATATTTGATAGTTCATTTACCTTTAAATTTTCATGTTGCATAGACTCTTTATCCCAAGAGCCAGCTACTCCAGCTGAGGATCGGACCGTCAAATTCCCCATCTTTGGTCACCGCCCATTCTACATTGCACCTGACCCCTATGGCCCCTTCTACAAGTGGTGACCTAATTGTAAGTGGGGTCGGGCCCCATGGGTAAAGGCCTGGCCACCTCGCCAATGCATCCCACCTCCAGGCCTGGCTCCAGAGTGGGGCCACAGTGACCCGTGTCCGTACGAGGGAACACTAAGTCAAAAGGTTAGAGTAAGGCTTGTGTCCGATGAGAGTTGGACTGCACCAATGCTGAACTTTATCACAGATTCTTTTCACAACTTTTATGGATAGGATTTCCTGGTTTAGCCAAGGTGATGAGGGGTGCCACTATGGTCCTGCTGGCTTTATTCAAATGCAATCTACAGCTTTTGATGGAGCAGTTCGAAGCCGAGTGTGAAGCGGCTGGGATTAGAATCAGCAACTTCAAGTCCGAGAACATGCTCTTCAGCCTTTAAACGGTAGAGCGCGTTCTCTGGGTTGCGCACAGGGACGGACTTGGACTAAAAAACCGCCCTGGACTTTGACTAGGCCCAGCCTAGAAAAATTGCCATGCGGATACTAGACTACAACAACAATAACGCCTGGCACGAGTGTCACAAGACTTTAAACGTGGCTTATGACACTATATCATCCAAATTATAGTAATAGCACTGATGTTGACCAGATGTTGCGTTAAAAGCATATTGTTTAAGATTAAATTGAATACTCACATAGAAATGGAGGTCTGAACACACTGAAGTAAAGTAATTTAAAGTTGAACTGTAATGGGTCTCTTTCTCTGCTCTTGGTCTGAGGTCAACCTGAATAAACACTAAATGGACTGGATTAAAAAAAAAGTTGTATTCCAAGATAACATGGAATTGATTTTATTATATGCTGTTATAACGGCATATTATATAATCGATTCTATGCTCTTTAAAAATTAATTTATTACTTAATAAGCTTAATTAGTTTATGCAGTAACTATTCTTACTGCACAAATAATATCACATCTAAATAAAAATACAGCATTCCAAATTACAAATGTAACTTCTGTATTCAAAATCTTTCAAATTTGCAAGCATTAACTGTAAATTTACTAACATTGTTAAAAGTAAAATCACAACATATTTTTTAATATCTGCTAATGGATGTGCCATTTTATAGCTAGAAAGTTGAAGTTTAGCTGTGTTGTAATCATAAAAAAATATAGCAACATGTCCATTGTCCTTTCCATTGTCTAAATCACAGGCATGGTCTCACAGAGATGCCCTCCCTCTCTCAGACACACTCGCCCCGCCCTGTGACAAGCTGAAATTGTTTATCTTGGTTGCTACGTGCCCACGCAGAAGCAACACGGAGAGAAACAGAGAAAGCTGAATTCTGTATATTGCACTTTGGAGGACCAAAAAGTCGAAGTGGTTTAAAGCCATAAGTTATAACCTGTATGTTTTAAACACACTGAATAAGGAAACAAAAGCTGCCGCCTTGATTCCCTCTGAAGCTAATTAGCATCGATGCTAGCGCTAGGCTCTCTGTACTTGTTTACTACTATACATGCTGCTGACATCAACAGTGCTGACTCAGCGCCCTGAGCCAATGGCTCTAAATAATATGGTGTTTGCCCGCTGCGCTCCATAAAGCCTCCCTTTACCTCAGGTAGACGAGGGAGAAGAGACATCATGATTTCTTCATTTACCGGAGGTAAAGAGAGGCTTTATGGAGCTCGGCGGCCCCATGCCATATTAGTTTGAGTTGGTTCAGCCGTGACTGTCTTCCAGACCCCACCCCTGTGTCCCCCCGTCAAGCTCATCCTCCATACTTGGCCATGCCCCTCCGTGCCTCCTGGCCCTGCCCACTTTGGTAGAGTTCCCCATGGGCTATCCACAGGTTACCCAAGAGTTACCTACAGCTGAGTTATGCATATTTTTTGTAGTAGTTATGTATATTGTTTCTATGCTTCTATCTTTGCTTCCTGTAATTACCCTATCCGCCAGAAACCCGATCAGTACCAAGCATCCACAAAACTTACGTTACTTCATCTCTTTGCCAGCACTGCAACAGTTAATATATTTGATCGTCCCTTTTAGCGCCCAGTTAGTTCCTAGTATTTCTCGACAGCTCTGCCTTCTTTTCGACCGCCCAGGACATTTAAATAATACATACAAATTGATACATACAATTATACAAACAAATTAATGCTTTTCTCCTCAACGGAGAGCTTCCCCCAATTGAACAACAGTGCCATAAAATAAGAAGAATGGTGCCTCATTACAGACATAACTTTGTATTAGGAGACGTGAAGACTCATCAGCCAGCTTTTTACTGACAATTTACAGTGGACATCAACAGAATATCATCAAGATAATTCCAATTAATCCTCTTCAAAACACAAGCATAAACACACTCGACTATCTCTAAATCAAATTTTACCAACATACACAAACAGGATTTGTAATTATCAGCAAGTGGCAGTATCTTCATATACTGGGGAGTAACTGCCATTAAACTACACAGAAGAACAAGAGAAAATCTGCACGTGTGGTATGGATTGGGCAGATCGAAACCGATTAGGTGATAAATGTGTGTGTGGCGAGGTGGTGAGCCGGCCTACCAGTAGGGTACCTGTGGTACCAGCCTTTCTGTGATCATCCAAATCACACAGATGGTCAGTCTGTCTCTGGTTGGGGATGAGGTTCTTCCTCAAGTGGAAGGAAAAATGGAGTGGGAGATTGATAGAAAGACTGTTGCAGCATCTGGTGTAATGAAATGCTGTACTGCTCTGTCATGGTGAAGAAAGTGCTGAGCCAAAGGCAAAGCTCTCAAATTAACTGGTCGATCTATATGTTCCCACTCTCCTTTATGGTCATGAACTCTAGGTAGTTACAGAGTGAAAGAGATCACGGATACAAACGGCTGAAATAAGTTGCCTCTGCAACGTGGCTGGGATCTCCTTAGAGATAGTGTGAGACACTCTGTCACCTGGGAGGGGCTCAGAGTGGAGCCGCTGCTCCTCAACATCAAGAGGAGTCACGTGAGGTGGTGTGGGCATCTGGTAACGATGCCCTCTGGTTGCCTCCTTTTTGAGGTCACACTGGGGACACCCCATCTGGCCTGGGAACGCTTTGGGATTCCTCCCAAAGAGATGGACCAGGTGGCTGGGGAGAGGGATGTCTGGGTCTCTCTGCTTAAGCTGCCGCCCTCACCACCCGACCCCGGATAAGCCAAAGTAGATGGTGGATGGATATATTCTTAATTTACTGCTGCTCTTCCACTCACCATAGTATTTTGTGTTGATGGATCATTTGCCATTGCCAAACCAAGGGACATGTTGAGTGGAATATCTCCCCCTGTAAAAGCAATCGATTGTGATGATGCCTTTCCAGAGTTATCATTTATAAAAATTAATTTGCAGCATTTCACTTTGTTTTAAACTAAAGCTTCAACAACTAAAGCTGTTATAACACCAGTTCAGTGAAAGGTAGACTTAGTTGAAAATTGCTCCCTATACATTAAACTTTAAAAAGAAAAGGAAGTTATTGAAGGAAAATGGCTACAATTGTTCCTCTTATGAGAAAAACATGATATGAAAATGACCAATAAGGGTGAAGTATTTAACTCTGGAGAAATTTTGGCCCACTCCGCTTTAAAGAATTATTTTACTAGGCCAAAATTGACCTGTTTAAGGTCATGTCACAGCATCTCAATCAGATTTACATCCAGACTTTGACTTTGTAAATCCCCCCAAAAAAATTAACTAGTTTTAAAGCAAAGGCCTCATGTAAGCTCATTTTCCTAGTGCATAAACCATGCCCGCTTGAGTTTAACACATTAAACTAATGCTGAACATCAGAATTCAAAGTTCCGTCATTGCAGCAAACATTAACAAATAAAGAAGACTGGCATCATCTGATCCTAGTTTTATGCACTTATATAACCTCTGACTGATATTAAAACTTGAGCTGAAAATTGTCCGTGCGATGAGGGAAATACTTTTTTTTTTTCACTGAACTTCATGTTTGACAGAGATCAGTATATAGTGTGAAACAAGAACTCCTGAATGCACACGATGCCAGGTTTAAGTGCACACCTAAAATCAGGAGTAAAATTATTCATACCAATAGACAGATGGCTGCATGAGGTGGTTGAGCACCGATATAGCCGTCCCCTTTCATCCTTTTGAGACTGTAGAAATGGGGCACTGACAAGAAGACTAAAAGAAATACATTAGCATTTCAAAATCCATTTTATAAACAGAAAAAATTCAATGAAGATGACTCACTCAGATTGTCTTTGCACCACCTGGTAGCCAAAACTTGCATCAGGATAGCTCAGTGACTTCCAGAACCCAGAGTCAACATTGAAGCCAAGAGCAGCTTTTAGCAATAATAAACAGGAAAATCCACAGAATTACTTTTATTTAGAGCCATGATGTTTTCTTTCTTCTTTTTTATGTTCTTTTTCATTGACTTGTCAAATTTTGGTGAAGAATTTACTTCAACTGCATTTTCTGTGTTCAATCACTGGGGAGCACTAAAGACCAAACATTTTAAATGTCACAAAAAAAGGGAAGCAGAAAGGAACAATAAGGACAATAACTCAGTGAGTTGGATACTGCTACCAGGGTTTTTGTCCTTCTATTGAATATTGATATTTGCATTAATGGAGTAATCTGATTTTTAATTTGGTTGAAATAGACTATAAAAGAAACCACTGACAGACTGAAAGGGTTGAGTGGAAAAAATGTTTGTCTCTCCCTGCTATCCAAATAATTATTGTTTTGGCTTCATGTAGACCTTCAACTTGGTCCGTTATCAATGCCTGTGAAGAAAAATGTAAACAGAGTATCCTCCACTCCGCACACGTGCAAAAACTGACACACACACTCACATGGATCAGACACACACACACACACACACAAACAATGTCTCGCTGTCTACCAAGCTCTCCTGCCCCCCCGGTTGGCAGGTCTGGCTGCGCGCATAGAGTTGAGCGCTGCATGCAGATTGTCGACCAGGGGCTCCTGAACCCATCTAACCGTCCTTCATGTCATCATTGTGAAAATTGAAATATGTGCTTCTCTATGTTTTTGGTGTGGTTTTTTTCTAATACCTGTGTTGTGACTCCATATACGCCGCCAGCCCCCCCCCCCCCCCCCGATGTGTAACTGTTTCCTGAATACATGGGAACGCCGCGTACAAGCGGCTGCCCTGCCCAACAGTGACCTGGATCTGTTTGTTGACTGTTTGTTTGTAATGATCTTGGACAGGTTGTGCTGTAAAACTGAACTTCCCCTCGTGGGACAATAAAGGATTATTCAATTCAATTATCTACTCTGTCTTCTAAAACACTGAGGCGGTCATGGAGGATAGCCACTTGTACTGAGCCAAATTCTTCTGGAGGTTATTTCATGTTAAAGGGGAGTTCTTCCTCACCACAGTCGCTACATGCTTGCTCAGTATGAATGACTGGTGTGGTTGGAGTCTGTACCGAGGGGGCACAGCTGCAAGTCAATGGCTGCATCCAAATACTGAATCCGAATAACTCTACTACGCTTGCTACGTCATTCCAGATTTCGAGGACATTTCCTGTCCCACCGACAAACAAAATCAAACAATCAACGCGCAAAACACTAAACACACACTGAAAATAATGGCATCTATTATATTAATTCATGTAATTTATACTTTGTAAAATCAAGTTTAAAGTGACAGTGTGTAGTTTTTGCAGTACATCTTTGAAAATAGCAATTAAAATATTATGCAATAATAATTACGTAAAGCACATTAATTGCAAAATATTGGCGATATTGTAAAAACTCACTAAAAATGAGTTTTAAAATACATAGGCACGGATATAGAACTCTAGTGGAAATCCTTCTGGGCCTGGAGATTTATTATTGGGTCCTGTCTTTAAAAGGAGCTCCTCCAATCATGATCTATTCCGGCTATCCTTGATGGGTTGCAGGTGGACTGGTGCCTATCTTAAGCAGTCATATGGTGAGAAGGGAAGTACAACCTTGACAGGTTCTAGTCTATTGCAGGGGAACACAGAGACACAGGAAAAACAACCATGAATGCACAAACTCAGCCCTAAGGGCAATTAAGACAGACCAATCAACCTAATAGTTGTGTTTTTTGACAATGGGAGGAAGCTTGAGTACCTGTAGGGAACCCAAACATGCACAGGAAGAACATTATCTTTACCTGCCCAGATAGGTCTGCTAAAGTTTTCATCCAGAAGTCATTCAAGCACAACCTCTCTAATGTACTTTGTGAATAACTGTGATACAACATATTTTACATTAATACATAATTAATGTAAATTTAACATATTTTACCTTAATATATCTGTGACAAATTGTATTAATAGCCTCTGTTTGTTGTTGTGTTTGGCAACACATATTGGGTGTGTGTGCTTATTCAAATGATAAAAGAAACAAATACTAGTCTCCACACTGCTATTTCCATGGAACTTCCTGAAGTCATGTGTTGCAAGAGTGCGCAGAGTAAAGGGTGATATTTTGGGGATGGAGATATCTATTTTATCGCAAAATCCCCTCTTTAAAGAAAGAAAAGAAAACAAAATATATTGTGAATTATAAAAGAAAAATACAAAAAAAAATCTGGAAAGGGTGCCATGCATCTGCAATGTGCCCCACTGACTCCGATAACCTGTCTGATAACCTGTCTTTAAAATCTAGTGCATACAAAACACATGTTGACTTGACAGAGTAGCACAGTCCAATCTTTGGTAGCAGTTTGGTTACAATTTAAAATCAGGAGAAAGATTAAGATTAAGATATACAGCCTAATATGCTGGTTCTCCAGCCAATGGTGCTACTGGATTGGCTGTCTTTCAAACACCAGCCAATAGCATGTAAAGTATAGCATTGTGTCAAAGTCTTTCAGCTTCTCAAGCTGCAAGTTTTTTTTGTACAATATTTTAGATATTCACAACAAAAATAGTGATAAACTACGAGTCGTTTTTACACAAAAATCTGCCAATACTGAATCAGGACAAAACGGAGGTCCACTTTATTTCTGTACTGTAATTTTTCTGAATCAGAATCAGAATCAGAAAGGTTTTACTGCCAAATTTCGAGCAGATTTACAACATTAGGAAATTGCTGCGATGCTTTGTGCAAACATATGATAAAACAAACATTTCTAGGTCTGCAATAAATGTTAATAAAATATTATTAACTCATTGATATATACCTGAGTGCACTTATTTCAGACCTAAATTATCTTTTTAGGATAATATAGGTAAATTGAACACTCTTAAAAGAATATATGAGGTTTGTCCGTATTATGTGCTAATTTTTTTCCTAGTGAGCTGATTGTTAAAGATGCATTGTTTATGTTGATCATGTGTTTTGTTGAAGCAGAAAAAAATAAGTTTAAACATACAAACTCTAAGCAGAAATACAAACCCCCAAAACATTCTTGGTGCAAGGCAACATTGCTAACAGCGCAGGACCATGCAGCCTTTTCATGACAGTTTGATCAAACAAAGTTTCAACATATATGGCTTTTTCAATCAGGTCTACTCAGGTGTGCAAAGTACTGAATGACCAACAAGACTTCTAGAACAATGACCCGTTGACGGATGAGACCAGAGTCGAGAGGTTAGGCCTTAAAACATAGCGTCATACCAAATACCAAATAGTGAGGGAGGTGTGATAATTTGTTCTTTTTATTCAGCAGTTGGACATAGATTTTGCAAACTACTCTTTATACCAAATGTAAGTTAATATGTTAACTTAGGTTCGTGAGCTGGACCACGCCTCATATTCAGTATTCTCTAATCTACTCGGATCCGATTCACCTGGCATCTCACACCTGAATTCCATTCCTAATTACTCTGTGATCTATTTAAACCCGAGCACCTAGCCATCAGCGTCGCTCAGACTGTGGTCTCGTAAACCCCACCCTCCCTCCCGCTGATCCTTTATCTCGTCTCAGTATTACATCCCCATTTTACTATTCCCTCATCCCTTCATCCGCTCCCTCATCCCTTCATTCCCTCATCCCCTCCCTCATCCCTTCCCTCATCCCTTCATCCTTTTCATCCCATCGTCCCCTCATCTCCTCCGTCATTCCCTCTCTCAACCCCTCCCTCATTCCTCATCCCTTCATCCCCTCTCATCCCCTTCATCCCTTTCATCCCATCATCCCTTCATCTCCTCCGTCATTCCCTCTCTATCCCCTCATTCCTTCATCCCCTCCTCATCCCTTCATCCTTATCCTTCATCCCCTCCTATCCATCCCATCCCCTTTCATCCTTCATCCCTTCATCCCCTCATCCCTTTCATCCCATCATCCATTCATCTCCTCCATCATTCCCTCTCTCAACCCCTCCCTCATCCCTTCATCCCTTTCATCCCCTCCCTCATCCCCCCTTCATCCCCATCATCCTTCCATCCCTTCATCCTTTCATCCCCTCATCCCTTCATCTGCTTATCTGCTCTTTCAAACTCCAGCTCTAATATATAATTCTTTCAGGTTCTTTGTCTGGGGGGGTCCTGAGCAGGCTCGAGAAGAAGACCGACCTCCGAAGACTGCACCCCCACACAAAGTCTACAAGCCTACATCAGTGCATCCTTCCAGACACATCATCTATCTAACCATTGTCAATAAATGAACTAATCAAAACTAATCTAATCTCCATAGGCGTGGTCCATGCTAATGAAAGAACTATGCAGTCGGACATGAGTCAGTGTTTGTTGGAAGAACACAATTATAACAAGCACAGCGGAAAAACTTACAACATCATCTCATTTAGGATTGTAGCGGATCTGGTGCTGGTCTAAGGTACTGATTTTTAAAGTCATATTTTACAATATCGCCAATGTTTTGCATGTGCTTTACATAATCATTATTACATAATATTTTAATGGCTATTTTCAAAGATGTACTGCAACAACTACACACTGTCACTTTAAAATACCCACACAGAGGGGCAAATTTGCAGCCCTATTACTGTAATTAGCGTAACAGGGTTAAACAAGTATTGTTTCCATTCAACCCTGTTACCATATGACTATATTCTAAAAGTTGCTTAAATTATAATGACTAAAGTTTTATAAATATGAAATTAAATATTACTTAATATGAATCTGACATTATTTGAATAATTCTGAAGGAGTTATCAAACCTTTTTTTTTTAGAAAAATTTACTTTTTCAGGTTCCTGAGTATCTGTAACGAGGTTGTACTAGCCTAGGGACAGCACAACACAAATAAAATATATTAAAAGAAGTTTACTATTGATGCATAAGCTGGACAAATTAAATGTTACTTGGTCTTTGTAATTACATTACAGAAAAGTGGTAATTTTTTTGAATGTTTTGACACCTAATTTGTCCTCCAATTCTTGAATGACCCAGAAATTGTCCACCATTAAAAGTAATGAGCCTATTTACCATGTAAATTGGTGATCAATCATTAATGATAAGGGAAGCAGAGCCATATGCAAGTAGGAAATATCTCTGTTGCAGCGAAAAAGTGGACCCATGGAGTTCAATGTCTCTAGAAAATAAAGTTTCTGTCTGCTGCACTTAATGATTTAAGACATAAAAAGTGTTCTTAACTTTCATAGTTACTGATGAGCAATATTTAATGTACAGTCTTCTATTCGGATATTTGTTGAGTGGCATTCAAGAAATAGCATAAAACAGGAGCTTATCCTTATCCTAGCTGATAAGTTAATTAAGTTGTCACACTGCAGCAAAACATCTACATGAAATCAAAATCCACAAACGTTACTTACCTGAACAGAGAAGTGTCAGAGTAATTATCCAATCCATTGTGTTTCTCCGCTGGAGAGCAAACTAAACGTCTGATAGTCTCTCTGGTTCACAATAATTTACCAGGAAACTGTGGGGCCAAAGCGTTATGTTTTCCCTCCTGAGAGAATCGAGGGGAAGATGTTGATGGTAGACTGCAGAAATTTAAGGGCACTGCTCAGAGTGAATAGAGGAACAGTGAAGTAGGAGGAGTTAAAACCCTGACACTTTTTAAATCAGATTAGGTTTTTCACCAGTGTCCTTTGACATTGTTGTGTCACATTGCTTTAATTAATTTGTTCAGGGTAAACCAATGAGGGGAAACCAAATCAGCGTTTGTTCACCTGTGTGTTTGGGTCGTTTTTACCATAAACTAAAAAATGTGCAGGTCATGCCCTTAAAAGGAATTGGTCTTCCGTTTCTCTGTGTTTTGGCTTGTGTACTATCTAATTTAGAAATAATTTAGTCATGTCCTATTTATTTATTTATTTTTTATTTAAGCTTTTTATTTGTCCTGTCTGGCAGTTTGTTACTCAGAATTGGTGTCTGAGTACCAAGTACAAGCCCAACTGATTTCCTTTGTCAAGTGGAGTTTGACAGCTTTGCTATAGCACTCCACTTGACATATATATATATATATATATATATAATAATGTGTTGGTGCCAGAATATTCCGGAATTCTTTATAGAACTCTACTGGAAATCCTTCTGGGCCTGGAGATTTACTATTGGGTCCTGTCCTTAAAAGGAGCTCCTTCAATCATGATCTATTCGGGCTATCCTTGAGGGGTTGCAGGTGGACTGGTGCCTATCTTAAGCAGTCATATGGTGAAAAGGGAAGTACAACCTTGACAGGTTTTAGTCTATTGCAGGGGAACACAGAGACACAGGACAAACTACCAAGCATGCACAAACTCAGCCCTAAGGGCAATTAAGACCAATCAACCTACAGTAAAAGTTGTGTTTTTTGACAATGGGAGGAAGCTTGAGTACCTGGAGGGAACCCAAACGTGCAGAGGAGGAACATGCACAAACTCAGCCCTAAGGGCAATTAAGACCGACCCATCAACCTAAAAGTTGTGTTTTTTGACAATGGGAGGAAGCTTGAGTACCTGGAGGGAACCCAAACTTGCAGAGGAAGAACATTATCTTTACCTGCCCAGATAGGTCTGCTAAAGTTTTTATCCAGAAGTCATTCAAGCACAACATCTCTAATGTACTTTGTGAATAACTGTGTAAAGCATATTTTACATTAATACATAATTAATGTAAATTTAACATTTATATATCTGTGAGACATTTTATTAATAGCCTCTGCTAAGTTTGACAACACATATTGGGTGTTTGTGGTTGTTAAAATCTAGGGCATACAAAACACATGTTGACTTGACAGAGCAGCACAGTCCACTCTTTGGTAGCAGTTAGGTTACAATTTAAAATCAGGAGAAAGATTAAGATTAACAGCCTAATATGCTGGTTCTCCAGCCAATGGTGCTACTGGATTGGCTGTTTTTAAAACACCAGCCAATAGCATGTACCTGCAGTAAAGTATAGCATTGTGTCAAAGTCTTTCAGCTTCTCAAGCTGCAAGGTTTTTTTGTACAATATTTTAAATATTCACAACAAAAATAGTGATAAACTAGGAGTCGTTTGGAGTCTATTGACAGAAAGATAGATGAAGACTTTATAAAAACATATATTCCATTTCTTTTAACTGGGGCATGATGTGTTCCTTTTTGAGATATTTTGGCCTAATTTGTGTTGTCCTGTCTAAGGGTGCATACACACCCTACGTGATCAAAAAGCACCCCTAGCTGATCGCTTGATAATTCGCACCTTGAAGCGTGTCCAAAGCGAACTCATCGCACTTCAGAATATACCTTTTTCACGCGCGTGAAGCAGAAATACGTAACCTGTTGGAGGACCTTGACCAGGATCGCTCTGTAGCAGTCGGCTTGCCTCCTTCTCCCAACCGTCCGGGAGCTCCCAGTCGACTCTTGTCTCTAGGCTGACCACATTAAATATTCAGCCTGGCCACAGGAAGAGCAAGGACCGCTCCTGTGGGAGAAGACCCAGTTGAGCAGCAGTGAGAGGATCCAGAACCTGGGACAGGGCCACCATCTCCATCGAGCCCAGCATGTGCAAGCCCAGTGCTGGGTGGACTATGGTCTCTGACCTGACTATGTGGACTACGTATTTGGCCTGGCCTCCTCCCGGAGCTGGGACCGCTGCAGTGGGAGTTTGGAGAGCTACAGACTCAGTCGAGCTGTGGCGGAGGAATCCATAAACACAGGCTCCTCACCGCCTCGGAGAAGCTGGCCTGCTCACCCAGTTTATGTTGTGAAAGTCCAAGCTTCGCCTGCCAACGCACCATCTACTAAGCTGAGCGGCTGTCCATCTGTCTGGAGTTTGTAAAAGTTTGTAATATATGTAGCAGTGCGGGACGTGCTGTGTTTGAGCTATTGCCAGGCCTGGGTTGTGTTTACTTCTCCAGAGAGGCTGTCGGGGTGAGGAAGCTGTTCATGGCTCACTTCTCGGCAGAGAGGGCGGGGCTTTTGCAGACAAAATAGCTCTTTTAAGAGCGACCCACAAAGTGTCAGGTGGTATGTGTGATAAAAGGGTTTCAGCAAGAATGAAGGGAAAGGTGTAGAAGACAGTAGTGAGACCAGCATTGTTGTACGGTCCAGAGACAGTAAGGTACCAATAAAGAAAAGACAGGAAGCAGAACGGGAGGTTGCAGAACTCCAGATGTTGAGATTCTCTTTGGCAGTGACGAGGATAGATAGGATCAGGAATGAGTACATCAGAGAAACAGCTCATGTTAGATGTTTTGGGGATAAAGACAGGGAGGCCAGACTGAGATGGTTTGGACATGTTCAGAGGAGAGATGATGATTATATCGGTAGAAGGATGCTGAAGATATGGAGCCACCAGGCAGGAGGCAGAGAAGAAGACCAAAATTCACATTTATGGATGTGGTGAAGGAGGACATGAAGTCAGTTGGTTTGACGGCAGAGGATGCAGAGGATAGGACTAAATGGAAACAGATGATTCGCTGTGGCGACCCCTGAAGGGAAAAGCCGAAAGAGAAAGAAGAAGTTAGAAAAGACAGTCAGATCAAGACATGGGCCCTCATTTATCAAGCGTATTTACGCACAGATCCGTGCGTAAGTCATGCGTAGGAACAATTCTACGCATTTTGTGGTATTCATCAGTTTGTACTGGTGCGTAGAAATTTTCCTAAATTTAAGTACAGTTCTGATTGTTCGTACACACAGCATCTATTGTTAGAACGGAGCAACTGCAACACTGAAACAGTTTTATTTTGACAGACTTTTTCTCTCAGCAGTTCATCGCCTCCACAAAGGAGCTTATGTTGGCGTCACTCTAAGTTATAACAAAATAACGAAAGAGTTATGCAGCAGATTAGCAATAAACTTTCAGGAAATGTTTCAAATTAGCCAAGAAATACATAATTGAATGTTGGGTTGATCATATATGGTGATCCTGTCACTCGTAATCTGCGCTCTGCGGATGATTTATTAACACATGATTGCAGAGGAACGTGCGTACCATTGGCCACCGTACCTTTCATAAATCAGACTTTTGACTGTTTGTACGAACATTCTAAATTTCATTCGTAGGATAGAAACTGGGGTAGTTAACTACAATTAATTATGTTGAGCACATTATGGGATATTAAGGGAAAAACATCCTTCAGGAGGTGGGGTGGAACAATATCAACCGGAGAGCCGGGTTTAATGGAAGCAACTAAGTTTTCCAGGTGATGGGTTTAAGTGATGGGTTTAAAACTATTGAAAATTTAGAAAATCCCATTGGTGTGACTATTAGAACAGGTGCATGGGAGGGGGGATAGATTTCCGATCTGATCTTACCAAACTGAAGAACTGAAGAATTTGGCTGCATAGGCCAGCCAAGACAGAGGAAAACATTTTTATGTTGGGCGAAAGTATAGCATTTAAGGTTTTATAAAGAATTCTTTGATTATTAACATTATTAACATTAGCAGATATAATACCAGTATAAAAACGGTTTCTTGCACCTGTGACAGCCCTTTGGTACTGTGACCATGCATGTCTCATGCTTTCATAGGAAACAGTAAGCCTGTCTTTCCTCCAATTAGGTTCCAGTCTCCTGTAGTTTTACCTGATGGAACGAGTACATTCATTCAGCCACGGGTCAGGCTTAGATTAAATTTTTCTGGATTTCACTGGAGCTACATCATCTAAAGCAACCAGGCAAGAAGCATTGAAAAGATGCAATAAGCCATCAACACTAGTGGGCTCGCAGGGGGCAGATTTAAAGGCACAGACCTTAGAAAAATTTACAGAGACCAATTAACCTAACTTTGATGTTTTTGAGAAAACCAGCAGAAGAAAGTACATGGAGGGAACCCACACATTGTCATGGAGGAAAATATCTTCTTCCTTTCAACAACGTTGAGGCTGCAGTACCAAAAGGCATTCACTTTTATTTTATTACGTTGATCGACCAGCATTATACAGGGCCCCAGAAATGAGCAGAGTTCAAAATTGTTCTACACCCTCTCATTTCTCAAACCCTTCTCCCGTCAAAGTAAAACAATTTTCCTTCTCACTCCCTCTGATGATGGGTTGATGTCTAGTCCCCGAAGGTTAACAAAACACTTCACACCATAGAGCAAAAGAGAAGGAGGTCAGATCTGCTCCTCACTAATGTCTGTATAAACACTCTGATCTTCTTTGTGACATATTTTTTAGATGCATTTAGTAACTTGTAATTAATCGATTAACAGTAACCTGATATATTCCAATCCTAGCATGAACAGGGAGAACATCTAACCTCCATACAGAAAGACCCCAGGCTAGGATTTGAACCCAGGACCTTCTTGATGTAAAACAACAGTGCTACCAACCGCGCCACTGTTTAGCCCCCCTTTGGCAAACAATTTTGATCTAAACTATAAAATCCTTTTCTTTTTTCTGTACATGCTCCAAAAATATAGGTCAATACATAGCATCAGCAAAGTATATAAGTTTAATTAGCTTAAAAAGGATACAACTTTTGACTATTTAGTTGATATTTATTTGTCAGCTCATTCCGTTGTTCATCTGTCTGTTGTTTTATGTTCTTGTCTTTTGATATATTAATTTATCGCGTGATTTCTTAATTTCTCTGTTGGTTTGTCCTTTTTTTCTATTCACTAACCATTTTTTCCTATTCTTCTCCTATGTCTCTTTGCCTCTTTGTTCATTGATTGTCTTTTTATTCCTCTATTTGTGTATCAATTTGTCGCTCAATTATTTTACTATTCATGCATCTATTTGTTTCTTTCTTCTTGTTTCTGATTCTGTTTGTTCTTTTTTAGCTGACCAATTAGAAATATGTCCTGTACTTTCATAGAAGATGTTTATTTTTATTATTTAATGGCCTAAAAGTTTGAGAAAACTGGACATTTTACTATGCAACAATAAGGAAATTTCTCATAAATCAAAGACACTTGCAGAACCACTGAGTTTAGTATATGAAATCGATTAAAAGTTTTAGGACATAGGTAAAAATATGGTTATGGGTTTCAGAAGTCTTTTGGATATGTATATATTTAACACCAATTTGATTCCAGAATGGGAAACTCCCAGAACCGAAAACTTTGAGACTGAAATTGGGACTACTGGTCAGCTAGGTGAGGTGCAGGCGTCTAACCTTACTGGTACTGAAACTCCAATACCTGCCCCCCGTAGGACTAGACATGTGAATGCAGGAAAACACTCAAACCCACACCATGAATCAAGGTCAGTTTTAGAGCCAGAACTAAGCTCATCAATGGTTTCACATATTATTGCGAGCTTAGGAACTGTGTTTTTTAGAGAAGCTCTAAAAGAAGTTAAAAACAGATCATTGGTCACCGAGGACGGTGAGGGTTAAGCAGGGGAGAATGTAACTGGGTGAAAAATGGGTAGCTGTAAGAAGCATATTTTTGTAAATCCCGTTTATTTCATCTTTCTTGTTGCAATACTCGTTTTAGTCAGAGAGTGGCGCTGGTTGTGTTTAGAGTTAAAAATTTCCAGGAAATGAAACAAACCCTCGTTCTGATGCTGCCGCACTTTTTTGTTTGGAAAAGAAGACAAAGGAGGACATTTTGAGGTGAGACTGGTCGGGAAAAGACTGTTTTAGGCCACCAGAATAAATATTCAAGAATCTCTGTAAAATATGCTGTTTTGTGGATTGTTAACGATGTTGTGACTGTACTGTTGTTAGGGTTGCCAACTGTCCCGTATTAGCCGGGAAATCCCGTATAATTATTTAAATTGGAATGTCCCGTACGGGACATCTCTCGTCCCTTATGTTGAGTGCAGCTTGATGTGTTTGCACCAGGTGTTACACTGCTGTTACACTCCGACCACTAGATGGCAGTCAGACTTCATAGAGAACAGATTTCCTGCGTCAGGTCAGTGAATCAGTTTGTGGAGTGGATTTGCGACTGTTTTTGAATAAGGATAAACTTGTGAAAGAGAAAAGACTGTGGAGCTCTAATAGACAGTGAGAGGCTAAAAAGATGTTGGTAACGCCTGTTAGCGGGGATGTTATCCTACCTGGAGAGACCCACGCATGCACAAGAACATGGAGGACAGTCTTCCACCCCAGTTTTTCTCTGGTGAGTAATATTTATTACTTCGTTACATTTATAACTAACTATTGTAACCTGTAGGAATAGTTTTACTTTGTCATTTTTAATTTTACTTGAGTAAAATTATCATCAAGTGTCACTACTTTTAATTCAGTGAACTCTCTGGGTATTCTACAAACTGTGAGTAACTTAATCGAATTAGAAACAAATATGTTTCAACCAGAAATGTACCAGACAGAGAACTGCAGTTTATGTTGCAGTGAAACCTCTTCTTTGTGCACAAGCTTTGTTGTTTTATTTTCTATCTGCTGCGCATGCTGGGCCTTTTAGACATCAAGTCGATTCAGTAAACCATCACTAGAAGTACCTTACCCTGTTCTAGCAAATAAAAGATTACTGTAAGTGTTCGTTTCATGAATTTCAACTGGAAATTAGTTATGCAACTGTCTTTTTTATTTTTTGTATTAATTTCTATCATTATGGTTTCATAACCAAATTTGAACATACCTTTATATTTCTCTCAGTCTGACTAATTGATTTTAAAATAGAACATTAGATAATATGAGCAATTAGTCAGTACTTGAGTATAGAAGTCTTATTACTAAGCTTGTTTGCCCAAACTGGAGTAATTGTTTGGATTACTACTTTGGTTTGAAGAAAAGATATGCTCAAGCAACTTTTGGGTACTCTACCAACCTCTGTGTATGACTAATGGCTTTCTTGATAATTCGTTTACGTAAAAAAAAAACTCCCTTAAAATAAAGCATGTCACTGATGTGGACACCCTACCGCATGTTTGTTGGGCGACTTGGGTTGTGGGTTATTTCTGTTCCTGAAAGTTGGCAACCCTAACTGTTGTTAATGTATTGTCTTTTTGTGTTGACATCTTTTAGAAGTGCCACTGCCGTTTGTTGGCTGTATGTATGCCGTAGTGCCATGTTGAATTTTTTTGTGCACGCAGCACCTGCTTTGTATGTTCAAGTGCACAATACGCAAATGGTTGCGCTGAATTATATTTTCTTTTTATAACCAACAAGCCTTTTTGAAGTATTTTTTGTGGTTTATTAAACCCGACTTCACATATTGGTACAGAGTGGGGTTCTCCTTTTTTTCCTCTCCTGTTTTTGTTTTTTTGCAACTGTGCATACATTTTGGCGTTGTTTTAGCTTTAAACGGCAGTGGTGACGAAGTGGCCTAGCCTGAGCGGACCTAAGCAGCGTGTTTTGGCAGAGGCTGTTCAGAGGCCGGGGAGGGAGGACCAGTATTCGAGTGGCTGGTGTGGCTGTGTGGGACTTCAGCTGTCAGAATGGGAAGGACTCCAAGCTCAAGAGAGCATTGTCCAGGTGTGATCTGGGAGCGGCCTGCCACACGCGGACTCGGGATCTTCTACCAGTTTGTCCTTTCTATATTCATAGTGTTTGTTGACTGTAAAAAATAAATGAAAATGTCTGACCAAGGAGAAAATATTGAACTGGATGAACAACTCCCAGTAAACGATGATGATGAACCAAACAGTGGAAATGAACAAGCCGATGTGTTACAACACATAAGTGAGTTGGCTAGAAGACAAGAAGAAGTCATGACAGTTATATCTTCATTAAATACTGAGCCTACCAGGTCATATGGGTATGTACCCAGAGAAAGGCACATTTCCCCATTTAGTGGAAGCATCGATAGAGATGGAAGGAGTGTGGAGGAGTTTATTGAAGAAGTAGAATGAATCATTTCTGCCATACACCAATCTGCACCTGAGCAATTTGATTTTGTTATGTCACTTTTAAGAGGTTCAGCCCTGGAGGAAGTGCGCTTACGCAAAGCTGATGGTGATGTTGTAACAGACTTGTTTGACTATCTAAAAGATGCTTTTGGGGATAAATGTAGCGCCTCCCAGCTTTTGCAAGACTTTTACAACTGTAAACAAAATGAAGGGGAAGACATACATAGTTTTTCTCATGCTTTTTCACAGGCCCATAGCTGTGTTCTGAAACAACATCCAAATTCGATATCCAATAAGAAAGTAGTGTTGAGCGATCAGTTTGTTGAGGGTGTCAGGGACTTCACTCTTAGAACTCAGAATATATATGCCGGAGAAACCAGCTTCTACTTTCATAGAGGCACTGTTCTTGAGCCTGAGCTGGTGACAGCAGGAGTTGAATGTATTCAGTTAAACCAGATTAGAGCTGCAGATGTAGATAAGTTTGACTCACATTTTAAGAAGGCAACATCAACACTTCCAGGTTATTCCAAGAAAGAGTTGCAGACCTTTCAATGTCAGGATCCTGTGAATAATGTTTTTTAAGCAGTTTTAGGATCTAGGCAGCCAGCCAAGTTCAAAGGAAAGAAAAAATCTTCCTGTTTCTGCCAATCACTATTGAAACAATGGAAGCACATTAAAATCCGTGATGGATTGTTGTACAGAGTAGTGAATGATGATCGTTTTGGAGAATGTTTTCAGTTACTTGTTCCAAGTTGTTTACAGAAGCCTGTAATGCATAGTGTGCATGACTCAATGGGACACCAGGGTATAGAGAGGACATTGCAGCTGTTGAGACAAAGAGCCTTTTGGGTCGGGATGCACAAAGACATTGAGCACTGGCATTGCTTTGCACAGTCACAAAATGTATTGTCCTTCAGTTGGAGTAGGAGAGTACGTCTATTTGAGACACAGACCGGCTGGTCGTAACAAAATCCAAGATGCATGGAGTCCAGTTGTTTACCAAGTAGTAGACATTCTAGGTACAACGTACACAGTACAACCTGTGGAAGGAGGACCCATTAAGAGAGTAAATAGGGTGTACATCAGATCAGTTGCTAACCCTCTAGACTTGAGCCATGAAAAACACTGAAAAGACTGTAAGCAACTATGACTACTGAACTAAACACGGACGCAGGTGATGAATGTGAGGACGCGATGATCATTGAAGAGGTTTTTTTTTATTTAAACCCTCACCCAGATGTTGAAAACTGTTGTGTTGATGAATGTGTTCCGAAGAGAGGGAACTCCAATTTGATTCCAGAATGGGTAACTCCAGGGACCAAAAACTTTGAGACTGAAATTGGGACTACTGGTCAGCTAGGTGAGGTGCAGGCGTCTAACCTTACTGGTACTAAAACTCCTGAAATTGGGACTACTGGTCAGCTAGGTGAGGTGCAGGCGTCTAACCTTACTGAGAGGGAAGAGAGTTGGGACATCTGTGAGCAAAGCCTTCAGCGTTTTGGTTAGTGGCTGCAGTATTCACACAAATATATGTAGTGCAAGGGCTATTACCAGCAAAGCTAGACGTTTGGCTCACCAAATTGTCGTCATTGTCAAAATTGGCAACACTGTCTGTGGTGGTAATCAAAGGGGGCAACAGGCTAATGTTGTCCTCATCTTCACTGCACTTTACAGGTGGCTGCTGCTACTGTAGCTGCATGCTCAACACCAGCAATGTGCCTATCTGTATCATCAACCCCAACTGTTGTGAAAAAAATTGGTCAATTTTGCCAGTGTTGTCAAATACCTGTGAGTATGTTTTATTTTCTTCCGTGCATTTGATCCGCTCAGGTATTTCCATTTCATTTTCACTATCCTGTCACTTCCTCCTCCTTCTTCTTCTGTTAGCGTTATGGCAATTGGCAACTCGCTTTAACGGTGAATTACCACTACCAGCTGATCTTATTGTTTGTACTGGTCACTGCTACGAAATAGAGGACTAGTTCACGTCAGTTTGCAAGTGTGTGTGTGTGTGTGTGGGGGGGTGCATGTATAGGAAAAGGTGTAGGTTGTAGGTTGGTAGTGCAAACCCCCCACACACACACACACACACTAAAGCCAATAGTGGGGACCCCAGGCAGCCGCCTACCTATTCCTCTATGTTAAGACCACCTATGAATCCAGAATAGTATATATATATATATATATATATTAGAACAGTAGATTTTCTTGTGGCTTTTGGCATTAAAGAGCATTTCATTTTAAACAGCAATTGTTCCCTGACAATTATCTAACCAGATTTTTACGGAAGCTTACACTGCTAATCCGGTTAGCCATAAAATTGAAAATCTACCATATCAATACCTGACTTTGGTCCCCATAAGACCTATCTGCTTTCAGAAAAGTAAATAAAACAGAACACATACATGCGCACACAAGAACAGAGCAGTAATTCAACACTTAAGCCCAGATTATGCTTCTCCGACCGCAAATTTGCACTCAGAAGCAGACGTATTGACGGAGATGTTTTCGTTTATAGTAGTCCGTTTTTTCCTCTCCACACATGTTTCTCCAGCGTTGCTCGTCCAGGACAACAGGGGGTGCTGACTTTTCATGGCGTCTCTGCCTACTATCACAGCATTGTTTCAGTTTTTTTCTAGGCTTGTGAACGCATTTCTCCCTCAAGGAGCAATGGACAACAGAAAGTAAGTTTTGTTGAAGCTGTAAAGCTTGTTACTAGAAGTGCAGCTCATAGAATACTCTAAAAAAACAAGGAAACAAACACAGCAGCCTTTTTGTTGTTTTTCTACACCTCCTTGTGTTCAAAATCGCCAAAAGAACAGATTAGATAAATTAATTAAATTTCAGTATAGTCTGTAGTGGCCAAAGGCTGCATTAACTACTGATTACAGCGACTATAGAGCCCTGTTCTGGGGAAGCGATCTCTGGCTGTTGCTGAATTGACCAGTACAGGCATACGCTCTCCGTTGACAGAGACAGATAGTTAAAAATTGGGCATCTACTCCATGCGTCCTTGTGTAGGTGACAGAGAGCCCTTGCGTTGATGGATAATGGCGCTGTGTCAATCCGTCTCTGTTAAATGATGTTTACCCCACTGGGTCAAGAATGCTACTGAATCACGCATGATCAAAGCAGCAGGTTGCATGCAAAATTTGGGACTGTCGAAGGAGCAGGACATGTTTTTCCTCTCCTCCTGCTCTCTTCCCCCCTCCGCTCGCCCATACTCTGCTTATTTTCCTTTTTATTTCTATTTTATTTCTTCACCTGGACGACCTCCCTGGGAGGGATTTTCCCCTCTTTTTTCTTCTTTTTCCACTGTGGACTACTCCATAGGAACCGAGGAGTACAAATGGCTCTCTACGCTGATTACACTCTCCAAAACATACTGGAAAGGATGAAGGACATGTAATTAAAGATCCAACACTTTGAAGAAAACGGCAGACACAATTCTACTCTTAGTTTAACATGTGATTTTCAAGAACCTGGCAGGTTGATGCCAACAACACAGAGAACTGCTCCAAACAGATGGCGTCTATCGGGAAGAACCCCCCACTCATCAGAAGAGTGGCCAGTGCTCATACAAGAAACACCCAAGAAGAAAAATAAGGAACGTCAAAAGAAACTCCAACAAATAACAACTTTGATTATCCCTTTAAAGAACAGATTCACAGTGCTGAGCTCTCCCAGCTCCCTGAGTCTGGCAGACTCACAGCAAGGCCAGCGAAACACAAACAAAGATAAACGGAATAGCCAGCAACAAAAAGCCAACCCCGACAAGAAACCAAAGAGAACAGAAAACAGCAAGGAAGGGAAAACGCTTGCTATTATTCATGACGGAGCGATCAAAGGTATTGAACAGCTTTGCATCAATACAAGTGTCCTTAATTACCCAGAGATATCAGTTAAAGAACTTTCTGAGAGGATTCAATCGATTATTGAGAACAACCCAGAGCTAGAAAAACTTTTTGTCCACTGCTGACATTTCTCTTAAGAAATCTGAAATTCTAAAGAAAGAGTTCTTGAATTTACTCCACAACTTTAACAACAAGGTAGAGCTTCACATATCCGGACCGATTCCAGCAACACCCTCAGTTGAACAATTTAGCAGGATCAGGTCTTTTAGCAGGTATGTTAAAGCTGTCTGTGCTGAAAGGTATATTCGATTTTTAAATAATTTTTAGATTTTCTGTGAAAAAAGACATCTATTCACAAAAGATGGACATCATATCAATAAGAAAGGTCAGCAGCTTTATCTCTGGAATTTGCTAACTCATGAACTCACCGCCTTGTTCTCAAACTGAGACATGTGGTGGATGCCAACATGCTGTAACACACAGAGAACATGACATCCTCGCACCCATCAGTGATAAGCCCAGCTGAGTCAGAGTCATACCAGCTGACTGTGCAACAACGCCATCAGATAACCTTCAAAAGAAACAAAGATTTCCAGGAAACACATCAACTCAGTCAGCTGACCTACATCACCCCCCAACAACTTCACTACCAGCAGCTGAACATACAGATTCTACTCTACAGAAAATGCTCTCTAAGACAACAGATCCAATCATCACACCAGCTAACAGAAAGACCAGTATAAGACCCAACTCATCGTCAACTTCTAACTCTATAATAGGATTTTCATTCCGGGAGTATTCTGTTGCCCTTCAGACTCAGAAAAAAAGGAATCCTGCTTTTAACGCCACACCCAAACAGGACTTTTAAACATTGTGGCTCCCCAATTCAACTCACCTCACCATATCAGACATCTGATACCAACCGAACACTGTTACAAAATACACTATTCACCAGGAAGAGGTGTTCAGTCATTCTAATTCTCATTCTCTTGATAGTAAAATACCGGTTATTATAAATAAGAGATGTTCACTATCTTTCAAAATTCGCTAAACCTCAAAAAGGTATCGCTTGGCAAATTCAGCACCTTTGAATATTTAGCTACTGAAACAAATGAACCAAACAAAGTCCTATATTGTAAACATATATAGACCACCAAAACTTAACGCAAACTTCTTTAACGACTTAAATGACCTTTGCTTTAAACTGATGTATACTCCAACCTTATCTAAAACACCAACATCCACCAACACACACTCAGTAAACAAACTGACAGATGATTTTCCATCCAAAATCTCAGACATGATGGATAATATTGTGCCACTTAAGGTTAAAACTGTCTCTAGTAAAAATAAGTCTCAATGGAGAAGCGATCCACTGGTATGTAAAAAAGAAGATGAAAAAAGGGAGTGCCGGCACGCTGATAGGAAATGGTGGATAACTCAACTCCAGGTTTATCACGAGATATATAAAGAGAAACTGAACAAGTAGGGTTCAAGGGAATCATTCTTTTCTGAGATTATTCACAGAAACAACAATAATGCTAGGACATTATTTGCTACAGTGGAGAGACTATCTATCTATCTATCTATCTATCTATATACACATTGACCTTCTGAGCATTATAGTTAAATCTAAAATCCTTTAAAATCTTCAGAAGGGCCGTCTTCGTGCTGTGCTTCACCCTGAAACCAGACTGAAATTTCTCTAGGACATTATGAAAGTTAATAAAATCATTAAGGTGAATTAAAACAAGCTTTTCTAAAACCTTTCTTAAAAATGGTAAGTTAAATACCCATCATAAGTTGTTAAAATAATAAAAAGGGATTAGGGATTAAATCTCATCTGTAAAAGATCCATAAATTTGCTTAAAAAACATAGTGGGGATTGAGTCCAAAACACATTTAGTGGGCCTTACTGAGGAGAAAACTGTATTGAGTCCCTACTTCTACCTGGACAACGCTATCCAGGGTTCCCTCTGGTAAAGACACACACTCAGATTTGTTTAAACCATGTTAGATAGAGAAAATAAAATATTACGTCTGATAGTGTTTGAAAGTGTGAGTCTGAAATGCACCAATAGTATGGTTAAAAATATTGTCTATGGTGAAAAAAAAAATCATTTTTATGTTCTGAGATGATTCTCAGAAAGTATGCATTTCTGGAATTTCTTACTGCATTACTGTATGATTTGAGATTTTCTCTGTATATTTGATGGTTTATCGTGATTTTATTTTTCCTCCATTTTCTCTCTGCCACCCTGCAGTTTCTCTTTAGGTTTCTGAGGTTTAAATTACTCCATGGAGATGCAACTTTAGTTTAAACGTTTAACTTGTAGTTCAGCCAGCAGATATAGAGCGGATTGAGGCCTACTTTTAAAATCATTGACGATAAAGAGGGCAGGTAAAGAACTCATGCATGGGAGCACATTTTTCCATGGAAAAAGAGCCGAGGTCGGGATTGGAATCCATTACTTTCTTACTCCAAGTCAACAGTACTAGTAAGAGTTGAGACCCTAATTCTATTCAGGTTAGGGACCACAAATCTCAGTGAATAGCTATAAATCTGCCAATACTTGAGAGCCCTCTAATAACACATATTTTAATAGTTCAAAACCCAAATATATTATACCATTACATGCATGAGTTTGCATAGTTGAAACCATCTCGTAACTACAGCAGAAGTCATAGAGTTGTGCCTAGGTATTTCAGTTTTCAAAGCTGCATTTTCTTTAGAAAATTTTTGATGTGGTCAATGTTAAAATCCGCAAATTGGCAAATGAAATACGACAAATCGAATCAATATTTTTATATAAAATATCTGGTTTATTTAATCAACACAGTACAACAAACACATTTCAGTCACATAGTATATTATAATTAATTTCTAAACAAAGCAATTTGCATCATTTTGTCAATTATGGATACATCTTTAACCTTCAAGCAGCTTTATACATATTGTGCTTCACAATTCTTTAAGAAAATTCAAAGACCACCGTTTAAATTTTTTTTCACCAATAAATTATCTGGTAAAGGTAAAACATGTAAATGCACAAACATTTCCCTTTCAAAACGCAAAACAAACATGTAACAGTCATTTTAAGACAGTTTTTTTAAACCCCCTGAAATGTTACATTGTATTTGGATAGTTTGCTTTGCTTTTCAGCTCTCTCTTCATGTATCATTGTTATTAAAGTCATCTGCAATTTTGAGCAGTGCAGCTCATGTTCTTAATTGCAGTATAAAAAAGTGATTGTATCATCTACTCTTTCCTAATATAAACTGAATATATTTCCATAATTACATGGCTTTACTGGTTTGTTGTTCAAACGTCTATGTAGCAAATAACAGGGGGGAATGGTTTGAAAAACACACATTGTGTTTGGTGCATTCCCATTATTAAAAAAGCCATCAGATACATATTACTGAAACGATGATCATTACAAATGTACTAGATGGACATATCAGATGAGCTGGAATTTCATTCCTCTATCGGTGCATCTCCCTCAGGTCCTGGTCCGGCTTCACCTCCTTCATTTTCATTTATCATTTCATTGTATTTGCTTTTAAAAAATCCCGCCTAAGAGGAAAAAAAGGAAAGGAAAAATCATAAGTGTGGTTATATATAAATCGTTAAAGGATAAAACCAGATGACAGAGTTAATTTTTTTTTATGAATAACATCTGTTCGCATGATTTTTCTGTGATTCTTTGATATTTCTACAAAGCCCTTAGATGACTCACTTTATACAGACCGACTGTAAGTAGAGCCAGAAAGGCCAACCCTCCCAGAGATCCTCCTATAATCTCTTTAGTGAAATCTGGTTTAGGAAACACTTCGACCACAGCCTCAATCTGAAAATGCAAAGTGAGAAGTTAGTAAAAAAAAACTTATTATGCTTTTTTGGATCTATAAGGTTGAAAATAACGTCACCTTGCGAACAGGAGGGTCATTATTAGAGGTTGTGGAGAAGAAGATGTGCTGGGTCTCGTCGTATTCTAGACTGGCTTCACTGGTCAAGAGGAATTTGGCAGAAGAAAGTCCAATCTGAGAGAAAGGAAAACACAAGGGAATGAGCTTTGTTATTTCACTTTTTTTATATATTTTCCAAGCTGTAGTCAGTGAATCTGAATCAACTTTGCATCAGTTACCTGCTCTATCCATCTTGAACTGATGTTTGAAGAGATGTTATATGTTATGTCATTGTTCCTTTCCAAGAACTTGGAGCACCTGAAAACTCCACAACTGGCTACAGAGCAGTCCTTTGACAAACAAAAAGTTAAATAATCCAAGCGTCCATTGTATTTGTGGTTCATTACATTCAATATAGTTGATTAAAGGTGAAAGTGACCTTTTATGGATTGGTTTTATAGTTAAATCGTACAGGAAACATGTCTCATTTGGTGTAAAAGGTTTCAAAACTACTACAAAATTCGCATTTTTGGCTTCACAAAACCTGGGGTGTAAAAACTATTGAGGGAAACTAATTATATGAACAACCTGTTTATAAAGACACACTTACCAAAGTTTTGCTTTCTTTTATCCTTTCAACAAAATTAGTAAAAACAGGTGTTTCATCTCCTGCGTTTCTCTGACATCCTTTAATCTGAAAACAGAGCCCCTTTGTGTCAGTTTTAGTCTCTTTCAATGTGAATTAGCTTTAATTTGTAGCATTTTTCACCTGAAAACTGCTTGTGTCCATCCAGATGTCTTTGTCCCCGAGCTTTACAGGAACTTTGATCACCACAGTTAAATGTAGTGCTCTGATAACATTAGTAACCTAAGAGAAGAGGAAATCAAATCAAAAAACAAAAAATTATATTGAAGACTGAAGTAAAGGACAAATGTGAAAGATATTGATGAACGGAATAATCTTTTACCTTAATGTTTTGCTCAAATGGTTTTTGCAGTGCATTTTCTCCAAATGTGAAGTTTTTGTAGCTGAGGGAGCTGAGCATACATTTCAAGGACATATTTAATACCTTTAAACAATTATGAATTTTTTTATTAATACATATTTTTGCTTGAATTAACATACCTTTCAATGGTAATAAAAATGCTGTACTTGACATCAATGTCTTTCCTCTTGTAGAGTTCGTTATAAGTCAAGTGTTGTGTATTGTCACTAAGGAAGAAAGACAAAAGTAAAATTTTAAATAAAACATTCTGCTTTTAACAGTTTGAAAGTTTTTTAAATTGCTGTATCGTACCTGGTGGCGTTCGCAGTCACAAAGATCCTCTTGTCAAGTTCACTGTTGGTGTGGTGACCATAGGAGACGATGAAGACGGCCTAAAAGGAAATAAAGAGACGGACTAGATGACTTTCTCTTCTGGCTCAATGATGAGAGAAGCAGCATCAGCAGGATGATAAACTAACCACAGATTGGCTTTTGAATATAGGTTTGTTAATGCTACAGTCTGTTTTTCCTCTTGTTACACCATCCTCACTGTCCAAAGAGTTGCACTCAATTCTTCCCTTTAATAAAAGAGAGATCATCAGCTTTTTGCAGCAGCTTCTCAATAAGAAACTTGTTTTAGAGCCTTACTTCCAGAGATGTATACTTCCTGTAGGAGAGCCCAACTGGGTATGTGAGAATGACGCGACTGTTGTACGAATTTTCTCCCCTGTTCTCCACAAAGACGGTCACATTCAAAAGTTCATCTATGCCAACTTTAACCACAGAGGAGCTGAAAGAACATGATAGATGACAAGAACATATAGATGAAGCCAAGTTGAGTGACTACAGGTTCGCAAAGAGACATTCACATTGGACTGTCAGTCAGCACAGAGGCCAGGAATGGAAATACAAACAAAAACAAAAAAAAATGTAATCAAGGAAAACCTCAAATGTCTTCTTCACTAAAAATCATTAAAAACCTGTCATTTAATACAATCAGTCATTCTGAGTTAAGCATGCTGCATGTGAATATTTTCTCTAAATTGATTTCCCTGCATCAGTTAGAGAAAAAAAATAGACCAGAAACGGGCTGAGTCCTCAAACCTAACCTAAGCAGACAGCAGAGGACAGCTACGCCTCCTTCTGTCTGTTGTTCTAAGGACAATGTCCCATGTTTGGGTCAAGGTGTAGATTCCCTCTCTGTTCATGGTCTTTGGGTCCTGTTTCCTGATTTTCTGATTAATGACATTCTGAGTGCCATGTATGGTTTGATTAGAGTGTATGTGATGTTTCCTTATTGCTGCCTGTATTATCTAAATAGTAATCTCTTTGTCTAAGACAAAGCATAGGACCTTGTGAAGTTGGCTGAAGCTGATAAGAGAGTATTGTTATCCACATTTTAATGAGTCCTATAACAACTTAAACTAAAAGGCCTCTCACCGAGGAAAAAGTATTTTCTCCAAAAATAGCAGAAAAACCTTTCTTACAGTCCTCAAATGCTGTCAGGTGCATAGACCTTAAATTCTGGAGATGTGTCCTGCGCCATGATAAGACTAAAATGTAAGTGTTTTACTGTAATAGCCGGCTACAAGCCTGAAAACACCACCACAACTATGCAGAAATGAGATGATATTTGAAAGTACACCACACACATCAAGACCAGAAATGAATCCCTTACCTTGTGAAGTTGAAATCAACCTTCAAATCATCTACACATTTTTCATCAGCTCCACAACTGATCTCAAACCCAATCTGTGAATGATAGCAAACCATTCAGCATATTTAGGTTTATTATCCTTTTTAAAAGTAACTTTGTAATGTAGAGATAACGTGGCTCAGATAGGAGTTACTCACAGAATGAAAGGTTGTGGTTTGAACCTGTGGAGAGAGGCTTGGTCTAGGTTTGTCACCAGAGGTCAAACCATCAAACGTGAATGTGAGTTTATTACTGACTGGATTGAGAGCATCATCTGGACAAGACTGCAAGAGACAGGAGATGATGGTAAAATATTCTATTAAAAAAAGTTTTTTGTAATGTAGTTGCAGATGGTTTAGTAATGGTTGCATTAGAACTGACCTTAATATCGAAGTCAACAACAACACATTGTTCCTTATTTAGTTCAAGACTAGCAGATCTGGTCGTGTCTACCAGGTTCTTACTGATCTCAGCTCGGTTGTTTGGTATCTTACGAGTTGCGTCCAATGTAAAAGTAAAATTAATCTGTGCCTTAGCTGGAAGACATGTTTATTTGATTAAAGTTCTCAAATAAAACTATAGATACATAAAAAATCTAAAGTCAGGTACCTTCAATCACATTAGACAATTTGCTCATTGTAAAGCAGATATTAGCCTCGCTTTTCAGAGGTTTTGAACAATCTGCATTTTGAGTTGGGATTTGATTTGGATTGAAAGACACAGTGGTCGTCACTGTTACAACTGGTCGGGATCTAGAAAACAGAAAAAATCATGCAAAAAAGTCATCTTGTATTACTATTGTAACATCCAGATTTTTATCCCATAAGCATGTTTAGTTCGCAAATGAAGACATATTTGTTAAATTAGGAAAGGTGTCTTTTAATAAATAACCATAAAGGGACTTACCTTAGTAGGACAACTGTTCCCTTTGAACCCACCGCTAAGTCAGGAAGTCCATCACCACTCTGATCGTAAGAGGTTTGACTGATTGAGATGCCAAATAACTTCAGCTCTGATTTTATTTCAGAGGCAGCAATTCTCTGTGTAATGAGAAACATTTTGCTTTATTTTGGTCATCCTTTTTTTATACCTGCTTTTCTATGTCAGAGGGGGCAACCGAAACCATAGAACCTAACATATTTTTGACAGTGATAGGAAGTCAGAATACCTGCTTTTTGTATGCTTGTACTATCTTATTTTTAAAAAATCCAATCAAATCTCCAATGTGCCAATCTAAATGTTATAGAACATCCATCCATTATCCATGTTGTCTATCCTATGCAGAGTTTCAGGAGGGCTGATGCCTATCTCCAGTGGTCAATAGGCAAGAGGTGGGGTACACCCTGGACAAGTACATACATGTTTTTGGATTATGGAGGGAGAACATGCACACTCCATGCAAAAAGAACTGAGGCCAGGATTCAAACCCAGGACCTTCTTATTGCAAGGCAACAGTGCTACTAGCTGTGCAATTCTTATGTTTCCAAACATAATTAAAAACATTTAATTTCAGGAATTAAATGTGTTGAAAATTAAGAATTCAGGAAAAAAAGTTGTTTAATGCTGTTTAGAAGAAAATTCATGCTCATTTATATTTATTTTTCTCTGTTAAAATATACCAAAAACATACTGAACCATGACTGCAAAATCCCAAATATGTACCAAACCATTTTTGTAATGTTAAAACCCTAGAACACACATTCATAGGGAGTAAATGAAAGCTCGGTGCAGAAATACCCTAGACTGGAATTTGAACCCAGGAACTTCTGCAAGTTAACAGACTGTACTGACGTGCCTTCCATTAAATTGCAAATTGAAAAAGTTGAACTTTGTGTGAAAACAGATATTTATATTTGAATTTACTCACCTGTGAGTAAATACGATTTAGTTTTCCTCCCCCTTCCCCTTGGAATATGTAGATGCTCCCTTGGCCGTCATTTTCTAAAGGAGCTCCAACAGCCAAATCATTGAATGTGTCCGCATTTATATCAGGCAGAACGGCAAGAGACGACCCAAACCGGCCTCTTTCAGACGCAGCCCCTCTTAGTACTGTTACATGTGATGGATTATCAAAATAACAAAGCAAATTCTGGGAAAATGTGAGGATGAGAAAGACATAGCAATGTTTTTGCCAAAGCTAATCAGCAGGGAAACTGACTATAAAAAACCTGGGTTACATAAATCAACATGAAAAACTCAACATTTACCAAACGACTTAATTCACAGACGTAAACTCGTCCCTCTCTGTCATGGTCCTTGTGCATTGGAGAGGATATGAGGATTAGATCTGTTGTGCCATCAGAATTCAAATCCATGGCACAAACCTCCACCCCAAAATATTCACCAGTCTGGATAAAACGAGAGGGAATGATCACCAGAAAGCAGAAAGAATCATTCACTTCTTTCAAGACTTTATAAGCTGTATAGACAGTTAGGGCTATAATTAAATTGAAGTTAGATGTTTAAATACAATGAGATCATCACAGTAATTACCATGCCTTTAAAGAATCAAAGGAAACTGCAGATAATGATGTCATGCATTTCTAAAATTCTATATATTTGCGAAAAACATAGTCACAACTTCCTTATGTCACATGATTAAATGTAATTGAGAAATAAAGATAAATCAGCCATAATAACAGGAAGAGTATTGAAGAAGATGTCCCATTCATGCCGTCCACTTAGAAGACAGGCTCTGTATCCCAGAGAGGAACATATCTTGGTGCAAAAAACAAAAAGCAATGTTGTAGCTAGAAACAGGATGTCACAATAATCATCACTATTACGTATGGAGAAAAAGGAACAAGTTTGCATGCTTCAGCACATCCCTCAAATTATGAATTAAGAAGATGGCGACATCATGTTTTGTGATGCTGCCACTGTGATGCTGGTATACTTCTGAAACTAGACGACATCCCTGTGTGACAAATGTTGCACTATATCATCCAGAAAGCTAAAGCCTGGGGCTTCAGTGCAGACCTTGGCTCTAAGCATATAATGCCACACACAGAGGAAAAAAGGAGTTAAACAAAGTTTTATTCAGTGCATGTAAACATATGGTTTAAACTGTACTTACCTGTGATTGATAGGGGTAGATTGATTGCATTGCTCTTTCATTGAAAACAGTCATAACAAGTCCTTTGTGTTGATATCTTGGAGCACCAATAATCGTCAATGAGCCATAACTGGTTTTAGCAATAGCCATTGAATAACCTGGAATCAAATGTTAAAGTTAAGTTGGAGACATCAGGTAAAATGTGTTACAGTATTTAAAGGAATTAAGTTGTTAAACAGTGAAAAATACCTACATTTGGCTTTCTAAAAGTCAAACATAACATCCCTCAGGGTCAACAAAACCAAATTGAAATTTTGCATATTTTTGTTCTCTTCTTACCAAGATAACTGTCAGCCTCAATGGATGGCTCAAATGAAACTGTGTTTTGGACATTATTGAGTAAGTATTTCTTGTATCCTCCTCTCCACTGGTTTGCACCAACCATAGACATCTGAATATACTGCAATGCAAGAACAGAGAAACTTTTATTTACCTGCTGTGTTTATAGTTCTAAGACTGTAATACTCAAAATAATACCCTCAAGTTGTTTACTTCAGACACATAAGCTGCTCTGAAGCCTTCTTGAGACATTTCTAGTTTCAGGTTTTCTCCACTGCTTTGAGATCCTGTAAATACAAAAGCATTTTGATATTAGGTTATGGAGTTCTCTACAGTTTCTCCAGACCGTGGACGTAAAGACTTTGCCAAATACAAAAAGCACTAATCAAATGTATATTTATTATTCATCAAAATAATAGAATTGCTTTTCCATGTTTGTAAAAAGCCAATTTTAGCTATGAAATAAAATGTGTCAAAGTATTTCATCTGGCTGGTAAATGGATGTAGTAAAATTACAACTTTTATACCTTCAATGGAAAAAATTTTAGCCTGCAAGTTTTCACGGATTTTCTCAAGAGCCTCAAAGCTTTCCACTCGAAACACGAAATCATCAGCAGGGGGAGATGCAATCTGTTTGAGCTCGTCTTGTGCGCCTTGGTTTGAGAACGCATCACCAACCTAGAGGTGTAAATACAACGTGAGTAGGCTGCAGTAGCTGTTTTCAGTGTCTTATTCTAAATTCTTAGTTCATGTTTTCAAATCAAAATCGATAATAAAAACTCATGGTTTTTACAGATATTCAGTACAAATTATGAATTTAGTACAATAAACCTTTTTTTTTTAAAGTGTCAGCTGGTGACATTTAACCCAAACCCTATCTAAATACGTCAAGCAAATCAATGGATGGATGTGCCAGAGGTGGGACCAAGTCATTGCTTTAAAATGCTAAAGTAAGTCTCAAGTCATTACCCTCAAGTCTCGAGTCAAGTTTCAAGTCAAGTCCCAAGTCTTAAACGCCAAATTTCATATCATTTTGAATCATTTTTTTAAAAACGACCATGCAATGCAATTTAATATTTAGTGTAAATCATAAACCATGTGGGTTATTTTATTTTTATCTTTGTTCAAATACCTGATTAAACAAACAAATACTAATTCTACTTTAATTTAAAGTGTAATTAAATTTAATACATCTAATTAATGTAATTTAATCTAAGTTGGCTAATGAGAACAGTCTTCATTTGAGGATTAAAGAGATTTTACAAAAGAGCATAAGTGATGTCATTTTCAAGATTATATTTAGATCTTTAAGAGCCACAGGTATTTTCTTAAAGTCAGAAATTTACAAGAAAAAAATACATTTGTCAGAAAAAAAAACATCTGAAGTTTTTTGAGAATCAGATATTTCCAACAAAAAAAGCTAGTACAATTAGATTTATGTTTTTAATAAGATTGCCATCTTATAAAAACTGTAGCCCAAGTAATTCATGTGATTCTATTGTTTCCTTAATCAGAACAACTTCTCCATGTTCAGATGAGGGCATGAATGACTTGAATGGGAGAGCCTGTGAGGAAGAAGTGGCAACCTACTCTTTATTTTAGAACTTCACATGTCGAAAAAAGGTGTATGCTGAGCCATCTCTGATATTCGCTTCCTGCATGTTCTTACATGTTACACTACATTTTTGTCAACTACTGTGTAGTTTATGTTGTCAAAAGAATTTACTATTCAGAACAGAACTGTTGTTGGCTGCACGCTCTAAAGAGATGGCTTCAATCAGGGGTGATTCTAGGATCAGAGCTCTCCAGCCCTGCTAGGCTCTGTGTTCTTGTACTGAACCCAGCAGGGGTCAGGTGCAGAAATAATATTTGAGGGGTAAGAATCCGTACCCTCAGTTTACTAATCCATGTGCACGGTTTACTAATACGTTCTTTCTGTTTATTAAACTATGTGACCGTGTGGGGGGACCTGTCCGCTTTATAATTCACCCAGTTCCAAAAAGCAAATTGCTGCTTTGGCAGGTTAACAAGCAGGATCGTCATTCTGTTTGCAGTGATTTGAATCCTGCTCAGGCTGTCACTGAGCACACACAACTCATTTTGAGGTTCCTGCAAGAAAACAGGCTATAAACATATATGTTTTTTAAACTGGGGACATTTCCCTGGCATTATTTATAAATCATAGTTTTGTCCCTACCACTTAAAAACCTGATGTGGAATTTTTTAACAGTGCAGGTCTAATACCCAATTATGCTTCCAGTGCTATTTTCATATAGTCAGTATCCAAACTGATATTCCACTATCTTAAACAGTTTCTTTATGTGTGAATGTTCTAGCATTCTTTGCCGAGATTCATGTTACGTCCAATGAAGACTTGCATTCAAAATTAGCACTGTATCAATAAGTATCTGGTTAACTCCTATCTCTCTAATGCAAGGTGTTTATGCTGCACCACCCGCTCCATGCATCTATGCAGATAGCACAGGACTGTGCCTGTATTCCAGGGGGCAAGGTGGGCATACACTTTATGATTTATGGCCCATTTCTATCTTTCAGCCATGCAACACATTTTGCGCCTGTCTGTCTTCAAATACCTGCCAGGCTACTTTCCTGCAGGAACCCAAAACAATATACATAATTTCCCTCAGGGATCAATATAGTATTTTTGAACAAAGTACATTCTGATCCACCAGCACCCAGGTGCAAGACGTTGGTGTTAACTAGTCTGCCAAAGAAGAATCCTAAGTGTCAATAAGGCAGAACCCCTCCTGGGCTCCATATAAAAACTAAGCTTTTCTTTATGTCATCATTTTTGCAATATGGTCCAGGAGGATATTACAGGTAACAGTAACTATCTTAAAACGATATATTGACATGTATTAACTAGTCATTAACTAACATCTGCATGCTACAGCACAACTTAACTTGCAGTTTCTTTGGTAAAACAGCAAAGTTTCTTGCCTTCTACAGGTTTACTAAACATGCAGCTCTCTGCAGCGGACTCCTGCTGACCGGATATTTACCTGATGCAAGCAAATACAATAGAATGTAAATACCTAGTATATGTATATGTTTAAAGACGGCACGAAAAATACATTACAGCAAAAAAACGGATAAAAAAATGTATTTGCTTTATTTTTTTATCTAAGTATTACATTTCAAGGAAGTAATAAAATAGTGTATTACACTTTTATAGTTTGTTAAAAACAAACCAAAATAATTCTCCAACTTTAGAGAGGGTGCTTTGACTCATTTAAAAAAGCCTATGACTTCATTTTTTAAACCTAGCGATCTGATCGGCTATTCTGCAGCTTTTGTGTGTTGTACACACAGAAAGAGTCTCTGCTTGTTAACACAGGATCAGTGCCATGGGAGGAATGAAATGACGTAAAATTGACATTTTTTTAAATAATAGATGTTTTAAACTTGAATTATTGGGTAAACTATCAAAGTTTCAAGTCCGACTCAAGTCCCAAGTCATCAGTGTGGAAGTCCAAGTCAACTATAATTCTTAAAAAAAAAATTCGACTCAAGTCACAAAAGTAATATCTCAGGTCTGACTCTAGTCCAAGTCATTTGATTAGAGTCCACACCTCTAGGATGTGCCATAGCTTTCTCCAGCTGGACAAAACCAAAACTGAAGTATTTTTATGTATTTATTTATTTATTTTATCTAAAGAGGAACGTTCAACAGTCATTTCACAGCTTGAGTTAATTCAGCTAGAAACTACTGATGAGGCCTGATAATGGACTCAAACCTGAACCTCCAGGGTCACATAAAGGCAATAACAAGGTCAGCCTTCTATCACCTGAAGAACATCTCTAGGATTAAAGGAATGATGTCACAAAAGGACCTTGAAAAATGAATCCATGCCTTTAATTTTAGCCAGATTGATTATTGAAACAGCATCCTCACAGGTCTACCTAAAAAGTCAATCCGACAGGTTCAGCTGATCCAGAATGCAGCTGCTTATGTCCTCACTAGAGCCAAGAAAGTAAAGCATTTCACCCAAGTCCGCACACTGGCCCCCTGCAGTTTAGAGAACAGACTTCAAAATATCTCAAGGAAATTTCAATCAAACGCAACTGGACTTAGCAATTTGTCTTGGAAGACGTTTCACCTCTTATCCAAGAGGCTTCATCAGTTCATGCTCGCCGCGGGCCGGGCTGGGACTGGTAACCATGACCTCGATGAATGAGAATATTCACAGGCAGACTTCAAAATACTTTTACTAGTTTATAAACCACTGAATTGCCTAACACCAAAGTTGAAGATCTGTTGTCACTATAACAAGAACACCAAGAGTAAGAAGTGAGCTATCAATATTATGGGTGTTTCTCAATGCCAAGGAACCTCGCCTTGATGCCTTGGTCCCGTCCCGGTTGCCTAGGAGATACATCATCAGGGCCCGCCGAGGCGTGTTCCAATGTTCATGTTCTACCGAGGAATCTTTCCTCCGTTTGTTAGCCATTAATCTACTCAGCATCCCTAGAATTAGAACTAGGCACGGAGAATAAGCTTTCATTTTTTATGCTACTCTAATCTAGAAGAAACTTTCATATCACTGGAAAGCTGCTGAAATGCTGAGTTCTTTTAGATTGAGGCTAAAAATCCCATCTGTTTAGAGTTATCTTTGCGTAATGTTTTCATGTATCATGTGTTTTGTGTGTATTTCATATCTTATTCTTTTTTTACTTCATCCACTATTCATGTCTACTTTTTTGAATAACGTTTCACTTGTCATGTGTTCTTTGTATGCTAATGCTTTTTGGCTGTTTTTACTTTATTTACTATGAATTACCCTGTTGTTGAAAGGGTGCTATACAAATGAAATTGCCTTGCAGAAAATAAACTCTAAAAGTTTAGATTTTGTGTCAGCGTTAATATCAAAATCCTGAGGTGAAAGAAGATAAACTGTATTTTTTATGATTATATATCTGAAAAGCAAGGTGTCAAGCATCCATCCATCCATCCATTTTCTGAACCGCTTAGTCCTCCAGGGGTCGCGGGGGGGGGGGCTGGTGCCTATCTCCAGCTGTCAACGGCGAGAGGCGGGGTACACCCTGGACAGGTCGCCAGTCCATCACAGGGCAGGTGTCAAGCAATCAAGAGCAAATAAACTTGTTTAAAAAAAACACAAGACAAATAAATTGTGCCAGCCAGATAAAGTGAATTTGACAGCGGTTTGATGATAATTTTAAACATCTACCATTCTGGCAGCCTTTTGGTTTGTTCACGATCCATCACACACTGCGCACAGGGGTCGCATTAGCTTAATATTCTCCCGGTCAGTTTTTTTAGTCCTGAGAGCCCGTTGTTGTGCCCTCCACCGGTGTATAAGTGGCACATGTAGTGGGATTTCCTCTGACAGAAGTGATACATGTGATACAATGATACTTGCATGTCAGGAAAAGGCATGTACAGAGTCATTTTGACCTCTGATCACTTTAATTAGAGAAATGCTCCCTGATTTCAAAATTTTGGATGAAGTGGTTCTTAATTCCATTGTCCAGTGTGGCAGCAGAGCATGTGTTTACGCTGTAGAACAACATCTACACTCCCATGGAAAGTTTTCTGTCCATGGCAAAACTTCAAAGCTTAATAACAATAACCCTTCCAGCAATATTACTTGAAACATTTGATTACACAAGTTTGTGTGCATTTCAGTTCCATGCTCAGCTTCACCTTGTTCGGATTGAATAATAATTAAAATTATTATAATAATTAAGAAATAACTATTACTGGATATGTTATTATTTTAATTGATTTAATTTATTGCAACAATAAATTATGAACAGATTTTTGTTGGTCAGAATGACTGTGTTATGGGAAATTTAATATTAAGAATGATCTGCTCTGTGTATTGTTAAATACTGATAGTTACTGTGTGAATTTTCTTTATGATATGGTAACCAATCTGAATATATGACACTGTGTGACATTAGGTCAGATCAAATGTACTGATTTAAGCTCCTACATCCTCAGTTGGCATAGTAACCTCCTGTTACATCTGAGGACACCCATTGGTCAGATTATGCCTTCACTATCAAGGCCACGATGCCTGAAAGTCTGCTATTTTATTTTGAAGAAAATGTATTTGATGTAATATTGATATGCTTCTTAGATTACTGAATCTATATAAGTATGTGCCTTGTTATGGAAGGCAGGTCAGTATACATTTTCTGTATGACACTGTACCTCCTTGTTTGATCCACAAGTCTGTATTAAAACCTCCCTAATCTGAAGGAATCTCGCTCATCCCTTTTATATTAGAACTTCATTTACAACCGCCTAAAAAAAATGTCCAGCATAACGTCTGACTGTGAATGACACAAGGCACTGCACAGTCCAGGCAGGACTTTGCAGACGTATGTCACAGAGTCTAAAGATGACCGAGGCAGAGACTCAAGCAAATGCACCATTACAATCCGTATACAGTAAGCAAATTTTCATAATCTCTTCCACTCCATAAAACAGGTATTATTGCTCAGTAGTCCACGTGTGGGTTATTTATGCATTTGTAATGCACTAAAATTCAGCAATTTTCGTCCATTTTCAATGGACGTATATGCAGAGGAAACAGGTAGCATGTTGGCTAAGATTTAGTTATAAGATGTAGGTGTTAAATTCACATGGCACACATCTTTAAATTTTCAAAAGTCTTTAAGGGGTAGCTGTATCCAGTGGTGTAACAATGACTTGCTTGATTGTACCACCTGGAGCTAAACCCGTTCAAAACTGTGTAGATGACAATGTACTTCAGGAAGAGACCCCTATCAACACCTCCTTTCACAATCCTCAACAGGACAGTCGCCACAGTGGAGTCTTTCAGGTTCCTTGGATCCACCATCGCACGGGACCTGAAGTGGACCTCTCACGTAGACTGTATAAGGAAGAAGGCCCAACAGAGGCTGTACTTTCTGCGTCAGCTCAGGAAGTTCAAACCTGCCTCAGGAGCTGCTGACCATATTCTACACAGACATAGTCCAGTCTGTCCTGATCTCATCCATCTCTGTCTCGTTCAGATCCTTCACCAGGCAAGACAGCGACAGACTGCAGAGAACAGTCAGATCTTCCCTCCATTCAGGACCTGTACCAGTCCAGGGTCAGAAAGCGGGCCAGGAAAATCACCACTGACCCCTCGCACCCTGGCCACAATCTGTTTAGGCTCCTCCCTTAGGCCAGCGTTACAGAGCGCTGTACGCCAAAACCACCCGACACAAGAAAAGTTTCTTCCCCCGGGCTGTCGCTCTGATTAACTCTGAGAAGTCACAGAGTGTGAGTCCATTCACATGAACAATAAACTGTAACTCTGCACTGTTGTATATACTCACTGTACAATAACCTAAGTTTGGTGTATATATTATACTTTTTTATTTTATTTATTTTTTACTTCACTTATTTAAGTTCTGTAGTTGAGAGAAAAATGGCCGGAGGCAAATTCCTTTTATGTGTCATACTTGGCCATTAAAGCTGATTCTGATTCTAATTGTAAAGCTATTTAATTGTCTAACAGATGTATTTTTTTTCAAAATATCTGACTTTGCAATATCAGAAAACATCTTAGTTTAGATATAGAAAATTTGCCTTGAATAATGGAAAATTTTGAGTTTTTTTCTAGCAAAATTTTGACTTTTCTAAATGAGAAAATTTAATGAGTTTTTTCTGTTAATTACTCAGGGATCTGTGAATTTACTCCAAAATATTTTCCTTTTGACTACAGTGACCCTAATACTCCATTGTAGTATTCTAAAAGACAAAACAAACATGTTCCTTAAATGTTTACATGAAATTGTAAAATAAATAATTAATGCAGCTTACCCCAATGGCAAATCGAACAATCTTTTTTCGGTCAGCTAAAAACGTTGCTCTGGGTAGGTTTCCACGATCATGAGACTGCCCATCTGTAATAACTATTAAAATCTTTTTAACATGTAACCTGGAACCCCCTAGTGGTGAGAAGACGTTTTCCCTGTAATAAAAAAAATGTATAATTTTCATTTCAGTTTTTTGCAATAGTGACATTTTTTAAATCTTAATAAATGTGATGTAAACAAACTGGAGTACTGGATTGATTTCAGCCTAAATAGTTGAACTTTTTTTACCAATGATGTGACAACCATAGAACTATTTAATTATTTTCCTGGTTTTAAAACATAAATGGCATATTCCTAAGTAACACTTTGTAAATACAGCATAGCTGGTTGAAAAGAACAAAAGAAAAGTCATGTTCCCATCACAAAAAGACATTTATAGTTCATTAAGAAATGGTGAACATGTTTTCAGTTTTAAACTACTGCCATGCATTAAATGTATGGTTTTAATCTTCTTTTAAATCTATTTTTTACATTATATTTTATTTAGTAATTACACCCAATTTTTTTGTGTTTTAATCATGTTTGCTGTAATTAGATAGACAAAAATGTCTTTAGAATATGTAATAGTATAGTTGCCTTTAGCAGTATAGCCACCTTTATGGCATCATATTATTTTCTTTAATGTGACAAAATAATTGTATAGCAGGTTGGAGTAAAATTATATAGTGGAGAGTAAAACTGTTATATAGGAATTTTCTAGCAGGGTGCATACATTGTTTCCCCACATTTCCTAAATCTCTTCTCTTCAGAGGTGTCGATTCCTGGTTCGATTTTTGTACATGTTAAAAATACTTACACAACATGTTGGATGCCTTTAGCTGTCATTGTTCCTCCGCCAAATTGACGGATCCCGTCGATTTGCATTTCCCAGTTTGGCTTAGTGTTAAAAGTATTGAAGTAATAATGTGTCGTTGGACTTGCAGAATACTGTGTAATGGCAAACTGCAAAAAAAGGGATATGAAGTTAAGCTCCTTTTACCAAACGAAAGATAAAAACTATGACTTTAGTTGACTGTACTCAAAACTTCAGACTTCTTTTCCACCTCCTTTTCTTTCCTCCTGTTTAGCTGAAATTAAATCTTGGCTCACTACTGACTTTCTTAAATTTACTGAACTTTGACTAATCTTGCAATTAGTTTCCATCCATCCATTCATCCATCCATCCATCCCTCCATCATTCCTAAGAGCAACTTTAGAGAGACCAATTAACCTAGCAGCCATGTTTTTGGACTGTGGGACAAATTACCCAGAGGGAACATGAGGATTAACTTATTTATACAAAGGCCCAGATAATGGCCCAGATTCACCTTTCTTTTTTCAGATTATATTATCTAATTTCAATCACACATAATGGTTTATGTGCTATTTTTTTGTGTAGTGAATATAGATACGAATGACAAAGAAATAGTTTACAGACTATTTTCAAGTTACAATTACAATGTTTACATATGATGCACAACTCATTTCAGAAAAGTGAACTGGTGATTTGATTTTGTTTGTTATTGTTTAAATATTGTCTGTTTAGTCCACTGAAGGAAAAATGAGTCCTAACAATATTTTATTCATTATTAACTAATTTTTAAGGGTTACTAATTCTTTATAAGAATCTGTTATTTTAAAGCAGTGGTTGCAGCTTGGGGTGGAGGTTCACCCAAGAGGTTATCTAGAGGATCCTTACAAAATTATCTGTGCTGAAGTTGTGAGATGACCAATGATATATTTGTAAAAATTACATTTATGAAATCCAAAACACAAAAAGGAACTTGTCGACATAGCCTACGGTGTAAAAAAACAAAAACAAATAAGAACAAAACCCACAATTACCGTTAAATTTTTACAAATAAAAGTTTTAAATTATTCCCTTAATTTATATGCAGGGGGCAGTTGAAGTTGGGAGGTGGGTGTTCCGGTGTCTCTTGGACACAAGCAAGACTTTCTTCAAGAAAAAAGTATGGGAACCTCGGTTCTAAAGTTTTAACCTTTTGTGACTTTCATAGATTTTTGCCTTTAGACATATGAGGGCCTCCTAGCTATGTCCACCAGTGGCCAAATTACTGAAAAAATAAACCTCATTACCAATGAGAGTCTCACCTGTGTATCTTTTTCCAAGAAAGATTTAATCAGATTTTTCACAAATTGTTTCATTTTGTCAAAATCTTCCCTAGATACACTGCCTGAGCCATCCAACAGAAATGCAATGTCAGCTTCAGTTCGACAATCTGTCGAAAAAAAATCATAAAAATATATAGAACAATTTGTTGTACTGTTATTCAAGTGTTTCACAGAAAAAAAATCTACCTCCAATTTACAGGCGGGATTGACATAATCTTAATGGAAGCCTACTGTACCTACCTTCTGTAGCAGACGGGTAAGACTTTTTAAATGTATTGTATTGATCTATCTCATAGCACAAACCATTGTACATGGTGATACTTTTGCAGTCTCTAGGAATGGTTGGACCACAGACCTGGAAAATTATTGATTAAGGTGAAAAATGTATATTTGATTTATCTTTTACCTTTACATTTTCATGTTGCATATATCATTTATTTTCTGCTGCCCTTCCACTCACCATAGTCTCTTCCGTTGATGGATTATTTGCCATTGCCAAACCAAGGGACATGTTGACTGGAATGTTTCCCACTGTAAAAACGCACATGACAACAACTTTCCAGAGTTATCATTTATTAAAATGGGTTCTAGTTATACACAGTCGTCATTTGCAGCATTTTAGTTTGTTTTAATTTAAATCTCCAACAACTGAAGTTGTTATAGCACCAGTTTGATATAAGGTAGACTTGGCTAAATGTCAGAAAAGGAAAGGGTTCAAGGAAAATGGCTGCAATGAAAGATGAACAACGAAAGATATGGGCAAAGTTTTCACCCTTACAGATTTCATCAGCTTTTACTTTTTTGCTACACGTACATGTTTCTGGTCATCAAACCAATATTAATATATGACAAGTGGTACCTAGGTAAATGGAAAAGCCAGTAGTGTCCCTCTAAAAATTATAACTGGTTGTACTGGTTGAACTGGTTTGTGTGATATTTTGAATCAATCTATTAACTGGCTTCACTACCCTGCCCACCCTTGTCCTAATGTGGCCTACTGGTGTGATCACTGACAGTTCCTCAGGGTTTCCAGCCTCTGTGAAAAGTTCCTTTGCACAGTCTTGACACTCAGATGGAATGCTTCTTATCTCCAGCATTTCACCCAATTTCTCGTCATGTACATTGTCACTGTCTTCGTCATCCAGAAGGTCATTCACTACAACCCCGGCACCTTCCCCAATATAACCATCTGATCCACTCCTAATACTTGAACTTTTGTTGATGCAGTCGCTGGTCTGCAGCTCAGGTCAGGGGCTCTGAGTCATCAAGAAGCACAAACGGGGATGCAGGAGCTCCGAGAGATCATCTGATGAAATCCTCCGACTACACAAAACTGACTCAGCTACACTAACAGTCGGGGGAATGATCAGGCCTGTGGGTGGCTATGGAAGTAGAAATCAGCTTCCCAAAAAAGTTGTTAATCATTTTTCACTTGATTTTTTTTAATTCACCTACATTATGTCTGACTGATATTAAAACTTTAACTGAAACATGTGAGTGTGATGGGGGAAATGTTTTTTTTCACAGATATGCATGTTTGATATAGTTCAGTAGTGTGAAGTACTTCCTTAGAGTTCCCTAATGCAGAATGCACCATGTCAGCTTATAAAATTCTTATGTTTAAAAAAAAACTTTGGTGTGAAAATTATGCGCAACTGAAATCATGTGTAAAATGATCAATACCTGTGGTTAACAGGTTACACGAGGTGGTTGAGCACTTATATATCCTTCCCCTTTCATTCTTTTGAGACTGTAGAAATGGGGCGCTGACAAGAAGACTAAAAGAAACACACACAAGCATTTAAAAAATAAATTATTAAAAGAAAATTTTCGAAAAATTAAATGAAGATGACTCACTCAGATTTTCTTTGCACCACCTGGTAGCCAAAACTTGCATCAGGATAGCTCAGGGACCTCCAGAACCCAGAGTCAATATTAAAGCCAGGTGCAGCTTTTAGCACTGATAAATAAAGAAAATCCACAGAATTACTTTAATTCAGAGCCATGATGTTTTATTTCTTTTTCCATTGTTTCTTTTTTATTGACTGTTTTTTGGTCTTATTTAGGAGAGAATTTACATTTATTGAACATTTATTAATTTGAGTATTAAGCCCCTGAGATGAATCCTCTCGTTTTCTTGGGGGTCCTCAAGATCATGTCTACAGAACATAGAACAGCATTGTAGATGCAGTCAATAAACAAAATAATAATAATACAACAAAAATCAAAAAACACACAATCATACCACACACACTCTAACACACACTTGTATGTCAGACCTAATACCAACCAAATTATTTAAGGAGGTGTTCCCTCTGCTTACAGGCCCTATTTTAGACATGATGAATCTATCTTTAATAAATGGATATGTACCACAGGAATTTAAGGTTGCTGTAATAAAACCTTATCTTAAGAAACCGTCCCTGGATCAAGATAACTTAGCTAACTATAGACCTATATCTAACCTTCTATCCAACAATTTTCAGAAAATGGTTGCTAATCAAGTATGTGAGCATCTAAACAGCAACAACCTATTTGAAGAATTTCAGTCAGGTTTTAGAGCTCATCATAGCACTGAAACGGCACTGTTGAACGTTACGAATTATATTCTAATGGCCTCAGATAATGCATTTGTGACTGTTCTGGTCTTGTTGGATCTCAGTGATGCTTTTGACACAGTCGATCATAATATTATCTTAGAAAGGCTTGAAGATGTTGTAGGGATCAAGGGTATAGCAGCAGGCTGGTCAATGATAAATCTTCTTTACACTCAATGGTTACTTGTGTAGTACCACAGGGTCCTGTGCTTGGATCGATTCTCTTTACTATATATATATATATATATATATATATATATATATATATATATATATATATATGCTTCCAATTGGAAAAATAAGTAGATAACATGGAATGAATTTCCACGGTTATGCTAATGATACACAATTATATTTATCAATAAAACCTGATGAAACCAATCAGTAGATAGATTACAAGCATTTCTCAAAGACATAAAAACCTGGATGACTGAATTTTCTACTTTTAAATTCAGACAAGACAGAAGTTGTTGTTTTTGGACCAGAACCTTTAAAAAAGAAACTGCTAAATCAATCACTTAATCTGGATGGCGTTAATTTGGCCTCTGCTAATAATGTAAAGAACCTTGGTGTAATTTTTGACCAAGACATGACATTTAAATCCCATATTAAACAGGTTTCTAAGATTTCTAGTGACAGCATGGAAGTCCTGTCACAATGGCTCCGATTGATTATGTGCCCTGGCTGCTTGGCCACAGGGATATCCGTTTGGTTGAATGGTTAGCGTGCATGAATCTCACCTGGGAGTTGTGGTATTGAATCCCACCCAGGCCCTCATTGTGCACCTTGCCACATTTCTTTCTTTCACCTCCGGAATATTGCTAAAATTAGAAACATCTTGACCAGGAGTGATGCATGGAAACTAGTCCTTGCATTTGGCTAGACTACTGTAATTCCTTATTATCAGGAAGTTCACAAAGTTCAATTAAAAGTCTTCAGTTGATCCAAAATGCAGCAGCAAGAGTTCTGATGAATATTAAAAAGAGAGATCACATTTCTCCTGTTTTAGCTTTTCTCCATTGGCTCCCTGTTAAATCCAGAATAGAGTTCAAGATCCTCCTCCTTACTTATAAAGCCCTTAATAATCAAGCGCCATCGTACATCAGAGATCTGATTGTTTCCAGATGTTTCTAACAGAGCACTTCGTTCTCAGAATGCAGGTTTACTGGAAGTTCCTAGGATTTCTAAAAGTAGAATGGGAGGCAGATCTTTTAGTTATCAGGCTCCTCTCCTGTGGAACGAGCTCCCAGTTTTAGTCCATGTAGCAGACACTCTGTCTATTTTTAAGAGTAGGCTAAAAACCTTTAAAACCCTTTAAAACCTCAATTTTATAGTTAGAATGGGTTAGGTTATCCTGAGCTATTTTTTGTAGTTATGCTGCTATATATTTAGAATGTTGGAGGACAGACTGACAACTTTTCTTCACTCTGATACTTTTCTCTCCTACTACTCTCCAGATTTATGTTTTCTGCTGTTATTGCGATTGTTAACCCAGTTTTCTCTCAGTATTTTTCTCCCCATAGAAGCTCTACACGGTCTGGTATCCTGCTCAACCATAATGCCCCCGCTGGATGAGGAACATCGGTCCAGATGATGCTCTGAGTGACCGAGCATCCTCCATGCTGTCTCTTCTCTTTCTTCTCAGACCCCCAGACGGTCGTGGCACATGACCACTTGTACTGAGCCAGGTTCTGCCTGAGGTTTCTTCCTGTTAAAGGGGAGTTTTTCCTCTCCACTGTCGCTACATGCGTTCTCAGTATAAGGGATTGCTGAGGAATTGCTGTGGTTGGCGTCTGCATAATCCGGGCACAACCTCACATCGATGACTCAACACAATCTGCTGGGATTCCTTACATAGAAAAATTTTAACTGATTGGAATGTTTGTATAATTGTATTGGAATGACTTTTGTTGTTAAGTGCCTTGAGATGACATTTGTTGTGAATTGAGGCTATATAAATAAAAGTGAATTGAATTGAAAATTGTGTTACCGGTTTTTTCAAGTTCTTTACACTCATATTTTTTCAGTGTACATGCAGTGATCAAAATTAGTAAAGATATCATTTGTGAATTTTAAAAGAGCAGTTGTAGTTGAAAAATGTCTCCTGAAACCTTACTCACATTAGATAGTGATTATTATGTAAAATATAGTTAGACAACTGATCAAAAACAATGTTCTCAAAGATTTTGACAATACTATTTATCATTTAGATTGGTCTGTAATTGTTCATATTTTGGGCGTATCCTCCTTTATTCAATGGAACGACTTTCGTGCACTTCCACTCCAGAGGCACTTCACAGGTTAAGAATGACACATTAAAAAGTTCAGCAAATGGAAAGGATAAGATATGTGAGGAGAGTTTGATAAACTCATCAACTGCATTGTATGTGTTGAACCACTAGGGAGCACCAAAGACCAAAACTAATAAATTTGACAACTGAAGGAAGCAGAAAGAAATAACAAGGACAATAACTCAGTAAGGTGTATACTGCTATGAGGTTTGTGTCCTTATACTGAGTATTGATAGTTAGTTTACATCATCTAATTTTTCTACTTGTTTTTTTAATTAAAAACTGAAATACATTTTTCTCCCAAAGATGTCTTTGCCTAATTTTAATAAATGTTTCCTGCCTTTCAGGGTGGCATATATTTTTTTAAGAATATTAGGTTATGGGAATGGACTGACTTTCTTCATAAACCTTTTATGCTTCATATTTTGAAAAATAGTAATATCCCCGGAAGTAAGATATGGCTCATCATCCAGGGTGGCATGCCCTTGGGTGCGGCAAACACAAAAAATAAAAGTAAAAAACTGACATTGGTCATTTAAACAGAGCAAACTTTTTGTTAGTCATTTCGAATATCAGTGCCATAGGCAAACAGAGTGTGTTGTGCACTAAGTATGCCATGTTTGGAGATGGTGAATGGACCACAAAATTTTAATTTTAATTCTACTTATATTTTGGTAACTGTTTTAGCATAAATCTATACTGTTCATCCATTAATTGCGGGTCCTACTTTTAGTTGGCTGCCTCTCCAGATATCTCTCTTGGATATTAACAATTTGGTTTGTTGTATTGGACTTTAAAATGTTTAGGTTGCTTTCTTGCCTTTAAAGTTTTTTCTAGCTATTAGTTTTCTGTTTCATTTTGGTTTTATACTAGACTGATCCTTTCTGTTTTGTGCGCTCTGTATTTCCTGTTCTAGTACTGTTTCTGAGGTTAATATGGTGGTCAGTCTCCTGTTGGTGATACATCTTTCTTATATTTAGTTGTTTCTAGCTGTACTGTTTAATAATTTATGTATTGTATTTGTTTCCTGTTCTGCTATTTATTCTCTTCGATTCCCTATGTCTCTGTTATTGAGGGGCTCTCTTACAGTATCTGCCTCTCAGCTGCCTCTTGTTCCTCTGTTTAAGTTCCCTTTTGGTTCTTTGGTCATCACTGGTTTATCTGCCCAGTCCTGCTCCCATCTACCCTGTATAACTCTGCCCTCCATTGTCTTTCTTTCATGTTCCTGGCTCATGATCTTAAGTTTATGAACTTTTGGAACCTTGTCTTTCTTTTCAATGATTCTTTAGTTTGATTAACATATACATTTCTGGTCCCCTTCTGTCTCTTTTTTTGCCTCCATTTGGGTCCTGCACAACCACAAACGGTACAATTGTGACAGTAAGATTGCAATAAATCATGTTTTGAAGTTTTTGTTGCAGAAAAGCTGCATTTAAAAGCTTTCATCCTAGAGTCGTGCCCAAAAGTTCTGCTTTTTTCTTGCTTTTGCCACCAGCTTCAGTTAAACAATCACAACATTTTCATATGATCAAAGTTGTAAGAAATTGTCCACTACTAAAATGAGTGACCATATTTATTCTGAATACTAATTATCAATCATTAAAGATAAGGGAAGGAACGCTGTATGCATGTAGGGAACATCTCTGCTGCCATAAAAAAGAGAACCTATGGAGAAGTTCAATTTCTCTAGAGAATAAAGTGCCCTGTCTGCTGCACATAATGGCTTAAGACATAAGAAACTGTATTTTTTCCTTTTTTACTTATAGATGCTACACATGAGCAATTTTCAAGTCTATAAGGGTTTCTGTTAAGATACTTGTTGAGTGTTAGAAATAGAATAAAACATGAGCTAGTAAACAAGATAAGTTAATAAAGTTGTCACACTGGAGCAAAACATCTGCCTAAACTCAAAAGCCACAAAGTTTCCTTACCTGAACAAAGAAGTGTCAGAATAATTATCCAATCCATTGTTTTTCTACCATGGAGAGCAAACTAGAAGTGTGACATTTTTTGGTTCACAAAAATTCACCAGGAAACTGTGGGGCCAAAGCGTTATTTTTTCCCTCCTGAGAGCAAGATGTTGCAAGATGGGAAGATGTTGATGGTAGACTGCAGAAATTTAAGGGCACTGCTCAGAGTGAATAGAGGAACAGTGACATAGGAGGAGTTACACCTCTGACACCTTCAGTTCAGATGAGAAATATTTTCTTTTACAGTCCCCCGTCATTTAAACTTGTTGTGTCAAACTGCTTTAAATTATTTGTAATGGGGAAACAGATTAGGGCGATACCCAATCAGTGTTTGGTCACCTGTGTGTTTAGGTCGTTTTTAAACAGAAAACGAAAAATATGCAGGTTATGTCCTTAAAAGGAATCGGTCAACCATTTCTCTGTGTATTTTGTCTTGTTCTAAGGCATAATTAAGTAATTTCCTGAAAATGTGTTCTCTCTTTACTTTAGCCTGCCCAGACTGGTCTGCTGAAGTTTTCTTCCTGAAGTTATTCAAGCGCAACCTCTCTAATGTTCTATGCTGGATAATTGTGATAAAGAGTATTTTACAACAATATATCTGTTATAAACTTCACTACTAGTCTCTATTTACTTTAGCAACAAATATCTGCAGTTTCTGCCTCTTTGAGTAAAGAAATATACAAATAGTCTGTACACTGCTTTTATGCAACCTTCTGAAGTCATGTGTTGCAAGAATGGAGTTTGGAGGGTGGTAATGTTGGGGGTGGAGAGATCTATGCAGAAACGTTGTTTAGTGCAACATCCTCTCTGTAGGAGAGTAATCCAAAATTGGGAAGATTATGTAAAGTTTGCACAAGATAAGCAGAAGTAAACTTTAACAATGCATTACAGAGCAACAACTAGCCAATTTAACTGGTTCCTGAAAATATTTTCCGGCTCCCTTTCTAAAGAAATAAGGATGCACTTACCATATTTTTATTCATTCCCTGGCATAAAAAAATGAAAAAATTCTCGCTACCTTGAACATTTCTCAATGCATTTTATATTTTAGGCAAAACAAAAGTAGCACATTATTGTGAATTAGAAGAAAAAGTACTAATAAAAATTTGACAAGGGCTGCAGGCTTTCACAACCTGGCCCCTTGATAAACTATAATCAAATCTAGTGCATGCAAACCCCAAGATGGTGAGGTTACAGAGCAGTGGTCCTCTCATTGGTTGCAATTTGATTGTGATTTAAAGTCAGGAGAAATTAAGCAGAGTATGATTACCAGCCTAATATGGCCGTTTTCTGAACACAGTTGTATTAGACTTATTTGTACTTTAGACTTTTTCGGTTTGAAAACAGTAAAAGAAACATATCTTGAATAAACAGAAACGTTATGAACAAGTATACCCCTGCCCGCAAATATATAAAATTCACTTACACTATAGATCCCATCTAAGAAATCTCAACTGACTAGTTAAATAGTTTAAACACCATATTTACCTTGATATGCATTAATACACACAGTGGAACATATACAGTTACTATTCGTTGCTCTTTGGGATACCGCCAATGGCACAAATGGATTGATGTCAGTTACTACATTATTATAAAGTATTTAAACCACGACTAGATGTAGGTCCACTGTATTAATGTACTGTGGTTTGGAGATTATATGATTTTTTTATTCTTATTTAAAACGAAAATTAGCTTTTTGTGATAATTTGAGTAAAATGGACACTCCACGATGAATGGATAGGTTTTGTTTTTGCACTAACGGAAAAGTTGATGCTTTTTAGCAGCACACAAGGGCAGAGGAAAAACTGAGTCTAAATCGGCCCTGCATTAATATGCATCATTAGACTTCTGTCCCATCATACATGAGTCTTTAAAGCTTTCTCATCAAACACAAGTAAAAATAAAAAGGCACATTTCTGCTTTTGTTAGACTTCCTCTGAATGTTTTATTCTGTCTGTGAATCATACCCTATTATGTGCTAATTCTGTAAAAGTCAGCCACTATGAGCTGGTTATCAAAGATGCGTTGTATGTGTTGCTCATGGTTTTGTTTTGTTTTTGTAGCAGAAAAGAAAAAAAGTTGTGAACTTAAACATGAGAGGAAAATGAGAGACCCAGCATGCAGATGAAGCTATCCAACCTAGGCTTCTATAACACCACAATAAAACTATAAACAGATCGCATTCATGCCATGAGGATGCAGTAATTAATGCAGAAGGAGCCCCAACTATTAAGTGCCTCGATATGAACAAACTTTTCAGAAGCCTGACATGCTCCGCTTCCCCTAAACCCCGCCTTTCAGTTCACAGTTGCACTAAACCACAATTACGAATCCTGTTTTCCTTTCACATTATACAAGTCGATCTATGTCAAATGGTTTGCTGCCTTCAGATTAAATATGGTAAAACTGTGTCTGTTCTCGGCACTGCTTAACTGCCTATAAACTGCAGGCTCAATTGGATTCATACTAAATGAAGAAACCTAGAGGTATCCTCTACAGCTTAGCTCAAATATCTATTTACAACCTTGTAGCACAACCTCACTTAAAAAAAAGACCATCCCTTAAAAATTCACTGTGGGACCAGAATTGTTTTTTTGTGTTGGAAAAGATCATGTCAAAGTCAGTGTTGTAAGGTCATCACTTTAGGTCACATCCACTCTTATCTTACATGTATGATCAAAAATGATTTATATCTAAAAAGTTATAACTTCTTTTGGAAGCTAAGAAAAAATACTATAATAATTGCTTGGATAATTATTACTAGTTTCACCATTTAATTTTTGTTTTTATCTTCAGTCAATTCAAAACACAGCACCAGCTGATATATATTTTGGTACATGAATATGAAATAAAGAAATATAAAACAATAACTTCTCCCTAAAAGTCTTTTTTCTTTTTTATTGAGGAAGCAATGTTAACATTGTAGCAATAGATTTCAGTCAGATGAGTTGATTTTTTTATGCACTTTAATGAATTTGGTGTATTCCCTTAAAAAAGTTTATACAGGTACATTGTTTTTATCCGATTGGTAATAATATCAACGTTAAGATTAGTTTGCCTTATCAAAATACTCAGTGGTTTGCTGCATGGTTAGACAGAAAGCCTGCAGCTGCACTTAGAAGTAGGTTGTGTTGTTCTGTTGCCTGTATCTCTCATGTCTCTGGCTTTTTTTTACTCATTCAGCCCTGAGCTCAGGAAGTGAACCTCCCCGCTCATTGCTGCTGCTCATCGGTGATAACGCTTTGTCACTCTTTTTCCATTTAAAGGCTCTCCGCTCTCTTCACCTACCACTCAGCTGTGTGGTGGGTTTGACACAGATATAAAATGTCCAACCTTTTTCAGAGCTTGCTGTTTGACCTCCATTCTTGCCAAGCAAGAAAGGTCAGGAAAAGGTCAAGGATCAGCGCTCTGTGTTGCTGTGTCTTGCTTGAATTTCTAAGGATACGTTTGCAATGTCACATGCTCCTGAAGCCCCCCAGTGTGCTCTTAGTGCATAGTCTTTATAGAGTGTCTTGCAAAAGCAATAATTCCTTCAATCCTTGTCTCATTTTGTCTTTTTGCAACCTTCAAACATCTTATTAGGATTTTACGTGACAGACGAACATTGACAGACCATAACTATGAAGCAGAAGTAGGCTGTGAGCATGTAATTATGCATACATTTTGAAAAAAAATTACAACTACAAATCTGATAAGCCATTAAGCCCCCTAAGAACTTTAACCACTTTCCACAGCGGTTGAAGCAGGAAGTTGTACGTCTCTAGCACCTTTGCATATCTAGATACAGAGGCTCAGACTGTTGATCTTTACAAAATAGAAAAACTCATTTAGATTGTATCGAGATGGTTTCCATTTCATTTAGGTCTTGACTTTGAAAGATCCATTTTAACATATGAATATGCCTTAATTTAAATCATTACATTGTTGCTCTTGTTGAGGGTTGTTGTCCTGTGGGAAGCTGAACTCTCAGTCTCAGGTTTTTTTACAACCAGTTTTGTTTTTCTCCTGATCACTGACTAACTTCCCTGTTTCTGCTGGAGAAAAGCATGATGCTACCACGGCCATGTTTCATCAGGAAGTTTGGTGCATCCAGGGCGAAGAATTTTGTATGTCCAGAGCGCCTTCTTCACTTTTTTGCTGGAAATGTCTTTACAACAGCAAGTTTGTTCTTACCAATGAGGGTAGAATCGACCTGTCATGAAGAGTCATTAGAGAAGTTGGTGACCCTAGTTGGCTATCTTAAGAAAACGTATTGCTGCTAGACTTTATGTGGCATTACTTGGGATTTGGTACAAAACTTAATGACATGCACTTCTATAAAGTTTACAGGAACTCAAACATAAGTCACAGGAAAGTTTCAGTTACATATACTCCAAACAAGAATATGTTGTACTAACGCAACACATTTGAGTTTGAAGAATTGTGTCAAAATATTGAGTTTCAGCTACTCAGTGTAAATACGTAATCTTAACATTGGGATTTACAGTGTAAGAGAACCACAAAAGGTGTTGCAGGTCCTAATGCTTCTGTATGGATCGAGATGGTAAGAATGTTTGAGTCTGTTGAAACTGGTGGTTGAAAGCTTTTGGTTCGTTTGTGTTCGGGAGGTGGGCCTGTGCAAGACTGAGCAACTGGTTAGTTGTTGAAATGCCAAGCTAATAGGTTTTTCTGTCAATCAATGTTCTCACCTTAGCTGTCGACTTCTGCAGCTCCATCAGAGTCACCATCAGTGCAACCATGGCTCCTCTTGTTGTCTTGTTTGAACACCAGCTCTGTTTGTCTCGTTCATGGTGTCTTTGGGCAAGACACTTCAACCACCTTGCCTACTAGTGGTGGACAGACGCCCCGGCTGTACTTCAGCCTCGCTTCGGTCAGGTTGCCCCAGCACAGCTGTGGCTACAACGTGGCTTACCATCACCACTGTGTGAATCCGTTTGTAAATGGGTTGTGGGGGCATCCTCTAGACTAGATAAAGTGCTGTACAAGTAAAGGCCATTTACCATTTAAGACCGGCTATTTGGGTGCTTATCTGATTGACATTTCCCTGCACCACCTACCAGTTTAGGTGGATGACCATTCAGTTGTGCAATACTTTTTCCTTGTTTGCATTATGCTTTGTTTTAAATTTCTCCACAACGTTCTTCCTGACCTGTCTGCTCACGTTCCTTGGTCGTCATGATGCTGGTCATTCACAAATATTCTTTAACAAACCTCAGAGGCCACCACAGAACACCTGGATTTATAAGGAAGTTAAATTAGGTGGACTCTATTTACTAATTAAGTAATAATTAAGGATTAAAAACTGATTTTATTTGGGTCTATCAGCATAAATACAGCCAAAGACAAATGCACTTAAAGAACTGTTCTGTAATCCACAATCATGTTCTACCGGGCAACCTTTACAAGCACAAAATTATTTTGGTTTATGCAGTAAAATTTGACCAGATTGCTACTCAAGAGTGTCTTAGTCTACACATTTCACTGAAACACTACAAAATAAATTCTTAAACTGTTGCATATGGATGCAAAAGTGTGAATAATTCGGGATCAAGAAAACCTGCTTGTCCATCCCTACAACTGGGCTTACTTTGTTGCATTCTCTGCCATTCACCGAAACCTTCTTTGCCCTTTAGGCGGCCACTCTCTAGCATGCTACTCCAGACCGACTGCTCGTTGAATGTCATGAGCCATCTCTGGTTGCGGCCGTTCTTTTTATAGCTGGGCAACTGAAATGTGAGGGGTCACAATGAGCGGATAAATACAAGGGCCATCACAGCGGAGAGGTGTCGCAGACGAAGGCTGGATCTTGTGCCTACCTCTCTTCTCTCAGCTCTCCTTCCAAACTCAAAGGTAAAAAAGAGCACAGGATCTAAAATCTCTCTTTTACTAAATATTTCAAATAATGAACATAGATAATGCTGTCACATTTTCCTCATTTTCATTCAACTACAAGCTAACCACTGAAAGATACACATGCTGCATGCAGGCCACATGCTCACCAATACAGGCTACATGTTTCATACAAGTTTTTCTGTTGTTTATTACGAGCACTTTTCATATGTGGTTACTAGCATCAGCAAAGCACTGCTGCTCGCAAAACCTCTTTGAGCTTTAGTCAAAGACTACAGCTTGCTACACTTCAGTAAGAACTGAATAGACAGTGCATAGCAGAATGTGGTGAACCTCCTGAAGTTTCTATTGTATGTGTGGGAAGCTGCAACAAGGTGCTTAAATAAGATCTGATGCTGATGGGGTTGTTTGCGTGTTAATCTAACCATATGCATGGCTGCTGAACATGTGAGGTCTTTCTCTCGGCTTAGAAGCCTTGCAGTGGCATTCCATGTAATTTTAGCCCAACCTATTCATAGAGCAGGCAAAGACAAGAGAAAGAGGGCAGCAAGTGTGAAGGGAAAGGTCAGAGATAAGGGGTTGGAAAATGGAATGGGTCACAAAGTATGGAGGGTGATGCAACATGTGCTGGGACCTCTTTCACATGAAACTGCACCAAACGCTTTGTCTGGTTTCATTTTTTACTATAACAAAGACAGACGGAAATACCCATATGTCAAGACTCCTTACCACTACTTCCGTCACGCAGTCAATCTTTCACTCTGTACCCATCATCTAGCACTTTCCCACACATCTGAAAGAGAACCAAAACCTCAGAATCTAGATGCTCCACCTTTGCAGCTTTGTTGAACTTTTGCCCCCCCAAGATGCTATGCATGAAAAAGACTGAACCTGTTGTCTGCACAGCGTTGCCTGGTCCTCAGCTGCTTCTCTCTTTCTTTTTTTTAAATCTCTGTGCAGAGTCAGGATGCCTCACGCATACCCTTTCCTCAGCCCTGAGCAGAAGAAGGAGCTCAGTGACATTGCTCAGAAGATTGTCGCTCCAGGCAAGGGAATCCTTGCTGCAGATGAGTCCACAGGTGAGGACCTTAGAGCACAGAGGACACACCGCGAATGTAAAATAAACATTCTTCTAAAAAATCTGTTAATCACATTAGGAGTTAGCATCTACCGCTATCTAAACACCACCCAACACCATAAGCGTAATATCAGCTGTATCAAAATATCTTACAACCTCCAACTATAGAACACTATGCCATTATGTGCTCTTTTTTAAGCAATACTTTGTTTTCAAAACAAAGAAGAGGGTTAAAAATCTAAACTGTTTCTATGGATCATTTATAAGTATACTATATTTCAGTCCAGGGATGAGTTCTTGACGTATCATAGATTCTAGGCAGGGTGCTATTTAAGATGATTCATATAAACTAGTAACCAGCCTCAAACTTGCAAACTGCATTTTAATAATTCTCTGTTTAGCATTTTGAATTGCAGACAACCAAAATAAAAATAAAACAATAGCCCTTATAATGATATATAGTGAAATAGCCCTAATCTGACTTTTTTACATTGTATGCTAACATGCTAGATAATACAGTGACAAAAACAGTAGCGAATTGCTATTCCAGTCGGCTCTTTGAATGGACCGATCGGAGCTGGAACCTGCCTTGGGGAGCTGAACTGGAGACGCTTTTTTAATATGTATAATATATCTAGTGTTAATTAAACTGTCTCAGCTTTTCTATGTTGTTGCACTGTAAATAATTTGAAGGTTATAAATATTTTTGTAAAAGTAAATATTGTAAAATAATTGTTTTTTATAATTAAAAATAATGCTGTAGCAACAATTCACATGGTGAAAAGTAAGTCATATGACTAATAAACATTTGACATAATTATGTGCGTTGATTACTGAATCATTGTACACAGTCTTTTCGGTTATTTTTTTTTAAGGATCCAAAACAGCGAAGAGCTGAAAGAGCACTTTTTAGTGAGCCAAGGAATAAGAAACGGCTTCCCTAAAAGATACAGAATTCCATCACTATTATTTAGTCAAAAAATACATTCTAATGGCAAGTGGATATTGGACTTTGCGAGACAGAAATCCTCTATGGGAGATATTTTGAGACCTTTTAGATTTTCAAGATATGTGCACCTGTAAATTAATATAAAATGGGATCTTCTTTTCAATAAAATAGTACAGGTTTAAAAGCTGTCTTGTGATTTTATAAACTGCAGGCAGTGTGGCTAAGCGCTTCCAGAGCATCAATGCTGAGAACACTGAGGAGAACAGGAGGCTGTACCGCCAGCTCCTCTTCACCGCTGACGACCGCATCGTCCCTTGCATTGGTGGCGTCATCCTCTTCCACGAGACCATGTACCAGAAGACCGATGATGGAAAGACTTTCCCTCAGTACCTGAAGGAGAGAGGCATGGTGGTTGGCATCAAGGTAGACAAGGGTGTTGTCCCTCTGGCTGGAACCAACGGCGAGACAACCACCCAGGGTGAGTGGAAATGGGAGCTGGGTATTTAACGGATCTTTTATTAGTCTTTTGTACGTCTTTTAAAATACTTTCCATCCTACTAGGTCTTGATGGACTGTATGAACGCTGTGCACAGTACAAGAAGGATGGTGCTGACTTTGCCAAGTGGCGCTGTGTTCTGAAGATCACCCCAACCACCCCTTCAAAGCTGGCTATCCTGGAGAATGCCAATGTCCTGGCTCGCTATGCTAGCATCTGCCAGATGGTGAGAGACCACAGATAGACCCATTCACTGAGAATGGATTATTAGCAGGCTCTGGCAAAGATTATTTAATGTCTGTTAATTCCATGGCTGGTATACTAGATTTTGCAGATAGGTAAAATCTTTAAGAATCATTAACTCGTCTATCTTTACCAGAGGTATACTAAGAAGTTTGAACTTAACATCAACAATATTTTTCTTCTTGCTGGCATCTTATTATGAAGTCGCCTTTATTACAACCCCCCTTTTGTTTGTGTTTTCCTTAGCACGGCATTGTCCCAATTGTTGAACCTGAGATCCTACCCGATGGTGACCACGACCTGAAGCGCTGCCAGTACATCACCGAGAAGGTCTTGGCTGCCGTCTACAAAGCCCTCTCCGACCACCACGTCTACCTTGAGGGCACTCTGCTCAAACCCAACATGGTCACCCCAGGACACTCTTGCTCACACAAGTACAGCAACCAGGAGATCGCCATGGCCACTGTTACTGCCCTGCGTCGCACTGTGCCCCCTGCAGTCCCTGGTAAGCTGCATCTATGCACTTTTGTATTTTTAAATGGCAGTTGCTTTTTTTATGGCAGTTGCACAGCTTTCATGAAGCTTAGCCCTCTTCTATAGATGCCACTTCTTCAATGAAGCGTGAGAAAGAGTGAGAAAGTCATTACTTGACTGTATTTCTATTTCCTGAACAGGAATAACCTTCCTGTCTGGTGGCCAGAGTGAGGAGGAGGCCTCTGTTAACCTGAATGCCATGAACCAGTGCCCTCTGCACCGGCCCTGGGCTCTGACCTTCTCATATGGCCGTGCCCTGCAGGCCTCCGCCCTGAAAGCGTGGGGGGGCAAGAAGGAAAATGGAAAGGCATGCCAAGAGGAGTTCATCAAGAGAGCTCTGGTAAGTGTGTATAATAAACACTCCAGAATGAACTTGCATTGAAATTAATGCTCCAAATATATATACACTGACTAATCTACATTTAATTTTTCTCCTTCAGGCTAACAGCCTAGCCTGCCAGGGCAAATATGTCTCTGCTGGTGGAAGCGCTGCTGCTGGAGAGTCACTGTTTGTGGCTAATCATGCTTATTAATAACCTTCCTGTCTTCTAATTACTTTATTGTATCACTACATATAAAGAGGGGCTTGCTCTCTGTAAGGGAGTGCCTTAAAAAATGTGTTCAACAATAAGAGCAACACTGACATCTTGCCCAAAAGCAAAAGAGGAAGAAGGGAGAAACTTTGCATTTACTGGTTGATGGAAAACGTTTGTCTCCATTCCCTTACCTTTTATTTCTAAACACCTTTTTGTACAGGTGAAGATTCCCATTTTGTTTTTACACATTTTGTTCCTTGAACTGCTTCAGACAAGCACAGAGTATGACATATACATATACCACGAAATAAAGTTTGTACCCAAACGTGTTGATTGTTGTAGTGTACTTCTCTTTTAATTCACGCAAAGCCAACATTCCCAAAATCGAACCACAGCTGTGTAAAAGGCTGCATTTTTAACAGAAAGGAACGATTTTTAGGTAAATGCTCCAAAATAGACATTTGTGCAGCATAAATGAAAATTAAACTTTTTGGTTTCACATTCTGTAACAGAAAAGCCTCTGTTAAGATCAGACAGAAGATAAAGAATTAACTCATAGGTGTACACGTTTCCAGCAGCTGTGAAGTTTCAAACGTCAACCACAACAAATGCTTCATCCATTTTAGTCACAGCTGCCTATTCGTAGAATGTGACCTTTGCTTTGTCACCATCTAAAAATGTTCTCTAGTTGCGATTCATGACAGCCACAGCCTGGCTTTTGCTCACGAAGAGCTATAGTCAAAACAAAGTGTTTTTCATTTTGGTATGAATTTGTTTGTAGAAGTAGTAGTAAAATAAATGTGTGAATCAGTTTGAGAACAGGTGTAAAGTAGAGAATAATTAGTTTTTTGTACATTGCAGATAAGCCTGGTGGAGGTTAACTTAAAAGCTGCCAAAGACCAAGAAAGTACAACAGTGTAAGTGTTTCCCTTATAACAAGTGTGCACTCTGACCGTTTTTGGCCATCATTGTTAAGAGCTGTTGCGCATGGCCAAAAGCGCCACATTTGGCTCCAGACCTGCAAGTTTCAGATCCTTCCTCTATGCAGAATTAAGCATAAAGAAGTGAGTAATATTCTGCGCAATAAGCATATAAACTTAAAAACTAATGTGAATGGTGAAGTATATTAAACGTCTATTAATGTTTGATTAAGGTGTTTTTTACTTACCATACTTTGTAATTATACTTTTAAGATTGTTTTAGAGGTATTTTGCAGAGGTCAGCTCTTGTTTTGGTCACAGAAAAACAGGACATTGAGCAGGAAACCACAGGCAGATAGCATCATCGTATAATTGACAATGGAAGGATGTAAGAATCGAGTTAGAACTGTGAAATGGTAAAATTTATTGCCTTCTCTTAGGTCTTAGATAAAGTTAATTCTTATGTGAATTGGTGTTAATGATGTAGTGGGAATCTTTATTGTAAGCATTATTTTATTACATAGATAATTCTTATTTGAATTAGTGCTGATGCATATTCAATTCTGACTGTGTTACTCATGTCTAGATAAAATGTTATACTTATTCTAAGGTACAAACAAGAACCAATTGTATGTAAACATTTCAATTCAATTTGGTTTATTTATATAGCGCCGTTTCACAACAGATGTCATCTCAAGGCACTTTACAAGAAGAGTTATTACAATACAATGTTTAATGTAGAAATTACAGAACCACAGAAGATTGCGTCGTGTAATTCTCAGCAATCCCTCACACTGAGCAAGCATGAAGCGACAGTGGAAAGGAAAAACTCCCTTTTAACAGGAAGAAACCTCCGGCAGAACCAGGCTCAGTACAAGCGGTCATCTGCCGAGACCGTCTGGGGTTTGGAGAATACAGAACAGAGATACAGAACAGAGACACAGAAAGAACAACAGAACTGACGCAGAAGTTTGTTGCAGGACGTGGAGAACTTTCCGTCACTGCAATGCCATCTTAGTCAGGGTCGTCAAGCAGGGCGGGTCAGGAGCACCTACTGTAGGAAGAGACTAAGAGAAAACAGTTTCGCGCTTGAACTGACAGCACATCATTCAGTTGGGGAGAAGTAGGAGAGAAAGTAGGAACTGACTCTAATAATGTCCTCCAAGAGCCTAGCCTAAAGCAGCATAGCTACTAAAATTAACCTGTCTCCTAGCTACTAGGAGACCTAGCTACTAATACTCTCTACCTGGCTTACATTAATCTATCTCTACCTAGCTACTCTACCTCTTCCTATCTATTCCTAGCTTTTGACACTATACCTGGCTACTAACATTAACCTGTCTCCTCCTAGCTACTTCCAAGCACTGAACCCTGTGGTACTCCGCAAGTAACTATTGAGGTTGAGGAAGATTTCTCATTTACCTGAACAAACTGAAATCTGTCAGACAAATAAGATTTAAACCAGCCTAGGGCTGTTCCTATTATACCGACACGTTGAAGCCTTTCTATGGGAATATTGTGATCAACAGTGTCAAAGGCAGCACTGAGATCTAAAAGGACCAGAATGGTCACCAGTCCATTGTCTGAGGCTATGAGAATATCATTAGTAACCTTCACCAGAGCTGTCTCAGTGCTGTGATGAGCTCTAAAGCATCTTTCATCTTGACTTATGACAAATCTTGTTATCTGGTGTTACACTTATGACAGCTCATGTGAATGTCTTTCTCAGCATTATACAAAGTGTCCCTTATTTTTATCTATATTCTGACTAGTGAAGTGAGACATCCATTATTCCCTTATGACTGTTGTGATTATCCTCTGATGCATGGTTGTAAGGAGGCTGGTCTTGGCAAAAGTTTGAAGAAACCAATCATGTTTTGTGTCCCATATGAAAAGTTAAGGGGGAGTTTCTCTAACTTTGTGTTAAAATATAAAACTTAATGTTTCTGTTATATACTCTGTCATTCTTTGGTAGGGTGACCTAGAGAGGGTAATTTATACCCCTCTGTAGACTAAATATCTAATCTGTTTTTAAAAATTCTGTAAACTAGTATTTAATCTTTTTTAACGAACTCTGTGAATCAGTATTTGATTTATTGTATTAAAATCTAAAGAAAATTAAATTACTCTCGTCTCCTCTCTGATAAAAATGAACACGCATGGAATTTATAGAGTTAAGGTTTAAATAGAATAAAGATTAAAATCATTCAGTGGGTGAATATTCCAGATCATGGTTTGGTCTTCTACCACTGTCTACATCTCTCTAAAAAGTCTATTGTTTTAATTAATGCTTACTCCAAATTCTTCTAACTACTTTTGATTGAAAGATGAATTAATTCTTGATTATTAGCCCTGGCTCTGATGGTCTGATGGTCTCAGTCGTTGCGTCCTTGGGCAAGACACTTCACCCGTTGCCTACTAGTGGTCAGAGGGTCCGGTAGCGCCAGTGTCCGGCAGCCTCGCTTCTGTCAGTTCGCCCCAGGGCAGCCGTGGCTACAACATAGCTTCCCATCATAAGTGTGTGTATGTGTGTGTGACTGGGTGAATGACTGAATGAACCAATGTAAAGTGCTTTGGGGTCCATAGGGACTGAGTAAAGCGCTATACAAATATAGGCAATTTATCTTTTTTTTTTTTTCAAACATCTGTAGTTTAGAAAAAACATGTACATCTTTGTCATAAGCATATAAAACACATCTGATTCTTATTTTAAACACGCCTGTTAGTGCTATCATGAAAGTGATAATGAATATATTATTTCAGCAGCGATGTACAAATTGTAGCTTTTTGGTTGAAATTAAAGCAGTAAACTCACATGCATTTCTATTAGGAATTTTCCAATTTAAACAGGTAATTTTGTGAAAAAGCAGAAAAAGTCATTTTCAACCTCATGATTTCTTATAGGGCGTCTATCAGTATCTGTCGGCCCCCTCCCCTGAGGGGTGAATCACAGGGAATCTCTGGTTTAGTTTTGGAGTTAATCTCAGAAATACATGCAATATCATTTTTATAGTTAGTTCCCTGATCACATATAAGCTGTTCCCCAGTAACAATTGTAAACAGTAAAACAAACACCTAACCTAGTTACATTATTACAGTAATGATAAGCTCATGTTAGCAATCATATATATATATATATAAATAAATGATGAGCAATGAATGTGTCATACTATTCAGAAGCCTGGTGACAAACATGAAGAATATTGCTATTTTTTATGGTTTTTAAACAAGCTGTGGAGATGTTTTCATACCTGAAAAACGTTCTGAGTTGTCTCAGCTTGCAGAACGAGCTCTGATCTCAGAGATTATTACCATAGCTCAAAACCAGCCAGACTATAGGTATGAACATTGTTGAATGATTCTGACATTATTATCACAGTGGTTTCAAATTAACAATCCAGTTTTTAAGACATCACCTGCTTATGTGGTTGTTTGGTACCACAGCCTCCGATGAATAGTTAAAATCCGTGATACTCGAGACCCTCTCTAAAAATGCTTGTAATGGCACCCCTGCACTGGCTACCAATAGCTTGTGAAGTAACATCTTTTTCATATACAGGTCCTTCTAAAAAAATTTGCATATTGTGATAAAGTTCATTATTTTCTGTAATGTACTGATAAACATTAGACTTTCATATATTCTAGATTCATTACACACAACTGAAGTAGTTCAAGCCTTTTATTGTTTTAATATTGATGATTTTGGCAAAAAAGTAAAGAAAAAACAATAATTCCTATTTCAAAAAAATTAGCATACCATGAAAAGGTTCTCTAAACGAGCTATTAACCTAATCATCTGAATCAACTGCACCTGCAAAAGATTCCTGAGGCTTTTAAAAACTCCCAGCCGGGTTCATTACTCAAAACCGCAATCATGGGTAAGACTGCTGACCTGACTGCTGTCCAGAAGGCCATCATTGACACACACAAGCAAGAGGGTAAGACACAGAAAAAAATTTCTGAATGAATAGACTGTTCCCAGAGTGCTGTATCAAGGCACCTCAGTGGGAAGTTTGTGGGAAGGAAAAACTTGGCAGAAAACGCTGCGCAACAAGAATAGGTGACCGGACCCTGAGGAAGATTGTGGAGAAGGACGGATTCCAGACCTTGGGGGACCTGCGGAAGCAGTGGACTGAACCGGGAGTAGAAACATCCAGAGCCACCGTGCACAGGCGTGTGCAGGAAATGGGAAACGGTGGCAGAAGTGCCTGACCTGGGCTACAGAGAAGCAGCACTGGACTGTTGCTCAGTGTTCCAAAGTACTTTTTTCGGATGAAAGCAAACTTTGCATGTCATTCGGAAATCAAGGTGCCAGAGTCTGGAGGAAGACTGGGGAGAAGGAACTGCCAAAATGCCTGAAGTCCAGTGTCAAGTACCCACAGTCAGTGATGGTCTGGGGTGCCCTGTCAGCTGCTGGTGTTGGTCCAGTGTGTTTTATCAAGGGCAGGGTCAATGCAGCTAGCTGTCAGGAGATTTTGGAGCATTTCATGCTTCCATCTACTGAAAAGCTTTATGGAGATGAAGATTTCATTTTTCAGCATGACCTTGTACCTGCTCACAGTGCCAAAACCACTGCTAAATGGTCTACTGACCATGGTATTACTGTATTTAATTGGCCTGCCAACTCTCCTGACCTGAACCTCATAGAGAATCTGTGGGATATTGTGAAGAGAAAGTTGAGAGACGCAAGACCCAACCCTCTGGATGAGCTTAAGGCCACTATCGAAGCATCCTGGGCCTCCATAACACCTCAGCAGTGCCACAGGGTGATTGCCTTGAAGCAGTCATTTCTGCAAAAGGATTCCCGACCAAGAATTGAGTGCATAACTGAACATAATTATTTGAAGCTTGACTTTTTATGTGTTAAAAACACTTTTCTTTTATTGGTTGGATGAAATATGCAATTTTTTTAGATAGGAATTTTAGTTTTTTCTTAACTTTTTTGCCAAAATCATCAATATTAAAACAATAAAAGGCTTGAACTACTTCAGTTGTGTGTAATGAATCGAGAATATATGAAATTCTAATGTTTATTAGTACATTACATAAAATAATTAACTTTATCACAATATGCTCATTTTTTTAGAAGGACCTGTATATCAGTTTCTCAAACTGCTGTTTTTATTTCAATATTTCACATGTGAAAAAAAATTCCACTACTACGGGGATTTTCCACAAATGACTTTGGATCACATTCCATCAGGGTGGAGGGGCAAAGGGACACTGTATATTGTGTATTTAAAACTTGCAAAAAACACAAATCAAACACAATTCCCAAGTGAAGAAGTAAAAAAACTTTAACTTTCATATTGATGTATGAAACCCATTAGCTGACTGTATGAGAGTGTAAATATTTTTTTTACAAATCAGGTTCCAGCTTTTTCCTCATCTTGTAAAAAGGTTTGAAAAAAATGGCAGCCCTGAGTACTGTCTGCTAGGCCTCCTCATCTGAGCTTCTGGACTTAATCTTATGTGTTTTATCCTTAACTCCACCTGATTTCAAGGTTTTCTGGAGTCTCAGTAGTTATAATTATTCATAAGTTTTACCAACATGAAGCAATCGCTCTGCAGATTAATAGGTTGCAGCAATACCTAAATCAACATTTCTCAATGTGCCAACGGTGAAAACTGTAATCTAAAAAATCTGCTTGGAACCTGGAAATGGCTCCGAGGAATCCTCCTATCTTAGTGCAGCACATCCTAAGGTCATGAGGCTTGTTATATTGTTATTTAATTTGGAATATGTAGTTGTTTTATGTTAAGAATTTGTTGTCTCAACATTTTATTTGGATCATATTTGACTACATATATACATTAAGTAAACACATCAATCTGTCCGAACTGTCATCCCCAAATATAATCACACCCTACTAAATAGCGTCAAAGATAAAAGTAAAAATGAAAATGAATGAGAAATTTTGTTTGATGAGAAACAAACAAAAATGTTGAATAATCCATCAGTTGTCAAGGCATTTGAACACATGGAAGTCGTCAGGAGGCAAACCTCATATTAATAGGAACTGATACCAAATGTTACAATAAACTCTCTGAGTTTTAAGAAAAAATAGACAAAGTACTTCCCCTTTCCCACTGTGTATAACACAGTTTGCTCCTTGCAGCAGGATGGAAAAAAAATATATTCATTCTAGGACAGGTATATAATCACAATTACATTAAGAAGGATCACAAGGAAATGAAAGAATGAATAAATAAATAATAAATATGGAAGTCCAGGCAATGAGAGAGAAGGTTGTAAACTGGCGCAGGTGGAAGTTGTGGATGGTTTCTGTTAGTTGTGGTCAAAACCAGAATAAGGCTTTGTCATGCTCTGGGGTAAATGCATGTACAGCAAGACAAAAAAGCTTTTTGTCAATTTCCTTTCTACAGGTTTCATTTGAAAAAAAAAAGTGACCTAACATTTTGTTTGTGAAATTCTGTATTGCAAAATGACATAATTGCCCTAACTAATTAGGCATTTACATATGGTATTTGTTTGTATAGTTTTATTTCCCCCATGATCCAAATGGAAATAGCTCAAGCCATCAGTCAAATGATGGTACTCAAATGTCTCCACCCAGTGACCTTTACTATTCTAAATAAGCCTTTAATCGCCCCATCTCTGTCTACAATGTTGGTTATTCAGCTGTATTCGTGATACCTAACATGCAGTAGAGAAAATTTTGTGGTTAAATATCATTCAACGTTTGTGAAATCTAAAACATTTAAAGACATTTTCTTAGAGTTTGCTGCTCTGTTCTTTCTTGTTCCTTTTTTTTACTCTCACTTCTTAAATACACTATGTGAATTCGACCAAAAACGTTCATAACTCTAATGTAGTTTTTTATACCAAGTGCATCATCGCTGCTCAGAAACTTTGCAGTGTTGGTACTGCTTTTTGCCATTCATGAGAATAAAACGTCACTTCTATCTTGTACGCTCTCTTATACCAGTGCCAGTGCGATCTCTGTTCTCCTTTTTTACTGGGTAGCATGCAATTTTACGTCATGCTTTTGTTCTGCGTTGTTTAGGACTTAGCCGCTCTTTCTGCTTTAATTTCTGTGACTTTTCATGAGAACCTTTTCTTTTTTTATAGTTGCGAAGCGACAGATGGGGAAATGACCCAGGTGAGATTACCACCAGCTTTAGACGTGAAGTTGTTGAAATCCTATTTCCTTATCAGACAAAAACATCCCATCAAACACACTGCAAAAATGAAAACCACATAGAAGCCTGAAAATCTAAATGTTTCGGTTGTATGCCCTCAGTGAAGATTTTGAGATTTTTCTTTTAATCCTAGACCTGAACACCATCTTTGGTATGTCCAGCCTCTGTCTAAAACAGGTCTGAGTGTTATTTTCAATCTGAGCCTCTTGTCGCTTGTGGACGTGCACACAGACAGCTGCACCACAGTGGCATAGTTGTCATACATTTCTCTCTAATCTTGAACATGCACGGATGCACTTTTTCTCTAACCTGATTGCATCACTCCTAAAGATGTGAAAAAATGCTGCAAAATGTATTCATCTTGTTACAGTTGCATAATCTTTTATTCACGTTAAAACTGATTTATGTAGGGATAAAGATTGTTCATGTGTAAGTTGTCATATATATATATATATATATATATATATATATATATATATAATATATATATATATATATATAGAGAGAGAGAGAGAGAGAGAGAGAGAGAGAGAGAGAGAGAGAGAGAGAGATTTAGCCAAAGGTAGAGATTTTGTCTGTATCGCCATACTACAGTTATGTGTTTTGATGAAATCATCAAGCTGTGCAAACCTGTACAAACATGGTTCATACTTTGTACCAGACACGTAAGGATATTGTTGTTCAATGTTTGTCTTCACACTGGATATTGAAAGTTTAAAGGTTGTTGGTTTTATTAAACGGAAAAGAAACCTGTTGAACTTGAAGCATTTTGAGCTCAAATATGCAGGTTTCTATTTGTGCAATATCACATGTGTAAATTAGTAAGCGGGAAAGCAGACAATTATAAACTTTCGCTTTAATTTTATTCAAAATACCTTCATCTTTATTTATGTATGGGAAATTTTTTTCATTATTTTGTAATAAAAATGTATTTTTATAAAGCATTTTGCACAAGTATGTTCTTTAAATTAGATTATAAACCTTTTTTAAGTACTTCTGTGACAATGTATATGGAAAGTGAGAATATTCATAAATCATGTTGACATATATAAAGAAAAAAAAATACAGCAGTACTTATCGTTATCACACATGCTTTAGATTATATCGCAATATAGATGTGAGGCCATATCGCCCAGCCCTAACCATCCGTCATTTTGAATGATTAGTATTCACACCCCTGACCATTTAGCTTAGATAGGAAGACATTTTCAACTTTATGCATAAAGTAGAGTTGACTGGGTCAATAAAAAAAGGGCCTGAGGTTCGTATTGAAGCTGGACACAGAACTAATGCATCTCGCTATGCGGGGGCTTACAGTATGCTGAGGAGTTATGCAAGCTTTGGAGGAAGTCAGAGAACCACTGGTGCAGAAGGGGCGCATGCTGAGGGTTTGCCTCAAGAACAACATCACAAACCCAATGAGAAATCCTTGTTCTAAGGTAAAACTCCAATACCTCATCACAATAACTTGACCCCCACCAGTTTGCGTATAGAGCAAACCGATCGAAAGAGGGTAATATAGCAACAGCACTACATGCGGCACTATCTCACCTGGAGCAGCGGTGGAGTAACATGCGGATGCTCTTCTCGGCCTGCCAGCTCAGCCTTCAATATCATCCTCTTACACAAGCTGGTGAAAAAGACGGAGGTCCCGGGACTCTCATATTCAACCTGCTAGTGGATCAAGTAGCTTCCTCTCCGGATGCAAACAGAGTCAGAGTAGGCCATCATACATCTACAGTGCTAAGCCTCAGTACCGGCTCCATCGAGGGCTGTGTACTGAGCCCCCTTCTCTACTCACTGTACACATACGAACGTATTCCAGTCCATCACAGCAAAACCATTGTTAAGTTTGCAGACGACACCACAGTGGTGGGGCTAATTTCTATTGGGGACAGGTTAGCACAGAGAAGCAGCTGACTTGAACAGCTGACTACATGGTTTTCAAACAACAAATTTATCCTCAACATTTCAAAAACCAAAGAACTTATAATAGATTTCAGGAGAAAAAATATCTGACATTCCTTCCTTTCTCACCAGCCGGGTCTGTGTAGAGAGGGTGGCAGACTTCTTAATTCCTTTCCTTTATACACAATCACATGCTTGTCTAAGACATTCTTTCATCCCAAATGTGACAAATGTATCCGGCAGATAAGGTCAGCTCTCAGGTTTTCTGAAATTACTACTCTCTCCCCCCTGAACAGTATGCCACCCTGGAATCTTATTTCATCCTCAAAGGCAAAATAGGGTTGAAAGCCCTGTGATGATTGTTTGTTGTCCAACCAGCTTCTCTGAATCAGTCTGGTTACATCAGCCTGTGAATATTCTCATTCATCCAGGTCATGGTTATCTCAAGGAAATTTCAGTCAAACGCAACTGGACTTGGTAATTTGTCTTGGAAGACGTTTCACCTCTTATCCAAGAGGCTTCATCAGTTAATGCTCGCCGCTGACCAGGCTGGGATCTGGTTACATCCTGTAACTTTGTATCCTTCCAGTCGCCTCTCAAATTCCTGCCAGCGTTACAATAGAGATGGCTAAAGGCAAGTTTATCCTTCTCTGTCTGTGTAGGTGCGGAGAAACGCAAAGTTGATGGCTCTCTGTCACTCACACAGGGACGCACTGAGTAGAAATCAAGGTTATTATCGTTAATGAAAACTAACTAACGAAAACTAGAAGTAAAAAAACGCGTTAATTGAAATAAAAATAAAAACCAAAATTTGCAACAAAACGAAAACTAAATGAAATTGTAATGAGCATTCAAAAAACTAAAACGAACTGAACTTATTGTGAAAATGTGCTTAGTTTTTGGGTGGGGTAGGGGTTAGGGTTAGGGTCCAAAACAGCTTGTTCTGGACTCGATCATGGTGGAGGTTAGAGTCTGACCTTTTGAAAGTGTGGACAGGTGTCTTTTATACAGATAAAGAGTTCAAACTGGTCATTAATAGTCACTAATTCAGGCAATGTGTGGAGAATGGAATAGCTTCTTAAAGAAGAAGTAACAGGTCTGTGAGGGCCAGAATTCTTGGTTGTTTGTAGGTGCTAAATGCTTGTTTAGTGCACCATTATATAAACTCTTAAAAAAAACACAATCTAATTTCCTGGATGTTTCTTTTTTTACATTTTACCTCTCACAGTTGTAGTGTATCTATCACGAAAATCATAAACCTCTCTCATTTTTTTCAGTGGGACAGTTTGCACAGCCTGGCTACCAAATACTTTTTGCTCCACCATATATTGGAGATTGTTTTCCACGGTTGGCTTCATGGACATAGGAATAAATAATATTTTTAAAAATATATTATTATGTGTTCTTTAGCAATAAAACTGCATTACGTATTGCATCTGGTGTAGCCTATTGTATAAGTGCAAATATTGATGTTATTCTTACTAATTATTTATTTAGATTGTTTTTAAGAGAAGTAAAGGTGCATTTGGAGCTTTGATATACAGTCAGATACAATCTTTTACCTAAAACAGCATGTTTTCACCAAAACTTTCTATATAAATAAACACAGCAAAAAATCATGACAAACGTATAGTTCCACATCCTCCATATTCCATAGTTGGTTTATCTGTTTTTAATATTTTAATCAATAGCGCTGTGTTGGAAAGTATTTTTACTCCCTCAATGAACAGTGGGGAAAGAAAATACTGGTGTTAAGGTTTAACTCTTCTCTTTTTATCAGCTTCACAGAAAGGACAGGTAAAGCAGCATTGTTGCTTGCTTTGAACTTTATTAACAAATGTGTCTCTCCATGGTACAAATACTTTAGTACTACTTTACTCTACTTGGGTGTCCCCTCTAAAACGCCACCCCCGAAATACATTGCTTGTACATATCAATCCTCTTGTTACAATTAGGCCTACAGTAATCCTTCTTATAATTACCAACCAGCATTTTGCATCTTCCCTCCAAAGATTATCCTTCGGAAGTTGTGGCACTGACTTGGTAAATTGAATTTCACTCTGAAGAAATGTGTGTAAAATATGAACATCATTTTAAGCCTAATTCTAATAGATGTATAAATAGCTGTAGTCTGAGCTGCTTATCAATGTAAAGTAAACCTGAATGGACTAACTGTGATATTAAATGCTGGCTTTGATTATTTTCTAAATGACTACTGTACATAATTTACTCCTCTTTCATTTTTACCTTTGGGATTATAACATCATTTTTAGGTTTTCTTTAACAATATCCATGGTTTTTTCTATGTTTTATAGTTTTCATGACCCTTAGATTTAGGTTCACGTTTATCACCTCATTGATCAGTTTCAAGTCTTTCCAATGACTTGGACTTTTGTGTTTTGTAATTTCCACTTACTTGTATTTGGTCATGTTCCACTTTACTTCACCCTGTCTTTTCTGTGCGTTTACTCTGTTCAGTCATTTCCTATAAGTCGTCCACCTTTAGTTTCCTCTACTCCCCTGATGCCTGCTTCTACTAAATAATTAATCTCACTTCTTTATTGTTTCAGTAATCTCCATGGTGTTTAGACATCCCCAGTTTTCAATTATCATTTGTAGGATCTTCCTTGTAAATCTTCCCGCTATCACTGCTATTCCTGTTTTGTTTGTTGTAGTTGCATTTTTATTTCCTATGGTTTTCCATGTACTTCTAGTCTGCCTTTTTTAATTAAGTTTATTTTTTTTCTGTTACTGTACTTTTCAGCTGCCTAAATGCAACATTTGAATCCTCATGACTCCACTAAGTTTTGACATAAATTGTGTTATAGAAATCAACTTTGACCAACATTGTTCATTCTAATTTAGAATTACTTTGTGGTGCCTGTGTACAACAGCCCCCCTTCTGTTGGTGGGCAGCTGTGGCCATAATGTAGCTCACCATCACCAGTGTGTGAATGTGTGAGTGAATGGGTGGATCACTGAATGTACAGTAAAATGCTTTGGATTCCTCAGGACCAGATAAAGCACTATAAAAGTACAGACCATGATATGATTCAAAGAGCAACTAAAAAATTAACAAACAGACTGTTACTGAGTGATAAATTGATGCAGCATCACTGTCAGAAGGATGACAAACGAGGACTCAGCGGAAAGATTGCCTGAGCTGAGGCACGTAAAGCTGCTGTCTGCGTCAGTGCCATTGGAGGTGAATGTTAAGGGGCACCGAATGTAACATGCAATATTTCGTGGACAGAATGACTTTTGTGTCAAAAATTACATAGAAAAAAATACAAAAAATACAAACCAACTACATACTGAGTACATATGCTTGATTACTAGGGATGCACCGATCCGACTTTTTCAGTCCCGATACCGATACCGATGGCTGGATTTGTGTATCTGACGATACCCGATACCGATCTGATACTATTTGTCACAGGTGGGAGTCGTGGGATCGAATCCCGCCTGGGCCCTTGTTGTGCACCTTGCCACATATTGTTGAATTAATAAACTGTATAACTTCTGGTGCCTTTCTTGAAGAGACTAAAGGCACCAAACTTTACAAACTAAACATAACTGAGACAAAGTAACAGATGTAAAATACAAAATTACCACAAAAATAAAATTTCAAGTGAAAAATTTGTCTTTTTTGGTGAATTTGTTGCAGATTTTCCCCATTTTGAGTATCAGTTTATGGTACCGGTTAAGTTTAACCAATACAGATACCAGTACATTAGGCAGTGTCGGGGCCGATACCCAATACCAGTATCGGTAAATCCCTATTGATTACTGTTCAAAGTTCCAAAATTTCTCTATTTAAAGTCCATGTTTTATTGATTTCATGTAATATTCTAATTTTACTAGATTTTGAATTTGGGATTTCCATACGCTGTAAGACATTATCATGAAACTTATAACCAATCCTGGCTTGCTATAACTCAATTTGCTTCCAATGAGTCTATATCATATATTAGTTTAATCTTTTACATTGAATTAGTGAAATCAATTAACTTTTGAACAACATTCAAATTTTTAAATTTTCACCTGTGCATGAATCCTGCTTTATCTAACAAAATACAGACAAAAACATATTTTGAAGTGTGAGCATAATAACTCTTTCCTGATACCTGCCTGGTTTCTATCAGCAACTTATCTGTTTCTCTCCTTAACTGAAGACCCTGCATAATCCTCCCAGCTGCTGGCCTCATGTCTTCTCTCCGAATCTTCTATTGACAAGGGCAATAACGATTTCACTCAAACATGTGGACAGCAATAATGAGCACAAAATCAGGGCTCTCAAGTTTTCAAGATTGCTTGGAGTGAGATTGTGGCGGGGCAGAGGTCCCGTCCCGTCCCTTGCAGTATCCCATCACCATAAACTAGCTTCTTCAAGAACAACAAAGTGTCCTGCCACAGTAAAAAGTGATAAGAGATAAAGACTTCCTGTAAATTAGAAAAATATTAAGAATGACCCAAAGTTTCTGTGGGGATTCAATTATGACGAGGTGGCCATCTTGGATTATAGAATTTTCATGAAAAGTCATATGTTTGGATTATAAAAAGCAGCACTTCTTTCTTCCCAAAAGATCCCTCGGATTCGGTATGCTATATTGCACAATACTGAATGCTCAGGTAAATAGTAAGTAGTAAACAAACTGTGTAAATCATTACGAATTAATGGCAGAAACAAACCGAATGCAGGTAGCGGTAGGCTGGCCTTTTGCTATAGTGATTTTCCATTTCTTACATACATTAGGAACTCTGATTCCATTTATAGGGCCCCGATATATTATTTATATGATTATATATACATTCTCATCATCTTGGGGAAATCTGTGCATGGGCCCCTTGCCCCGCCCCAGCGCAACACCGCCTCTGCTCCCTCCACCTCTGCTCCCACTGCCTCTGCTCCTGCTGCGAGAATGCACGGCCAGATATCTGCCTTCCCTAACTGTCCTAAAAATACTACGACCTCGTCTGACATCTCAGTGACCTTAGACAGCTGCTCCACCACGTTTCTGTCGCCACGATTGCGGGGAGGTACATGGTCAGAAGACGAAGAAGCGAGCTGGCCAGCGCGGTAAAAAAGACTGGACCCCCGTGTAATTTCCAGCCTCGTTTCCCACACCACTAACAAGCCTGCTGACTTTCAGATGAACACCCCGACCCCGTGAAACATTGTCCCCACCATCTACATCGGGCAAAGGAGTTTGTGCTGAGGCTAAACTCTCCCTTTGTCCAGCTGCAAGCTGGGGCGCATCTGAAGCGCGATCACTAAATGAATCACCGTCATGTTCTGAAGGCAGATATTCCCCTTCAGAATCAGGGTCAGCCAAGAGAAAATCCAACACCTCATTGCGGGTAAACTTGCAGGTGAACTTCGCTGATGCCATTACACAATAATATACTGTAAACACTCGCTGATGTTTACACTAACGCTCTGACTAAAAATAGCTCAGACGCACATTAAATCCGCTATGCAGGAATTGATTCAATGCGCTCAAGCGCGAAGATTTTGTATAGAAGGATTTTTTTTTTTTTGACTCATTGATGACGTATGACATGTCTACAAACCAGTGGAGTGGAGTTTGAATGAAATATGACAACCTATTTGACACAATCGGACGTTTTATTCAGTGCCGCATCTTGTCGAGAAAACTTGACCGTGGCGCCTAGAGGGTTAATTATTTAACAGCGTGTGAAATGGCATGTGTGAGCGTGGGAAGTCGGTGAAATGCGTGTGTCTCACGCTCATTGCTCACTGGAATATATAGGCTATATATGTTTACTTCATTAGTTTTCGGAAGTCAGGGTCTGTTGCACTGTAAGATCAATTTATTTTGTTCATAATTTTGTGGGGAAAGAAAGCAATGTGTGTGTTTCTGGCATGATAAACCATTAATATAAATAAGTTTATGTAGCAAACTTAGCTGTGAAGCTTTCTTTTCACAACTGACTTTTTATATTTTCTAAAACTCCGATTTGGACTTCCTAAACATTTGAAAAACTACGTTCTAGTCTTGTGTTTTCTCTGGAGCAGCATCCTTTAGGTAGGAATGTTACTACAAAAGATGTTGAACTTGGACTTGAAGTTGATATCACTATAAAACAACCCAGTAGTTGTAGATGAAGAGGAAGCTGAAATTCAGTGTCATGTAGCATGACAAAGGGAGTGTAAGCGATATGAGCTGCTGCAACCGCACATGGAACGAGTAATTGTAACTGTGTGGACCATCAACTATTACATAGCCAGGGCAGAAGATGCAAAAAACCAAATAAAAGACCCTGATAGAACCCTCTTAAAAACTAAGGAGGTACAGCTAAAGCTAGAAGTTTACATACATCCACTAGAAACACAATTCTCTTCATTGCATCTGATTTCTTTAGATTTTTGTCATACAAAGAAGCAGCATGTTTGAGGTGTTCCCTTTAAAACACATTTGTGGCTCCAATTCCCTCAAATGTAATTGAATAACCAATCAGAAGAACGACTTCCGTATGGCTTCAAAGCGATTCTGGTCCACCATCCGGGACATCCCACAACGCGGGACATTTTGGGTCGGGGGATGGAATACTTCGAAGACCTCCTCAATCCCACCGACACGCCTTCCTGTTTGGAAGCGGAGTCTGGGGACTCTGGGACGGGCTCTCCAATCTCTGGTGCTGAAGTCACCGAGGTTGTTAAAAAGCTCCTCGGTGGCAAGGCTCCGGAGGTGGATGAGATTCGGCCGGAGTTCCTCAAGGCTCTGCAATATTGCGTGGACATCGGGGGCAGTTCCCTTGGATTGGCAGACCGGGGTGGTGGTCCTCCTCTTTAAAAAGGGGGACCACAGACTGTGTTCCAACTACAGGGAGATCACACTTCTGAGCCTCCCTGGTAAGGTCTATTCGGGGGTTCTAGAGAGGAGGGTCCGACGGATAGTCGAACCTCGGATTCAGGAGGAACAATGCGATTTTCGCCCTGGCCGTGGAAAACTGGATCAGCTCTACACCCTCGGCAGGGTCCTGGAGGGTGCGTGGGAGTTCGCCCAACCGGTCTACATGTGCTTTGTGGACTTGGAGAAAGGCGTTCGCCCAGCCACTACGGAGGAAACTAATTTCAGCCGCCTGTATCCGCGATCTCGAAACGATTGTTTCTGGAGCATTTAGCAGTCACAGTCAAAAGAACACCTGGTTGTGATTTCAAAGAATTGAGCTGCATTTGCAATGTGATGATAAAAACAGCTTTTGGTATTTAAGCACCTTATGTTTGTCTAATGATGAAAATTTGATGGATCTTCTTAAACATTAAGCATGAAACCAGGACAGGTTTAAACTGGTTTAATGTCTGACAATGAGAAAAAATGGTTTTGTTTTATTTTATTTTTTACCACATATCTAAACTTTTCATTTGTGTTTAAAGCTTGTAGCGCCCAGTCTCCATCTGTGACAGTAGCCTTACAATATGGTGATGAGCACTGATTTGAATAGTGTTCTGCATTTTTAATGTCACTTTAAACCTGGGTCTTTATTTGCTGAGAGAGGCATCCTCTTTTTTGGTTTTAATTATTGATTTGCTCCAGAAGTAAAACCTTAATCTGTTATTTGAGAAGTGAGTCTACTCTCTTTATAGGTTCCCAGTTCCCATAAAAAGGTAAGTGATGAATCAGTATGTATCACTTCCTGCACAAAACGTAAAATAAATTCACAAAACAAGCCCTGGTAGTCGATTTTAAACATAGTGGGTGAAGCTGCCATGTCTATAGTGGACAGAGGAAAAAGGTTGGCGGTTTTAGTTTTGGTTCGGTTTTTACACCTCACCACTCTTTCCTGCACAGTCTTAATCTATTCAACTACCTTATAAGGGCAGAAAGACAAGAAACTCCATCTTTTAAAAAAAATATAATAAATCCAAACTGACATTTTATCTATCGCAAAAAACGACAATTAAAGATTAATTTTTAAAAACTTTGAAGGACCTTAGCTGAGCCGTAGTTTTGTTAAAAAACGGTAAGAGTTTTTTGGCCATAAACTGATCAATTTAGAGCTGTGTACAATGCTGACCTTTCATTATGTTGAGAAACACTTGCAGGAAATACAAAATGTGTTCCTTATTTGGCCAGACGCTCAGCTCAGCTGACACATCAGAGTTTAAAGTGGTTGTTAACACCAGCGTTTGTGTTTCAACACTGAGGAAGTGCTGCTCCATGTTACGAAAAAGTGTTTTCTGAAACTATTTATCAAATAAATGTAATACCTCAGTGTTTGTTTAGGGCCCCAGGGATATTTATAGTTGTTCTTTTGAAGCTTGCATTATTGTTCAATATTTAATATAGGAAAATAGGACAAAATGTAGTGCATAACCTTTAACCAACAGATGCATCTAAAGCCATTAAAATATAATTGAAAAGTTTATTTATTTAAATATTTAAGTTCAAAAATTTAACATTTTATTAATCTAAAGATTCAATATAGATAGAGTAGTGTCTTTAAAGTATTTCTGTATTTTGTTTTTTATGACTTATAGCAAATAAAAATATTCACATTTAATTCATCAAATAAGGGGCTTTGTAACGGAAATGTGACCAAAGAAAAAAACCAACCAAACCAAAGAAAAAAAATCTTGTTAGAAAGTTAGAAACTGTTTCTTTCTGGCAATCTGGACACCATCTGTCACCTCTTTTGTGTTTTCTCTTCCTTTACTGGTCTGGTTTTCCAAGGTTGTTTACCCATTCTCTCCAGTTGGAGGAGCTCCAGTCGCAGGTTGCAGCCACCACAGCTTTTCCAGTTGCAAGGCCTGCATGGCATCACCCTAACCTTAACTCCACAGGTTCAGACCACATTCTGGCAGGAGGGCCCTAAAACATTAGTAATAATAAATTACAATAGTACATTACATTAGTAATTTTAGTCAGAAGAAACATGTTGTTAAAAACAGCTAAACCATTAAGTGTAAACTGCAAACTCTGGTACCTTGTGATGATTCCGATCTAAAACAGAATACTTTTTAGTTTCTTTTTCTTAAACTTTCTTTTTCTGTTTCTTTTTAGTGAAAATTTCAGTTCAACGCTTCAAAAGCAACAAATACAGACGGCGAAATAATACAAATCTAGAGAAATCATGAGATCACCTTAAACCTAAATCTTTCTGAGATGGGAGTAGTTTGGGGTTTACATGTTAATTACTATTAAATGTATCATTATGGGGTATTATTGGCGTTTCCACCATTTCCACGAAGTGTCTCTTTTATGACAGGCTAAACAAAATGACCGATTTAGATCCTAGATATAATCGGTTTTGTGTTAACTTTTGACACATTAATGTTTGAGCGATTAAGTTTATAGATACCTCTTTATGTGTGAAATATAGTTTTGGAGTCTGTTCAGCAGCAGGAATTGGGCTGGATTGATCTGGGGTCATAAATGTTTAAATAAAGATCAGAATCATAACAGTAGTGAAATGGATCCATTAATCTATAGCAACTTCAACCAATGAGTCTATCAGTCAGTCATCTTTTTGGACTGTGAGTGCCCAGAGAGAATCTATGCCTGCAAGGGGTGAACATTCAAACTCCCGACAGATACAACCCAAGCTGGGTGCCAGCTGTGCCACTGTGTAGTCCTAATAATAATAGAATATTAAGGTAAAACAGAACTCTGCTTGACTTTTACCATTTTTGAGTATTTATGGCAATATTCATAAAAAATACTTAACTACCACTAGAAATATACAGATGAAGACTGGTTATTAGTATGAGTACAACATGGTGATAGGTTGGGGGGGGGGGCAGCTTGTGGGTGTGAACTTCAGAGCTGAATGACCTGAAGCTGTTGTTGATCACTCTAATTCTCTTAAAGGTTGAATATGGAACATTTTTCTTAATTTCTTATTTTTCTACAGGGTTTTTAGAGGTGTACATAATGAAAGTACATCATTTCTCTTAAAAGTTATATTTTAACTAAATACTAAATAAAATATATATTTTGAAGACCACTACACTGTGTTTATATTTAGGTATTCCAGCCAATGACAGGCGCCATTGCAGGTTGCCGAATAATTTTGTAAACAACCGCCCGAAGCAACGAGGCATGTACTGTGGAAAATGGAGCACCGTAGATTTCGTTATCCTTCTCAGAAGAGGAGGGACAGTACAAGTTTTAAAACCAGAATTACTATAGGTGAAGCCTACAACAGATGAACAGAAATGAAAAACTTTCAGGCGGAAATGGCGAAATTTCTCATGGAGAAAGGTAAGATAGGTTGCTGATGGCTAACGTTAGCCGTCTGTTATACAGCTTTGTGATACTTGTGTTCATTATATGACGTTGATCCTAAATATGAGAGCAAATACCCATCAACCTCCAAGCCGAATAAAATCCTCCTGCTCTGTCCAGTATAGGACACTTTCACTGCTATGGTGATTTGCTATTAAAAAGACTGTTCTTGCTAGCTTTCTGTTTTGACATAGGTCTCTTACTATATACACCTCAGTCAAATATGGACGCTGCGAAATCTGTTGGATGTTTATGTTAATTCTAAAATATAAATGATGACTCTTTTATATAGAACATCACCAAGTGGAGAGTGGAGGATACACCCTCTCAGCCTCTGAAATAAGATGCCTAGAGGACAGGTACAAAAACATATTGTTGTCTTTGACCCATATTTTGTTATATTTATTTTTTGTTTAGTATTATGATTTGAAATATATTGTTATAAAATAAACTTATTAGTACAAAATAGACCCAGTAATATTCATTGCTGGACATGATGCTGGCTGGTCACGGTTATGGACCTGGCATCTGCAAGGCTTAAAATTATGTTTTGTTGTTGCAACTACAACCTCGACTCACTAGATGTCACTTTGGTGCCCATGTTCCATATTCAACGTTTATGGGCTGGAGTTTGGCACCTGTGTTCTGGAGCATCCTGTTTTGACAACTGATTTCATGCATATGGCTGCTGATCTTTACTGGGCCCGATATTGTTCTAACATACTCGTATTCATTAGTTAACAGATACCATGAACCGATACTTATATAATATATTTCACTTGAAATTTTAGTTCTGTGGTCATTTTTATTATTATTTTTTTTTTATCCAATTCGCCGTCATTTTTTGTAACAAGAAGAGAAGAAAATAAAACCTGTCTTCCTATTTATTGCAATTTTTTGTAGTAGAAGTATCAGCATTGGTATTCTGTATCGGCAAGTACTCAGATCTAAGTATTGGTATCGTACAAGTGGTAAAAAGTGGTATCGTTGCATCCCTAGTTTAATATTAATGCTTTCTTTCTTTCTTTCTTTCTCTGAATAATTCTGAGAGTTCTTTCTTGATTTCTGACTGGTGGTTCTGCTCCTTTTTGTAAAAAGGTTTCCCCTCTTTTTTTTTTATTATTCCCACAGGTTAAGCACAGAGTTGGGTCTTATGTTTTACGCAGTGGGCTGCTGTTAGAACCCACTGGTTGTTGATGAGGGTCCCCACAGATGTGACACATCCCCAGGTGTATGCTGACCTGCCAGGGCCATAACCCTCTAGTTGCACCTTCACCACCAGCTATCTTTGTTTTGGTGCAACTCCACAATCTGACAATGCTAACAAATAATAATTGAATGTCAGCATGTAAAATACTAATAGCTACAATTTTTAGAATTTTCTATGGCTTTAATAAGCAGATAAAGTGTGATTGCACTCACCCTGAGCCTGCACCCCTTTAGAAAGAGAAAATGTAGAAGTTATTATCAACTTGGTGATGAAAGTGTGTCAAAGTTACCACAGGGAGTTGCTATTAATTGTGTAATCCTTTGATTACACAATTAATTTTATACTGTAATCTCTGTTATATTTTTAGAATACTATTTTTACTATTATTAGATGCTCCTTTATTTGCTGCTTCGCAAACGGCAGTAGGATTGAAGCTATGTACTGTAGTTCTACAAGCTGCATTTTCTATTATATATTGAAACAAGCAGAGGAAAATGACAAAACAGGAAAACGCCTATGTCTATATGGCACAATTAATTAGCCTTTTGGCTATAATTGGGTTCATTTACACTTTGTTCGTGACATGTTCATTAATGTACACTGTTCCCCTGGGTATTTATTTGTTTTAATTATTTGGATTCTCTTCCTATCTTGGGCTCTTGTATATAAATGAGGGGAAAAATAAGGCAGGATGTTGATACACAGATCAGTGAGGCATCTGCAAGTACAGTGACAGTCTGTTGTGGTGAAGATGGAGCTGAGCTAAAGGGCATAGCTTTCGATTTAACAATCGATCTACGCTCCTACCTTCATCTGTGGTCACGACACAGAGAAAGACCGAGACACGCTGGAGGGACTAGGTTTCTCAAATGGCCCAGGAACACGTTGGGATTCTCCTGGAGGAGCTGGCCCAAGTGGCTGGGGAGAGGGAAGTCCAGGTCTCTTGCTTTGGCTGGCTGGATGGCAAGCTGATGCCTTTCAGGAAAATTTGCACCGTTATCATGGGTACATTTGCTTTATTGTTATTTATTTTCTTATCCACCAAAATATTTAATTAGTCTGTGTAAAAAACTAATGTTTTAGCCTAAAGAAATATTTATGGATGTCAAGGTCATACATCAAACTAAAGAGGAAAATCATCATGTGGATAGGTGACTAAGCTCTCCTCTCCTCCTCTGTTACTCAATTCTTTATGCCACTAAAAGGACTCATGTCAGACAAATAAGCAGATAACCTTTCGCTGAATGAGAATAAGTTGTGCTCAAACACAGAATGCAAACAAGTCAACTGAACACACATTAATCACACTTTTTAAAGTGTTTGAAGCCTTGTGTTTGTTTTCACGAAACAGAGAGGGAGTGAGAGGGTCAAACTGGAACCACACTTCAACTCTGTGACATGGTTCTTAGTGTTATCTCTCAATACCGGGGAAAAGCGTTTGACCTCTGGCAGATTTCTTCTGTTTCAGACCGTCAAACACATTTTATTATCAGATAAAGATAACCAGAGTAAATTAAAAAAATGTTATCGTATTAAACTGTGATTTGATTAAACTTCCCCACACTAAGCTAGTGGTATGAGAGAAACACCTGCCTGCACTTGGTAAATTATCCACTTAAGTGTTATTGACCGCATTTTTTAGAGAGCTGAGTTCAATTATCACAGACAGAGTTCTATATCTACACTCTGGCCTGATAAGTGCCAGATCTGTCCTAACAAGAAATCATCTAACAGAGTCTGTCGGAGAACATAAAGTAGGCAAAAAGATGTCAAGAGCAACACATCAAACTCCAGTTTAAAGAAAGTCACTGACATCTGTCAGTCTCGAAACTGTGACAAAGTTATTTCTAACTACCACAGTCATAAACATTATCCATAAAACATGGAAATACGGAACGGCAGAGAAGCTTCCTAGTGACCAACCAACCAAAATTAGAGCAAAACAGCATCAACGATTCATCTTTGAGGTTACAAGAGAACCTATAAACACATCTAAATCGTGTAAATCTCAATTTTATCAACTGAATTTACTATACGCTTCCATGGTGCAGCTCTATGCCAAAAAGCACTGCTGACCTAACAAAACATTTGTAAAAAAACAAAACATTTGAGATCCAGCTAAATTCGGGCTAAACCTAAATAGCCTTTCAGAAAAACATCATTCCGACACAGAGGTGGAAGTGTGATAGTCCGGGGCAGGTCTGCTTCTTCAGATGATGTAACCATGAATTCTGCTCTCTGGCAGTAAATCCTGTAGTTATCAGACCTTCAGATCAACCTCACTCTGATTGAACAGCAGGTAAGTGCTTGAAACGACACCACCATGTTCATCCCTGTAAAAAAAAAGAAGGTTATGGAACAGTCTAGTCAAAGTCTAGGCTTAAATCAAAAAGGGGATACTTTTGCATGAACCTAAACATGCTTCTATCCCTATAATAACACTCAGTTGTGGCTGAATTAAAACAATTCTGCAAAGAAGAACGGAACAAAATTCTTCCAAAGGGCCAAGGTTTGCACAAGGTTTAATGTTTAGGTTTATGGTTCAGTTACTTTTTCACCTAGGATGAGGGTTATTTTTATAGCTGTTTCCTATAGTAAATAAAATCATCACTATAAGGGTGCGCTCTGTCTAATATCAATAGTTTGTGATAATCTTAAACGTTCAAAAGCAAAACAGAATAAATCTGTATGTGTGGGGGGGTTACTTTGTCGTTCTTCTAATGTGTTGTAATGTTAAAGTTAAACAAAATAAACAGCTGATCGTGAATATCCAGATTTTTCTGCAGACATCCAGATGTTTACAGCTGTTAACCCTGTGAGGACCTCATCATAGGAAGGAGTAGTCAAATGACAGAGAAGGCAAACAGTATCTCCCTTTCTCTCCTAAATGTAACTTTTTACCCTCACAGAAAAGAGCTGTAGTTTCGCCTGAGTGTTTGCCCACACAAGCTCAGCGGGGATTACGCTGCGTTTGTTCATGGCAACACTGCACCAATGTAAAGTAGCCCCCCAAAAACCTTGGACACCGGCCCGAGTGAATTTTAAGTGGCCTGTTTTCTCCACTTGTGCTTCCCCGCACATCTTTACCCTCTTTTCTCCTTCTCACTCTATTACTCTTTTGGGGCTTTTTTGGAGGAACATATCAAAGAGTCTCCTTTCACTCACTGTGAGGCCCAGGAACAATATTTCTTATTCCTTCAGCACGATCCCGCCCACTGTCACCTCTGTATATATATATATATAAAAGACAGCATGTTGGACCTGCTGATAAGAACCTGAGTTCAAGACAAGCCTGAAAATGCGGGGTAAAGTCCTCATCTTTGTTTTGCTCCTGGCTCTCATAAAGCATGGTGAGTACTTTGTTATTACGCTCACAGGCCGGTGACAAAGGCTGCATTGATAATTCCTGCGCTTAATCTGCTGCTTTGACCCAACCAGCTCAAACTGGAATTTTTTTGTAAGAGTTTAATAGGGTTATATTCCACATTACAACACTCAGAGTGAATGCATGGTGGTTTGTAAATCATATTGCAATATTTTAATCATTCAAAGTGCATATGAGAGTGGTTTGCATTCAAGGGGGGCTCATATAACGAAGATATAGTTTGGTCTTGCAGCTAATGAGAAACCAAAATCAGTTTATACACATTTTTATCCACATTGCCTTGCAAAATATTGTCTAGTGTGGCCTTATTCTCCTGTTTGAATGTAGCTTTTAAAAATTTTAATCAAGTATTACATTATATAATAAAATTTCTCATAGGTACAGCACCCGCAACAGTTTTTGACACCCCTGCTAATGGTATGTAAAAAGATTTTTTTAAAACAGTTAAATTAATATATTGCTGCAGTAACATAATTTAATTGAAAAATATTTAGGAAAAGTTTACTTTTTTCATCAAAGAAATTACTAAATTAAGAAATATTTGTACAACATAAGGTTTCTTTAAAGTTGTAAGTATTAATTTATGACTTTTTGTCTTCTGGATATGCGACCTGATTCGTCTAAGCTACTCTTGGAAATGTGTGTGTGTGTGTGTGTGTGTTTGTTAGGGGGGTCATCGAATGGCTAAAAAGAAACAGCTACTCATCTAAACTTGTCTCAAGCCTTAAATGAAAAAAGACAGAAAGTTGAAATAAAATCAGTACACTGACAACTTAGAAGAAAGGAAGATCCATCTTTATATTTTCCAACGTGGACAGTAGGGTGACCATATTATGATTTTCAAAAACAGGAAACTTGGCACGTGACATTGAAACTCTTTCAGGTCCAGGTCAAGACTTTTGATTTTAACATGTTTGAAGTGTGCATGCTCCATGTGGCTGGGATTTGAAAATACTTTTAAAATATCTGGAAATAGATAATGATAGAAATAATAACTTTTCTATATTTACCAGTAACAGTAATATACTTTTTTAAGTAATACTGACTGCGATGGACTGGCGACCTGTCCAGGGTGTACCCCGCCTCTCGCCCGTTGACAGCTGGAGATAGGGACCAGCCCCCCCGCGACCCATTAAGGATGAAGCAGTTCAGAAAATGGATTGAGGGATGGAAGTAATACCGAAATAATATTCTGAGAATTCCAGTACTAGTTTTTCAATGCAATAATAAACATAGAAAGAAGCAGTCTCAAAAAGATAATAACAGAGTGCATACTCCAGTCTTTAGTTTTCATCTTCATCCTCCTCAGTCAATTTATAGATGAGCCATTACTCTGCTCAGAATTTTTATAGTTTTTGTGTCCATGTGACCACCAGGATCTTTGGCACTTTTTTCTCACACAGAACACATATCAGCAGTGTTCATCCATAAAGCTACAACTGTGCTTTGACATCTTGTAAACAGGCGGAACAGCGTTCAATACCACTCGCTGTCTGTTCCGTTTATAAGCGGGTCAGAAGCACACACTAGGCTACAGCTCGGGGAGGACGCCAGATGAGAGGATGACTGTCCTATTCCATGCATTGCAGCAGTCAGTTCGTGTATGCTTATTGGCCTCCTGAAAATCAATGAAACCTCTGACTTTTTCATCAATCAATAAAACTCCCCCAGATGTCCTGGGCAGCACAGGAAAAGTAGACATGTCCCGGAAACAAGATATTAAGGGGGGGTAATAAAAATATCTGAAGTGTGGAATCTTGAGGTCTCCATTAAAGATAAAAGACAAAGATAAATCTTTGTCAACCAGATGTTTCAAAGTAATACCAGCCTTTTTTTCTGTCCTACCATCACAAATATTAACATCTGGAATTTGATGTACGCTATTATTTATTTAACTGAAACCGTATGCTTATATGAAATAAGGCTAAAATTGGCCCTTTTTTACACACTGGGTGTGTTGTGGAGCAAAAGAGGAATATGTAGGACAAACACCTCATGTCCATCTTTAAGTCTAACAGAGGATCTGTTTTGCTGTGGCCCTGTTAAACCTACAACGGTATTGTTAAATACCAAGACCTAATATATAAAAATCAGTCAGTCCTTCCACGGAAACTGAAAACAGGTTCAACAGGGTACGTGTTTAAAGCAAAATAGTAAATGGACAGTATTTTCCTGCTTTAACATATATCTCACCACCCAGAACCAAATCCAGATAGAAAACTTTAGGAGTGCACTGATTAGTGTGAGATTATGTTGAGTTTAACTAGTCTAAATGGTGCCAGTGTGGAAAATACCTGTCTAACATGAACAATTGTCGGTAAAATGAGAACAACTTAACATTATGTGTACTTAGAAGTAAGAATAAGGTGTCATTTGTCCCTAAAGACTCATCCATCACCCTTTGCAGGTGAAGCAAAGTTTTGTTGCTTGGTGTCGTGTCTTCATGCAAGTATTTATTGTGCTAGTTATTAATTAAGCTGATTAGAAGACTTTATATTTACACTGATTCATTGAGAATGGGTTATACTGTGATTACTGATTTACTTTTTTAGAGATGAAAAGAATGAAACTCGAACACTTGAGTCTGGATTCTTGGGCTCTCTAATCAGGGTTGTGATGAATTAGAACCAGAACAGCCTGAGACAGATGATTGTATTAAATATTAATCTCCTGCTTTAGATGTATAAGAAGATAGACTTCTTTAAAAAGCACAGAGATTTCCACCCAAATTTAGTTTAATCTAACGGTAAAATATTGAGGGTCAGTTTAAAAATTGGGCTTCATCAACAGCAGAGAGCCGTCATAGTTAACTAACTCAGCCGAAAATGCAGAGTCAAATTTTCATTGCAGAAATACTGTATTCTACTTTACAAAGAGAATATGTTATCTAATTATCTCATAATTCCCTTTTTCAAATTTAAATGTGGAAGCTGATATATAGACTCTTATTTTATTAGTTTTAAAGACTATGGTTTTCAGGTTCTCAGGAAATATAAGTATTTTTACACATGTAGTCCTCCACAATAAGGGCTATCCACAAATTTTTAAATTAACTGAATGTTAGCAGATAGCTGTAACCAACCAAATTAATGGAAATTTGTTTGGAAGGACAAAGTGTGCAAAAAAAGTATATTTTCAATATTTGTAATACTTGCTTTTCTGGGGAAAGTGGAGCAAAAAACACCAAAAAAGAAGTTTGAGAGTTATTCACAAGGTGTTGGTTGTAGCTGGAGTGGGTGTTGAAAGATGAGCCACCATACACTGAAATACCCTAGGCAACAACTGTCATATTCCTGAGGTTGATGTGATGTCAGAAGGATCTTCCCTGAGGTAAGAAGGAAAAGGGTTACGCTGTTGCACCGTGGTTTCAACTGAAAATGATGTTGAGACACATAATCTACTTTTCTTATGGTCTAGGGTGAAGTTCCCAAGATCAGCCATGGTTCAGAGAACCGTGTTGCTCTGTTGTTCTTTATCGGTTTTAAAGTCAGTGCAGCTTTCTACCAGGAAGTTACAGCCAGGAATTTATTTCGGAATTTATTTAGGAATTCATTCCTATATTTAATATGTGAATAAAATATTTAACTAAAAATCCTTTTAAATGGTTTTATGGATGGAAAATTCTTACTTTCTGACTCTTTTTTTTCTTCCTCTCAACTTTTCATACCCAGAAACAGCAAACATCTTGATCAATTACCTTTTGTTGCTAATTTGTTTATTTAACATACATGTTAACGTGACATTCAAGTTTTCTGAGAAACATGTTCTTTTTCATTAACTCCAATATTAATAACTTTTCGAATTAAATTTGTTGAAATGCACGTGTTTGTTCTGCTCCCAGTGTCTGCTGATGAAATTCAGGCCAACCCAAACACAAATGTAACCCTCCCTTGCAACATTTCCACCCAAGGAGACACATTGGACGTGTCTCTGATCAGAGTCAGCTGGACGAGAGATGACTCAAGCGTTGCCTCTTTCAGAGGAGGAGAAGAGCAGATAAAGGAAGGATTCAGCTGGGATCCCACTGATTTCACCGACGGGGACTTTTCCCTCACCCTTTGCTACAACTCAAAAATCCTGCATTCTAGGAATATTACATTTAGCATTCTAGGTACGTCTTAGTTTGCTCAGATTTCCACTTTAAAGCTGGAATAAGCACACATTTACCTTCCTCTTATTTTCTATTTCATTGTTTCCGCTCTTTAGCGCCCCCTTTGGTTTCCGTGCCTCAAAAGGGGGTTCTGTTTGAGAAAGAGACCCAGCTTGAGTGCCATGCCAGAAGCTTCTACCCCCCTCCTGTGTTTTTCTCCTGGAACAGAGAAGAACAAGAGATTCAGCCTCCCATACGGGTGGAAGGTGAGCTGAGTCCGGATGGATACTACTCGGACCAGAATGTGAACTTAAGATGGAAAGTGTCTCACAGAGGCAGCGATCAAGAGCTGGATTTCCAGCTCAGTGTCAGCCGTGAGTTTGTTTTCTAGCAGGAAAAATGTTTTAGCACATGGTGTATGTCATAAAACATTGTTCCGAGCCAATAATTTTAATTTCTCTCTTCCCAGATCTCCCGTCTGTCAGATTGTCGGTCTTACAGACTCGCTCCAGCAACACACCTCTTACTCTTTACTGTGGAGAGCTTCTACCCAGAAGATGTGTCCTTGTCCTGGTTCCAGAATGACACGGCGCTCCCTCACACCCCTGAGACGGATCAGAATACAGATAGAACCTACACCACCAGACGGTATTTCACACTGAGCCCAGAGCAGAGGCAGAAACGGGGCAAGGTAGAGTGTGCAGTGAACCAGCCAGGGGTGTTGGATCCAATCAGCACGTCAGCAGACCTGGACAAACTCGATCCTCGGGGTAAAACTTCAAAATGCTTTCTAGAACAGAAAATTTTGTAACAGCTGGGAGGTTTCCTTATGAAAGTTTCATTTCTTTTTCTCACATATATCATTAGCATCCAGATTAGATAACATATCTTCTTCTGCTTTTTGGAACAATTTTTAAAATTTCCTCATTCAGTTTTTCAATTCTGTTCCCCTCCCAGACGAAGCTCCTGTGTTGACAAAGTCAGCCAAGGCATCCGTTGCTATGATGTGCATATCTATTGTGTTGGTCTTCCTGCTGTGCTTCAGCTTTTCCTGGAGGAGGAGAGACGGTGAGTCAGAATCTGTGATGCAGAAGCACCTCTGTGGCCCTCGATCAGCTCCCTACAAAATCATGTCATCAGAATCATCAGAATGGAAATGTTTCAAATGCTTACAAGTAAAAATTAGCAAAAAAGCGTGACTTACATTTATATTATCCCTCTGATTCCCCTTGATTAAAATCTAGTGCTTCAGCAGTCGCTTAGAAAACAGAGTCCACCTATGTGTATTTTAATCTCAGTATGAATCCAGCTGTTCTATGAAGGCCTCAGAGGTTTCCTGTGGAACAAACAGCATCATGACAGCCAAGGAACCCAGCAGACAGGTCAGGTAGGAAGTTTAGGTTAAAAAAAACAATATCCCAGGCTTTAAACATCTATTTAATATCTGAACACGTAGAGAGGAAGGACCAATTGAACATCTACCAAGACACAGACGTCCAATTAAACTGAAAGCATCATCAGGGAAGGAGCCAGCTACAGCTACAGAAATCCACAACTCAGGTGGAAGAATAAGATCAGGTCTACTGTTATTCATTTGAGCTTTATGGAAGGGTGACAAAAACAAAGCCATCGTTTAAAGAAATTCTTAAGAAGCCTCATACTGGCTCCTGTTATAACCCCTGTACCAGGACTCTCCCGGATGGCATTAGGTGTCCTCTGGGCATGTTTTAAGAAAATCAAAAATTAAACAAGAAATCAAAAATTAAATGAACTTAAATATTAGAAATACAGTGTTGCATATTGCATATTCATATTTGGGAGCAGTTAACATGTGTTCAGAGGTACCATATCAGCATAGAATAATTATAATTATCATATAACTAAAGGAAAACCAAACAAGTGTTCAAAAGTGTGTAATGTACTGGTAACCCTTCGTATCTTAGCACTCTTTAAGTGGCTCTCAGTTTCAAAAGGTTGGTGACTTCTGCCCTGTACTGAGGAGACAACACTCAACCAATCTTTGATCCAGTTTTTAATGATAATATGCACTGGTATAGAGTAATTAGAGATGGTAATTAATCAATCCCTTGGACCAATTTCGTGTTTCTTTCTTTTTCACTTTGAGCTTTTGCTGTATTGAGGGTCCAGAATGTGTGGCACCGGAGCCACAAGTACTGTAGAGCTATATACTTTTGGCTAAAAATCACAAGAACCAACAGATTTCTTAAAATGTAAATATTCTGGAACAACAAATGTAAGTTTTAGTAGTTTTTAATTTATCCATAACTGCAATAATTTGAAAAAAAATTCATACAATTTCCACAACAGAAAGATACAAAAATAGCAGTAACAGCAGTAATATTTCTTTAGACCTCATTGCAAAGCAAATAGTTTTTTTAACTTACATGATTTTGAAGAAAGATCAACATTCAATAGAAGAGAATAGAGGATGCATTCATCCTCCTTCTTGTCAAGTTTAATGTTTAATGTTGAGAAAGAATCACAGTTTTCATCTGCTCAGAGGTTTGCAACCTGCAGGTCCAGAGCCTGAAGTGGCTCTTTAGCACATTCAGTTTCATTCAACAATGAAATATTGCTTTGGTTTTATTTTGTTTCTTTGTTTATTTTTTATGTCATTATTTTTTTCTATGCCCCCCTGAAAATGAAAAAAACACTGGTACCAACATGGTAAATTTGGTCTAAAACCACTGGATGGTGGTAAATCAGGAGCAATGTTGGAGCAAAAGCTGTTAGAGGCTGCAAAAGACTAGAGACTGGGGAAACAGAGGAATGGGTTAAATCAAATCATTTTCATGTTTCCAGATGGTCCAGTAAAAGTCCAGTACTAACTCCAGTTGACAGTCTGTGGCAAAGCTTTAAAATATATGCTCAAAAAACGTTTCGTATTCAAATTGCCTGAGTCTGAGCTATTATGGATATAGGAATGCAGAAATATGTCAGCCTTTGAATATGCAAAGCTGGTGGAGAAATATTTCACTAAACCTACACTAGTAACTACAGAGAAACATGGTTCATGATTCAAGAGGTAGTTAATTTTAATTCTGCATGTCACAGTTTGTATGCCTCGCTTTCCGTCTGTGTCACACTTAACTTTGTGTTGGTGTACCACTGAAAGCCTAATAAATATCTTTAGGTTTGTGGTTGCCTCATAACAAAATGTGAAAATGAATTAAGGAGTATGAATCTTTTTTTTTTTGTGAAGCACTTTATGGCTGTAGTTAGTAATGTTAAAAATGTATTTTTGTTAAAATGTGCATTTGATACATTAGGCTAAAAAAATTTGTAAATGTGTTAAAACATGAGTATCACATCTGTTTGTCTTCTAAAACAGAAGGCACCGTCTGGCTATTATGAAGGAAATGCAGGAAATGGCTTCATAGTGAGAGTATGCTGTATTGGGTCTCTATATTCTGACTCTATAGTGTTATAAATATGGCGCAACAATCTTTCTCAGCAATGACTTTGTTTCCTATGGTAGTGTCTATCTAAGACAATATGACTCACACACAGAATAAAATAACAAAACTGTATGAAACTGTATGAAAAGACGATTTAATCACATCTCCTACAAACACTGCACAAATTATTCAGGTTGGTAATTTCTTATCTTCACTTAGCCCAGAAAAACATGTAGAAAATGTAAGTTTCTCTCCTTTTTTCAGTTTGATGTCCTTGATGCCAGCGTTTCAACAGCATTATCACACCACTGACACCTTCACTCAGCAAATGTCACAAAACAGATGTCAAAGCCACTCTGTGACCCAGCTACATCTACAAACAGGCCATTTTAAACATAGAAACACTGACTCCTTATTGAGAGTCTGCTTTTGTGTCAGAGGTTAAAAGTATGAAGGTTAATTTCTGAGAAATAGGTTGAGTCGTGTCGACAGTCAGTGCAGTTTTTGATCATGTAGATGTAAAAGTCAACGTGCTTCTGTTAAAATTACAGTTTTTCATGATGTAAAACCCTATGTGTAAAACATCACTTTGAAACTTTCAAATTTATTGAGAACAAAACAAGTTGGAAAATGTGAAAACATAACATAAATATTTCTTGTCTCACAACTAGACTTAATAATATATGCACACTTCAAGGTCTCCAAATCCATCAGATTCGGGCATCGGTTGTTGACAGACCTGTTTGGGGTGACCTCCAGTCAGATTTAAGTCCAAATTCCGGTTAAGTTATAAAAAAAAAAAAGTTTATTCTGGTGGAGCCATCTGCTGGTTGACTTTAGCTTTGTTGTATGTTTGGACTCAGCAATGCCAAAATATAAAATCCATATTCATCTTCAGCTTTCTAAAAATCTGCTTTTAGGTCATAGGTAACAGTGATATAAAACTGTTTACTATAAAAGAAAATTAAATCAAGCACTAAAAATAAGTAACCACAGATCCTCATGCTGCCACCATCATGTTTCACTGTGTGTGGCTTTTTTTTATGCCTCCCATTGTTATTTTGTTGCCAGTAATACTTAATAACTCTTTGGCCCAACAATTAAAGTATGATTTAATCTGACCAAAACACTTCTCACTCAAGGCTGTTTCCAAAAACAACGCTTTCTTTAAAAGAGAAGGTTTTGGGGTGTCAGGGGGTTCAGTGGTAGACCAGACACACTATATGTTGATCCTACAGTCGGAGACACAGCTGGCATGGGCTGATTACAGATACCAAACCATTTACTGCATGTTTTTAACCTTCTCTCTCTAGCCTACTTCCTGTCTAGCTACTAAGGCATAAATGCCACTAATGCCAAAAAAACAAAAAACTGTAAGTGACTGGGAAGGAAAGACACTTAGCAACAAAGTGTTTGGCAGCAGAGGACTTTTGCAAGGTCAAGAGACACAAACATTCAAATATCATGTGCCCTTCAGATTCTAAACAATGTATAGAAAATGCTTAAAGCTTAAAGAAATGGGTTACCATGAAAGAGAAACTGTTTCCAAATATAAATATCCAGGAGTTATTTAAAAAAGCATTTATTGGTGAGTCAAAACCTGTTTTCCATGTACTATGAAGAAATGGAAACATGTTCTCTGGAAAGGGTAAGTCATGCCTCTCTGCTGGTTAGTGAGTCTTAGTTTGGCAGTTCCCAGAAGAACAAGAAGTGCCTGACAGATCCGGCTGTGTTCCAATAGTTTGGACTCGATCGCTTGGTTCCAGTGAAAAGAACTCTTGATGCTGACCTACGCCAAGAAACTTTGGACAGTTATAGGCTCACAACTTCGAGGGAACACTTTGGGGATGTATCCTTCCTTTAGCAACACAACCACAAAACAGAGCAAAAAAACAACTTATGTAAAGTCATGGATGAAAGAGCTTGGTTGGGAGGAATCAAAAAGGTCCTGGGTTCAAATCCCAGTCCTGGGTCTCTTTGCATGGAGTTTGCATCTTCTGTGTGTGTTCTCTCTGGCTACTCAGGCTAACCTCCTATTGTTAAAAAAACATGGTTCCTAGGTTAATTTTCGCTAAGACACCACCCCCTGTGACTGGTGAGGTTAAGTGGATGCAGACAGACAGACAGACAGACAGTAGAGGGTGACACGGGAATCAATTGTCGCTCCCGTCCCATCCCGATCCTAAAAAAATACTCCCGTCACGTCCCGATCACGTGACAGCCCCCCTAAAAAAATCTCGTCCCGAAAAAATCCTGAGAGAAAGACTCCCGTAGATCAGTAATTTACCTCCTATGGCGCTCGCTCCCCCACCCCCTTTTAACCCATAGTGTAGCACAGTATCAAAGATCATTTATTTAGCTTTATCCGCCGTCTTTAACCATATCCTACATTCTCGTTTGGCCACCTTACCACGTCATGAATGGACTTGACTCGTCTGACTACCAAACTATTAATGCTGCGTTCGAGAGCCCATCCAAACCAGTGGGACGTGGGACTTCTCCTACCTGAAATGTACTAGCTCCCACTTCTAAGCGTTCGAAGCAATCGAAGTGGAATGTAAACAGAAAACATAGATGACCGCCGCGCTAAACAGATTGTCGCTTTGTTTATGACGAGGCATGCTAACATAAAATAACTAAATTCACACCATGATATGAAAAACAACTTTTGTTAAAATTACAGTGTCTAAAACAACACTACAAGCAGAGAAGTACAGTTTATAGCCTACTCGTTCAAGTTTTACCTCCCACGACGTGAGACTCCGCGGGCGCCGCCATTATTCTCCGACTTAATTTTAGTGAATTGGTATGTCGAACTACCCCGAGTTCACAGGTAGGAGGTTCCACTTCAACAGGCATTCCAGTGCACTTTTCCTATTTGGAGGTAGGATAAGTCCCATGTCCCACTGGTTTGAATGGGCTCTCGAACGCAGCATAAGATACACGCATTTTCAGTCGGATATCATATACTTACCAGTTTATCCAGGTGGTGTAGCAACAACGAAGCAGTTTCAGTTGTGGTGCGTGCAGTGTAGTAGACCCCATGGAATTCAACTAAAGATAGATATAAAAATAAAAAAAAGAACATTCTAATTTTCGGTTTTCCGTCCGATCCCGTGGATTTTTTCCTGTCCCGTCCCAATCACGTTACCAACAGTGAAATTGACTCCCGTCCCACGGGAATCCTGCAGGAATCCCGTGACCCGTGGGAATCCCAAAAATTGTCACCCTCTAACAGACAGACAGACAGACACCTCAAAGTGATACGTCTTTAGGAGACTGGCAGTCAGCACCCCTCATCCAGCATCAATGTTTGACCTGACAAATCAGCTTCTGGAATTATGGTTAAAAAATATTAAAAATTAATAAACACAATCAATCTCAATTAAACTTAGAGGGTTCAAAAGAGGAAATGTCAAAATAATCATACAGTTTAACTGTATGGTTAATCAGATTAGTTATACAGCAGTAATTTCAAGATTATATTTATTCATAAGATATTAATGTAAGGGTCTGTACACATTTGTAACCATTTTATAGAATCTTTTTATATTTTATCCCGGATAAATTTGCTTCATTTTTGGTTGAATTCAATACATTATGGACGTTTTGCAAAAAACTGGTATTTAAACTTGTTTTTACATATCTCAATAGGTTACAGCCAGGCGTGATAAAATAACGCTCTCATTTCCTTTGTCTCCCCTAATCTAGAGAAACAGAAGTCTCTCACTGTGTCAGGAATCATCCTGCCGCCCCGTGTCATTGTTGGCCAGAAGGGGAGGGTGAGCGTGAGCATCGAGGGCCGTCGGGTGGACCGGGTGCAGACCAGGTGGTTTCTCAATGACACCCCCATCAATGACACCTCGCTCTCAGGTTGGGACACTTTAGATGCAATTCAAAGTCCGGTAGCAGTTTTGAATTGAGCTAGAAATTAAAATGTAATGACATAAATAGAGATGATTTAGGACATTTTTCTTTAAGATTTAGGGAACGTACAAAGGGAAGCAAAGTGTTGTGTTTTAAACTGGTGTCAGAGTTTTCAGATAAGAGGATGTTCGTAGGTCAAAAAGGCTGTTCTGGGATTAGAGAACTTCTCTATCTTTACATAATGCAAACCACAACTTTAGTTGATTGTGAAATTCTCAATTCTGTTGCAACTGCACATCTAACTTATAATGTTTTCTCATTCAGAGAAAGGTCCTCTCCTGACCTCCAGAGGCGAGATGGGATACTACAAGCTGCACACACAGGGGCCAGTCCACTCGTCTGGGAAAGGGACCCAGCAGATGGTCTCTGCTCTCACCTTCGTCCCCCGGATTTCTGTGCACAAAGGCGCTGTGTTTAAGTGTCAGGTCTCTTATGTGGGCAAGGACAAGATTGGGGAGGAAAGAGTGTCGGAGAGATTTACTGTTCTTTGTGAGAAAACCCTTTTCCTTTGGAAATATATATTTAATGCTTCATTATAATACGTTTGTAACATTATTGCATCTTTTTTACGCAGCTCCTCCAGAGGTGGATATTTTTGCAGCCCTAACTGAGTCAGTTCATTGCACATCTTTGGGTATTATTTTGCAAAATATCTCAGGCTCTGTCCGCAACAATCACTTTTCATGCCTGGCTACACATTCTATCCAGGTGGTGGCTGCATCATGCTGTGGGAATGCTTTATCTTTAGCACAGATAAGGAAACTGGTAAAATTGATGGAAATCTGGGTGCGTATAGCTAGAAACAGAGCAACATGGGGTGCAGTGTGGTTTAGATGTACAGTGTGAACCTCAAATATGGAGGCCATCTGGGGAGAGACCCTTGTGATTACAATAGCATTACACAAGTTTTTCACTGACAACAATGGTGTCAGGACATTTTCAAATGAGCAATAACCCATGGGTTGGGCTTGTTCGATTTGTTTTGTCTACAAAACAAAAAGACAGAAAAAAGATACAAAATTACATCAAAGTACAACTTAGAAACATAAATGAGAAAAAAAAACTATTAGTAAAGCCTTCTCTAGGAAAGAAAGAGGTTTCTCATCAATTCTAACCCAAAAATCCAAAAATGCTTCTGTGTGTAAAACTTTACTGATTATAGAGGAAGCATTTGTATTTGTACTTCTGGCAGACTGAGTTCACGCACGTTTATTGATGTTCAACTTCTTTGTCTTTCAAAATCTTTACGAGTTTCAGACCTTCTATTAACTGGTACTGCAAATTTTAGTTAGCATGACAGGGGAGAAAACCTGTTAAGAGTGCCACTGAGTTTTCCAAATAGCAATTAGAACATGGTTTGGTTGATTCTAAATGCCCAAGTAAAAGGAAATATGACTTCTTCTCTTGCCGTTTGAAGATGTTTCACCTATTATCCAAAATGTTTCTTAAGTTCTGAACACAGCTGAAAGCAACAGACTTTATAAATCCAATAGGGTGTTAAGGTCACTGATTGGCCACTTTGGACAATCAGTGGCTGTACCCTCTATTCAGCTCAATTTTTGTTGTCTTAAAATCTGAACGTGTCCCTAACAATACCTTGTGATCTGCCTGGGGACATTAGGGCTGCAGAGTAGGTGTCACAAAGATGAATTTTTAAACTGATTCACATGTTTAGTGTTGGTTTTTCATGTTTAACATGGATGGCTTCTTGTGCCATGTCTTCCCTATCCAAGATGTCTTTAAATGAGTTTTCCCTGTCCTTAAAATTTAAATGAACTCATCTGAAGACAGCAATAAGCACAATTTAGGGGAAGACAAGTGGTCTGAGCGAGGAGAGACAGAAGACTTTCATGTCCTGGATGACTAGAATGTACAGCAGATTATTGTTAAGTTGGATTTGATGGTGTTTCTGATCCGATATCTGGATTCAAAGGTAAATAAAAGATGTCACTAGTAGCTACTGGTACTTAGGGTTCATGTGTTGGAACACCCAGAAAAAGTCCAGATCAAGTCCAAATGAGATTATCTGGGAAATTTTTAAAATAGCTCCTCTCAGATGCTCTCCGTCTCTCAGAGAAAAAGGGGGGAAAAAAAGAAAATCACAAATATTTCCCAAATTTTTATTCGTTTATCCATCCCTTTAAAATGGATTCAGGTTTGTGGATTTAATTAAGCAAATCCTGTATTAGACTCCCATTCAATGAAGCTCCTTGTTGTTCTCAGCTTTCAGAATGACAGTCCGGGCGACACATTTCCATGCAGATGTCATCACCTTCCGCTGGTTCTGTCAGGGCGGGGAGCTCAGCCCCGTGGCTTCCAAGGCCTCTTCGTCGCCTCGGCCAAATTCCGAGGGCTTCTTCTCCATGGGGTTATAACGATACCAGCTTGAGATTAAACTGAAAAGCAATATTGGCTCTGAAAATAAAATTTGGCATTGAAAAATATAATTGTAGCTAAAAATCTTAATTTTGAATCTGAAATAAATGTAGTGAAAATTTCTGTATTAAAAGTGAAATAAAAATTGAATGTGAAAAAAACTTAAATGAAACTCAAAATATATGCATTAAAACAATTACCTTACTTACAATCAAATGTTTACACTTTCATATTTTTTTCAATGCCAGTTTTTTTTTTCAATGCCAATCTTTTTTTTTCACTTCTGCTGCTTTTCAGTTTCATTCTGCTGATACTCATTTCATGTCGTGCACACACGCGGGGGGCGGGGCTTAACAGCAGCAGGTGCTTGCTATCAGCTATCAGTGAGTCAGGCGGTTTTATACCCATTAAACCCAATAAAGGTCACTTGTAGTTCTTTTATATATATTTTTAACTCTAAAAATTCATTTAGGGCGTTTTCACATGGTATGGGAGTCCGTACTCGGATACCGTATTTGGTCACAATCCACTTATTTCGTACCATGTGAACACAGACTGTACCGTGCCAGGATACGGCCAGAGAGACCTGCCTTGGAGGTCGTATCCGAGTCCATGTACGAGCGGCCACGGATCATGTGAACACAACCCGTACTCTGGCCGTACTCAAGACAATAGATGCGCTTCAAGCGTAAATAACGACACCGCCGGCCGAAATTACAGAATCACCTCACGACCATAAAAATACCAAAACAAAGCGATTCAAGCATCCCACAGCAACACAGCAGATTACAAAACGGCGGGTTTACGACAACACTCACCCTGTGGTTGGCTTCAGGTAGCAGCTGATCAGTAGACCAGTTTGTTTACATTCTAGGCTGTCGCTCGTTTTATGACGTCGGTACTTCTCACTCCCTTGTTTGTTGGATAGCTACAGAGTTATTTGTATACCGCGACCTGCTGTTTAGGTGTAGTAAAACACTGGATTCTAGTACGGGTCAAATACGTGCCATCTGAACAGAAGAAATTTGCATTTTCTCTGACCGTATTCTGGCACGGCCACACATGTGAAAACGGCCTTAGTGTAAATTGTGCCACAGGGGGAGGGAAACGTAAGCTTTATGGTGGTATAGTGGTTAAAGATCAGGATTACTAAACCTATGGTTAAGGGTTCAGTTTCACTAGGCTGCAGTTTGCCTTATGTTTTTTAATCATTCTTCTATGATCGGGTGTCCTGATCCTTCAGTCGGCTGATGGTCTGCAGGCTGCACAAAACTTTTAGCTTTATGAGCTCTATCAGCAGTATCTTAATCATTGTACATAAGTCTGCTTTAGGCCCTACTTCATGTAAAGCACAGTTAGTATTAGTTAGTATAATGTTATTATACTAAGTAAAGCACACTTAGTATAAGTTAGTAGGCTATAATGTTATACTAAGTGAAGATTAATTGAAAAGCCTACAAAGCTTTGCAGCCTAGTGGAATTGAACCCTTAACAATCAGATTAGTAATCTTGATCCTTAACCACTAGACCACCATAGATTTGATGTGATACACCTGTGGCGCAATTTAAACCAAATGAAAGGATGCAAACGGTCATTGACTTAAAAATTGTATCAAAATTGACATGACAGACGCTTTAGCAGTGGAATTTGTAGTAATATGTGGACATTTTTAGAGTTAAAAAATATATAAAAGAATTACAAGTGACCTTTACTGGGTTTAATGGGTGTAAAACGGCCTGACTCACTGATAGCTGATAGCAAGCACCTGCTGCTCTTAGCCCCCCGCGCGTGTGCACGACGTGAACTGAGTATCAGCTGAAAGAAACTAAAAAGCATCAGAAGTGAAAAAAAGATTGCCATTGAAAAAAAATATGAAAGTGTAAACCTTTGATGATAAGTGAGTTAATTGTTTTATTGCATATATTTTGAGTTTCAATTCCATTTTTCACATTCGACTTTTTATTTGATTTTTAATACAGAAATTTTTACTACATTTATTTCAGATTCAAAATTAAGATTTTCAGTCACAATTATACTTTTCAATGCCAAATTTTAATTTCAGAGCCAATATTTCTTTTCAGTTTCATCTCAAGCTGGTATCGTTATAACCCCATACTTCTCTGCCTTCAGTCAGTGCAAACTTCCTTGGCGTGAGGTGGAAAAGGGAGCCACCAAGGTTTGGGTTAGCGTGCACCACGTCGCCCTGAAGCAACCAATCACCCATGAGACTAGAGGTAATCATGAGAGACAATAAGAGGAAAGTCAAGTGCATAAAAGAGGTGAGAATTTCTGAAACCATTAATTCCTTTTAGGCCTCATCCAAAGACCGTGCGTGTCCGACATTGTCAGCTTAACCCACAACCCGGATCAGAGCTTCACTCTGGGGTGTGAGATCACAGATTTCTACCCCCCAAACATTTCCATTACTTGGTTGAAGCTCAGAGACGGGGAGGAAGATGATAGAGAAGATGAGGTGATAGATGAAGGAGAGCTTTGGGGCCCCATATAAACTCAACCTAGACTCTTCAGGGCAACAGCTACTTTAAAGAGAAACCCAATCCCTCCGGAGAAAAAGGACAGAGGAGGCGGCTTTACCTGTAAAGTCCAGCATTGTTCCCTTAAGGAGCCAATAGAGAGACGATGGAGAAACGGCGACAGTGGTGGGAAGAATTATTTCAGTGTTTACTGTCAACAAAATTCTGATACCGGTTCAACACTTAACCTTTTCTTTACCTTCCTCTCATTTAGCTGCTCCGACCATCCCTTCATCGGTTTCAGTTATTCGAAGCAGCAAAGGTGTTGCCGTCTTCTCCAACCTGCTGAAAGGAATTCAACATCCTAAACCAAAATTACTCTGAGCAGCAGGTGGGCCTACGTTCTCACCGTTAGTGTCCAGTGAGACCGAGGAGATTGGAGTTGAATTATCTCAGTGCCAGATTTTCAGATCTTTTAATCCTAGGCCTGGACACCATCTTTGGTATGTCCAGCCTCTGTCTAAAACAGGTCTGTCATTTTCAATCTGAGCCTCTTGTCGCTTGTGGACGTGCACACAGACAGCTGCACCACAGTGGCATAGTTGTCATACATTTCTCTCTAATCTTGAACATGCACGGATGCACTTTGTCTCAAACCTGATGGCATCACTGCTCAAGATGTGTAAAATGCTGCAAAATGTATTCATCTTGTTACAGGAGCATAATTTTTTATTCACGTAAAGATTGTTCATGTGTAAGTTGTCCTCAAATTTAATTTACAGCCATGAATGCGAAACGTGTAATTTATTCTATGTTTTTCTTATCTGATCTCCAGTTTCCAAGCAATCAATTTTGATCAATCCTTGACTTTTTCTGTTCCAGGTGTATAAATGTGACATAACGGAAGTCTATTTCTAGTAGCCACTGGCCATTTTAGGAAGAAAGATGAAACACCACTGTCATTGCAAAAAGTGGTATCTTGGGGTCACCAAGACTCCCCACAAAAAATATTAGACACTATTTATCTGCCAATCATTTTATACCCTGTTTTTAAATCATATCTATGTTGGGGTTTTTTGTATTTATTTTTATTTTCTCACGATTAATATTACTTTTTTGTTGTTTGTCCGTTTGCTCATTTAGTTTCATCTTTTTTGTGTCTGAATTGGTTTCACAGCTTTTATTACTGTCTGGTTGTTTTCAACCTTGGCAAAGTAGTTTTTGTTTCAGACCTTCATGTGTCCTAAAACGTTGAAATAATTATTTGGATCCAATACTACTGAATCAAGTGATTAGGTGATTAGCAGCACTGATGACTGGAACTGCATGCAGAGGATGCCAGCTAGCCATTTGATTTAGATGTGTTGGACCAGAGACTGGGGCTGTACAATTATGGCATACGTTATCATAAAACTGCTTTTTATCCCCATTAATTTTTTTTCTTAAAGGTGACAACAGTTAATTACCGTCTTATCCTGGGGTATCGTTTTCAATTATTTGCATTATTTATATTTTTCTGATTATTTGACAAGCTTTTCGAACAGTGACAGAAAAAGAGAAAACAATCAAAAGTAGTGGGAAATAAGAAAGGTATAAGGTAGATGTGCAATATTACATGTGTAAATTAGTAGGCGGGAAAGCAGACAGTTATAAACTTAATTTTCATAACATTTCACTTAAATTTTTTTTTAAATATCTTCATCTTTATTTATGTATGGGACATTTTTGTATTGCATTATTTTGTAATATTAATGTCATTTTTTAAAGCATTTTGCACAATAATGTTATTTAAATTGCATTATAAACATTTTTGAAGTACTTCTGTGACAATGTATATGGAAAGTGAGAATATTTATAAATCATTTTGATATATATAAAGAAAAAACAATACTGCAATACTTAACGTTATCACACATGCTTTAGATTATATCACAATATAGATGTGAGGCCATATCGCCCAGCCCTAACCATCAGTCATTTTGAATGATTAGTATTCACACCCATGACCATTTAGCCTAGATACAAAGACATTTTCAACCTTATGCACAAAGTAGAGTTGACTGGGTCAATAAAAAAAGTGTCTGAGGTTCGTATTGAAGCTGGACACAGAACTAATGCATCTCGCTATGCGGGGACTTACAGTATGCTGAGGAGTTATGCAAGCTTTGGAGGAAGTCAAAGAACCACTGGTGCAGAAGGCGTGCATGCTGAGGGTTTGCCTCCAGAACAACATCACAAACCCAATGAGAAATCCTTGTTCTAAGGTAAAACTCCAATACCTCATCACAATAACTTGACCCCCACCAGTTTGCGTATAGAGCAAACCAATCCACAGAGGGTGGCATAGCAACAGCACTACATGCGGCACTATCTCACCTGGGGCAGCGGTGGAGTTACATGTGGATGCTCTTCTCATCCTGCCAGCTCAGCCTTCAATATCGTCCTCTTACACAAGCTGGTGAAAAAGATGGAGGTCCTGGAACTCCCATATTCTACCTGCTGGTGAATCAGTAGCTTCCTCTCCGGATGCAGACAAAGTCAGAGTAGGCCATCATACATCTACGGCACTAAGCCTCAGTACCGGCTCCCTCGAGGGCTGAACTTCTGATTGTTTAAGTTGGAGGAATGTTTCCTTATTTTAAAACTTTGGCAAATGTGATGCTTAATTCTAGTCCCAGTGTGGCAGCAGATTCAGCCTCCTGGACATATAAAGCCTAGTTTATGCTTCTCCGACCGCACATCGGCACTCAGACGCAGACGTATTGACGGAGACATTTTCTGTTTATAGTACTCTGCTCTTCCACTCCATTCTCTATTGTTTTGCTCAACAAGGACAGCAGGGGGTGCTAAGTTTTCATGGCGTCTCTGCCTACTATCACACAGCGCCGCTTCTGTTTTTTTCTAGGCTTGTGAACGTATTTCTTCCTCAAGGAGCAATGAACGACAGAAAGTACGTTTTGATTAAGCTTTAAAGCTTTTTACTAGAAGTGCGGAGTATAGAATACTCTAGAAACACATGGAAACAAAACACAGCAGCCTTTTTTGATGTTTTCCTACACCACCTTGTATTCATAATCGCCAAAGGAACAGATTAAATAAATTATCCTTTCAATATAAAGCATATAGTGGCCAAATGCTGCATTCACTAATTATTACAGCAACTATAGAGCCCCGTTCTGGTGATACGATCTCTGGCTGTTACTGAAACTGAGCAATCAGATGAATACGCTCTCCGTCGACGGAGACAGATAATTTGGGCCTCTACTCCGTGCGTCAACATGTAGGTGACGGAGAGCCCTTGCATTGACGGATAATGGCGTTGCATCAATCCATCTCCATCAAAACGCAGAAGCATAAACTATGCTTTAATTCCCATGTCATCTTTTCAAGGCAAAAATCCCAAACTTTATGAAAATAATCTCTGCAGTAATCCCACTATTTTAATATGCACAAATAAATGTGCATTTTGGTTCCATGTGGATCAGGTATTTGTATTTTAAGTGTAAATGTTTATTTTTATGTTTACAACTAGATTGCATATGTATCGAATATTATTTAAAATAAATAAAAACTACTATTGATTAAGTAATAACTTTTTGGACAATTGTTGAAGATAGACATCACCAAGCAGCATTGCTTATTATAGATTGGTTTATTACAATCTTGTCCCTGGTGTTCTTGGACAGCTTTCTGGACTCAGTCATGGTGGAGGTTGGAGTGTGACCTTTTGAAGGTGTGGACAGGTGTCTTTTATACAGATAAAGAGTTCTAATAGGTCATTAATTGTCATTAATTCAGGCAATGCGTGGAGAATGGAATAGCTTCTTAAAGAAGTAACATGTCTGTGAGGGCCAGAATTCTTGGTTGTTTGTAGGTGCTAAATGCTTGTTTAATGCACAATTATAAAAACTCTTAAAAAAACCACAATCTAATTTCCTGGATGTTTCTTTTTTTACATTTTACCTCTCAAAGTTGAAGTGTACCTATCACGAAAATCATAAACCTCTCTCATTTTTTTCAGTGGACAGTTTGCACAACCTGGCTACCAAATACTTCTTGCTCCACCATATATTGGAAAAAATAATATTTTAAAAAAAATGATAAAATGTAATTATTATGTGTTCTTTAACAATAAAACTGCATTACGTATTGCAACTGGTGTAGCCTATTGAATAGGTGCAAATATTGATGTTATTCTTACCAATTATTTATTTAGATTGTTTTTAAGAGCAGTAAAGGTGCATTTGGAGCTTTGATATACAGTCAGATACAATATTTTACCTAAAACAGCATGTTTTCACCAAAACTTTCTATATAAATAAACATAGCAAAAAATCATGACAAACTTACAGTAATCCTTCTTATAATTACCGACCAGCATTTTGCATCTTCCCTCCAAAGATTATCCTTCGGAAGTTGTAGCACTGACTTGGTAAATTGAATTTCACTCTGAAGAAATGTGTATAAAATATGAACATCATTTTAAGCCTAATTCTAATAGATGTATGAAAAGCTGTAGTCTGAGCTGCTTATCAATCTAAAGTAAACCTGAATGGACTAACTGTGATATTAAATGCTGGCTTTGATTATTTTCTAAATGACTACTTTACATAATTTACTCCTCTTTCATTTGGGATTACCTTTGGGATTCTAACATAATTTTTAGGTTTTCTTTAACAATATCCATGGTTTTTTCTATGTTTTATAGTTTTCATGACCCTTAGATTTAGGTTCACGTTTATCACTTCATTGATCAGCTTCAAGTCTTTCCAATGACTTGGACTTTTGTGTTTTGTAATTTCCACTTACTTGTATTTGGTCATGTGCCACTTTACTTCACCCTGTCTTTTCTGTGCGTTTACTCTGTTCAGTCATTTCCTATAAGTCGTCTACCTTTAGTTTCCTCTACTCCCCTGATGCCTGCTTCTACTAAATAATTAATCTCACTTCTTTATTCTTTCAGTAATCTCCATGGTGTTTAGACATCCCCAGTTTTCAATTATAATTTGTAGGATCTTCCTTGTAAATCTTCCCGCTATCACTGCTATTCCTGTTTTGTTTGTTGTAGTTGCATTTTTATTTCCTATGGTTTTCCATATACTTCTAGTCTGCCTTTTTAAATTAAGTTTATTTTTTTCTGTTACTTTGCTTTTAGCTGCCTAAATGCAACATTTGAATCCTTATGACTCCACTAAGTTTTGATATAAATTGTGTTATAGAAATCAACTTTGACCAACATTGTTCATTCTAATTTACAATTACTTTGTGGTGCCTGTGTACAACAGCCCCCCTTCTGTTGGCAGCTGTAGCTATAATGTAGCTCACCATCACCAGTGTGTGAATATGTGAGTGAATGGGTGGAAGACTGAAAGTACAGTAAAATGCTTTGGATTCCTCAGGACCAGATAAAGCACTATAAAAGTACAGACCATGATATGATTCAAAGAGCAACAAAAAAAATCAACAAAAAGACTGTTACTGAGTGATAAATTGATGCAGCATCACTGTCAGAAGGATGACAAACGAGGACTCAGCGGAAAGATTGCCTGAGCTGAGGCACGTAAAGCTGCTGTCTGCGTCAGTGCCATTGGAAGTGAATGTCACAAATTCTGCTTTGGTCTCAGAGATCTGCTCTGTGATCCACGCCTGAAACTCGGAGACCCGAGCATAGACTTCAGGAAACCCAGCAGTCGCACAAGGTATCCCGAAACTTGTGATACCAGCCTGAATCCACCTCGAGTTCTGCTCGCATTGCAGAGGTCCGCCGGAGTCTCCCTAACACAGCAGAACACATAGAGTTGATGATAATTAATAATTTTAAATGCAAATATTCTGGTCTCTTGCAAAACTATATGTACTCATTTAACTATCACACATCTTCTCACATTACACCCTATAAACCTATACTGGCTAAAAATCTGTCACAAGACTGTTCAAATGGCTCTCCATTCTATCTGAAAGAGGTTTATCTATATTAGATAGAAGAATGGGCTAGAATGTCTGTAATCTTGCAAAGCTGGTAAAAACTTCCTGATTGGTTTGATTACTTAAAGTTCAGCTGATGATTCAGGGGCTAAATACCAATGCATGCTGCTCTCTTTTTTTTTTTTTTTTTTTTGCAAAAAATATCAAAACTAGGTATAATTTTCCTTTCACTTAATATTTTTGCACAGCTTCTTGTTGATTTATGACTTGAAAACTCAATAATGCAATTTGAATTGTGATAAAATATGAAAAGTATCTTGAGGTAAGAAAAACTTTGAGTGGAAGGTGTACATGTGGATTAGCTATATTAGCTAATTACGGATACTTTAGATGTTCGTACTGCTTATTAGTGATGTACCTGACATGTGCCTTTGCTCTTTTGTCCAGCACAAATCATTTTGCTTGTGATGGTTGCATCTGTTGGAATGTAGCTGCAGCCGCATTGATTGTTTCCAATGACTGGAATCTTGACCTCCTGTAGTTTGGAGGTTGCTGGCAAGGACTCTGTGGGTGACAGTGTGAAAATCAGTTTCAGATGATCCAAGAAAGAAAAAAAAATAAAAGTCTTATTGAAAAAACAAAACTCCTCACGATTGCTAGTTACTTTTCCCCAGCCGGTGATCCAGCATGAAGTGTCGTTAAAGAACTGACTAGTTTTACTGGCGAGGCAGATGGGCCGGATGAAGTTGGTGAAAGTGACCTGGTTGTTGAGCTTCATCAAGGCGACATCATTGTTAAACAGCGTGTTGTTATAGTTTGGATGGACAATGACCTGGGTCACACTGCGTGAAACCTCGTTAGCATTTGGGCCAGCCTGAGTCTCTTTTCCAAGGTAGAGGGTCCACTCACTCAGCGTATTTCTGCATTGAGAGAAACAACCCATGAAATTAAGCAATAATAGAAGAGGACATTGTCTCAAAATTGGTCTTAATATATTTATTCTTTGTTGTTTCTTTCATAATCGTTTTCTGGCTCTGTCAAAACTAACTACATCTGCACCCAATTGTCCTAGGAGGTAAAAGATTTTAGGTGGGGTTGTCCAACGCGCACCCCAGGGGCTCATTTCCAGCCTTCAGAATGATTTTCATCATAAAATTGACACTGCCCAGGGCTGTAACAGCTTTATAAAAGCAAACAAAGCATTTTATCACGCTATGTTTCCAGATCAATTTATTTTGTTCATAATCCTGTGCGGAAAAAAAGCAATATGTTTGTTTCTGGCATGATACACTATTAATATAGCTAAGTTTATGTAGCAAACTTAGCTTTGAAGTGTTTTCTTTTCACGACTGACTTTTGTTATTTTCTAAAAGTGAAATTTGGACTTACTACGCAATTGAAAAATTGTGTTCTAGTCTTGTGTTTTCTGTAGAGCAGCATCCTTTTGGTAGGAATGTTACTATAGTACCAGAGTTGTTGAACTTGGACTTGAAGTAGATATCACTATAAAACAACCCAGTAGTTGTGTAGAAGAAGAGGAAGCTGAAATTTAGTGTCACGTAGCATGATATAGGGAGTGTAAGCGATATGAGCTGCTGCAACTGCACATGGAACGAGTAATTGTAACTGTGTGGACCATCAACTATTACACAGCCAGGGCAGAAGATGCAAAAAAACAAATAAAAGACCCTGATAGAACCCTCTTAAAAACTAAGGAGGTACAGCTAAAGCTAGAAGTTTACATACATCCATTAAAAGTGGTGATAAATTTAAGGTCTTAAGCCTTCTTCACTGATTTGTTTAGAATTTGCTTCAGTATTTGCACATAATCTTGTTTCTTTATGATCTTATCTTTTTTTAATTGCACCACTTCCTCCAGCTACTAAATGCTCATACAACATAATACTGCCTTCTCAGTATTTCACAGCTCCATTTTTCCCCAAATGCAACAAAAATGATTATTGTGAAACACCTCAACTTTAGTTCAATTAGACTGTGGCACATGTCTTCAATAATTGAGCTGTTTTCCCCAACTGTATTCACAAACTGCAATCTCTATTTTTATGTTGCTTTTTGGACTTTTTTCACTGTGGATAATGATGCTGTCTTTCAAGCTCTTCACAAGGTATTCTGGTTCCAATTTGGGGTTTTGCTGCAAAAAAATCCATTCCTCTCAGATGCACAGAACCCGTTTCCTTCCAAAAATCACGTGATGTTTGGACACTCCCTTTCTTGTTTAAACTTGCATTTGATTGTTTTGATAGATGAACATGGCCCTTCAAGACTTTTAACATTTTACCCAAGAATGAACCAGATTGGTGCAGAAACACAATTCTCTTCATTGCATCTGATTTCTTTAGATTTTTGTCACACAAAGAAGCAGCATGTTTGAGGTGTTACCTTAAAAGCACATTTGTGGCTCCAATTGCCTCAAATGTAATTGAATAACCAATCAGAAGCTTACATGGCAATGAATTCATCATGTGAGCTCTTGACAATTACTTAACAAATCGAGTCCTAATGAAAAAAAAGCATGCAGTTTTTAAAAGCAGCAAACTCTGATCGCATCCTAGACGGGCGAATTTAGGACTGTAGAAGCTCAGGGGCTTAGCCCAGATGATTGAGGTGCAAGACTTAACTTCATCACTGTTTTCTATTAGGTTTTTGCACTGTAACTGGATTCCAGAGACAGTTTATAACTTTTGGGAAGCAGAGTTTGATTGGGAGATTTTTCCATTACGCTGCATTAATATTAACTCCTGCATTCTGCTCTGTTAGCTCTGTATTTTAGACAATAGGCTGTTGACAGAGTAATGTTAACTTTCGGTTAAAAAGGTTAAAACAAAGCTTGTACAGTGTCAAATTGTGTGAACTTGCTTTTCAGAAGTGCAAAACATAGACGCTATAATAGCCAGCACAAATAATCTAATGCTTAGTAAATCACACTGCGCCTGGAACGCCTACTTCGTTGTCTATTCTCCTCCCAATATTTTGCGTCTTTTTACATATACGCCTAGATTGCATATTCATCAAGGGGAAAAGCGCTAAATGGATTGTGTGTGTCTTGCTGTGGGTTTAACTGGCACAATGCTTTCTGCACCATGTTGCTAGATGAGCCTTAGCCTGTTTTTGCGACGCTGAGCTGGTTGCGCGGGTTTTAACAAGCGCAAACCGTTGATAAATCAGGCCCTCTGTCTTTTGCAGACAGCAAGATGTAGGCTATAGGCCAGTTATTGCTAGCATTGCTTCCCCATGCCATGGCTTGGGGAAGCATGGCTGATCAAACACGCTCCAAAGAGCCCAGTGGAGTGCCAACCACCAGGACCGAAACAACTGTACGGTTTGTATTTTCTCCCGCTCAAGCTTGTGGGTCAGGGAATGGCTGGTTCAGTCTTTTCCACTTTTGATCACTATAATCTGAGAAATTTTCCCTGATTTTAAAACTTTGGTTGAAGTGGGGCTTTAATCCCTTTCTTCAGTGTGGCAGCAGAGCACAGATTCAGCCTTCAGAACAACATCCCAACCCCCAGGCAAAAGTCCAAAACTTTATGACTGCCTCTGCAGCAATCCCAGTATTTGATTACACAAAACATCAAAAAACTACAGAATATTCCTTTAATAACTGGCCAAACTGAAGAAAAAAAGTGCAATAGGGGCTATGTTATATTAAATCATAGTCTTCATGTTTCACCAGCTATATTCACTTCCTGTAACACTACTTTACTTTTTTCAGCTATTTCTCAGACATACAGAGAACATCTGCCTTTCTGATATTTACTTATTTTTCATTATTATTATCATGAAAAACAACAATATTTTGTAAATTCTTCCTATGTTACCACATAATGTAACATTAACTTGCTACCTTTCTTTTTCTGAACCAAAATGGACAGTAAATTGATATTTAGGAAGTCAGCACTTGCACTGAATCATGATCCTTTTCATCACAGCTTTAGATCCATTTCTTTACACTTAAATAAAGATTTACTTGTTAAAGGAAAAATATTCTCCAAAAGAACCTGGCCCTATTAGGAAAAAAGTAATTCCCTTCTAAACCATATACCAAAATGGGGCCAACTGCCATCGGGCATCTGTAATAATTTCTGTAGAGTTTTTTGTTTTGATGTGAGGGAATTTAATTTATAGATGGTTTGTTTATCACATTGTAAGCTAAATTGCCTCTAAAATTTTCTGGTCTCGTTCTGCACATACCAACGATTGTTTTACGAGTATTTAGCAGTCACAGTCAAAACAACACCTGGTTGTGATTTCAAAGAATTGAGCTGCATTTGCAATGTGATGATAAAAACAGCTTTTGGTATTTAAGCACCTTATGTTTGTCTAATGATGAAAATTTGATGGATCTTCTTAAACATTTAGCATGAAACCAGGACAGGTTTAAACTGGTTTAATGTCCGACAATGAGAAAAAAATGGTTTTGTTTTATTTTATTTTTTACCACATATCTAAAATTTTCATTTGTGTATAAAGCTTGTAGCACCCAGTCTCCATCTGTGACAGTAGCCTTACAATATGGTGATGAGCACTGATTGGAATAGTGTTCTGCATTTTTAATGTCACTTTAAAAACTTGGTCTTTATTTGCGGAGAGAAGCATCCTTTTTTTAGGTTTTAACTCTTGATTTGTTGCAGAAGTAAAACCTTAATCTGTTTTCTGAGAAGTGAGTCTACTCTACTTATAGGTTCCCAGTTTAACCCATAAAAAGATAAGTGATGAATCAGTATGTGTCACTTCCTACACAAAATGTAAACCAAATTCACAAAACAAGCCCTGGTAGTCGATTTTAAAGAGTGGGTGAAGCTGCCATATCTATAGTGGACAGAAGAAAACAGTCTTCATCTATTCAACTGCCTTACAAGGGCAAAAATACAAGAAACTCTATTTAAAAAAAACAGAATAAATCCAAACAGCATTTTATCTATCACAAAAAATGAATTTTTAAAACTTTGAAGTCCTAAGCTGAGCCGTGGTTTTGTTAAAATACGGTGAGAGTCTTTTGGCCATAAACTGATCAATCTACAGCTGTGTACAATGCTGACCTTTCATTATGTTGAGAAACACTTGCAGGAAATACAAAATGTGTTCCTTATTTGGCCAGACGCTCAGCTCAGCTGACACATCAGAGTTTATAGTGGTTGTTAACACCATCGTTTGTGTTTCAACACTGAGGAAGGACTGCTCCATGTTTCGAAAAAGTGTTTTCTGAAACTATTTATTAAATAAATGTAACAACTCAGTGTTTTTTTAGGCATTCAGGGATATTCATAGTTCTTCTTTTGAAGCTTGCATTATTGTTCAGTGTTTGAATCTTCAAATAGGACCAAATGTAGTGCATAACCTTTAGCTTGACTTTGTGTGTATACCAACAGATGCATCTAAACCCATTAAAATATAATTGAAAAGTCTATTTATTTCAATAATTAAATTCAAAAATTGAAAATGTTATGAATCTAGAGATTTATTATAGATAGAACAGTGTCTTTAAAGTGTTTATTCATTTTGTTTTTTATGGCTTACAGCAAATAAAAATATTCACATTTAATTCATCAAATAAGGGGCATTGTAACGGAAATGTGGGCCTACTAAACGAGTAACTCCATGAACAGTGCAGTACACCAGTACATGGTCTGAATCTCCTTTTTATATGACTTACTGCTTCAATGCAGTGTTACATTGATGTTTATGGTTTTGCTGAGGTGTTATGCAAGGTTAGGTTAAACTCAAAATTACTCAAAAACCTTGCAGATTTTTCATTCAACCAAAGAAAAAAAAATGTATTGTTAGAAACTGTCACTTTCTGGCAATCAGGACACCATCTGTCACCTCTTTTGTGTTTTCTCTTCCTTTACTGGTCTGGTTTTCTAAGGGTGTTTACCCATTCTCTCCAGTTGGAGGAGCTCCAGTCGCAGGTTGCAGCCACCACAGCTTTTCCAGTTGCAAGGCCTGCATGGCATCACCCTAACCTTAACTCTTACCCCTCAATTCCACTACATGCGCTCCGCTCCACCCTGCCATGCCACCGCAGCAAAACCGATCCCATTGTAATGAAAAATAACTATTCCACTACCGTATCCGTGCGCCGCAGGGCGCCAGACACCGTTTCGCACTCCGGCAAAAATAGGATTGAATCGAATTTTGCCGGACGCCGGAGCAGGTCCCCAGTAAATCTACACAAATAAAAAATGTACCAGGCAGGATACAGAAAATGCAGATCATCTGATTTTTCCAAATAAATCTGTAAAGACAGACTTCTTTTTTTTTTCAAACAGAATTTTTCTTTGTTTGCATACCTATAATTATTTAATCTCACTGAAATGTATAAATATATGTTTTCTAAAATAATTGTGTGTATTTATACATTTATTACACGCTTTAAAAAAATGTAAACTTTTAATTTATTTAGTTGTGAAATGTTAAACCCTGTCGCACACATAGACTGTAAAAAAGAATAGACGGCGCCTCCTCACTTCTCCCCGTTTACCAGAATGACACACTTTCATGGGGGAATTCATGGCGGATTCACAGACTCCTCCTCCCCAGCTCTGACGATGCATGTTCCTAAAAAGGGCATAGGGACGGGATCTTCACTGTAGAATCTGCCCTCGCGGGGCGTGTATGGGCGTGTAGTTCGGTCGTAATCACGCCCATTCTGCTCCCGCGTCTTTACGCTGTGTCCACACCAAAAGCATCAAAACGCGCCACATGCCCCCAGCTGGATGCTTGAACATTTGCACCTTGAAGCGTGTACAACGTGAACTGGTCGCGTTTCAAATATTGTATTTTCACCCGCAAACTGGCTTTCAGCGGAGCTGGGGCTACAGTGCAGCTGGCGGTGGATTATGGACCGAGCTGATGGAGAACAGAGTGGATTACGTGTTCGGCCTGGCCTCCGGTAGAGCTGGGACCACTGCACTGGGGGTTTGGTGAGCTACGGATACGTGGTGCGGGAGCTGCTACCAGGAAACCAGGTGAGGAGGCTGTTTCAAGGCTCAGTTCTAGGCCGAGAGGTGCATTCCTGTCTAAATAGTTGTTTGTTTGTTTTTCTGTCTCTGTATTGAAAACTGCTTGTGTGGGTGATTAGCCACGGTGTTTATCAGTATTTCCTCCATGTCCTGCTGAGGCTGTGACTCCATGACAGTCACAGAATAACTGAAACTCTGTCCCCTGATTGGTTGTCGCGGCGCGATTTGACTCTGGAGTTCAGATTTTTCCAACTCGAGCGATAGACGCCATGAACGCGAATGCACAAAATGCACCACATAAAATGCAGCGCGAATTTTCCATCTCATCTGTAGCGCGAATTGTTCGCGCAAATCAGGCAGAAAAGCTTTTCCGCGACGCAAATCTGCTTCTGAAGTGTCGCGGGACACCAAGTCGTGCTTCATCGCGCGCCGCCATCGATTTTACATGTAAACCTGAAGCTCTAGTCGCTCCTATCGCGTTTGGTCTGGACACACAGTTAGCTCTGATGCTAAACTTGGTTCGGCCCCCTCATTAATTATGCAAGATTTCAAAAAATTATCTCACGAAAACCAGCCTGGTGCCCGGGTTTTTTATGAGCCCAGCGTTATCTCAGGAAGAATATGTAGCCATAGAAAGTTTTTAAAAAATGGGCACCAGGCATTAAAGTTGTTTTTAACATGTCTAAAGTCCAATGACACATTAATGTTTGAGCGATTAAGTTTATAGGTACCTCTTTATGTGTGAAATATAGTTTTGGAGTCTGTTCAGCAGCAGGAATTGTGCTGGATTGATCTGGGGTTATAAATGTTTAAACAAAGATCAGAATCATAACATTAGTGAACTGGATCCATTCATCTATAGCAAGTTCAACCAATGAGTCTATCAGTCAGTCATCTTTTTGGACCGTGAGTACCCAGAGAGAACCTCTGCCTGCAAGGGGTGAACATTCAAACTCCCGACAGATACGACCCAAGCTGGGTGCCAGGTGTGCCACTGTGTAGTCCTAATAATAATAGAATATTAAGGTGATACAGAACTCTGCTTGACTTTTACCATTTTTGAGTATTTATTGCAATATTCATAAAAAATACTTAACTACCACTAGAAATATACAGATTAATAGTGGTTATTAGTATGAGTAGAACATGGTGATTGGTTGGCAGGAAGACGCATCTTGTAGGTGTGAACTTCAGAGCTGAATGACCTGAAGCTGGTGTTGATCACTCTTGTTCACCTGTTGGAGCAGGGGTGTCAAACTCCAGGCCTGCAACTTTTAGATCTGTTCCTGGTCAAATATAATTAAATCAAATGGCTGAACAACCTCCTCAGTATGCAGTTAAGTTCTCAGAAGTCCTGCTAATGATCTAGTTCTCTGATTATAGGTTGAATATGGAACATTTTTCTTTAAAGCTATCCATGTAATAAAGTAATACCTCTACAAGGTGTTTAGAGGTGTGCAGAATGAAAGTACACCATTTCCTTTAAAAGTTATATATTAACTAAATACATAATAAAAGATTTTTTTCGACGACCACAACACTGTGTTTATATTTACGTATTCCAGCCAATAACGGGCGCCATTCAGGGTTGCCAAATACTTAAACAACCGAAGCATGTACTGTGGAAAATGGAGCACCCTGTAAATTTCTTTAGCCTTCTCGGGAGTTCTCAGAAGGGGAGCGACCTTACAAGTTTTAAAACCAGAGTTAGTTTAGGTGAAGCCTACAACAGATGAGCAGAAATTAAAAACTTTCACGGCATCAAAACGGAAATGGCGACGTTTCTCATGGAGAAAGGTAAGATACTGTAGCTTGCTGACGGCTAGCGTTAGCCATCGGTTAAACAGCTTTGCAATACTTGTGTTCGTTATATATGAAATTGATAATAGATATGAGAGCAATGACCCATCATCCTCCACACCGAGTAAACGGAAGAAAAGGGAGCGGTTTAATCCTCCTGCTCTGTCCAGTATACCAGGTTCCCTTTCACTGCTGTGGTGAGTTGCTATTATAAAGACTTTTCTAGCTAGCTTTCTGTATTGACATAGGTCCATAGGTCTGACCATACACCTTAGTCAAATATGCACGCTTTGAAATCTGTATAAATGATGACTCTTTTATTGAGAACATCACCAAGTGGTGAGTGGAGGATACACCCTCTCAGCCTCTGAAATAAGATGCCTAGAGGATAAATACAAAAACGTATTATTGTCTTTGACCCATATTTTGTTATATATATTTTTCGTTTAGCATTTTGATTTAAAATATTTTGATATAAAATAAACTTAATCGTACAAAATAGTCCTTACCCTGTAAGATTCATTGCTGGACATGATGCTGGCTGGTCAAGGCTATGAAACTGGCATCTGCACGGCTTAAAATTAAGTTTTGTTGTTACAACTACAACCACGTCTCACTAGATGTCGCTTTGGTGCCCATTTTCCATATTCAACCTTTAAAGTCGGCCATCGAGGGCTGGAGTTTGGCACCTGTGTTCTGGAGCCTCCTGTTTTGACAACTGATTTCATGCATATTGCTGCTGATCTTTACCAAATTTAATCTAGGGATGCCGATACTGGTGTCGTTTATCGACCCGATATTGTTTTAAAAGTACTCCTACTCATTAGTTAATAGATACCAACAACCGATACTCAAAAATGTGGAAACTCTGCAATAATTTGACAGAAAATGTTTATTTTTCACTTGAAATTCTGTTCTGTGGTCATTTTTATTAATATTTAATGTTTTATCTAATTCACCATCATTTGTTGTGACAAGCAGAGAAGAAAATAAAACCTGTCTTCCAATTTATTGCAATTTTTTGTAGTAGAAGTATCAGCATTGGTATTCTGTATCGGCAAGTACTAAGATCCAAGTAGCGGTATCGTTGCATCCCTAGTCTAATATTTATGCTCTATCTATCTATTTATCTATCTATCTATCTATCTATCTATCTATCTATCTATATATATATCTTTTTCTGAATAATTCTGAGAGTTTTTTCTTGATTTCTGATTTGTGGTTCTGGTCCTTTTTTTAAAAAGGTTTCTCCTCTTTTAAAAAATTATTCCCACAGGTTAAGCACAGGGTTGGGTCTTACGTTGTAATGCAGTGGGCTGCTGTTAGAACCCACTGGTTGTTGATGAGGGTCCCTCCACAGATGTGACTCGTCCTCCGGTGTATGCTGACCTGCCAGGGCCACGACCCTCCAGTTGCACCTTCACCACCAACTATCTTTGTGTTCAAAGGTGCAACTCCACAGTCTGACAATGGAGACAAATAATAATTGGAAAACAGGAGGTAAAATAGTAATTGCTACAATTTTTAGAATTTTCTATTACTTTAATAAGCAGATACAGTGTGATTGCACTCACCCTGAGCCTGCACCCCTTTAGAAAGAGAAAATGTAGAAGTTATTGTCAACTTGGTGATGACGGTGTGTCAAAGTGACCACAGGGTGGTGCTACTGTCTGAGCTGCTTCCTTTGATAACACAATGAATTTTGTACTGTACTCTCTGTTCTATTTTTAGAATACCATTTGCAGTAATAAAAATGTATTAGTTTATTATTATTGTAAGAATTATTATTAGATTCTTACAGTCATAAACAGATTCATTTTGTGTTTTATTATTGTACCTCATAATAGGTTAAAACACACAAATAAGACAAAAGTTTCCAGTATCATTAATAAACAAATATTTATGTTTTATGAAATGTTAAATCTTAAATTTTAAAGAGTTTAACAACATTTGACTAGCTATAATTTGATAAAAAAACAAACTTTCTAGCTTGATCTCTTTAAGTGTAAAATTAGATTTCTAGATAGTTGAAATTGCTCGCACTGTAAATTAAATTAAAACTAAGCTAAAACAGTTTTGATTAACTTTTTTACTTAAGAAGAAACACACAATGGGTAAATATAAATCACAACGAATCCTACCTCGCCCATAAAAGACTGTACACATCAAGAGTACCCATAAGTTCGAAACCGCTGCCATGCTGTTCGTTCGCAAACTTCCTGCCTTTGGTGAGCAGAGACTGCTGTAAAAGTTTTTATTTAACTTCATTTCTTGCTTCCTTACATCTACGGCAATGAAACGAGGAAAACACTCCCTCTCCAAACCTGTTTCTCTTCATGCCAGTTAGCACCGAGTTGTTTTAAGTGCATTCTTGCGACGTCAGAAAACTGACAAGTTAACAGCTAATTGTAGAACAAATTTGTTAACTCTTGTCGGTTTTCTTTTCATCTCTAATCTAAAGTGCCGCACGTATTCTTTTTCTCGCATCCATGCTAACAAAATGTATTTCTTTGTGTGTTTGCGTGCTTTACATAAAATAGCTGTAATCTGAACCAGGAAAGAACTCTCTTAAGCTAAAGGGAATTTGGTTTCTGGCAAGAAACAACCCAAACACACACACACACACACATTCTTGTCATGATTGTACTATTAAGGACCTCTATTGACTTTCATGCATTATGTCTAACCATGAAACTTTTTCCTAACCCTAACCGTAACCAAAAGCTGTTTTACAACATACAGCATACCTCTAACAGCAACCAGTAGAGCTCACTAACATTGTCAAATACTAAGGACAAGGAAAATTAACCTCACTTTGTATTAAAAGGTCCTCACTTTACAGGTGAAAAACCTGAAATTGTGAAACATGATCCTCAGCCTGATTTATAGACAGGTGCTTGCGCACACACACACACACACACACTACCTCCTATACAACATGTTTACAACGTGAAAAAGGTATGCGATCTATCTTGACTAAGCCACATTTCTAGCTGAGTGATGTTATCACGTTCCTATGGCAACTACAGCCCAGTGGGAAGAGCAGTTGTCCTGCGAACATAGTGGGTTCAGTTTCAGCTTCCACCCAACTGATCATGGGCACCTGGGCAAGCCACTTAACCACCAATCTAAAAAAAAAAAACCACTAGTCTGTGTTTAAATAGGAAAGTGAGCGTGTGAATGTGGTTGGATAAAGCGCTTTGACTGAAATAACAAACACCATAAATCTGTGAATGCTCGAGACCCATCTAAAATACTTCCAACTGCCTGTTTTTAATGTTTCAAACACCAAATTTACCAACATATGAATTCCCTCTACTACAGAAGCTAATATCCACTGTCTTTCTAAACTCTGCTCTAGGGTCCACAGCAAGTCAGCCCTGAGGCAAATGAATGCGGCCCCTTCATTAACTGCTTTGCAAATTCCAGTAGGAATGATGCTCGGTACTGTAGCTTTACAAGCTGCATTTTCTTTCTAATACTAATACTAGGTGTATTCAATCACACCAGGCCTTTTGGCAGGGAGACTACCGAAGGTAATTAGTCTGTTAGCTATAATTGGGTACATTTACACTTCGTTTGTGACATGTTCATTAATGTACACTGCTCCCCTGGGTATTTATTTGTTTTACTTATATGGATTCTCTTCCTATCTTGGGATCTTGTATTCAAATGAGTACAGCACTCATACAGTACTCTGTTGTGGTGTAGATGGAGCTGAGCTGAAAAGAAAAGCTCTCGATTTACCAATCAATCTACATTCCTAACCTCATCTGTGGTCACGACCCAGAGGAAGACCGAAACACGCTGGAGGGACTAGGTTTCTCAAATGGCCCAGGAACACGTTGGTATTCTCCTGGAGGAGCTGACCCAAATGGCTGGGGAGAGGGAAGTCCAGGTCTCTTGCTTTGGCTGGCTGGTTGGCTGAAATCAAGCACCGTCATCATGAGTACATTTGCTTTATTGCTATTTATTTCTTTATCCATGAAAAACCTTAAATTAGTCTGTACAAAAAAATGTTCATATTTTAGCGTAAAGAAATGTTTATAGATGTCAAGGTCATACATCAAACTAAAGAGGAAAATCATCATGTGGATAGGTGACTAAGCTCTCCTCTCCTCCTCTGTTACTCAATTCTTTATGCCACTAAAAGGACTCATGTCAGACAAATAAGCAGATAACCTTTCGCTGAATGAGAATAAGTTGTGCTCAAACACAGAATGCAAACAAGTCAACTGAACACACATTAATCACACTTTTTAAATTGTTTGAAGCCTTGTGTTTGTTTTACGAAACAGAGAGGGAGTGAGAGGGTCAAACTGGAACCACACTTCAACTCTGTGACATGGTTCTTAGTGTTATCTCTCAGTACCGGGGAAAAGCGTTTGACCTCTGGCAGATTTCTTCTGTTTCAGACCTTCAAACACATTTTATTATCAGATAAAGATAACCAGAGTAAATTTAAAAAACGCTATCGTATTAAACTGTGATTTGATTAAACTTTCCCACACTAAGCTGGTGGTATGAGAGAAACACCTGCCTGCACTTGGTAAATTATCCACTTAAGTGTATTGACCACATTTTTTAGAGAGCTGAGTTCAATTTCAATATCTACACTCTGGCCTGATTAGTGCCAGATCTGTCCTAACAAAAAATCATCTAACAGTCTGTTGGAGAACATAAAATGTCAAGAGCAACACATCGAACTCCAGTTTAAAAAAAGTCACTGACATCTGTCAATCTGGAAACAAAGCTATTTCTAACTACCACAGTCATAAACATTATCCATAAAACATGGAAACATGGAACCAACCAAAATTAGAGCAAAACCGCAGCAACAACTCATCTTGGAGGTTACAAGAGAACCTATAAAAACATCTAAATCTGTGTGGATCTCAATTTCATCAGCTGAATTTACTATACGCTTCCATGGTGCAGCTCTACGCCCAAAAGCACTGCTGACCTAACAAAACATTTGTAAAAAAAAAAATAAATAGCCTTTCAGAAAAACATCATTCCGACATAGAGGTGGAAGTGTGATAGTCTGGGGCAGGTCTGCTTCTTCAGATGATGTAACCATGAATTCTGCTCTCTGGCAGTAAATCCTGTAGTTATCAGACCTTCAGATCAACCTCACTTTGATTGAACAGCAGGTAAGTGCTTGAAACGACACCACCATGTTCATCCCTCTAAAAAAAAAAGAAGGTTATGGAATGGTCTAGTCAAAGTCTAGGCTTAAATCAACCTAAACATGCTTCTATCCCTATAATAACACTCAGTTGTGGCTGAATTAAAACAATTCTGCGAAGAAGAACGGAACAAAATTCTTCCACAGGGCCAAGGTTTGCACAAGGTTTAATGTTTAGGTTTATGGTTCAGTTACTTTTTCACCTAGGATGAGGGTTGTTTTTATAGCTGTTTTCCTATAGTAAATAAAATCATCACTATAAGGGTGCACTCTGTCTAATATCAATAGTTTGTGATAATCTAAAATGTTTAAAAGCAAAACAGAATAAATCTGTATGTGTGGGGGGGGGGTTACTTTGTCGTTCTTCTAATGTGTTGTAATGTTAAAGTTAAACAAAATAAACAGCTGATCGGGAATATCCAGATTTTTCTGAAGACATTCAGATGTGTACAGCTGTTAACCCTGTGAGGACCTCATCATAGGAAGGAGTAGACAAATGACAGAGAAGGCAAACAGTATCTCCCTTTCTCTCCTAAATGTAACTTTTTACCCTCACAGAAAAGAGCTGTAGTTTCGCCTGAGTGTTTGCCCACACAAGCTCAGCGGGGATTACGCTGCGTTTGTTCATGGCAACACTGCACCAATGTAAAGTAGCCCCCCAAAAACCTTGGACACCGGCCCGAGTGAATTTTAAGTGGCCTGTTTTCTCCACTTGTGCTTCTCCGCACATCTTTACCCTCTTTTCTCCTTCTCACTCTATTACTCTTTTGGGGCTTTTTTGGAGGAACATATCAAAGAGGCTCCTTTCACTCACTGTGAGGCCCAGGAACAATATTTCTTATTCCTTCAGCACGATCCCGCCCACTGTCACCTCTGTATATATATATATAAAAGACAGCATGTTGGACCTGCTGATAAGAACCTGAGTTCAAGACAAGCCTGAACATGCGGGGTAAAGTCCTCATCTTTGTTTTGCTCCTGGCTCTCATAAAGCATGGTGAGTACTTTGTTATTACGCTCACAGGCCGGTGACAAAGGCTGCATTGATAATTCCTCCGCTTAATCTGCTGCTTTGACCCAACCAGCTCAAACTGGAATTTTTTTGTAAGAGTTTAATAGGGTTATATTCCACATTACAACACTCAGAGTGAATGCATAGGCTTTGTGGTGGTTCTTAAAATTATATTGCAATATTGTAATAATTCAAGGTGAATATGAAAGTGGCTTGCATTCAAGGGGGGCTCATATAATGAAGATATAGTTTGGTCTTGCTGCTAATGAGAAACCAAAATGAGTTTATACACATTTTTATGAAATAGATAGATATTGATATAGATATTGGAAATAGATAATGATAGAATAATTACTTTTTGATATTTACCAGTAACAATAAAAAACTTTTTTAAGTAATACTGCAATAATATTCTGAGAATTCAAGTACTATTTTTTCAATGCAATAATAAAAATAGAAAGAAGCAGTCTCAAACAGATAATAACAAAGTGCATACTCCAGTCTTTAGTTTTCATCTTCGTCCTCCTCAGTCAATTTATAGATGAGCCATTACTCTGCACAGCATTATTATAGTTTTTGTGTCCATGTGACCACCAGGATCTTTGGCATTTTGTCCCACACAGAAACACATGCCAGCAGTGTTAGTCCAGAAAGCTACAAATGTGCTTTGACATCATGTTAACAACCGCAACTGCGTTCAACATGGCGTTAGGAGGCACAAGTCACGTGCATGCAGCGCAGCACCGCTCGTTGTCTGTTCTGTTTATAAGTGGATCAGAAGCACACACTAGGCTGCAGCTCGGGGAGGACGCCAGATGAGAGGATGACTGTCCTATTCCATGCATTGCAGCAGTCAGTTTTCGTATGCTTTTTGGCCTCCTGAAATCAATGAAACCTCCGACTATTTCATCAATCCATGAAACTCCCCCAGATGTCCTGGGCAACACAGGATATGTAGACTATGCCGGAAAAAAGGTTATTAATGGAGGTAATAACAATTTCTGAAGTTTAATGTTAGATAACTGCTGCAAAGTGTGGAATCTTGAGGTCTCCATTAAAGATAAAAGACAAAGATAAATCTTTGTCAACTAGATGTTTCAAAGTAATACCAGGAGAAAGCCTTTTTTCTGTCCTACCATCACAAATATTAACACTTTGAATTTGATGTACGCTATTATTATATATAATATATCATTATTATATTATTATATATATTATAATATATTATATATAAACAGGTTCAACAGGGTACTTATTTAAAGCAAAATAGTAAATGGACAGTGTTATCCTACTCTAACATCTATCTCAGCACCAAGAACCAAATCTAGATAAAAACATTAGGAGTGCACTGATGAGTGTGAGATTATGTTGAGTTTAACCAGTCTAAATGGTGTCAGTGTGGGAAATACCTGTCTCGACATGATTGTAGCTAAGATGAGAACCACTTCACATTATTTCTACTTAGAAGTAAGAATAAGTTGTCTTTGCATCTAAGGACTCATCTATCACACTTTGCAGGCAAAACAAACACTTGACTGTGGAAAGTTTTGTTGCTTGGTGCCGTGTCTGCATGCAAGTATTTATTGTGCTAGTTACTAATTAAGCTGATTAGAAGACTTTATATTTACACTGATTCATTGAGAATGGGTTATACTGTGATTACTGATTTACTTTTTTAGAGATGAAAAGAATGAAACTAGAACACTTGAGTCTGGATTCTTGGGCTCTCTACTCAGGGTTGTGATTAATTAGAACCAGAACAGCCTGAGACAGATGGTTGATTTGAATATTAATCTCCTGCTTTAGATTCATAAAAAGATTGTCTTCTAAAAAGCACTGAGATTCCCACCTAAATTTAGTTTAACTTAAGTGTCAAATATTGAGGGTCAGTTTAAAACTTGGGCCTCATCAAAAGCAGAGAGCCGTCATAGTTAACTAACTCAGCGCTTGCTTTCAAATGTACAGATAATTTTTCATCGCAGAAATACTATATTTCCTATTTTACAAACAGAATATGTTATCTATTTTTTCTTGTAGTTCACTTTTTCTTGTTTTCGTTGCAGAAAAAAGAGAAATTCAAGAAATATTTAAATCAAATTAGAAACATTAATATCTAAATTAACTAAAATATCATCTAAATTTATTTTTATTCAGTAATTCAATTTAAAATGTGAAAGCTAATATATAGACTCCTATTTTGTTAGTTTTAAAGATTATGGCTTTCAGCTTCTCAGAAAATGTAAGAATTTTTACACATGGAAAAACCAAGTTACCATTGTTATGTCCTGGCGAACAGTTGTCACTGAAGCCATCCACGATGAGGGCTATCCACAAAGGTCATTGTTAGATAAACTGAATGTTGGCAGATTGCTATAAACAAGCACATTAATGGAAATTTGGTAATCATTGGTAATCCTTGCTTTTGTGAGGAAAGTGGAGCAAAAACCACCAAAAAAAGAAGTTTGAGAGAGATTCATAAGGTGTGGTCTGTAGCTGGAGTGGGTGTTGAAAGAAGAGCCACCATACACTGACATATCCCAGGTAACAACTGTCACATTCCTTGAACTAAACCACCCCTGAGGTAGAGGCAATGTCAGAAGGATCTTCCCTGAGGTAAGAAGGAAAAGGGTTACGCTGTTGCACAGTGGTTTCAATGGAAAAATATGTGGAGAGACACAGAATCTACTTTTCTTATGGTCTAGTATGAAGTTCCCAAGATCAGCCATGGTTCAGAGAACCATGTTGCTCTGCTGTTCTTTATCGGGTTTAAAGTCGGTGCAGCTTTGTACCAGGAATTTACAGCCAGGAAGTTATGTGCGTCATTCCTAATTACTAGTTTCATTTGTGAATAAAATATTTAACTAAAAATCCTTTTAAATGGTTTTATGGATGGAAAATTCTTACTTTCTGACTCTTTTTTTTCTTCCTCTCAACTTTTCATACCCAGAAACAAAAAAAATCTTGATCAATTACCTTTTGTTGCTAATTTGTTTATTTAACATACATGTTTACGTGACATTCAAATAGTTTTTAGATTATTTTTCATTAACTCCACAGTCATCCCTTTTCGAATTAAATTTGTTGAAATGCACATGTGTTTGTTCTGCTCCCAGTGTCTGCTGATGAAATTCAGGCCAGCCCAAACACAAATGTAACCCTCCCTTGCAACATCTCCACCCAAGGAGACACATTGGACGTGTCTCTGATCAGAGTCAGCTGGACGAGAGATGACTCAAGCGTTGCCTCTTTCAGAGGAGGAGAAGAGCAGATAAAGGAAGGATTCAGCTGGGATCCCACTGATTTCACCGATGGGGACTTTTCCCTCACCATCCTCAGGGCCAGTCTTGATCTGCAGGGGGTTTATGAATGCAGAGTTAGCTACAACTCGAAAATCCTGCATTCTAGTATTATTACATTTAGCATTCTAGGTATATCTTAGTTTGCTCAGATTTCCACTTTAAAGCTGGAATAAGCACAAATTTACTGGCCTCTTTTTTTTTTTATCTCATTGTTTCCGCTCTTTAGCGCCCCCTTTGGTTTCCGTGCCTCAAAAGTGGGTTCTGTTTGAGAAAGAGACCCAGCTTGAGTGCCATGCCAGAGGCTTCTACCCCCCTCCTGTGTTTTTCTCCTGGAACAGAGAAGAACAAGAGATTCAGCCTCCCATACGGGTGAAAGGTGAGCTGAGTCCGGATGGATACTACTCGGCTGTGAACAACCTGACCTTCTACCCTTCCAGAGAGGACCAGAATGTGACCTTTAGCTGCAAAGTGTCTCACAGAGGCAGCGATCAAGAGCTGGATTTCCAGCTCAGTGTCACCCGTGAGTTTGTTTTCTAGCAGGAAAAATGTTTTAGCACATGGGGTATGTCATAAAACATTGTTCCGAGCCAATAATTTTAATTTCTCTCCTCCCAGATCTCCCGTCTGTCAGATTGTCGGTCGTACAGACTCGCTCCAGCAACACACCTCTGACTCTTTACTGCGATGTGGAGAGCTTCTACCCAGAAGATGTGTCCTTGTCCTGGTTCCAGAATGGCACGGCGCTCCCTCACACCCCTGAGACGGATCAGAATACAGATAGAACCTACACCACCAGACGGTATTTCACACTGAGCCCAGAGCAGAGGCAGAAACGGGGCAAGGTAGAGTGTGCAGTGAACCAGCCAGGGGTGTTGGATCCAATCAGCATGTCAGCAGACCTGGACAAACTCGATCCTCAGGGTAAAACTTCAAAATGCTTTCTAGAACAGAACATTTTGTAACAGCTGGGAGGTTTCCTTATGAAAGTTTCATTTCTTTTTCTCACATATATCATTAGCATCCAGATTAGATAACATATCTTCTTCTGCTTTTTGGAACAATTTTTAAAATTTCCTCATTCAGTTTTTCAATTCTGTTCCCCTCCCAGACGAAGCTCCTGTGTTGACAAAGTCAGCCAAGGCATCCGTGGCTATGATGTGCATATCTATTGTGTTGGTCTTCCTGCTGTGCTTCAGCTTTTCCTGGAGGAGGAGAGACGGTGAGTCAGAATCTGTGATGCAGAAGCACCTCTGTGGCCCTCGATCAGCTCCGTACAAAATCATGTCATCAGAATCATCAGAATGGAAATGTTTCAAATGCTTACAAGTAACAATTAGCAAAAGAGCTTGACTTACATTTATAGTATCCCTCTGATTCCCCTTGATTAAAATCTAGTGCTTCAGCAGTCTCTTAGAAAACAGAGTCCACCTATGTGTATTTTAATCTCAGTATGAATCCAGCTGTTCTATGAAGGCCTCAGAGGTTTCCTGTGGAACAAACAGCATCATGACAGCCAAGGAACCCAGCAGACAGGTCAGGTAGGACGTTAGGTTAAAAAAAAAACAATATCCCAGGCTTTAAACATCTATTTAATATCTGAACACGTAGAGAGGAAGGACCAATTGAACATCTACCAAGACACAGACGTCCAATTAAACTGAGAGCATCATCAGGGAAGGAGCCAGCTACAGCTACAGAAATCCACAACTCATGTGGAAGAATAAGATCAGGTCTACTGTTATTCATTTGAGCTTTATGGAAGGGTGACAAAAACAAAGCCATCGTTTAAAGAAATTCTTAAGAAGCCTCATTTATAGTTTTCTGCAAGCCATGTAAGAGACACAGCTCTGTGCAAGAAAGTAGAAACCCGTCTCTACTATAAAACATGGTGTTGGCAGCATGCTGCTGTGGGGAAACTTCTCTAGAGCTTGAACCAGAAGCTAGTGAGTGGATGGGATAATGCATGGAGCGAATGGCGGTTCTAGACAGGGGGCAACAGGGTCCAGTGCACCCGTAGAACTGGTTCTGGCTCCTGTTATAACCCCTGTACCAGGACTCTCCCGGATGGAATTAGGTGTCCTCTGGGCATGTTCTAAAAAAACAAAAAATTAAACAAGAAATCAAAAATTAAATGAACTTTAATAACAGAAATACAGTGTTGCATATTGCATATTCATATTTGTGAGCAGTTAACATCTGATCATACGTACCATATCAACATAGAATTAGTATCATTATCATACCGGGAGGAGGCCCAGGGGAAGACCCAGGACTCGCTGGAGGGACTATGTCTCACGGCTGGCCTGGGAACACCTCGGGATTCCTCCCGAGGAGCTGGCCCAAGTGGCCGGGGAGAGGGAACTCTGGGTCTCTCTGCTTAAGCTACTGCCCCCGCGACCCGACCCTGGATAAGCGGAAGAAAATGGATGGATGGATGGATGGATGGATGGATGGATGGATGGATCATATAACTAAAGAAAAAACAAACAACTGTTCAAAAGTGTGTAATGTACTGGTAGCCCTTCGTATTACTCAGCACTCTTTAAGTGGCTCTCAGTTTCATAAGGTTGGTGACCTCTGCCCTGTACTGAGGAGAAGATTGCTAAACCAATCTTTGATCCAATTTTTAATGATAATATGCACTGGTATGGATTAATTAGAGATAGTAATTAATCAATCCCTTGGACCAGTTTCGTGTTTCTTTCTTTTTTCACTTTCAGCTTTTGCTGTGTTGAGATAAACCTAGGGTCCAGAATGTGTGGCACCAGAGCCACAAGTACTGTAGATCTATATACTTTGAGCTAAAAATCACGAGAACCAACAGATTTCTTAAAATGTAAATATTCTGGAACAACAAATGTAAGTTTTAGTAGTTTTTAATTTTTCCATTACTGCAATAATTTTGAAAAAAAAAATGCATATAATTTCCACAACAGAAACATACAAAATAAGCAGTAACAGCAGTAATATTTATTTAGACCTCATGGAAAAGCAAATAGTTTTTTTCTTTACACGATTTTGAAGAAATATCAACATTCAATAGAAGAGAATAGAGGATGCATTCATCCTCCTTCTTGTCAAGTTTGATGTTTAATGTTGAGAAACACAGTTTTCATCTGCTCAGAGGTTTGCAACCCGCAGGTCCAGAGCCTGAAGTTGCTCTGGACCCTACACCCTAACCACTGTGCTACAGCCACAACACAAACATCAAATGCAGTCAGGGCGTTTTATCAAGCAAACAGGACACCACACGGTCACACGGTTTATTAAATTGGGGAAACAGATTGCAAGTCTGTGCGCACAGTTTAATAAAACGAGGAAACAGGTTAGTAATTCATGCCCACTGTTTAATAAACTGTGGAAATGGATTAGTAATGACTAATTATTGCCGGGGTCCACACGTTTGGCCCACAATGAGGATGGAACATGTTAGGAGCCATACCATTGGCTGGAATCGAACAGCTGGCTAAGTGATTAATTTGATTGACATGTTCCTTAGCCAATGGTGACATTAGTTGTCCGTCCACGTTAGGTGAGTCTCAGAACTGACCACACAGAATTCTCTCACAAATGTAGAGAGGTTCACGAATGAGAAGTGGTGCGTTCATGCACATTCAGGAATTTGTATGATCTGTGAGTATATATTTGAAGCTTTTTTCAAAATTATATTTGTGAAAGAGATTGTGTGCATTTTTGAAACAGATTTTCTGCTTTTTTAAAGAGATTATGTGCATTTTTGAAACAGATTGTCTGTGTTTGTGAAACAGATTGTGTGCATTTGTGAACTTCATCGTATGCATTTGTGAATTTCTATTACAAGGGATTCTGAAAATTACATTTGTGAACCTCCCCGTGTGCATTTGTGAAACAGACCATGTGCATTTCCAAATGAGCATATGCATTTGTGAAAAACCCTGCATTAGTTTATTGATTATGAGACTTTCTCAGCTCCAAACTGGTTGACCACTTTAAAACTTTCAAATTTAATGAGAACACAACTAGTTGGAAAATGTGAAAACATAGCATAAATCTTTCTTGTTTCACAACTAGACTTAGTAATATATGCACACTTCAAGTTCACCAAAACCATCAGATTCGGACATCGGTTGTTGACAGACCTGTTTGGGGTGACCTCCAGTCAGATTTAAAGTCAAAACTCCGGTTAAGTAATTTAAAAAAAATAAAAATAAAAATAAAAGTTTACTCTGGTGGAGCCATCTGGTGGTTGACTTTAGCTTTGTTGTATGTTTGTACTCAGCAATGCCAAAATATAAAATCCATATTCATCTTCAGCTTTCTAAAAATCTGCTTTTAGGTCATAGGTGACAGTGATATAAAACTGTTTACTATAAAAGAAAATTAAATCAACCACTAAAAATAAGTAACCACAGATCCTCATGCTGCCACCATCATGTTTCACTGTGTGTGGCTTTTTTATGCTTCCCATTGTTATTTTGTTGCCAGTCATACTTAACAACTATTTGGCCCAACAATTAAAGTATGATTTAATCTGACCAAAACACTTCTCACTAAAGGCTGTTTCCAAAAACAACGCTTTCTTTAAAAGAGAAGGTTTTGGGGTGGCAGGGGGTTCAGTGGTAGACCAGACACACTATATGTTGATCCTACAGTCGGAGACACAGCTGGCATGGGCTGATTACAGATACCAAACCATTTACTGCATGTTTTTAACCTTCTCTCTCTAGCCTACTTCCTGTCTAGCTACTAAGGCATAAATGCCACACACAAAAAACTGTAAGTGACTGGGAAGGAAAGAAACTTAGCAACAAAGTTTTAGGCAGCAGAGGACTTCTGCAAGGTCAAGAGACACAAACATTCAAATATCATGTGCCCTTCAGATTCTAAACATAGAAGGCTTCAAGAAATGGGTTACCATGAAAGAGAAACTGTTTCCAAATATAAATATCCAGGTGTTATTTAAAAAAAGCATTTATTGGTGACTCAAAACCTGTTTTCCATGTACTATGAAGAAATGGAAACATGTTCTCTGGAAAGGGTAAGTCATGCCTCTCTGCTGGTTAGTGAGTCTTAGTTTGGCAGTTTCCAGAAGAACAAGAAGTGCCTGACAGATCCGGCTGTGTTCCAATAGTTTGGACTCGATCGCTTGGTTCCAGTGAAAAGAACTCTTGATTCTGACCTACGCCAAGAAACTTTGGACAGTTATAGGCTCACAACTTCGAGGGAACACTTTGGGGATGGATCCTTCCTTTAGCAACACAACCACAAAACAGAGCAAAAAAACAACTTACGTAAAGTCATGGATGAAAGAGCTTGGTTGGGAGGAATCAAAAAGGTTCTGGGTTCAAATCCCAGTCCTGGGTCTCTTTGTATGGAGTTTGCATCTTCTGTGTGTTCTCTCTGGGTACTCAGGCTAACCTCCTATTGTTAAAAAAACATGGTTCCTAGGTTATTTTTTGCAAAGACACCACCCCCTGTGACTAGTGAGGTTAAGTGGATGCAGACAGACAGACAGACAGACAGACAGACAGACACCTCAACCTCATACGTCTTTAGGAGACTGGGAGCCATCTCAATCAAACTTAAAGGGTTCAAAAGAGCAAATGTCGAAATAACCATACAGTTTAACTGTATGGTAAATCAGATTTGTTACACAGCTGTAATTTCAAGCTGATATTTATTCATACGATATTAATGTAAGAGTCTGTACACATTTGTAACCATTTTATAGAATCTTTTTGTATTTTATCGCTGACAAATTTGCTTCTTTATTGGTTGAATTCAATACATTATGGAGGTTTTGTAAAAACCTGTTATTTAAACTTTTTTACATATCTGAATAGGTTACAGCAAGGCGCGATAAAAAAAAACATACAAAACAAATACATTTCTTCTCTGCATTTCTCCTTTCTATTCCTAACGCTCTCATTTCCTTTGTCTCCCCTAATCTAGAGAAACAGAAGTCTCTCACTGTGTCAGGAATCATCCTGCCGCCCCGTGTCATTGTTGGCCAGAAGGGGAGGGTGAGCGTGAGCATCGAGGGCCGTCGGGTGGACCGGGTGCAGACCAGGTGGTTTCTCAATGACACCCCCATCAATGACACCTCGCTCTCAGGTTGGGACACTTTAGATGCAATTCAAAGTCCGGTAGCAGTTTTGAATTGAGCTAGAAATTAAAATGTAATGACATAAATAGAGATGATTTAGGACATTTTTCTTTAAGATTTAGGGAACGTACAAAGGGAAGCAAAGTGTTGTGTTTTAAACTGGTGTCAGACTTTTCAGATAAGAGGATGTTCGTAGGTCAAAAAGGCTGTTCTGGGATTAGAGAACTTCTCTATCTTTACATAATGCAAACCACAACTTTAGTTGATTGTGAAATTCTCAATTCTGTTGCAACTGCACATCTAACTTATAATGTTTTCTCATTAATGTCCCCATAATCCTCACGCCTTACAACATTACATGTAAATAGGAGCCTCCAGGTCTAACTTTAACTGCCTTTACACTCCCCTAACCACCATCCATCTGCCCTTTGGTCTAACTCTCACCTCCCCAGCTTCAGAGAAAGGTCCTCTCCTGACCTCCAGAGGCGAGATGGGATACTACAAGCTGCACACACAGGGGCCAGTCCACTCGTCTGGGAAAGGGACCCAGCAGATGGTCTCTGCTCTCACCTTCGTCCCCCGGATTTCTGTGCACAAAGGCGCTGTGTTTAAGTGTCAGGTCTCTTATGTGGGCAAGGACAAGATTGTGGAGGAAAGAGTGTCAGAGAGATTTACTATTCTCTGTGAGAAAACCCTTTTCCTTTGGAAATATATATTTGATGCTTCATTATAATACGTTTGAAACATTATTGCATTTTTTTTACGCAGCTCCTCCAGAGGTGTCCGAAATACAGCTGGCAGAGACAGAAAGTAACCCAGGTAAATACAAAACCCATATGTAGCACAAATATGGATTGATTTCCTTCATTATGAGTTCCTTGCAAAAGTATTTACACTCTCTGATGTTACAGCCACAAACCTGTATATGTTTTATCGGAAGTTCATCTAATAAACCAATCAACAAAGTAACTTACACTTATTGCACAGTTTAGGAAAATAACAACAGAGTTTTCTTTTACTCTCGAAATGAAAAATCTGAAAAGTTTGATTTGATTATATTTTTTGCAGCCCTAACTGAGTCAGTTCATTGCACATCTTTGGGTATTATTTTGCAAAATATCTCAGACTCAGTGAGTAACAATCAGTTTTCATGCCTGGCTACACATTATAACCAGGTCGTGGCAGTATCATGCTGTGGGAATGCTTTATCTTTAGCACAGATAAGGAAGCTGGTAAAATTGATGGAAATCTGGGTGTATATAGCTAGAAACAGAGCAACATGGGGTGCAGTGTGGTTTAGATGTACAGTGTGAACCTCAAATATGGAGGCCATCTGGGGTTCAGCTACTGAACTGCTCCCCTGTCTACATCCTGCCTGAAAAAGATTTTAAAAAATCCTAAAATAATAAAATAGTACTGATGTAAGACTATGGTGGAGGGTCACCTTCCAGCAGAAACCCACTCTAAACATGCAGCCAGAACAACAACTAAGTGGTTTAGATCAGAGGTTCTCAGACTTCTTGTGATTACAATAGCATTACACAAGTTTTTCACTAACAACAATGGTGTCAGGACATTTTCAAATGAGCAATACCCCATGGGTTGGGCTTGTTCGATTTGTTTTGTCTACAAAACAAAAAGATCAGAAAAAAGATACAAAATTACATCAAAATTACAACTTAGAAACATAAATGAGAAAAAAAACTATTAGTAAAGCCTTCTCTAGGAAAGAAAGAGGTTTCTCACCAATCCCAACCCAAAAATGCTTCTGTGTGTAAAGCCTTACTGATTATAGACGAAGCATTTGTATTTGTACTTCTGGCAGACTGAGTTCACACACGTTTATTGATGTTCAACTTCTTTGTCTTTCAAAATCTTTAAGAGTTTCAGACCTTCTATGAACTGGTACTGCTAATTGCATGACAGGGGAGAAAACCTGTTAAGAGTGCCACTGAGTTTTCCAAATAGCAATTAGAACATGGTTTGGTTGATTCTAAATGCCCAAGTAGAAGGAAATATGACTTCTTCTCTTGCTGTTTGAAGATGTTTCACCTATTATCCAAAATGTTTCTTAAGTTCTGAACACAGCTGAAAGCAACACACTTTATAAATCCAATAGGGTGTTAAGATCACTGATTGGCTACTTTGGACAATCAGTGGCTGTACCCTCTATTCAGCTCAACGTTTGTTGTCTTAAAATCTGAACATGTCCCTAACAATACCTTGTGATCTGCCTGGGGACATAAGGGCTGCAGAGTAGGTGTCACAAAGATGAATTCTTAAACTGATTCACATGTTTAGTGTTGGTTTTCATGTTTAACATGGATGGCTTCTTGTGCCATGTCTTCCCTATCCAAGATGTCTTTAAATGAGTTTTCCCTGTCCTTAAAATGTAAATGAACTCATCTGAAGACAGCAATAAGCACAATTTAGGGGAAGACAGGTGGTCTGAGCGAGGAGAGCGAGAAGATTCTCATGTCCTGGATGACTAGAATGTACACCAGTGTATTGTTAAGTTGGATTTGCTGGTGTTTCTGATCCAAAATGTGGCTTCAAAGGTAAATAAAAGATGTCACTAGTAGCTACTGGTATTTTGGGTTCATGTGTTGGAACACCCAGAAAAAGGCCAGATCAAGTGCTCTCCATCTCTCAGAGAAAAAGAAAAAAGGGAAAAAAACATTTGATAATTACAAATATTTCCCACATTTTTTTTGCCTATCCATCCAAATAAAATGGATTCAGGTTTGTGGATTTAATGTAGCACATCCTGTATTAGTCTCCCATTCAATGAAGCTCCTTGTTGTTCTCGGCTTTCAGATGTCATCAACATGACAGTCCGGGCGACACATTTCCATCCAGATGTCATCACCTTCCGCTGGTTCTGTCAGGGCGGGGAGCTCAGCCCCGTGGCCTCCAAGGCCTCTTCGTCGCCTCGGCCAAATTCCGAGGGCTTCTTCTCTGCCTTCAGTCAGTGCAAACTTCCTCGGAGTGAGGTGGAAAAGGGAGCCACCAAGGTGTGGGTTAGCGTGCACCACGTTGCCCTGAAGCAACCAATCACCCGCGAGACTAGAGGTAATCATGAGCGACAATAAACGGAAAGTCAAGTGCATAAAAAAGGTGAGCATTTCTGAAACCAATCATTCCTTTTAGGCTTCGTCCAAAGACCGTGCGTGTCCGACATCGTCAGCTTAACCCACAACTCGGATCAGAGCTTCACTCTGGGGTGTGAGATCACAGATTTCTACCCCCCAAACATTTCAGTTACTTGGTTGAAGCTCAGAGACGGGGAGGAAGATGATAGAGAAGATGAGGTGATAGATGAAGGAGAGCTTTGGGGCCCCATACAAGCTCAACCCAGACTCTTCAGGGCAACAGCTACTTTAAAGAGAAACCCAATCCCTCCGGAGAAAAAGGACAGAGGAGGCGGCGTTACCTGTAGAGTCCAGCATTGTTCTCTTAAGGAGCCAATAGAGAGACGATGGAGAAACGGCGACAGTGGTGGGAAGAATTATTTCAGTGTTTACTGTCAACAAAATTCTTATACTGGTTCAACACTTAACCTTTTCTTTACCTTCCTCTCCTTTAGCTGCTCCGACCATCCCTTCATCGGTTTCAGTTTGTTGGAGCAGCGAAGGTGTCGGCGTGTTCTCCATCCTGCTGAAAGGTATTCATCATCCTAAACCGAAATTACTCTGGGCAGCAGGTGGGCCTACGTTCTCACCGTTAGTGTCCAGTGAGACCGAGGAGATCGGAGATGATGGAAAGAGAGAGCTGAAAAGTGTCTGTGCCCTGGAGAAGTCCACAAACCTGCCGAGTCCACCAGACAAGCAGTCGGAGAGGCGCAAGAATGGCCGTGCAATAAGTAAGTCTTTCATGTTTCATGTAGATATTTACATACACTGTTTTTGCAAGAGTATATATGACCCTTAAACTTTTCAACATTTTGCCACAAACTTGAATGTATTTTGGGGGATTTTATGGGATAGAACAACACAAAGTAGAGCTCTGGCTTGCTCCCCTATTCTGTTTTGGGCCCACCCAAGACAGTTTAAAATAGCCCTGTAAATTAAGGTCTCCTTTATACTTCTACATTTAAAATGGACTGATGCAACGCCATTATCCGTCGATGCAAGGGCTCTCCGTCACCTAGGCAACAACAGATGGAGTAAATCCAAATTTTCTAACTATCCGTCTCCGTCACTGGAGAGTGTATGCCTGTGATTGGTAATCTCAACAACAGCCAGAGATGATTACACCAGAATGGTGCTCTATGGTCTATTTAATCAGTAGTCAATTTAGCGTTTGAGCACTACACTCTTTCCTTTGAAAGGACAGTATAAATGTGGTCTTTTGGTATTTTTGAACACAAGAAGATATAGGGAACAACAAAACAGACTGCTGTGTTTCTTTACATGTTTTTTAAAGTATTCTTTGAGCTGCACTAATAGTAAAAAGCTTTACAGTTCAATCAAAAGTTACTTTCTGTTGGTCATTGATCCTTGAGGGGGAATGCATTCACAAGCTGAGGAAAACAAACTCTAGTTAACCAGAAACGACTCTGCAATGGTAGGCAGACCTGCCATAAAAAGTGAGCATCCCCTAATGTCCTGTGGGGAATTGATTTGCAACACTGAAAGACGAACAGGGAACTATAAACGAAAAACATCTCTGTCAATATGTCTGTGTCTGGGTGCAAACTGGCTTACGGAGAAGTATACACTAGGCTTTAGTTGGAACCATGCAATGTATTGACCCAAGAAAACCAGCAGAGGATGCTCTAGTCCATTAATTGGGACTTTTGGTGGCAGTATAGAAGATCCTTTGATACAGCTGTATGACAAAATGGACATTAAAGATCGGCTTAATAAAAACAAGGGCAAAGCTACCTCAAGCAGGGACAGTTCTAATACATCACCAATCTCTAAAGTGAATACACATGTATGGCACACCTTTCAGATTGTACAAAAAGATGGATCTTGCTCTGTTTTCTCTGGTCTATAATTCCCAAAAAAATGTATAGAACTTTGTGGTTTTGACGAAAGAAGTGGATAAAGTGGAGTGAACACACAATACGTTCTTCTGAATTTTTAAAATTCCTTGTGCTATGCAATTCCTTTTTCAGGAACAAAAGCTGCTGTCACAGACCCCAACACTGAAGGGATAGAATACATAGATGAGAAGGAAAATGGAGAGAATAAAAGCATGGACAGATACGAGGATACTACATTTGAGATGTCAGAGGAGGATGAGGAGGAGGATGAAGAGGAAGAGGAGGACAGCGACAAAGAAACAGATGATAAAGGCGCACTTCACATTAACAAAGTCAACCTGAGGTCGGGGCTCAAACAGAACGAGAGGGAACGTTTGAGGGTGTGCGTGGAGATTACACATCCTGCACTGAAAATTCCTGTTTATCGAACATGGATAGGTGAGACCCTCAGCAATGCACTCCTTATTTTACTGGTATAATGCGTAAGATGTAGCAACACCTAACAGCACAAAGTTTCAAACTAGGGATGCAACGATACCACTTTTTTCAAACCAACATGATACCGATATTTGGATCTTAGTACTTGCCGATACAGAATACAAATGCTGATACGTCGAGTGCACAAATTTTTTTTATGAATTTGAAGAGAGGTTTTAATTTCTTCTCTGCTTGATACAAAAAATGACGGTGAATTAGATAAAAAAATATGAATAAAAATGACCACAAAACTAACATTTCGAATGAAAAATAAAAAATTTTTGAGAAATTATTGCAGAGTTTCCACATTTTAAATTTCGGTTCATAGTGTCGGTTAACTACCCGAACCAATATGAGTACATTAGAGCAGTATCTGCCCCAATACCCGATATAATATTGGTATCGGTGCATCACTATTTCAAACCCCATCTACCTCCACAAAAAATAAGGATGATTGCAGTGGGTGGTTTCTTTACACAGCTACATTACTGACCCATGTTTTTCTCTGTGAGAAGTTCAGTCCTTCCTGTTCTCCTATCGTTGAACACAATACACTACATCAACAAGCAAAAAAGCCAACCACCTGATCATTTTAAATAACATTACTTTCAATCATTCAACATAATGACATAGGAGTTCTCTACTAACAGGAGAAACATTTCTCAAACCAAGAAATGTTTCTGTTTCGATTAAAGATTAGCTACTGCTCACAAGATTAGAAACTCCTACACTCAACAGGAAGTTTGCTCATCAATGTCTCTTTCTTTTTCAGAGCCCAATGAGGAAATTTCATCCTCTGCATGAAGCAGATTCACAACAAAGCTTCCTTATTTCACATCAAATCTAATGTATCTAATATTTATCTTTAAAGCCTAACATTAAGTACAACTGAATCTCATATGGTTCTGCTGTTGGACTGGGGTTTATTTATATCTTTAGTTTGTTGTCTTTTGCTTTTTCTTCTAAACGTTGTATGTTTTTCCCAACAAAAGTTCTTATTTTTGTATGAATGAGTTGACGATATAATGAAAATAAAAAATAATAAAAAATGAAAGTACGTCGTGTTGACCATGAGGTGTTTCTCTTTTTCTTTTTTTTTACGTGGAAAACATATAAGCACTCAAAGTTACTGCAGCTTCCTGTTGTTTAAGGTAATGCGCTAAACATTTGTAGCTGATATTGTGAACTGCCAACATTAGTTCTTGTTTCAAAATATACTTCTGTTTTTTGTGTGCTTTGACCACAGGAACAGGTTGTTGCTATGTACATAGGTGCTGCAGAGCTGTGGTGTCCGTATTTACAAAAAGGATCAGAACAAAGACACACCACAGCTAAAAACAATACTGTATGAATCGCTTTTGGTATTGTTTTAATACATGTCTGTCAATGTGACAGGAATATATCTATAAATATTCCATTTTACACCAGCTTGGTGTAAGTTGACCTTTCAGAACCTAAACTGTAAAGCTGTAAGCCATTAAGCAATACTTTATGATGCAGTGGACTTAAAATCGAGGAAGTGGTTTACTGTCAGAGAGGTATAGGCTGGTTCCCAGTATCAAGGCACATCAACGTTTTATTTGCCAAGTCTGTGCACTTAAATGAGTCGGTTCAGTTCTACTTTGCTCCCAATGAAGATGTTTTAAATGCAAATATATATAGAATGTTGGGAGATAACGTTGTAATCATATATAGTTGTGTTTTACAAAACAGAAAAAGAAGCTACAAATAGTCCAATGCAATAATGCAAAATCTGAGTGTGTTGTGTTTATCAGAAAGACAGCCTGGGGGAAGAAGCTAATTCTGAAAATAAAAGTCTTTACAGTTTGTGTCATACTGTAAAAATAAAGCTTGTACTCAAGCAAATCGACACTGATGCAGCAGAAAGGTTTTTGTTTTTTTTTACTTTTACATGATCAATTTAACTTTGATGGAAACAGGCCACGATACCAGCTGTGGTTTCTTTAGCCACGCCTTTGAGAAGACAATAAAAACCCATTAATGGTAGTTTGCTGAACATAATTTTGAGAGTTATCATGTTTTATTTCCTGTCAATTGATTCTGTTACAAAGCTGTTAAGCTGTTTTTTCTTTCTTGCCTTAGCTCATCAAACAAATGTTTATATTGTTGCAGACCACCAAGAGACTTCACTCACAGCAAGAGAATAGGATATTTTTGTTTAAAAAATATATGAATTTTTGACATGATAATTGTATGTAGTATTATGTGTTCTAACTTACAATTATTCTATTAAAAAAATCAAAATTGAAATAAACAAATATTCAAACCTAACTCCAAATCTCGACCATTTATTCCCATTGTGATTTAAAAATGCTCTTGTCAAATTATGATTCTACGTAAGTAGAACCTGCCTGGTCAACACAAAGCAGACTGAAAGGTCTTGAAAGGCAACACACCATGCCCTGATCTAAAGAAATTAAAAACAGATTAGAAAAGTAGTTTACTGTTATCAGCCTGGAAGGCGTTACAAAGCCATATACAGACGTGGACAAAATTGTTGGTACCCTTCATTAAATCAAAGAAAAACTCATAATGGTCACAGAAATAACTTTAATCTGACAAAAGTAATAATAAATAAAAATTATATAAATGTTGACCAATGAAAGTCAGACATTGCTTTTCATCCATGCTTCAACGGAATTATTTAAAAAATAAATGCATGAAACAGGCCTGGACAAAAATGATGGTACCCACAACTTAATATTTGGTTGCACAACCTTTTGAGGCAATCACTGCAATCAAATGATTCCTGTAACTGTCAATGAGACTTCTGCACCTCTCAGCAGGTATTTTGGCCCACTCCTCATGAGCAAACTGTTCTAGTTGTTTCCGGTTTGAAGGGCGCCTTTTCCAGACAGCACGTTTCAGCTCCTTCCAAAGATGCTCAATAGGATTGAGATCAGGGCTCATAGAAGGCCAGTGTTTTCCTCTTAGCCCTTCTTGGGTGTTTTTAGCTGTGTGTTTTGGGTCATTTTCCTGTTGTAAGACCCGTGACCTGCGACTGAGACCATGCTTTCTGACACTGGCCAGCACATTTCTCTCTAGAATCCCCTGATAGTCTTGAGATTTCATTGTACCCTGCACAGATTCAAGACACCCTGTGTCAGATGCAGCAAATCAGCCCCAGAACATAACCGAGCCTCCCCCATGTTTCACAGTAGGGACCGTGTTCTTTTCTAGATATGCTTCATTTTTCCGTCTGTGAACATAGAGCTGATGTGCCTTGGCAAAAAGTTAAATTTTTGTCTCATCTGTCCACAGGACATTCTCCCAGAAGCTTTGTGGCTCGTCAGCATGTAGTTTGGCATACTCCAGTCTGTTTTTTTTAATGATTTGTCCTCTGGCTCAAACAGCGAAGGATGTTCCGATCTGACACTGATGTTCCTTGAGCATAAAGTTCAGCTTGGATCTATTTTGAAGTCTTTCTAGGATCTTTTGTTACCATTTGGATTATCCGTCTCTTTGATCTGTCATCAATTTTCCTCCTGCAGCCACGTCCAGGGAGGTTGGCTACAGTCCCATGGATCGTACATTACTGAATGACATGTGCAGCTGTAGTCACAGAAACATCTAGCTGCTTGGAGATGGTCTTATAGCCTTTACAGTTAACATGCTTGTCTATGATTTTCTTTCTCATCTCCTGAGACAACTCTTTCCTTTGCTTCCTCTGGTTTATATTGAGTGTGGTACACACCACGTCACCAAACAACACAGTGACTACCTGGAGTCCTATATATAGGCCCACTGAGTGATTACAGGATTGTAGACACCTAGGATGCTGATTAGTGGACATACCTTGGATTAACATGTCCCTTTGGTCACATTATTTTCATTCTTTTCTAGGGGTACCATCATTTTTGTCCAGGCCTGTTTCATGCATTTATTTTTTAAATAATTCCGTTGAAGCATGGATGAAAAGCAATGTCTGACTTTCATTGGTCAACATTTATATAATTTTTATTTATTATTACTTTTGTCAGATTAAAGTTATTTCTGTGACCATTATGAGTTTTTCTTTTATTTAATGAAGGGTACCAACAATTTTGTCCACGTCTGTATAAGACTTTGAGACACACAGTGAGGAGAATCATTATCCACATACATATATAGAAGGCATGTTAGTGGTGAAACTTCCAAGGAGTGCACAACTTACCAAAATTACTCCAAGATTGCATCACAGACTCATCAAGGAGGTCAAAAAAGAATCCAGATCATCATATAAAGCTCTACAAAACTTCACAGGGCTGTTGTTTATTAAGGTCAACGCTCCGGATACCAAAAAAACAAAGAAAGAGTAGGCCATTAAACTAAGTTGTGGAGGCAAAACCAGTAGAAAACACAATACAAAGCCAGAATGTGAACATGATGATTATGATATCATGCTATTCAAGCCATTTAGGACATTATGGTGCAATTCATTTGTAGTCGGAATTTGGAAATTCTGACTTCAAGATGGAAAAAACAACACCTCCTACAGTCGGACTTCCCACTGAACAAGTTCAGATTTTTTTTCTTGCTCCTACTTTTACTTCTAATATGACCGCTCATTTTTTTCAACAACAGTACACTGTTGTGAAAACTATTTTATTTTACAACGCACAGCTCTCTACCAGAACATTTTGGTTTGTTTTTTTCAGCAGGAAAAAGATTTAAAGCACACCATCGGTCCAACTGAGCATAGCACAACTAAAACAAGAAAATTACTGTTTTGGAGTATCCTGGTCAAAGTACAGACTTTAATTAAGATACTGCAGTGTGATTTTTAATAAAACCCTCAAGTGGGATTGAATCAAAGCAATTCTGCAAAAAACAGTGAACACAATTCATTTACTGTAATGTAGGTTGTTGCCAAAAGGAGTGCAACCTCTTATAGGATTATGGCGTAATTATTTTTTTTGCCAAATGGTGGCATTGTAATTACTCAGGATAAACGTTTCCCTTCACATAAGATCAAAATTGAAAATAGTTTTTGTTTTTCTTTTACTCAGGTTTCTTTTATCCAAATTCAGCGACCTTTTCACACCTTAATAAGATGCTTAACTTCTGTTTCTGTCACTTCTCTTCATGTAGAGACGGAAACAGAAGTAAAATTGCCCTGAAATGTTTTACAGCGTCAACTGCTGCTGTTGAAGCGTGAGCAATCTAATTTTACCATCTTGAGGCACTTCTCTAATTCCTAACTTCTAAAAATTTCTTCCCAGTCAGCCACATTAAGTCTGAACATGCAGTGAAATAGACATGCATCGCTGAAGCCCTTTATCATTATAAAAGCAAGACAAAACGAGCATTAATTCATGCACTGCTCTGTTTTCCCACCGTGACTGGGCCCACACGAGGCTTTTTTTTAACATTGCAATTCTTACTTCGTGGTCAGCAACTCATCACTCGCACTTTAGTGGTCTGATGTGTCAAAGAAGCGCTGTTAACATCCGCAAACTGTGCAGCTGATGGGCTCGACGCGCCGCTCAGCTGGGATCAGACAAGCGCAAGGAGAGGGGAGTCCACCTGTTGTCAGGAGCGTCTGGAAGAAACTTTCTGGTGAAGCTTCTAAACTAAGCCGAGGAGGAATTAAACTGATCTGCTCTTTTTCATTAATTTCAATGGTCAAGTGCTAAACAAGGAAGGAGGTGCAAAGATGGAGCCGGACCCCGACAGCCCCTTACAGCGGGTGGAGAGGACCCTGATCTCAGTCTGGGTGAGCTGCTGAATCATGTTAAGCTTTACTTTACCAGAGGTTAGATTTTAAACATTAAAGTTGCGACATAAGGAATTAAATATTTCATAGCCTCTTCCTGTTCAGATCGTTCCTCACACATTATCACGTATGCTTCTTGTTTTCTACTCCTCCCCTCCCCTACTCTGTCTGCATTTGCTCTTTAACTTGCACCCATGAACACGTTTCTTTTCTTTTCAACCTGTTTTTTCTATACATTTAAGTATTTGTACACATTTTTCTGCTACTGTAATAAAAATGTGTAACTAGTATGAGATCTCATGATGGTCACTTAAACATCTAATTATGACCTATGGTGGCATTAAAATGACTCAACTATGGGGTTTTAACAATACTTGGATGGAACTGTTTCTTTAACAAAAGTCTAAAACTGGACAAAAGTATTCAATATCTTATATTGGGGGTTGTATTTTAGTAAACATAAAGTACACAAAAGTTTTTAACTAGTTTTACACTCTTTAATTCTACTAGGCTATTAGCTATGACACTTTTGTAACCTTCTAAATTGGTAAACTATACCTTATTGCTTGCTGTCTCTCTAAGCAATCTGCATATCAGATGGTTCAAATTATCCCCCGTCCCCCACTTGAGGGCGCAACTGAACACAGAACTTGAGAAAACCATCCTTCTCTTAATAATCTCCTGTTAGCCTGCTGCTGTTGTCTCTATACGTTTCTTCTGCTAGGATTTTGGGATTCCATGTGTTGCTAAAATGCTGTTTTATACCAATTAAACTGAGTTATCTTTAGCTTTATTTACATTTTTTATGATTTCTCATATTTAAGTACGCATAAACTGGTGTGTGAAACTGACAGTACGATAGCTTTGAATAAAAATACCAAGCTCTCGTGGCATTTGTTTTAAAAATATATATATAAACATCAGAATCAGAATGAACTTTATTCGCAGGTATGTTATCACATACAAGGAATTTGTTATTGTGACAGAGCTCTACAGTGCAAGCGAAAAACAGTGACAAGACAAGACAGTTAATTTAAAAGAATAATATATGTATACTAAAATGAGATAAAAAGTAAGCAGTGCAAAAATGCAAAAACACAGCATAACAATATAAACATAGACATTCAAGTCGACAGGTATGTGCAAATGTGATTTATGAATATGAATATAAAAATATATTAGTGAGTAATGTATTGGATAAATAAGGTGCAATAGTTGTGTGTTGAGTGGTCATGGCATAGTTAATTGTTCATGACACAGACTGCTTGGGGGAAGATATTTCAAAGCTCTTCTCTACACATTGACTTCTTTTTCCACATATTTTCGGGCCAGTATCCTGATGTGTTGCCTGTTAAGCCACTTGACTCTGACTTTTTGGATTACTTTGGCAAAAAAAAAAAAAACTCAGGGAATGAACTTGAGTAAACATACATATATACAACATACGGAACCATGTTTAAAATGCAAATTTAGACATTTTAACCACAAAGCAGCATGTCATGCTAATGTTTCTTTAGCTGAATTAGTGCAACGCCACTGGCTAAAGGAAGGCTACTAAACTTTTAAATCACTTACAAACAAAGAGAGACTATTTTGATATTTTCCAATAAATAAAAAAAACATAGAGTAAAGTTGTATAAATACTTATTTTCATGAAATTATTTAAAACCACAGTTAGCAATTTACAAGATGTTTACATCATATAATAGTAATCCAGTTGGTTTTATTTAAAACAGAAAATAAGCTATTACTATAGCATCTAAAACAATCTATTAATCATTACAACCACAACAATGTTGACAATTGACATTTATTGGTCTTTACCGTTATATTCAAGAACATTAAAAGCTTTTCCTATTCTGTTTTTTGTAGAGTAACTATAGGAAAATAACAACCTGATATGAGCCAGTTAACTAGCCTGGCTGTTAGCCTGCAGCCACTGCTTAACAAACATCTTGTAAATTGCTAACTGTGGTTTTAAATACTTTTATGACAATAAGTATTTCTACAACTTTACTCTGTGTTTTTCTTTTTTGGGAAAATATCAAAATAGTCTCTCTTTGTTTGTTAGTGATTTAAAAGTTTAGTAGCCTTCCTTTAGCCAGTGGCGATGCCCTAATTCAGCTAAAGAAACATTAGCATGTGTAGCGACTTCCACAGTCGCTGGAGAGGATAAGGATGGTTTCATCTACTTGTATGACGCGCTGTCCGCTTCATAAAATACGCACAAAGCTCACTTGGGTTTCTTCCGTTTATTGTGGCTTAAACAACAATGAAGCACTTGGACAGTAGCACTGATGATAAGCATATATAAACTGAACGTATGACATAAGCTGAGCGTTTGCTACACAAGCTGAGCGGTCAACAAAATTATGGCTCCCCAGCTATCCTCTCTCTGACAGAAAAACACCCTAGTGACAACCGATTTTGACACCGTGACTCGTCATCACTATCACCCACGTGACCTCCGCTCCTCGTCACCATGACAACTGAAACAAACAAACAAGTGAACCGGTGAGCAGTGCCTAAAATAATATTTGTGGCGCATACAGCATGACATGCTGCTTTGTGGTTAAAATGTCTAAAGATGCATTTTAAACCTGGTTCCGTATGTTGTATATATGTAGACTTTACTCAAGTTCATTCCCTGAGTTTGTTTTTGTGCCTAAGTAATCCAAAAGTCAGAGTCAAGTGGCTTAACAGGCAACACATCAATACTGGCCTGAAAATATGTGGAAAAAGAAGTCAATGTGTAGAGAAACGCTTTGAAAGATTTTTATAAAGCTTGGAAGATAAAGATAGCTATTTAAGAGCAAATCACAGAGACAACAGGGATGTATTTTCCCTAGTACTGTAAAATGTCAGGTTTTTCACATGCAAAAACACAGCCATTATGGTCTACAACAATTACTTGAAAAATTAATTAGTAATGAGCTACAAGAACACTTACTTTCCCTCTGTGATCAATAAATTATTTTTGAATTGAATTGAATGTGGACATAATTCAACAGCACATCCTTAATCTTACTTGTTACAACATCAGTAATCAGTGAAGGCCACTTCTTCAAGACTCAGAAATCCACTTATGCACCTTGCTTTGTTTTTGAGGGTGTTGTTGTAAAACAGGAAAGGGCCTTTAACAATCCGCCTGGAAGGCTGCAAGGACACAATTGTGTTAATAGCCTTGTGGACTATTATCTTTAAAGTATACAAGTGGAACTAAGTGCCCTCTTGTCTCTCTCTGTTTAACAATCACAACTCATGATTTAACTGCATCAAAGTGTGCACATTTAGATAAATAACACTATCCCCATCTTTTCCCCAGTGTTATATAACCGAAGCTGTGAGCAGATTCCTGAGGCCACAACCAGCTGAGACAGCCAACAATAACGAAGCCTCCGTCCATGAATCCAGAGTTGAGAGCGAGCCTCCTGACTGCAGCCAAACAGAGGCCGACGCCAGAGAAGAAGAAGCCAGCGGGGAACAGTCTACTGTTTCTCTTCTGAGCTCGTCTTCACCAGTTGTTGCATGGGAGCGCTGCATCGCTGATGTTGACGTGAAGCCTAAAGAAGAAGACCGTGAGACCAAAGAAAACATTATAGAGGAACAGCACAGTCAAACAGGAAATGACCATGCAGGGCAGCTGGTCACAGAAGGTACAAAGGAACATCAAGGTAGAAAAGAGAAAACTGAGATCGAGAAATGGAACCCTTGTGAAGAAAGTGAGACGCCTGAAAAGGACGGAGAACATGCAACTTGTGGTCCTGGACATATGCAGTTAAAGGAGGCCGTGAGTGATGGGAAGGAACCAAGGGAAGAAAAGGAGCTCCTGAGCACAATAGTACTGGATGATCATCGAAAAGTGGTGGAAACCTTGGAGAACATTCAGGACGATGATAGAGGAGAAATCGAAGAAGGCCTGGAGGAAGAGAGCAAGATACAAGAGTGTACCCAAACAGAGGACGAGGACAGCAATGAAAAGACCGAGGAACAAAGGGAGATTAAAGTTTCTCCACCAAATCTGGGAGACGTAGATAACTGTGAAGATGCATCATGGCGGAGCCTGGAAATTGAAAACGGCTCAAATGAGAAAACTATAGATGTAGAAACTCAGCTCTCTGTGTGCAAAGATGTATGCGAGGATGAGCTAGCTAATAAGAATGTTCAAATGACTGTCTCTGAAGAAGATCTAAATACAGCTGCGAACTATCAGACACCAGAGGAAGAGTCAGAACAGGACAAGAGCAGATGGACAATCGTAGAAGAACATTTTTCAGCTCAAAATGGCACAAGCAGAAAGGCTGTGCAACAAACAGAGCGAGACACGACTGAGTTTTCATTTAAAGAAGATGACATGTTGGTCAGAGTTATGCAAACGACTTCAGAGAAACATGTGACCTTCGAGGAAATTTCAGCAGATGTTGATCATGAGGAGGCAGAAAAGGAGACTCTAGCCTGTGAAAATGAAAACTCCGCATTGAGCACAGTACAAGCAGAAAGTCAGCACCTCTCCTACAACGAGTCTTCAAGTGTGGTCGAGAAAGAGAGGGTCCAGTTTGCTATCATTGATGAGGAAGATCCTAATAAGCCTGCAGCACATGAAGAGCCAGAGCAGAAGAGCAGCAGAGCATTCGAAGACGAAAATATTTTAACCCAAAGTGTTACAAGCAAAGAGGATGATTCAGGCAGAGGAGAAGAACAGTTCAACCTTAAAGGAAATGACTGTGCAGATCAGCTGGTCGCTGAAGATATGACAGTGCATCAACTAAGACAAGAGAAAACTGAGATCCAAATCTTGCGCACTTGTACAGAAAAAGAAGATGATGAAAACAAAGAACATCAAGAAAATGTTGGACCAGAAATTGAGAAAAGAGTTGAAGAAGCTGACGTTTGGGAAGAGCCTCTGAGTACAGTGAGACCAGACGATTTTCCAAAAGTGGTCAATGACATTGAGGATGAGAGCAGTGAAATCCAGGAAGTCACTGGAGAAGAAAATGAAGATGACCTTGAAGAAGAAAGTGAGATAAAACAGTGTACCTTCAGGGAGGGGGACAACAATGGAGAGCTAGAAAACCAAAGCAAAAGTGAAACTGCAGCAGTGATGCTGGAAGACGGAAACATATGTGAAGATGCATCACAGTTAAGCCCTAAAAATGAAAACTTGGAAGAGAGAACACAACAAGAAGAACATCAGCATCTTGTCTTCGAAGAGTTTTTAGGTGTGGCTGAGGAGGAGAGGATTCAGCTTACTATCATTAAGGAGGAAGAGTCTGATAAATATGCAACACATGAAGAGCCAGAGCAGAAGAACAGCAGCAGGGCAGTTGGAGAGGTTCGACAGGAGGAAGATTTTGTAACCCATAGAGGTACAAGCAGTGAGAAGGATCAGGGAACAGGAGAGAAACAGTTCAGCCTAACAGACCACAAGCAAGCAGAGCCCGGTTGTCCAAAGGTAGATGAAGCCAAAGAGGACTTAGAGGAAGAGAATCAAGAAATCCTGGAGGACAAAGGAGAAGAAACCGAAGTAGACTTTGATGAAGAGAGTGAGGTAAAACAGTCCATCATTAGGGAGGAGGAGGACAGAAACGGAGAGACAGTAGAACTACGGAAGTGTGAAGCTGCTGTAATGATGCTGGAAGATGCAAACATCTGTGAAGATCCATCACAACTGAGCATGAAATGTAAAAACTCAGAGGAAAAGGGAGAACAAGTAGCGGCTCAGCACACTGTCTGCAAAGACTTATCAAAGGATGAGCTAACTGATGTAAACGTTCAGATGACTGTCTTTGAAGAAGGTCTAGATAAGGCTGCAAGCTATCAAACAACAAGAGAGGAGTCAGAACAGGACAAGAGCACCAGAGCAGGTGAAGATGGTCAACAAGAGGAAAGTGTTTTAATCCAAAGTATTACCATCAGCAAGGAGGATCAGGGCACAGAAGTGGAGAAGTTTAGCCAAATAGAACACAACCAAGCAGGGAAAGTCTGTTCAAAAGCGGACGAAGCCAAAGAAGAATTAGTGGACGAGAGCGGTGAAATCCAGGAAGATGATGAAGAAGACTTTGAGGACAAAAGTGAGCTAAAACAGTTGACCATTAGAGCGGAGAATGACAGCGGTGAAATGACAGAAGAACAATGGCGAGGTGAAGCTTCTGGAGTGTTGCTGGAAGATGAAAACATCTGTGAAGATGCATCACAGTTAAGCCCTAAAAGTGAAAACTTGCAAGAGAGATCACAGCAAGAACATCAGCATCTTGTCTTCAAAGAGTTGTTAGGTGTGGCTGAGGAGGAGATGATTCAGCTTACTATCATTAAGGAGGAAGAGTCTGATAAATATGCAACACATGAAGAGCCAGAGCAGAGGAACAGCAGCAGGGCAGTTGGAGATGTTCGACAGGAGGAAGATTTTGTAACCCATAGAGATACAAGCAGTGAGAAGGATCAGGGAACAGGAGAGAAACAGTTCAGCCTAACAGACCACGAGCAAGCAGAGCCCGGTTGTCCAAAGGTAGATGAAGCCAAAGAGGACTTAGAGGAAAAGAATCAAGAAATCCTGGAGGACGAAGGAGAAGAAACCGAAGTAGACTTTGAAGAAGAGAGTGAGGTAAAACAGTGCATCATTAGAGAGGAGGAGAACAGAAGTGGAGAGACACGAGAACTAAGAAAGGATGAAGCAGCTTTTGCAGTGATGCTGGAAGATAGAAACATCTGTGAAGATGTGTCACAGCTGATAGAGAAAACTAAAACCGTAAAGTGTGAAAATTGGGAGGAAAGTGAGACAACGGAAATGGACAGAGAACGTGCAACTGATGGATCTGAACATTTGCTGTTAAAGGAGGCCGTGAGTGACAGGATGGATTCAAATGAAGAAAAGGAGGACCTGAGCAGAGTATTACTGGATGATCATAGAAAGGGGGTGCAAACTTTGGAGGACATTCAGGAGGATGATGAAGAAACCGAAGAAAGTTTCAAGGAAGAGATCAAGATACAACAGTGCAGCCCAACAGAGGAGGAGGACAGCGATAAAGAGACAGAGGAACAAAGGGGTGGTAAAGTTTCTCCACCGATGCTGGGAGACGCATCAAGGCTGAGTCTGGATAATGAAAACTGCTCAAATGTGAAAACTATAGATGTAGAAACTCAGCTCACTGCGTGCACAGATGTATTAGAGGATGAGCTAACTGATGAGAACATCCAGGTGACTGTCTTTGAAGAGGAAGATCTAAATTCAATTGCAAACCATCAGACACCAGAGAAAGAGTCAGGAAAGGACAAGAGCAAATGGACGATCGAAGAGGAAAATTTTTCAGCTCAAAGTGTCACAAGCAGCAAGGCTGTGCAACAAACAGAGTTTTCATTTAAAGAAAGCGTGCTGGTCACCTGTATGGAAACTACTTTAGAGAAACTTGTGACCGTGGAAGAAAGTTCAACAGATGTTGATTCTGAGGAGACAGAAGAGGAGAGGCTCTGTAACAAAGAAACCTGCATGGAAAGACTTTGCACAACCGGTCCAGTTACGGTAACAGCTGAAGGCGAGTCTGCGCGGGAAATAAACAGAGGCTTTAATAATATTCCCCCGGGGGTAATTGAAGGCCAGGCTGCGCTGTCTCACGAGCTCTACACTCAAGCGTGCAAGGAAACTCCAGAGTCAGTTCCTGAGCACAACAATGAGCTTGAGTTGGATGAAAATACCACACAAAGGTTCTTAGAGAGGGGAAATTCAAAGGAAACTCAGACCATTCACTTACCAGAAGAGGTGGAGGTCTTTAAAAGTAGCGGTGCCGGAGGAGGGGAACATTTACTGATAAAACAAGGTAGCACAGAGGACAGAAACAACGAGTTGGATTTGGTTGTGGAGGAGAAAGCTGGAGGACTGCAGTTTGTAGAAGATTCAGAGAAGCAAAAAAGGGACAACGTAAATCTGGAATTAGAACACTTTTCTGACGAAGAAATGTTAGAACTACTGGATGCCCCAATGAGGACGGAGATCAAACAATCAGACGAGGGATTTGAGACATACTCTGCAGACATAAGTGCCCTGCAGGATGGGGACAAAACAGTTGAACTGGAAATGACCAGAGAAGATGGCTGTGAAAGAAGAGATGTTTTAGCTGCTGATGAAGGGGTTGATTTGACAGATGAAACTTCTGATTCCCCCAAGAGCGAGGAAGAGAAGATGACAGAGAACCACCTTGGTCCAGGACTTGTACAATCTTTTAGTTTAAAGGATTATGGAAACCTGAAAAATTTTGAAGAGATTAAGCCTGAATTAAGTGACGAAAATTCATCTGAACTTCTGCAGATGGTGTTTGACACTGATAAACAAGGATACACTGATGATGGAGAACTGGAACAAGAAATTAGGGACTTAAATGAGTGTACACCCCTCCGGGTAGTGGGAATGGCATCTGATCTGATCAAAGGACAGTCTGGATTATCTCAGCATCTTGAGGCAAACAATCAGGCTCCGCTCAGAGTATCTCAGATGACAGGAGCAGAGATAACAACAGACACAGAAACAGCTGATGAATCAGAGACTACCACGCTTCAAGGTCTTCTCCTAATCTCAGAGGAGGAAACAAAACATGAGCCCCGACCAGCTGAGAAATACTCAGAAGATCCAGCTGAAGAACATCAAGATGTGATTGATGAAGATATCCTTGATTTGTGGATAGAGACAGTGATGTCAAAGGACATTGATAGGATTAAAGAGCCTGAGCCAGGGCTACAAAATGACCAAATTAGTGAGGAATCATCAGAGAAGAAGCCAGAAGTAATGGAAGCAATTTCTGCAGCGCCTGCATCCATAAGTGAAACAGAAACTTCCTTGACCACTCTGTACACTGGGTTTTTGGACCAGCCTTTCAGTGAGACTCCGATAATTAAATCCGGAGACACTGGATTACTTGCCGACTTAAATTACAATTCGGAAATTATTTGTGACTTTACAACTTCTAACTCTGCATCTGCATTGATCGAGGACACAGTGAAAACTCTTCAGTCTTACTCCAGAGAGGAGAGAGCATCCAGTGAGAGCAGATCCTGCCCTGATTCAGGGGTTTCCTCACCAGAACCAAAATATCCAAATCAGGAAACTGGTACAGCTCAAGAGAAGCCGGAGGAAGCTGAAACAAACACGGTTTGTGGAGACGATGAGGAAGCACTGAAAACAAAGGCAAATGATGAAGCAACAGTGTCCAACATCTCATATGAAATCCAGAGCCCTGAACAAAGACAACACACAGAGGACTTAGAGGCTCTGTTACAGGAGGGAAGCATTTTGACAGAATCAACTTCTGGAGATGAACCTCAGAGTGAACCTGAGAAGCAGCAGTTCCCCCTGGTTGCACCAGAGCACAGATGGTCAGAAGACAACCTCATCAAATCCTTTTCAGCCCCAAGCAGGGCTGAGGTGGGAGAAGATCGGAGTGAGGTATTGTTTCAGATCAAATCATTAACATTGAAGTTTTCTGAAGAGCATATTATGTATATAGTAATATGATTTTGTCTTTGTAGGTCAATGGCCCCATGCTTGATTTTGCGGTGCAAAGGTCTCGCATTGCTGTGAAAAACCCTCTTGCTAGACCTCCCACAGACCCCCGTTCCTTAATTCATAAGCCCTCTGTGGACCCTACTCCCTCATTGCCTGTGCCTGGCAAAGTGCCTGCAGGAGTGCCTTTAGGTGGCTTGGGGATTGGGATCAAACTGCCCGGTAGGTCCATTTCTCAGGAGCACGCCATCCCTTTAATTAGTCCATTGCAAATAATTTATGTATTTCTGTTTGGATTCAGGGATTGGAGCAGGTTTTCCTGTTTTAAAGAAGACACAACGTGCACCAAGAGACGAGGATAGACCAGAAACAGAATCACAGGTATTGCATCAATGCATATATTGCTATTCCTCTTTAAATTCAGGAAAGCTAAATGTGATTTACATTAATTTAGAAGGTACCCGAGGAGAAAAAGGAAGAGGGTGAGAAGACTGATGAGGGCAAAAAGGATGAAGCACCAAAGAGACCTAAGTGGATGCCTCTGGGACAACCAGGGTAAAAAAAAAAAAGATGTTCCAGCAACATCCTTAGCTTTTTTTTTTCAGCAAACACTTAATATCTATAATTTTATTATCCTCTGTTATGTCTCCACAGCTTTGGAAATCCACTCATGTCGGAACTCAAGACCAAGCTGAAGAAAACTCCCAAAGAGTGAAAAGAAAAATACTTTTAATGCTTTCTGTGAATAGCTCAGTATATTAAAAATTTTGCTACTGTTGTTGTATTTTGTTATACTAAAAGCAATGCTATGAATTTTATGCTACCTACTTTTTTGTTATAGCTTTTATAATAAAGCATAACTGAATAAAGAGTTGCATTTTTTTCATACTGTCATTTATGCATTTTTAAGCATTTTTTGGAAATGCACTCACTTTGCTACTATTTTCAGAACCTTTAAATTTTTTAATTCAGTTTATATAGCGCCGATGAACAACAGATGCCATCTCAAGGCACTTTGCAAGAAAAATAATTTCAGTACAATTGTACAAAGATTCCAATCAGTTAAAAGTTTTCTATGTAAGGAATCCCAGCAGACTGTGTCTGTAGTATTCTCTCTACTGCAATACTTTTAAAGAGATGTATTTACTGTGCCTGTAGAACCATAATGAAACCTGTCTCACATATTTTGTTGAACAATATTTAATGATTTTTCGAACAATAACACTGTGGAACTATGGGTTAGTTGTGTGTTGGTGATCTATAGTTATGTTTTAATGGTCTTTCACAGTATTTTTTTAACCAATGATTGTGCAAGTGCAAGATTTCCTTAAAGATGTGAATGCACAACGCAATGTTTTGGTCATTAGACAGCCTGTGTTACAATTGATAACTGTTTTGAGTTTTGTGTCTAAAATTGTGAAAAATGATATACACACCTTTATTAAGAAAGGATTGACCACTGGTGTTTTTCAGAGTAGATACTGATAGGATTCAATAGCATGCATGCCCTAGGTATTGTGAGCAAATACACCTTAGAAATCAAGACAAACATACTTATAAATCATTTTTTTAAAGAAAAATAAAAGTTTGAAAAAGGGGAGATAGAGACTAGTGCAAGTTTACGACATCTAAAATATATATTTTTTTACTGTTGGGGAATAGTTGTAGTACCAATACGGCTTGAGATAGGCTTTTAAGAGATAGATAGATAGATAGATAGATAGATAGATAGATAGATAGATAGATAGATAGATAGATAGATAGATAGATAGATAGAGATAATTATTTTTATAATCCTGAAGTTAAAAATGTTTAAAGAAAATTAAAATTGCGTCTGTATTTTACTCTTTTATGTATTTATTAGTAAATAAGCTATAATGAAGCGATGCATCTTAAATTTTTTTAGATGTGTTATAATTTGATCCGACGGTAGATGGCAATAGAGTTCTCTACAGAGTCACGAAGGAGAAGCCTCGGAGTGTGATTGGTTGATATTGTCCAATGATGATACTGACAGTTTTAAACGATACTCGCGCTGCAACGTTTTGATTTCGTGGATTTTGTCCGAAAACAAAATAATTAGTTCTTTCTGTTTGGAAACTAAGACTAAAGGGGGTGTGTTAAATTACTCTCTGAAGCATAGAGTAGACCTCTCTACTCCAAGGTAAGAACATGTTTTCGTTTAACTAGTCACAGTAACTGAGCATTAGCAAACTTTTAACAGTATAAGTCTAGTTACTTTCAATCGTATGAGCTTCAGTTAAACATCAGTACTAAGATAAACTGATTTGCCTTGGGTTCAAACGGTCTTCTTCAGTGATTTTACCAACTCTGGAAAAGGGACGAGCTCAATCTGGTCATCAGTTTTAAACAGTGGTGTTAGTCTAATAGAGCTGTAAATCCAAGCTACCGGTTCTCTGTTTATAATATGCCTTCTCAATCCCCGTGTTTTCCATTGGCAACCCTAAAATCGTAGTGATCAAGGTGTTTAAAACGAGATACTTTATTTAATATTTTTAAAAGGCGTTTTAAATATATACTTCTGCTTAGATTTAGTTGAATACATGGAAAAAAAACTGTTTAGGAACTAGACCTACAGTTCGTAAACAGTATAGACGTCTAAAAATGAAAATCAGTTGCTAATATCAATTATGTCCCTGCTTTGTTTTTATCTGTATCATTTTGGAAGTGTTTTTGAAACCACGTGCAATGAGAAAAAGCCTCGTTTAGCTTTATGGTGGTGTTGTGGATAAGCTGATCAACTGGTTTGCCCACAAATGTTAAAGTTTGGTGCTCACTCCACCCCCCACAGCCTTAACTGACCCCCAAAGGTGGTTAGGTTTTCTGTGTTTTTCCACCCTTCAAAACCACAACATATATGTTTTAAGTATACAAAGTTTTTTTTAGGGGAGGATTTTTTTCTTGTGAGGTAAAATGAACTGGCGGAAGCAGCTGTTTCTTCCTCTACGCATTCAATTCCATTTATTTCATGTGACTCTCATGCGTCAGAAATTTACAATTAATAATGAACCTCAGAGAAGCCTGAAACACTATAAACTGATCGCAGATAATGAGGAGAAGTATTCATATATAAGATAACCACATAATCCAGCACAGGGGAAAATGTCTCAATAAACTGTTAATTTATATTAAAGAAAAACACGCCTTATTTTGGAAATAAAAACACAGTTTTAACTTCAGTTTCTTCACAATTTTCTCTACATGGAAGCTGAAGGTGAGCAGATGAGCAATCAATATCCATATCATGTATTGGCATAAAAGGTCAATGGAAGTCCATCAGTATGGCTAAACAAGCTGAGTTAGAATGCATGGCACCTGAAATGTTATAGCCAACCAAATATTTCCTCTAGTTTTTTGCTAAGCCTTTCAGATGGGATATTTTTGTTTTGAAGGCAAATGTCTATATTTCAACAAGCTCATATATATTGAACTACCTGTAGTCCTTTCAGTGACCTTTGGTTGTAAAAGTATTCATACTGACAGGTCGTAATACAAAAGAAAAAGGTAAGAAATTAAACTGACTAACTCTTTTATCATTATGCGTTAAACTTGTGAAATGTTTTGATTAAATGTGCAGGAATTTGGAGTAAAATTCTTATGTTTAATATATTTTTCTCTCTTTTTTTTCCACAGACTTCCTCCCTTAAAATACTTTGAAGAAAATGTAATTAAAGCGTTTCTAGTACTGGGCCCTGCTTTTAGTTTTTTTTTTTTTTTAAGAAGAAAGTCCTGTTTTTAGTTTTCATCAAAGCAAAACAAAGGAGTTCTTTTCTCATGGCTAATACCACCGCAACTCAAGCTGTGTCCATCCAAGAGGATCCAGAGGCGGATGAATGCCGGGAAAATATTCCACCTAGAGCTCCTAATGCTGTTGACTCTTCAAAGCGTGAAGATCCTGGACTAAATGGAACGGAGAGTTTCACCTCCAAATTAGAGGAAGATAATATGCAGGTTTTTGATGCTCATGTCTTTTCCACTCCTGCTCCAAAGAATAAACCTAGCGAGGACCAGGCGAAGTCACGGTGGTCTGGTGTCCAGTCAGCTCTGACCCCAATCTTAAAATACCTAAATATTGGCAATAAAAGCTCATCTCCAGAACCTTTTACCATTCCAAACAGTCCTAAGTTTGCTGTTCCTTTTGGTTTTCCTGCTGCAAACCGTCATATGTCAATTGGGGAATCAACAGGCCTAATAAGTGGTGAGGATTTCTCTATGATCAACAATGAATGCATGCCAGAAGTGACTCTTTTTGATCTTACTGCGGATTCAATGATACAGCCAACCATTAACGATTCGATCCTTCCCGAAAGTCAACCTGTGACACCTCAGCTTTATGGTAAAGGGAAAAACGCCCAGGGAAACACTAGAGATCATCAAAATAGCCTTTCTGCCAAGGTGGATGAGTCCCTTGAGAGTGTTTTTTCATTCCGAGGGATTATGGATAATTACTTGCCAGAAATTACTCTGTTAGATGTTTCTCGCGACTCTGAGCTCTCCCCATTAGGCCAGATGTCCTCCATGGACGTGGCACCAGATACTCCCTCTCCTGGTCACCTTGAATCTAGCAGAGCTCCTTCTGATCATAGTGAGCAGATTATGACAGAGCTCGGCAAATCAGACACGATCACAAATGAGGATCTGTCTGGCGCAAGTGTGAACTCTGTTCAGTGTTCAAGGCAAACCTTAGTTAAAGGATCATTTGAAGCAACTCAGGATTTTAGCATGGGTAGTACCTTGGAAAACTCTGGGTTTTCATCAGAGACAAGCGGTCAAAAAGTCGAGAAGTCTCAAAATTCAGAAGGTCCTCGAGTTCTAAATGTTACTTGCGACCTGTGCTCCTCTATTGACACATCTCAGGATGCAAACATCTCCGCCTCTGGCATAGAGAGATCCGTTCCTGAGGTTTATTCCAACCACAAAGAAAAGCCTGATTCTGTAGACCCTGAGACAGACACAAAGGTAACCAACAAGGGGTCACAACAAAGCCCAGAATCAGAAACCACCGGACAAAAAGTGGAGAGATGTCAGAACTCCGACACAATTTGCACCAAAGTAATGAATATTACTCATGAAATAGACCCCTGTGGTGACACGTCTGCTCAGACTGCACTCTTGTCTTCATTTGTCTTAGAAAAATCCATCCCCGAGTTGGAATCTGAACCCAAAGAAAAGCCTGATTCTGTGGAGGCCAAAACTGAAGAGCTGCCGACCAGCCGTGACTCCAAGTCGCCCAGCAAGGAGTCGCAACAAAGCTTAAAATCAGACGTGTCCGCAAACGGCACGTTTACAGTCGGGCAGCCCTCTATGACCAGCACTCCCCCTGAAATCAACGCCACCGGCCCAAGTTCCTGCCCAAAGAACGAGACTCTGGACCTTACAGCAGCTGATGTAAGCAACCCGAAAGGCGTTAGTGAGAGCAGAGATCAGCAAAGTTCTGTCAACACTAAAACTGAAGCTTCATTAGCCATAAATAAGAGCAGCTCAGGTGAAAACGAAGGGACATACTCAATAGTGCAGAATGCCACTGTTGACGGGGATTCTCTTCAAAAATCCAAACTCCAAATCGGTTCTGCCTTAGGGATAACCGCTTCCCTTGGTCACCAGAATGACACATTTGATTGTAAAGTTCCCTCACAGCAAAACGGAACGATAACTCTGCCAGAAATTAGCTCGAGCGAGAGTCGAAGCAGTGTGGTCAACACCTCCGCTCCAAAAGCACCAAATTCAACCAGTACACTTAAACATGACTGTTCTGAAGAACAATCATCAAAGCTCCAAAGAAATGAGGTGACAGCCACCTTTGAGCCAGAGGTTAAGCAGGACGGAAGCCCAAACAAAGTATTTGAAGCCAATCCTGCTTTAGAACCAGTGGATGGAAACGGCAAATCTGAATGCAAGGATCTTTCCCAATCGGGCCTACCTGTGAACGACAGCTTTTCCGACCTTTCGAACCATCAAACTTCGGATACAGTAACCATCAAAGCTCACTCGTTTAATCTAGATGAGACTTTAGATTTAAGAGCTGAGTGCTTGACCACTTCTACACCGATGCCAAGCTCCAAAGTGTTCAGCTATGACAGGAAGCAAGAAGCGGGCCAAGTCCTGGTAGCGCAGAAAAAACTCTACAGAGAACCTCCTAATGAGCCATCCCACACGATGCCGTCCAACATCATTGGTGATCGCAAGACTTTCTTCAAGCAGCCTGCTGCCAAGCACCTTTACCCTCCTTCAAAAACCGCCTCCCAGCTGCTGAAACGCAATCCACCAGCGGCAGCGATGGGACTCCCTATAAAACAGCCCAGAACCAACTGCACTCCTGTTTCAGAGGAACAACAGGTGGTGAGAGTTGGTGTTTTTGTGAGCCACTGAGTTTGATTTAATCATTTCAATCAACTTAATAGGTTTATCTATAGATATGTCTGGAAGATATGTCTTGTGTTCTTGTGTTTCAGAAAACCTCAGTGTCAAGCTCTTACAACCTGCGATCTTTAGGTGAGTAGTGATGGTTGTTTTCAGAAATTCCTCTGCAGGTTGAAATCTTTTATTATGATAAAGCATACATATAGCTTGAATAATGTTTTGTTTTTTTCCTATACATTAATATATTTTATGTTTTCTACATCAGTCAATCGTAAACTTTCTAGAATCAGTAGTTACATAAAAGACTTGCACAAAGTACGGCATAATTGCGAATTATTAAAAATGTTTCATGAGTAAAACGTGAAAAGGTGTGTTGTAGATTTTTACGGGTTATAAAAAGCTTTCAGTAACTTTTTGAGGTACGGTTGTGTGAACCGTTCAACAGTAATGCCAGTGGGATTTCTAAATCAATGGATTGCATACTGAGAAAGTAGTATAATTATCAATCCAGAAAGTGCCACACGTCTTTACCCCCTGAAGCCTGAATTTATATCGATTAATACAAAACCTTTTATTGCTCTTAAATCGGTTTAGAAATTAATTAGTGGTTATTAATTTCAACTTGCACCTTCCATTTGGGTAAATTCAGGTATGATGCTAATCAGATCTTTTTGGAACTTAAGGATTAAAATAAACTTTTCAGTCTCAGTATGTTTATTTTATCGATGCTGCTATTTCTTAGACAAGACTTTGAAATTAAGTGAGCATACACAGGTGGTGCTTTTTCACCACTGGTGTGCTTTAAATACAGCAAAACACCACAACATTTGGGTTGTGCACAGTACCATAAATGCCTAACCTGTCGTTGTTTCATTTCAACTCATATTTTTTAAACAACAATTGGTTTTTATTGTGCCGTGTTTCAGATGTAGCTGCATATTGAATTACCCCTGTACTATACTAGTTTTCATCCCAGTTTTTTGTTTAAAAAATGTAGTTGGATATTTACTTAAGTAAATATGTATTCATCATTATTTATATACATGTTTTGTAATCTGAATCACTCCTTTGATTCAAAGTTGTATATTTTAAATGTATGCACAGACTTACTTGAATTATCCATATTGTTTATTGATACTAGTACTCCTGTTCCTTAGCTGCCTAGTGTCGCTAAAAAGCGTTGAACCCGAAAATTACAAATAAATGTTTTACATTTTTGTCAAATGCTCTCTATTGTAATATATCAGTGGCAAAATACATTAACAAGCCTAATTGTTACTGCACAACGTAGCTCAGGGTTTAGTCTATTGTCTGAGTCTTTCAGACACATTAAAAGCGGTCTGCCCATTGCGTGCTTCCATGAACCACAGGTAGTTCTCTGTACTCTGACAACTAAATAACATTAACACACTTCTAATAATATCCTTAGCATGAGAGGAGTGTATCAGTCAATGATTATGGGATTAATACTCCACCTTCACTGTTCCCAACAAAACAGGCATGAAGCAAATTAGCATAAACCGTCCGTAATGGGTTCAGGTAATGTTAGAAAATAAATACCATTAGTTATTCTGAAAGTTAGCTTAGAACTATACTTTACTTTGGAACGGTGTAATTATTGAAAACCTTAAATCCAAATAAACTAATACTCGGCAGATGTCCTATAAGATTCTTCCACTTGATTCCTTGGGTGGTTAATGCTTTGCTTGCCTAGTATAGGTTGACACTTTTAGGATTTTTTTTTTAAATTATTATTACAACAAAAAAAAAGTCATGTGGCACCCTGACTATTATACACCATTTTGTGTTGGTCAAGAACTTCCCCATACAATTTATACATGTTTGTGGGTTAAAAGTAATAAACTGTGAGAAATTTCAATGAACCCACTGTTGCCCGTTGCCTATTTCAGCCTCCAAGCTGCCCACCTCTGGCTTGCAGAGACCTCAACTGAGTGGCATTCCTGTAGGCCTCCCAAGAGCTGCACTGGGTCTGAGAACACGGATAAATACGTCTTCCTCTTCGAGTACAGAAAAACCCAATGGACCTACAGGTTTGCTCCAACCTTGTCAGTCTGCATGCTTCTATTTTTCTCCTTAAAAATCAAGCATAAGCATTCAAATGAAAAGTGAAAATTCAGACACTTTATAATATATCAAGTAACCTCCTGACTTATAACAACTTTCATGCTTTGGCTAGCTTTTACGTGGTTTGTTTGTCATCTAAATAGGACCATTTCCCCTGATTTGATTAGCTTTGTAATCACCAAGTCATATATATATATATATATACATATATATATATATAGTTTTGTTATGACTTCCATCCTAAATAAGCAAAAAATGTGTTAATTGTGTAAAGAATTTTCCAACTTCTGAATGTAACTGTCACCAAAGATTGGCTGCCTTTAGAAACTGGTAATAAATGTGTCTGGCGTCAGCGTGCTTCCACACTGACTACATTCTGTTTGGTTCTTCATTTAGCTGCCAACCCTGTCGCAAAGAACGCACAAGGAAAGAAGCAGACTTTACCCAGCGGAGCGGCTCTGCCTGTGTCAAAGAGGAAGAAAACGGGTACATATGGAAGTGAAATGTCTCAATAAATGGGCTAGTATGAATAAAAAGGCCACAGTTTTTGGATGTTTACACAAGATTTTAAATGTAAATAATTGTTGCATCATCTTAAATTTTAAATAAAAAAAAACACTAAGATTATTATTGGTAAAATGATACAGAGCCAGTTAATCACTGCAACTATGATAATTTCTTCCGTATTTTATCCTGATTTTAATACATAAACTCCAGCAGAAATCTAGACTATAGAACAAGCACCGAATTTAAGTTTTACCACTTGACTTTACATATTTTATATTGTCATCGGGATTCCTTCATGTTTTTAAATTTGCAGTTTATTTTAGGTAATTTTCCCACTATAAATATGGAGAACGTTTAAATTTCTAGACTTTAGATTTTATTCCATTATCTAAAAGCTAAAATCCACAATTTAAATGTAAAACGCAAAGTTATCTTTAAACTTTGGCCTTTCATCCTTAAATTTTGCCATTCTTGACCTGTTTGAGTTTCAATTGGTTATTGAATTATTAACGGGTTAGAAATGTAAGAAAGGGACATTGTTCTGCTTCTTTTTAGGTGTTGAATCATTTTCCACCGAGGTTTAGACTAGAAACAAGGATCTATAACTGAGTTGGGTTTGGATGCCAAACATATGAGGATTCCTGGTTTTGTTTGTTGTATTAAGGTTTCACTGATCAAAAACTGGAATTGAAATTTACATTTTCCCTTTCAGTCTAGAATAGATTCAAATTAGTTTACATGACATAAAAAATGAAATATTCCAGTAATATGGAGCTTCATACTGTTTTCGTATTTGGAAGTGGGGTGGAGGAAATAAAGCCCTAATAAGTTTGAAATTAAATGTCCAAATCTAGAGAACTGAGTCTGGAAAAAGTAATTAGAAACAGAATATTTGTAGTATTCCTGCATTCTGCTGCAGTTTATTGGTATATTAGTCCGGCTATCTGCTCCTGTAGCCTGCACTCACAAGCTTTACAGACATGAAGCAGGTTTTTTAAAATTAACTTTTGTTTAAAATGGTGTTTTGATAAGAGCGATGGCTGTCAATTGTACAGTGAGCCTGTTGAGAAGCAGTGCTAAGCAACGTGTGGGGGAGGGGCACTACTTGATGCGGGCAACCAGCCCATAAAGATCAGGCTGCTTTCGGAGAGATAAGTCAACAGAAGTTCAGTAAAAATCCTGTTCTTCATCACAGTTCTTCATGATGTTTGATTTGAGTGTCTGGAGGAAATAATTTCCATGTTCTCGTTGGCAACTGAACCTTATTAATGAGATAAAGTTGAACCGTTCTTTGGTTTTACTTATACTTATAGATGCATTGATGCCATCCAGCAGCACTGAAGCACCAGCTTCGGCCTGTGACTCTGCAAACGGTCTCAAAACCCTAAAACAGCCCACAACCAGCCAAAGATCTGCCCCCGATAAAGCCTCCAAACCAGGTCGGCAGCATTAGGGTCTCATGGTGGTTCTGATCCACAACAAGCAACAGGACACAGTAGCTTCAATATAAATGTACCGCTTCTAATGTGTTTCTCTTCACCGACTTCCAGATGGTGCAGTGCCAGCAAGCACTGCTAAAACTGGAACATCTGGTGATGGAAGCAGCAGAGGGAGGAGCCTGAAGCCTCCTGCAGCCAATCAGAGAGCTTATCTCACTAAACCCCAAAGCCATGGTAAGATGATTACCAATGAAAAGGCCCCTTTCCTCTGGGAAAAATGTCGATTAAACTTTAGAAATGTGTGGTATTCCTGACTTTATTTTTTTAGAAATGAAATGTCAGTTTCCTCAGCTAAATCAGTACATCGTCCAAGTTTAGGACAGTGAGGGACTATCTGACACAAGCGTATTTACTTTGTCTCTTTAACTTGACTCCAGGTTGTGCCAAATGTGGTGTGCTAGAGAAGAAAATTAGGCTGCAGTCAGAAGAAATACGAAGGCTGAAAGAAGGTATCATGTGGTTATTCTATTCTGCTTTGTATTTTTAGCTCTAAACTAAATCGATAACTAATATTATTTGTGTGTTTTTAAATATTCATCAGTGATGTGAAGATTTTCCTTTTTTCCTTTCTAGAGCTTCTCAAGTATGAAACTCCAGTGGACTGCTGACGGTTCCTGTAACTTTAAGATAACAAGAGATTTTAATAATGTTAAAGAACGAAATACTGACTTATTTTACTTTAAGGAATCTCAATATCAATACATTAATGAATGTAATAGAGCTTTACAATGTAATGTTTTTTGGGGTTTTTGTATATCACACCTGTGCTGTCTTTTTCAGTGACTCGTAAACAAAACTGCTGAAATCTGGTTTTATAAAATACACAAGATTAAAGTTTCATGATAAACTAAAAAAAAATGCTGTTTGGTTTTAAACAGATGTGTTAAGCAATTCTAAAGTTTTAACTACTTGTAAGTAATGTCTTTTGAGCCGTTTTTACTAGTGCTCTTAATCTTTATACCCTATGAAAAAAGTCAATAAAATGTCTCAAGGACTTGTAGATAATAATACTAATGCTGAAGTACTGAAAAAGGGCCAATAAAATGTGTATTTCTTTTTTTTTTTTTTTTAGATTTAATATAAAGGGTGATCTTATTTTTATTTTTGTCAGAATATCCTGTTGATTCATGTTCCAAGCCAGTGAAGTTTAAATTAGAGGGGTGCAAATGTGTCTGGGGGGGAGGAGTGGGGAGCACAGGTGGTGGACCGCAGGAACCTTAACTGACCTTTCACCCCACAGTCAGTCCAGTTGAAGATGGCTCAAAAGATTCCTGATGGAAGCTTTTTCTGACTTTCTGTGTCCATGTGTTTTTTTCAGGAGTAATCTATATCTGCAAATATGGCTCAATGCAATCATATGTTTTTACTACTGTATGTAATCTTTTTATTAGAATTGAATGATCTTCTAACTGCATTATATCAAATTGATCAGAATGTTATTAGCCTATTGTATATTTATTGAATCTCTTTCTGGTAAAGGGCCTCGGGAATGCATTTTTACAACTTGTTACAGTTTGCAAACATGGAAGGTGTCAGATACTTAAGTAACATTGGCACAACGTTGTAAAATATTACAATTCTGTCTTGGTTCACAATGAAATAAAAAGAATATTTAGAAAAGAGGGCAGACAAGAATGATTGTTGGAGCAACATAGGGAACTTTTCAATTCTCATTTCTTTAGAAAACAGCCTAAAAACTGCAGCATTGATTATGTAACTATGGATGTCATGGTTGCTTGTATATCTTTTATAAAGTCATGTCTGAGGTTTTCATCCTTGCTTATCTGTGTTTTAGCATTAATTTGCAAGAGATGGAAATTAGCCATTTGGCTGTAGTGTCATGTATTTAAAAGTAGATGCTTTTTTAAATTAAAAAATAAATATAAACTTCTACCGCTTGGTGGCGGCATAACCCAGACGTCCGCTGTCAGAGTGTAGATCTGCTTACGGACCATCCCATCCGTATGTTGTATGGATCTACAGTTGGCTTTCTTTTCCTGACGTAAGCACCCGGTAAGGTAGCCGCACACGTTTTCCTTGGCCTCACTTCAGCAAACTGGATTATAGAAACTTTTCAACGGGAACAAACGTACCATAAGAGCATTTCCACAACGAGATATGTAAGTTTGAGCGTGAATTAAATAGTTGTGTATAAACTCTTACAAAATTAGGCCGTCAACACTTGAAACTGCCAGGCCGGATGCTAACATTAGCTTTTTAGTCGCGCCTCATTAACGGTTAGCTTCAGAAAACTCAATGTGCTTTAGTTGTGGTGTTAGTTGATCGGAAGTTTAAAACACAATATGCCACATAAGTGTAACGGCATATTAGTTTTGGTTATGTTGGCTCCTTTTTCGCTCCATATGTCAGAGTACGTTACATTACTGACTGTTAGCACGTAGCTTGCTAGTTGCTAACAGTAGTTCTGCCTCGCCGACGTTGTCTGGAAATCCAATTTATTCTTAAAATGTACAATTTAGCGTCTAACTAAAGATTGTTTACGAGAAAGTAGCATGCATAACGAAAACTGATTATTTAGATTCAAACTACGCATATGTTTGATGCAAATGTCAAGTTAAAGCGTTACAAAGTGTTATTAATTATGATTTAGTTGGGGGTTTTTTAACATACGTGATCCAGTCTAATATGTTGTACCGTATTTGAATTAATCTGCTACATGTTGGAAAACAGTCACGTAAATGCAGGTCAGATTGCGTTTTCCTATATAAAATAATCACTTTTCTTACTGCCTTTTAAATTTATAATATTCAGCCAACAGTTATAAATCGTAGAATTAAATGAAATAAAATACTATTGAGAACCGGATTTTGAATTCTGTACAAACCACTTGTCCCAGCATTCTGCATAGAATCATTGTCAAAACCGATTAATGAAACGGGCTGCTGCGACAACGTAAATTTTAGATTGTTGCCATTCATTTAGTTAATTAAACAATGTTTAAGTTCAGTGTATTTAATCAGTGTGTGACGTTTACTCAAGACTGCTTAGTCTGTGTGGTTCTCAAAACGGAGAGAGTGCAAAGTCACTTGTAATGCAAATTTCTTAGAATTTCTTAACGCCCAGAACCCGTTTTAAACTGTATTTTTCGAAAAGGTGTACAGCTTCGTTAATGTTTGCGAAATTTGCGACAATATTGCTTCTATTTTAGCTTATCGGAAAAGATAAAAAGTGCTCAACATCATGCATTTGAACCTTGGTTCATTGTATTTCCTGGTCTTATGGTTACCATCATTTGCTTTTTTTTTGGACTGTGTCGCCAAAAAATCCATTTGAATGGAGCTTTCTCTTCCTTTTCTTTCCATGTTTGTCCCAGTTGAACCCTATAGCTCGGTTTGGAGTAACTCTACTTATAAAGTGTGATTGCTGTGTCAGTCTTTGGTTTAGATTTGATCCTATTTTGTTTTCATGAGTCAAATTATTTAAGTCCTGAATAGATATGCTTTGTTTTTAAGCCATATCAGCTATGAAACAATGGGTTGTAATTACTGCAGAGGGCTGATTTAGTATGTTTCGTTTTAAAGGTAGCTGACACACCAGGTGCGAGGTTACTGCCATTAAGTGGACTTAAAACATCTGCAGGAATTCTTCGTCGCGACGTTAAAGGTGGTCAACATTAAATGTGCAACTTTTATCGTTTCAGACTGACAGCTCCCATCAGCCATGTCTCGATTCTTTGCCACTGGGTCTGACAGCGAGTCAGAGGAGTCCTCGTCCGCCGATGAGATCACCCCTAAAGCGCAGGGGACCACCTTGAAGCAGTCCGTGCATCTTACCAGATCGTCATCACCACCTCAGTCTGAATTATCAGTTAATTTAAGGTCTCACAGAAGAATATTGTGTTTTACAGGTCATTGCTTCTTAGTGATGATGAGGAGGACACTAAAAGAGTGGTGCGTAGCGCCAAAGATAAAAGGTGAGTTAAAGCGATCATGATTCAAGTTTGTGAAGAAGAAAAATCACTTTAAGAAAAGTAAATATACATTTGTAAAATGTTTTTTTTTATTTGCTTAGATTAGGATGAAAAAAAATCCTTTTTAACTGAAATTCCTTTTATAGCTTGAAAAAGTTTAGAACCTCCTTGAGATTTGATTGGAGATATATATATATATATATATATATATATATATTAGGGGTGTCACAACTCTCCTTTGTGATGAGACGGTTGTCTGCTAACTGTTGCTACAGAGTCCCGTGTGGGACACACCGAATGTAAACATGGCAGTAGGTGATCGCGATCCTCTTTTGGATTTTGATTTGCAAGGTCGGGACATAAATTTGATCAGTTTTCGATACAAAAGTGAGATCGTGACACCCCTATTAAATATATATTATAGTACAAGCAGACATGGCCTGAGTAGAAAACATAAGCACTTAGAAATGTTTCAGTAATATTTTTCCCATATTTGAGAATGCGTTTAAATCAATTTGGAGTTGTTTTGACATTTGCACAGCCTAGTTTCCCAGCCTTACTTGAATGCAGCATGGGCAGCAGTTGCAAGCACCCTCTCACATCAACGGCATTCCTTCCTCTCATCTTTTGTCCATAATACAGAGTTTTGGGCTGATTACATGCTACTGCTAGCCATGTGGACGTCAGCTGGTTTTTCTCTAGTATCAGTTTGTTTACATGTAGCAAGAGAAAGTCAAAGTAATGCCATAGACCGACTGAAATCAGACTTTTGATATACATGTAGTCTGAACTATCCTGAACCAAACTGCAGTTTGATAAATGGAATAAGGTACCCAGATGATGCCTGTCAGTAGTAGCTGAGTTTTTGGGAGCCTGACACATTGTGGAAGCATTAATAACAACAGCAGAACAAGCAGCAAGGAGTGTAACGCCTCATTCAAACCTTGTGCATTCGGGTGTTTGTAGTGCTGTCCCATGGACGAAATAATAGTAGCAGTGCGCACGTAGTGGGTCTACGAGCTCATTTAATGAAGTTTAAGATATTACAGACATGTTTAGTGGTAAAAGAAAATCATTGAAGCGCATAACTTTGCTCCATTGCTATAGTTAGCATGATTTGGATATTCAAAAGACCAAAAAAAATAAGATGAAACTTAAACATGATAGAATTAAACCATATAAAAAGGGAATTTACTTACCCATTGTAGAACAGTCCGTCAAACAGGCACACGGAAACCCACCGCACACGTACTGCGACCAATGTGATTGAGGCATGAGACAATAAGACACCACGCCGTTTATTTGCTCATTTTGTGTATTCTGCGTTTATCCATCTGCTGCAAAGACTTCAGCATTTGTTCTCCTTCTTTTTGACTCTAGTCCAACAGACGGTCTGCGCTAAAGGGCGTAAGTCGCTACCTAGCATGACAGAGTCGAATGCACTTCATTCAATAATTCAATTTCTGAGTGACATGTAAAGTGGGACACAACTCTCAACTCTGGCTAAGCAAATAGTCTGACTTCTGTTAAAAGCCCAATTTATAGTTTAGTGATAGCTGGGAGTCCTTTCTGGTTTGCTTTGGTGTCACCTTTTCAAGTTGCGCTGCACTTTGAATTCAGCGTTTATTTGCTATGCCTACCGAAAAATCTAACTGCACGTACAACTGTTAGAATCCTTATTAATTTCCATTTCGATTTCAGGTTTGAAGAGTTAACCAACCTTATAAAGACGATTCGTAATGCCATGAAGATTCGTGACATGTCCAAATGTCTGGAGGAGTTTGAGCAGTTGTGCCGAGCCTTCCTGAAAAGCAAGAACATAGTGGACAAGGAGGGGGTCCCTCAGTTCTACATCCGTCTTCTGGCTGACCTAGAAGACTACCTCAACCAGGTCGGTGGATTGGCTTCATACCCATTAACTAAATAGTTCTTTTATCTCATTCTAAATGCATTTTTTCTCCCATAAAGCTGTGGGAGGACAAAGAGGGCAAAAAGAAGATGAACAAAAACAACGCAAAGGCCCTCAGCACCCTGCGTCAGAAGATCCGCAAGTACAACAGAGATTTTGAAACTGAGATCACTTCTTACAAGGAGGTAAGTTAGAAACGAGAATATCAGTAGTTAGGATTAGGAAGACTGGAAGAAGAGAAGTTAAGGATGAATCTTTTGGCTTTTTTTAGAACCCACAGGAGTCTGCAGATGAAGAGGAGGAGAAGGAACCGGGGGACTCTGGTAAACTTTTCTTAAGTTGTCAAGAAACTAATCCGTCTAGAATACACTAGTCTGTACTCATTGTTTTATGAGATCACTCAGTTACCAAAGACATGCGAGAAGTGCAAAGATCTCCTCAAAAACCCTGTGCCATTTCTGCTCCCCAAGGCTCCTCTTCTGAGAGCGAAGATGATGGGGGGGAGGAGGTGTCAGCCAAGTCCTTCTTGAAGAAAAAACCTGAAGGTGCCTCAGAAGCAAGCAAGTTCCTCAAGACCGCTAAGGGTTCTGGGGTACGAGCCTTGGAGTGCTTTAAAATATGTGATCAGATGGATTAGTTCTTCTAGTGATGCTTGAGCTGATATGTGAAATGTGGCTCCACTCGACAGGACGAGTCCTCTTCCAGTGACGACGATGATGATGAGGACTGGGGTGGAGACACTGAGGAGAGCGGAAGCGAGAGCTCAGACGACGAAGAGGGGAAGAACAAGTCTCTAGCCACAGTCTTCCTCAAGAAGTAAGTCTATGGACAGTCTGAAGTTTTCTCCTCTGCAGCCCAGGAAGCTAAATGTGTGTAGTGACTTCCATGAACGCTCGCTGTCCTCAGGACATCTGACAAAGCCGGCACGAAGAGAGTCGAGAAAAAGCAAAAGAAGAGGAAAGACCGAGCTGGGGAGCTGCAGGAGGGCGAAGGAGATGAAGATGGTGAAGGACTGTGGCATAAGGTCAAAGGAGGTGTCCCTCTGGTCAAGGTAAAGCATCACGAGGTCGTTTCAGAAAAAAAGCAAGAGCAAGATGGAAATCACTTCGATCTAATGCTGCTTTCTGCCATTGGTCCACCAGGAAAAGCCCAAGATGTTCGCCAAAGGCACGGAGATCAACGTGCCTGTTGTGGTGAAGAAGCTCAATGAGATCCTGCAAGCAAGAGGCAAAAAAGGGACAGACAGGTAAGAGCTGCTCCTCTGGAGCTCTAGGAAATAAAAATAAAAACTGATGTTTAGATACACCGAAAAACTTTTTTCCTTCTCCGTCTTACAAATAAACTTTAAGATCTTTTGTATTCAAAAGATCTTAAATTGTAAATGTTTTGTTTCAAAGAGAATAGCTCATCCAGTTACCAGTTTTTATGTCAAATATTTAGTTGTCATGTAAAAGAGACACATACTTCCACAATCCTTTTGGACAATTTAGAGAATTAAACTTAAATCCAAAATATCTTTCTGAAGAGGACTGCTTTTGTTTATTAAACATCAGTTCATGTTTTCGGCTGAATCCAGATTCAGCAGTAATCCTGCTGTTTTATAGTATAACTACCAGTTAATTGTAAAAAGTCAAACATCGCTGGTTCGTTTCTCCTCTGCCCTTAGCGTGGGTGAATACCCGGGTTTTAAGAGTTTTAACATCTGTTTCTGGTGACAGCGTGCAGTAGAGTAGGGCGCGACATAGACCAATACTAAAATTTTTCTCAGGTGTTACTGCTGAAAATATCAACTTCTACGCTTAAAACTGTCACATTTTCCCTCTGAGAGCAACACGTTGGGATATGCAAGACCTGCTGTGTATGATGATGTGAGAGTAATGCTCTAGTGATCTGATTTCCCTGTTTTTATTGTTATCGAAGACTCCTTTTATAACCCTTCTTCCAATAAAATATTTGTATCTTTTAAGTATGGTGCCTGAACAGTGTCCATAACCAACATTGTTTCCTTGCACAGGGCGGCTCAGATCGAGCTCCTCCATGCTCTGGCCATCATTTCTACTGATAATAATCTGGGCCAAGGTATCCTGGTCAAGATCAAGTTCAACATAATCGCGTCTCTGTATGATTACAACCCAAACCTGGCAGCCTTCATGAAGGTGAGTCAGTGCTCTTTACATTATGTTGCAGTACTGAAGTGGGAATGACTGAACCCCTTAGCGTTCTGCCTTTGTTCTCGACAGTTTTCACAGAAAGCCCAATTTTTGCTTCGTCCAACTGAAATCAGACTTTTCAAATGCGTGTATACACCTCAGCCCGACTTAAATTGAACTAAACTGTAGTTGTAGCGGTTGGACTAAGCTACCCTGATAATGTGATTGGAAAATGTAATTTCTCTGCATGTGAGCAACAGTTGGGAGACGCCGAGCTATTGGCAGCCTCCTTTGGGAAGTGATGAGACTGGAAGTGGGAACAACAGCAGACGGAGCAGCAGCGACGAGTGTAACTCAAACAGTGCAGTACTCCCTAAATGTTGTCTGCTGCAGCGTTGCTGTCGTCCGTTTCTTTGCTCATCGTGCACACCCTGCTGTTACTCCGACTGCTTCACTGACTTAAGCATTTGTTTGCCATCTTAGTGACTCTGAGGGGAGAATGTCAGCATGAAAAGGCGCGCGTCGCCCCCTAGTGTGGCAGAGTTGAATGTACTTCATTCAATAATTAGATTTTTGGGTTAAATATAAACTGGGACTCTACTCTCAACTCTGGCTAAACTTTTAATCTGATTACTACCAAAAGCTTGATTTAGATGTGATTTAGAGTTGTAACAAGTTAGTTGGGGATTAAGTGATTCAGCTATTAGGATGATAAATGACGAGGCATGGGCCGGTATAAGGTGTAAGAGTTTTCTTTCCCAGTCATTCCTCAACTCCAAATGGTTCAACGACAGCTTCAATTTCAATCTGGTTATGTGTTTTGTTGGCCATTTCGGTCTAAAATTGCAGGAATGTTAAAGGGTTCATTAAGAAACTAAAGGAAATGTTGTTTAACATTGATTTATTGGAGAGATCAGGATGAAGATGTGTTTTGGTGTTTCTTTCGTGTCTATTCTTAGGCTGACATGTGGAAGAAGTGCCTGGATTGCATCGACGAGCTGCTGGACATTCTGTTTGACAACAACAACATCTTCATTGGGGAGAACATCGCTGAGGACAGCGAGAATCTAAACATCTCGGACCAGGTAGTCTGTCCTCTTCTCCTTCGTCTGTTCTGTTTGGTAGACATTTTGTGACAGTGTGACTTGTTAGAGGGATGTATGAAAAGCAAACGGCTTTCTGTGTGCGTTCATCAGCCTTTCAGGGTGCGTGGGTGCGTCCTGACGCTGGTGGAGAGGATGGACGAAGAGTTCACCAAGATCATGCAGAACACTGACCCTCATTCTCAAGGTACAGAACTGGCTGAGAAACAGAGCTATTTCACTGTTTTCTCATAGATTTACTTCTTTCTTTCTTTCTGTTAGTCTCTTTTTCTTTTCTGTTTGAGTAGAAAATATAACAGTGCTAATTGATAAATTACTGGCCTTTCAGCTTATCAAGAGTGCATTAAGAGCAACATTGCTATTGGAATATGAATATATTTCTGAATGGATGAGCTGGATGTTTCTTATAATCTCTGGGATTAAAAAAGTACTTTAAACAATTCAGAACCTTTTTATATATGATTGTGTTAATTTGAGTTGAATGTTTCTATAGACCACTATTAAGTGAGTAAATAAGTTTTAATAATCTTTTTTCGTTTATAGTTGTCATTTTATTTGTTTTCCTTTCCGTCTTTTTCTCTTCTTTCTTGCTTTTTCTTTCTTTTTCGTCAGATTTTGATACTTAATTTATGCGTTGATTTTTATACAATTTTTTTTTTAAGAGTCAAAAATCATCTTTCCCTCTCTGTTTGCTTGCTCAGAATATGTTGATAACCTTAAAGACGAAGGCCGGGTTTGTGGCATCATCGACCGGCTGCTCACTTACTTGGAGAACAAAGGCGCCACAGAAGAGGTCTGCCGTGTCTACCTGCGAAGAATCATGCACACTTACTATAAGTTCGACTACAAAGCCCACCGCCGCAGCTTAGGCCTCCAGGGGGAAACCAAGGTGAGAAGAAAAGCTGATGTTGGAGAGGAGGAATCGTCTGTTCTTCTGAACGGAGTAACGTCTGAGCCGTCTGTGTGTGTGTGTGTGTAGTCGGAGCAGGACCAGGAGGAGAGCGAAGGGGAGGACAGCGCTGTGATCATGGACCGTCTCTGCAAGTTCATCTACGCAAAGGATCGCACCGACCGTATCCGAACCTGCGCCATCCTGTGCCACATCTACCACCACGCGCTCCACTCCCGCTGGTACCAGGCCCGTGACCTGATGCTGATGAGCCACCTGCAGGACAACATCCAACATGCTGACCCACCCGTGCAGGTTGGTCTGTTTAGGACCTCAAACAATAAATATTAAAGTACTTCAAAGTAGAACGTTGATAACGTTTTATATTTTGGTTCCTCTTCCCCACAAAGATCCTGTACAACAGAACCATGGTCCAGCTCGGCATCTGTGCTTTCAGGCAGGGTATGATTAAAGACGCCCACAATGCCCTGTTAGACATTCAGTCATCTGGCCGTGCTAAGGAGCTCCTGGGTCAGGGTCTGCTGATGAGGAACATGCAAGAGAGGAACGCCGAGCAGGAGAAGATCGAGAAGAGAAGACAAGTACGTGAAAGCGAGTTCTTAACTTGTCTGTTCTCACAAACCCAAAGAAACGACTGCATAACTTGTACGGTTTATTGCTTTTGAAAACTGTTTGAAACTATTGATTCAAGCATATCTGCAAACTTGTCGCTTTTCTGTTTTTGAAACAGGGGGGCGGTCTGTTTCTGTCAGTCTCTTGAAAGAACCAGTCCGTACAGAAAGAAGGGGTTTTCACCATTGCTGGGCGATATGGCTAAATTTTTATATCCCTATAACGATGAACTTCACGATATAGCAATATTTTAATTTACTTTATTTAATGAATGGCTTATAAAAATGTACAACATGGAAATGCAGTTTAAAATGATGGATGACAATACCGCCACCCAGACTCATCTTTAAGTGATCTCCTTCCATGTTATCAGTGATCTTTTTGAACACTCTGCCTTTAAATTAAACATATTATTTGAAAAGCATCCAAATTTTACAACGATACCTGCTATCACTCATTTTCTTAACTTTACAGCACGTTTTGACAGTATTTTTTTTTTTTCTCTCTCCTCATGCACCCTCTTGTTTTTATTTGTTTCACTATCTGCGTGTCACCTATGTAAAAGACTGGTGTTACGTCTATGTGTTCCCTCATCAAGATGTGTTCCGACTCCACCTACACAGGCGGCTGCAGCTTTTAAATGTTAAACAGGTGGATCACGTCAGGTTTAGGCGCTAGTTCCCGAATAGTAGGATTAGGAAAATAGTCAAGTTATGGTTATCGATTCTGTTTGGACCGACGCAGATCAGACAACAGTTGTTTGTAAAGTTTACAAGTTCCCGGTCCGACCAACAGACACCAACACTACAGATTTATTTTATCAGCACTCAAGAACCATAACAACGAATACAGAGAGAGTCAATGAACATCAGCAGGCCGAAATGTTTTTTGTTGTTGTTGTTTTTTTTAATTCCGCTCCCACTGACTTTATGACCATCACCGCGCCCTCCCACTGTCCTTCTCTTTTAATTCCCGTTGCTCCTGCAATATCTGTGTCCAAACCCGTCCCCTCCCACCTCTTCATAGGTTCATAGGCCTGGGTGATGTTGCTATTATATGTGGCAATATCCCATTCAAATTTGACAAACTTATAATATATATATATATACTTATAACTAAAATGCCTGAGGCACATAAAAAAAACAACCCTGCCTACATTAATACATTGACTGTTAACCAGGGGTCAGTTCTGCACATGACCTGCAGTTATTTTCTAGATCCGTTTTTAGTTTTGTTTAATACGTTTTTTTTGCTTTTATTTTCATTTACTACTATATCAGAGCACTAATTAATGTTAAAATCGCAACATTTCTCCGGGGGAGGATTCCCCCACTCTGCAAAAGGCCTTTATCAGTCACCTTTTTTTTTTACGCCTTGAGTTTGCAGGTATGTACAAGGGTTGTGACTGTAAATTTGTTTGGATTTTTCGGTGTGCACGTGTGCCGCACATATCCAGCTGTCTTCTGCTTGAACACATGCTGAACGTTTATGTGCAGAGTACAGTGCAACATTCCAACTTTTAAAAAGTGACACCAAAAGGGAAAGGACTCCCAGCTATCACTAAACTGCTGTTTGGGAACCTTAAAGAGTGACTCATCCCAAAATAAAAGATTTTTGTTGATAAACTGTATAATTGAGTCCATAATACATCTACATTTCCCGTAATTATTTTATGAATTTTAGTGAAACCAAAAACCATTAGTTTAGTGCCCCAAGTGTTTAACAAATACATTGCACTGCAATTCAAATCCTGCCTTGCTAACGGCTAATCTGGGGTTATTGACGTAGGCTTGGAATAGTGACGACAGCAGTCCGGCTGTGGTGGGGTATATAACATAAGCGGTCTGGGTCACACCTCCATAGTGAAGTGCCATGAACTGCCTGCAGCTCAATCGGCTCATAACCTGGGTGCTCCGTTATGCAGCTGGTTATCCCTACTTGCTGATATTTGCTCAATACCTATGACAAAGGGAATAACTGATATATCAGTAAATGGAAAATAAAATCTACGATAAGAGTTCATTTTTAATGCAATAATTGTGATGATGTGTTTTTTTGCATATTCCTGTATGTTTCTCATCATGCTTGGATACATCCGTCTGCAACACACATTGTCTGTTGCGGACAATGACGTACAGTGGCTACAGGTGCTCCGGTCGAGGCAGAGTCACGAAATTACTTGAGCTAATCTATATTTAGCATTAGATGTAGCCAACAACAATGTACGGCACTCATTCTGTGCGGCGTTTCTGCTACAGGCTCGGCATCTGCTGCTGCCCCAGGCAGAGAACGAGACAACGGATCGTAACGATATGGCGCCGCTCCCTCCTCCACAGAACTTATCTCCCTGTCCTCTGTTCCCTTTGGAGAAGGAATTTGAGGAAAAATTAATGGTTTCTCGTGCGGGTGTTGGTTATTATTGTGTGTATAAGAATGCAGTCAGCCAATTCTATGTCCATTGTGTGCATGTTCAGTTGTGGGTGGTTGTGATTGTGTTTATTTTCGGGAGTCTGTATTCCTACATTCCTATAACATTAGCTCACCTTTTAAGCCATTCTGGACCGAAAGTGAACCAACTGAAATTATGCTCTGAGAAAATAAGCATTATTTTCCATTCAAAGTAATCAAATTAAAAATCAGCATTCTCCAAAATACACTTAGTGTATACACTAGTCTTTGGTTTTTCACTGTCATTCAAATGCATGAACTCAAAACTTTTCTTATACTTTTCATTGTATTTGCCTCAGTGTGACCGATGGGATCTTTGTCTCCTGTTAGTCACTGAAAAAAAAAATCTGCCAGCTATGAACACGCTGCACATTGTTCATCTGTAGAGCTACAGTTGGGCTCACGTTTTGTAAATATCAGCTGCGCTCCAGCTCGGAGACGACGCATCGGGCAGCAGCTGAAAAGAGGACGTTGCTGCTGACAGAATATATGACAACATAGACGCTCCTCTCAGTATTAAAGTGCAAAATATTTTCTGTTTTTTGTAAAATGTTCTCTGTATGGCCGAAGTACTACATAAAAATGTCGAAGAAGTTGGACATTTATGTTTTCTCATTTAGTTATGAGTAGTTATCCATTTGTCACATTTCACATAGCAATGAATTTATGGTGAATCGGTCTAACGCTACTTAATTGACCGATACTTATACTGATATGTCATACATCTGAGTCCCAATGGAATAAAAGAAGAGAATATAATTAGTGAACTGGCCCTTTATCACTCTGGAGTAAATTAGCTTGGATATAGTGTTTGACCTGTGAATATCAATGAAGCACAATGATAGAATAAGATATGACTTCTACGACTGATTGGAAACCTTGTTAAGCCTTCCATTTGAGGAAACTTTGAGTTATGGAATCAACAGACTTGCTCTTTGTTAACATGTCATGTGACTCCGAGATCCTTTCGTCCGGTTGTAGGTTCCATTCCACATGCACATCAACCTGGAGCTGCTGGAGTGCGTGTACCTGGTGTCTGCCATGCTGTTGGAAATCCCCTACATGGCCGCCCACGAGTTTGACGCCCGCCGCAGGATGATCAGCAAGCAGTTCCATCACCAGCTCCGAGTGGGAGAGAGACAGCCGCTGCTGGGTACAAAGCAGTCCTCTAAACCCAGAATCAGAGTTTTTATCTCAGAGCGGGAACAGAAGATGCATGTTTCCTTTTCTTTTGACCCCCAGGACCCCCAGAGAGCATGAGGGAACACGTGGTAGCGGCCAGCAAGGCCATGAAGATGGGCGACTGGCGCACCTGCCACTCGTTCATCATCAACGAGAAGATGAACAGTAAAGTGTGGGACCTTTTCCCTGAGACGCAGCGAGTACGGGAGATGCTTGTCAGGTAACTCTTCCCTTCTAGTTGGGGGGGTGGGGGGGTGTTAAATGTCCGTTTTCAGCTGCAGCTTCAACTGTCTTCCAACGCTTTACAGGAAGATCCAGGAGGAGTCCCTCAGGACGTACCTGTTCACCTACAGCAGTGTGTATGACTCCATCAGGTAAACATGTCACGTGTTCAACCGAAGAAAAAGACAATTCTGTCAAATTCACACAAAGTAAAGATCAGTTTAGTTTTTCTAAAGTACACAGTCCATATCTTATATGCACAGATGGCAGAGGTGACATTTTTCATCTGAACGCAATAAAAGACATGGGTCAGATTTATTCTTAAAGATGGGGGGGGGCAGCCACAGGCGACCAAAGGGCTTTACGTGTTAACAGTCCAACAAAGATGTTCTGCTTAGCCAGAATTTAACGGCCCAAAAAATATTTTAAGCAGAAGCTTAAATAAAAAAGCAGTTTGAGGCTTAAGTAAAATGCAGGATTGTACCAGCTGTGGTTCTGGAGAACTTGTTGCACAAATTCCAAAAGCTTTTTTGGCCGTTGTGCTCAGTTTGTTGATTATTCACTCCAGCTGTTGGGGCGGTTGGCAGCTGAACAGGGATGCATAGTTCACACTCTGTAGCTTTACAGTGTTGACCTTAATCACTATGATGCCGTTTCCACTGCAGGAAATGTTTTGTTGTGAAAAACGTAGCCTATCAGCCAGCTGGCCATCAGTGTGCAGCATTAGGTGCTGGAGTTCAATCAGTGAAAACCGCTCACTCTGTCCTGCATTTAATCTGTGCATGTCGATCATATAATCAATAACAATCCTCTGGATTCTAACTGCACCTGATGCATGCTAAACCCCAAGGCGTAAAAGAGTCAGATAAATGTGGATTAGTCCTAATATTGATTAAATATCTTTCCAGATATCTTCCTGCCTTTATCAATAACTAGATTAGATTCACCCAGTATCATTTTACCCTCTCCCCATAGCTCATTTTGTTATGAACTGTGCCCTCATCTTACAGAAAGTCAACTGACACCATACACTAGTGAGTTTTTATGAAACAAATGAATCTGGTAAATCTGTCAGGGGAAACTGTCTAATTGGTTTGCCCCATTGCAAAATATTAGTGGTAAGGTATTACCCAAGCTGTTGTGTGAATAAAAAGACATTTGAATGTTTATTTTAATGTGGAAAAACTGACCTAGTTTGGTTTGTCTGTGACCTGCAGCATGCAGACGCTCTCTGAGATGTTTGAGCTGGAGATCCCGACCGTTCATAGTATTATCAGCAAGATGATCATCAATGAGGAGCTGATGGTAAGCTTTGTAACCACGAAGAAAGAGCTCTTGGTACATAACCGACAAATTGCACACATTACCTAAGGATGGTGAAAATGAAGAGTTTTTGCCCCTTTCCTGACAGGCGTCACTTGACCAGCCCACACAGACCGTGGTGATGCACCGCACCGAGCCCACCTCCCTGCAGAACATGGCTCTGCAGCTGGCGGAGAAACTGGGCAGCTTGGTGGAGAACAACGAGCGCATCTTCGACCTCAAACAGGGCGTCTACGGGGGCTACTTCAACAGAGGTGAGCACGGATAACGGATGAACTGTGTTCTATCGTAGAGGTAGAGGCGAGAGTCGCCATCTTTAAGTAGAACTTGTGTATAAGGAGGAGCATCCTGTTGACTTTGGATCTTATTCTATCAAGAAGGGGAACAGAGCAGCTTAGTTCTCTAGTCACATTAACGTAATTTTGTTCCTGTTTTAAGTGGATAACCATTGTGGTTCTTTTTATGGTGTTTATTAAGAAAAACAGCCTTAAAATAAAATTGAACTTGCATGTTTTGGATTTTCAGATCAAAAAGGTGGATATCAGCAGAAGCAGTCGTACCAGAGAGGTATGTTAAAAAAAAAAAAAGTTAATTTCTACATATAGAATTACAATTAACCCAAACAATATGGCAGTTATTATATTTGCTGATTATAAGTCGGTATTTATATTTGATGAAATGTTGATTGTGTTTTCTAATTTTGACCTTTGTTTTATTTCTTCCATGGGAACAGATCAGAAAGGAGGTTACCAGCAGAACAAGGGGGGCTACCAGCGAGGAGGATACAGGAATCAAAACCAAAGCAACTACTGAACTTGGAAATGATGATTTTCTCTCTGTGTACCTGGAGTTATTTTCATTCCTTAACACCAACAGTAACCTGAGCTCAGACAGGTCCTGCTGTCCACTAAAAAAGTGGCTTCAGCTCATCCTGAATGCGCTGCAACTTCATCCCAACTATGAAACGTTTCAACTTCACCAGCTCAGTTTAGTATTAAACCCTGAAGATTTCCTCCTCCATAGCAAAGCAGTGTGGTCAGTCGGAACATGTCAACTATTATTTACTTCAGAAAACAATAAAGAAGGAAAAAAAATGTCTTGGGTTTTTTTATTCGGGAAGGGAAAGAAATGGTGTTTAATCTTCATGAACAAAATCCAGCATCTTAAACATGGAGATCTACATCTACATTATTTTTATTTTTCAAAGAACCTGACAGAAAAATAAATTGCTAATTATAAGGGTTGCATACTTTACTTAAAAAAACACTTATCTTTTGTCATTTTATTTAAATTAAGGTTGTGGTTATCAATTATTTTCCTATTTTATTTTCTAAGATATGTACATTTTTCTGCTAAATAGTTGGATTTATAAATCAAATTTCTTTAATTTATCCCAAAAAAAGTTTTGCTTTTTTATGGAAGAGAATTCGGGACTTTGCAAGTCAGAATTCTGACTTCATCAGTAAGAAATATATCAGAATTTGAAATAAAACTAAGACTCAATGCCTTCAGAATTGTGATGAATTTGTTTAAAGCCAAATGTCCACTAATGTCTGATATTAAAGTCAAAATCCAGACTTTTCAAAATTCTTAGATTAATTAAAATACTGACTTCTCATAAATCAGATTTCTGAGATTATAGTAAATTTCTATATTTTTAAAAATTCAGAATAGTTATGTTTAGAGTCAAAATCTTTTTTTTTTCAGGCAAAATTCAGAATTCTGATGTAAAAGTTCAAACTCAAATTTTCACACCTTTTATATAACAAGAAAGAAGCTGATTTGGTTACGAATCAAAATTTTTTGGTATTTTCTATTATTCATTTATTCACTTCATACTTTTTAAACAAGATCATATACAAAACTAAAACATAAAGAGTGTTAAATGGTCCAAATCTTCAAAATGATCAAAACTGCTTACTGTTTTAGACTTGAAAAACACAGAACATCAAATTGTATTACACACCTAAATATTAATAGCTCTATGTTAAACTTTATTCTAGGCAACTCTCAAAGTTTGCTGCTAATCTCTATTTTAATCTGTACAGTTTAAGATATAATGTCTCAGATTGTGTAACTAAAGATAACATCACTATCAATATTCTAGTAACCCGTTATCGAACATAGAGCTAATTTGTATTAGCATTCACATTATTACACCTGAATACACTAACTAATTTACTGGAAAACTAAAATGAATAAATGAATTCATTACAAATGGAATAAGGCCAATGAGGAAAAATGATTTTTGCACAGTTTGGAAACGTCTTACATTTGTAGTTTAATTATTATTACTGATTAAGCTGGAGTGAAGAAGTGGTGAGTAAAAATGACCAGAAATCACCCAACAAGAAAAGAGGAGAATGAGAAGTTAACTCCAACTGAAGTTCAAATCAAACTAGACAAATTATACCAACACAAATCTGAGTGTTTCCTTATTAGATTCAGGGGGGGAAATGGTTGGAGGAGAGGGATCAAAACTCCTCACTCTTTTTGACTTGAAAAAAAACGATCAACATCTAATTTTATTACTCACCTAAATATAAATAGCTATATGTTAAACTTTATTCAAGGCAACTCAAAGTTTGCTGCTAATCGCTATTGTAATCTGTACAGTTTAAGATATAATGGAAAAAATTATTCATGATTTCTCAACGATGTCCAAAGTGTAAAAAAATTTGACGCAAAAGAGAGGAGCCATTCAATATCCCTCTCACACTGGAGGAAATAAATCTGCTCCAACGGGAAACAAATCTCCCAGCAGAATTTATCTGCAGAATTTTACCTCTGATCACCTGGCCCCATTCTTATTGCAGGTCTTTCTAGCAAATATAGAGAATAATATTCTTCCCAGAACCACCCAACCCCAACTGGGAATAAGGGTTAGAAAATGCATAAATAACAATGAAGATTGTTTATATATTTGTAAGGCTGATGTCTGCGATAAAGGCTTGAGCCAGTAGCAGTGCCTGGCTCAAATCCAAGTGCAGTGTAATGTTTTAATCTTTTAATATAGGTTATTAGCAAAAAAAAAGTTGATGATGAACTCAGGCATATGGTTATTTTTTATTAAGGCAACGTCATTTCTTTTGCTGATGCAGCTTTTATCCTTTTTTTTCCTGGTAAGCCAACATTAGCACTTCCAACTCCGCTTCTTTGAAGTCTGCTGCCCTTTTCTCCTCTTCAGTTTCCATTGGGACTTGAGAATTCCATGATCCATTTGTGTATTCAGGGTGCGTGCTCATTACCTCTGGTTTATCAGGAGAAGATTGTTTAGGCTGGTTCTTATCGGGTGTTCTGGAACAGACACACTCAGGCTAAGCAGGTTTGGGTTGTTTAACTCTCAGATCAGAGTTTACCACATGGTAAGTTAACCAAGCTTTCTGAAACAGGCCCCTGGTTACAGCTTATGGTTTTCCTTGTTTCTGAGTGTGAGGTGTTTCCCCAGCAGCAGCAGGGGAATCTTATCTATCTTTGGTCTCTGTGCAGATCATCTGTTATCAGATGCCACCCCTCAGTCTCAGCCCCATTCTGTGTCTAAGCTCCTGCCTCAACAGGTCCCTTTCTTTGCGGATGCCCTGTAAGACGGTGCGGTTCTCCTGGGCCCGGCGCACCAGGTAGGGGATGGTGTCGTCCACTGAGCCGTACGGCACCGACTTGTAAACCGAATAACCCTCCTTTGCTGGGGTAAAAGAAACAAAAAATAGTAAAAACATGACAAACATTAGAAATCGTGACTGCTTATGACGGTTGAGGTAGAACATTTGTTTGCCACATGGGGGTGGCTAGCGTGACGTCACAACATCCCATCCGTGTCCAACCTGCCGATGCTCCTAATGTAAAAATGTTGGCAGTAGCCAAGAAACCAATCACTTTTTATCAGCATAATTATAGCATTATTATCACATAATGCATCACTGCGTGCAGGCAGTGATGTTTGTGTAGCCATCACTCCAAAAATGTAGGACTTTCTGCTGGAGGTGACAGTCTTTGAAGCTAATGTTGGTCTTGTATCGCAGGACAGTAATTACATTTTGTTGTGAACACTGCTGACTTTTAATTTCCTAAATTACAACTTCACTTCTCCTGAATAAGGCTACGGTATTTTCATAAATGTGTTTAATTGAATAAAATATGACTTTATAATTAACTAGCTACTCAATTTACATAAATAAATTTAAAAAACCTCATAATTACATCAAACTAGTAAATAACTGACATCTTTATTCTCGTAAATATTTAATCTATTTTATCTTATGTGGCAACAGGTAACATTATCTTAGCTAACGTTTAGTGCTAATACTGCCGCTAGCCCACACTTAAATTTATTTTTTGTGATTAGATATCCAGTTTATCTGAAGGAAATTTCAATCGAACGCAACTGGACTTGGTAATTTGTCTTGGAAGACGTTTCACCTCTTATCCAAGAGGCTTCATCAGTTCATGCTCGCCGCTGACCAGGTTGGGACTGGTCCAACCCTCTTGGATAAGAGGTGAAACGTCTTCCAGGACAAATTACCAAGTCCAGTTGCGTTCGATTGAATTTTCCTTGAGATAACCATGACCTGGATGAATGAGGACATTCACAGGCTGATATCCAGTTTAGTTTTCTTCTTTTGGTCCAAAGTGGAAGTAAAGTATCGCTTTTATTGGCATCATTTCTGTTATTATAACACGGACACAGCACTGCACCTTTGCAACCGCGAATTATCTTTGGACACGGAAGTAGCTATGTTGACATAGAAACTAACCATCTCCATTAGTGCTGTAATGAAAAAATCCCAAAAACCCTGGTTCTCTTCGCTTTAGGTGCCTTTCTGCAGTTGTATAACTGACTTAGAAAAAAACGGATGATCTACAGACTTCTGCAGGACTTGATGGGCTGCAATCATCGGAACCAGATATTCTAGAGCAAAAACACGTCCGATGCATGTAGAGGCCAGAGGACCAGGGTTGGGGACCATTACCATGTAGTGACGTGTGATCAGAGGAGGCATCTGTTATGTGACAAGTAAAATGTTGAAAATAGGAAATAGAAAACCAATGTTTAAACCTATCTGTAATATGCATTTATTTTCTACACTGTTTCAAAATTTTTATGGTCAAAATCCCAATTTATATTGTTAAATAAAAAAGCTGAAATGGAAGGTTGTTTTTTCTGGTTTAACATCTCTGATTCTAGAAGAGTCGGCCTCAACAGTCATGAACCTCTCCGCACGTCACTGCTGCAATGTTGATGTCAGAAATATGAGAGTTAATCTCACCCAATGTCAGGGAGACGTGATCACACATCCCCAGCAGCTGGCCGAAACACACCGAGCCTCCATCTTTGTCTATCCCCAGCTCCTCCATCCTAGAGTACAATGACCAAATATTTATCTTATAGGTTGTTCAACACTCAGTTGTTAAAAAATAAAGACATCCTACTGCAGCCTGGGTGTTCTAGCATTTTGGACGTATGGATATATCTGTCCTTCATTGTGATGTCAGATTGAGTTCCATGAAACTGACATTTATTTATTTCAGGAGTGTGCACCTTTGCAAACATGCAGGACCCTTAAGGACTGACTGGTTTATTTAAATAAATGTACAGGTCAAATAATCTTCTTTAAAATAAGTTCTGATGTCTCTTTTGTTTGTTTGTTTTCTGTGTTCTTACCCTTTTGCCGCTCGTCTTACAGACTCCTCATTGTGAGTGGCCACGATGATCCTGTAGCGGTCTGGTTTCTGTGATATGGTCTGCAGCATCACATCCAGGCAGCTGTTATAGCTGTTGTCACAAGATAGTGAAATGTGATGTTTTACACTCTCTTGTAAAGGCCTTTTAAAGGGAAAGTTCTGTTGTTTTTTAAAAAACTGGACCATATTTTTAGCAAATGCTAAGTTCATTTATTCATCCAGACAAGTTTGGAGTCCTTCAGGAGGAGTTTATGTCCATTCATGACAAGCTTATATCTCTATGGGAGTCAATGGGAGATGATGTTTGCTGCCTGTAATAAGGCATTATCTGTCCCAAAATTCCCTCAGTTAACAAGTGTTTTTTATTAAATGTTAGTACAGTGGAACACTGCACCAGCTCTATACTGTCAGCAGGGTCCTGGAGGGTTCATGGGAGTTCACCAAACCGGTCTACATGTGTTTAATGGACTTGGAGAAGGCTTTGGACCGTGTCCCTCAGGGAATCCTGTGGGGGGTGCTCCGGGAGTATGGGGTACCAGGCCCTTTGATAAGGGCTGTTAGGTGCCTGTATGACCGGTGTCAGAGTTTGGTTCGCAATGCCGGCAGTGAGTCGGATTCGTTTCCAGTGAGAGTTGGACTCCGCCAAGGTTGCCCTTTGTTCATAACATTGATGGACAGGATTTCTAGGCGCAGCCAAGGTGTTGAGGGGATCTGTTTTGGTGACCTCAGGATCGGGTCGCTGCTTTTCACAGATGATGTGGTCCTGTTGGCTACACCGGAACGTGATCTACGGCTCTCGCAGGAGCGGTTCGTGGCCAAGTTTGAAGCGGCTGGGATGAATGAAAATCCGAGACCTTGGTCTTGAGCCGGAAAAGGGTAGGGTGCCTTCTTCGGGTCGGGGATGAGGTCCTTCCTCAAGAGGAGGAGTTTACGTATCTGGGGGTCTTGTTCACGAATGAGGGAAAAATGGAGCGGGAGATCGATAGACAGATTGGTAAGGCGTATGCAGTTATGCGGGCGCTGTACCGGTCTGTCATGGTGAAGAGATAGCTGAGCCGAAAGGCAAAGCTCTCGATTTACCGGACGATCTACGTTCCTACCCTCATCTATGGTCATGAACTCTGGGTGGTGACCGGAAGAACGAGATCGCAGATACAGGCGGCGGAAATTAGTTTCCTCCGCAGGGTGGCTGGGCTCTCCCTTAGAGATAGGGTGAGAAGCTCAGTCATCCGGAGGGGGCTCAGAGTAGAGCCGCTGCTCCTCCACATCGAGAGGAGCCAGTTGAGGTCCAGCCTTCAAATCCCAGGTTAGTATAAGTTGGATTCGGTTACATTAAATGATTGTAAAAACCCCAGAAGCTAGTACCTTAGCACAGCCGAAATGTTCTGAACTCACAGGGGGATATCTCTAACTATTCATAAAAAACATTGGTTAAATAAAGGAGTTTTGCAGCAGATACTACCTTTTTACAGGAGGCAAAGCTCCTGCCCTAATTGACTCCCATTAAATGGCTGTACACTGATCAGAATGGATTAAAAAAACCTCTCTTGAAGGGCTCCAAGTAGCTCCAAATTTGTCTGGGTGAGTAAATGATTGTATTATTTACTAAAGATAGGCTCCAGGTAAAAAAAAAAAAAACAACAAACAAACTTTTCCTTTAATTATTGAAGTGTTTGACTTCCAAATGGAAGGGGAGCAGTTTTTCTCATGATGGCGACCTTTTACAGGTGAAACTTGAGAAATGATGTGTGTAGGTATGTGTGTGTTTTTGTTGGAAAAAGTGCTCGCTATGTTTGCAGTTAAAATTGTATCCGTGATTGGTAATTATTAGAATCACAATACTCTTAGCTTTCTAATGATATACAGGATGTGTAAGTTCATAGAAGTGAGTAGTCAGAATATCGGTGGATTTAAATGAGGAAGTTGGTGGGGCGTTGTTACGGGCCATCGTAACGCTTACGCATAGCAACCATCGTCTTCTCTACTCCTCAAAGTCTGAGTGGGCGGTTGGAGCAGAGCAGGAGTTTGTGACCCGCATAGTGGAGCTGCTACGTCACAAAAGCAGCCTGTTTTAGACGACATTTGAGTGTCTGCTACAGTTCTGTTTCAGACTCCATCCTAGTCAATGTGGTAAGGCCAGTTGTTGGTTTCCAGCCACCTACAGACACCACAAGGAACAAAGGCTGATAATGCTAATAGAAGTTGTGATGAAAACTGTGTGTGAAAAATATAAGTAAGGATGGAAATTTTTAAGGTTTTGAGCAAGAGACATGTTGTATTGTAGACATAAGACTTTTTGTGGAATAGCTATTTTATCGGATGACATTAATTGGACCCTTGTGGATGAAAAAAGTGGATCAGGACTGAATGGTTGGTCTGTTCTACACCAACGGCAAGAAAGTTTATTTTGAACAATTAATTGCATATGCAATAATATCGCACTACGACAAAATCAGATTTTCTAATCGCAACGGCTGCAATTTGAGTGGCATGAGTTCTGGGAAATTCACATGACTTATGAGCAGCTCTAATAATGCAGATAAAACAAAAAATACATGAGAAAACTACCTATAGCATTCAGACTGACCTAACAGTAACAGCACACTTCTTCTTCCTCTTTGTGTTTAATGGCAACCCAAAAACAAAAATTGGTGTATTATAGCCACTAACTGCTATGGAGTCTGGACAAGAATGTCACTCTATGTTGTACTTGCTGGTTTTCTTGGATCCATGCATTGCACGGTTGCAACATAACTTACACGGGCATTGTAATCTGTTTTGGGGGTCCAGTTGCTTGAATCTCCAATGTTATTTAGTGCATTAAGGTCAGTCCAATCTATCATTCTGATCAAATGTTTGCTTACATGCAGTTCAGTAATGTGCATCTCTTGAAATATAACAATTATTACTTTCAGGCAATAATTTGTGATTATCATTTTGACACTGAGATGACAATTATAAAGCTGTAGCTTTAATGCTGTTTGTTGCTGTGTATCCTACCTCTTGTTGGTCTCCTCCCAGCTCGGGTGAATGGGGTCCACTCGGCCCTCCTTCTCTGCCAGCTTTCTTTCCTTGTCCATGTAGGCGCCCCGTACCAGCTTGACTCCCAAACAGAAGCCTTCAACCTGTGACAGATGCAGAGCCGCTAACAGCAGAGATCTGGACTCCTAATGGACAGATGGGACACCTATCAATTACCATCTCTGCGTGTAAAGAGTAGAAATGTGACAATGTTTGTAGAAGTTATTGAACCACAAATAATGACAGCTGCCTTCAGATAACCCTGATATGTGTTCCAGATCCAGACGCCATCTTTGTTATACTTCTTCATCAGTGCCATCGTGACCAAAGTGAGAGCAGGGTTCATGTAGGTGTATTCTGCATCGACCAGCACTCTGACTTTGTTAACGCTCGCCTGAAAATATAATAAATATTTTACTGTAAATCTGCATCAAATTTTGATTGCAGACGTTTCAGTGAAATAAAGTGAAATCTTAAATATGGCTTGCCATTTTAACTCTTATTCATTACATCATCCACCTCCTGACAGGATACTTTTTAAATTCATAGTTTCCCGTCTTTGAAAGAAGAACTAAATGTGGACCTTTCTCAATTTGTCGATTTTGTGCATTTTTTTAATCAATAGTGGACAAAATTGCAGTTTATGATGTCCTCCTTTTTCCCAGTGTCCCGAATTGTAAAAACAAATGCGGTACAACAAAAATCTGTTTATAAAAAAGTTCTATTTTAAATTTATTCAGGGAAAATGTCTCTAAGTGAAGTGGTCAGCATTCAGCAAGACTCTGTCAGGCAGCTTTTCTGATCTTCAGCGGGAGGAAATCCCTGAATGCGCCCCCCTTGCATCAGTGGTTTAGTTGCAGCGATATGCTACAACCAGTCTGTGTACGGTGCAGTCACAGATGTGCTCCATGCTTCTCAACTCTAGAACCCGCTGTCTGCTCCTACGTAGCGTGATGTTTGGGTTCGTTGTCCTGGTCTGAAATTATGCTGAGATGCTCTCATGGGAATCCTTTTTTGATTATTTATTTCAAGTCTGAGCGTAAAGTTGAAAATGGCAGCACATTTGGAATGAGTGATCAGGTGGAGTGAATTGCAATCTGTCATTTTCAGCCAACAGTCAAATAGTCAAATACAGGAAATATTTAGATAACGCCTGACAAAAAATATTTTTTATCATGGATACACCATGCACCCATCCCCATTTGACAAGGACTATGAAAATAAGTTATAGAACACTTGAGGTCACTGGCTAAATGGTATTTTTGTTCTGTTGCAACACGCCATATCGTCATACATACCACTGCCTCTAAATGCAATTTTAATCCCTAGATTTTAACCTTTCAAATAGATAAAGCTGAAAAAGTTACCTCTGCTATCTTGTTAAGTCTCTGCAGACCACACAGGAAATGAGCCGCCTCTTTTTCATCTAATCCAGGAAAGTTGATTGTCTAGAAACAGTGCAAATACCAGCTGTACTATACATAAAGAAAAGAACACACTGTTACATGGTGTTGCTCAGTGAATTGCTGGCTTACTTCTCCATCCATCGCTTGAACAAGGAGGCTCAGATCGTATTGTTTTTGTGCAATCAGGGTTGTGAGTTTTACCTTAGACAAAAGCAGTTTATTCTCAGCAAACAGAGGTGAGACACTTTCAGCAATGGATCAACATGACAGACACAGAGAGAGAGAGAGACAGACAGGTAGAAACAGAGTGCAGGTGGCCTGGGTCAGTCAGTGTTGAGGCGGCAGAAATAGCTTGGAGCAGCTGTTGACAACGCAAACACTAAAATGTACATTATATATTTTTTTCCCTTAGCTATATGTGTAAGTATTCAAGGCTATTATTGTGTTGGTGCTAAAATGTAGAATACATATACAGCTCAGGAACCAAAATATTGTGTTGAATGTCATTTTGATCAGAATCAGAATCAATTCAATCATTTGATGCAAATGAAGGAAGCTAAACAAATATTTAATGTTTGATATTCTTGCTTTGAAGGAGGGAGCCTTACACACAGCTCTGGGCTGAGCAGAGCAGTGATCTTCAGCTGCATCATCGGGTCTTTGCTCCAAGCGTTTGTGTGGGACATCCGCACACATTCCAGCATGGCCTCCATGTTGTCGTCATATCTCTTTTCTCTGGTGTGGATAACGCTTATTTAGAACTATGACACTCAACATACATACAAAATATTAAAGAAAATGTCCATCTATGTGTGCTTGTATGAGTATACTTGTTTATATGCCCTACTGAGGACCTGGTGGTATTTTTACCAACCTTAGACCTTACGGGGACCAAAGCCTGGTTCTATTGCTGTAGACTGCCTTATTAAAGTTTAGGGATTACGTTCAGAGGTTTGTTGTGAATCAAATGTTGTAATTGGGTAGGTTTAGAAATACACTAATAATGTTTGGGGTTGGGCATTAAAAGGGTTTTAGAACAATATTTTTTGACCAATGGAAACTGTTCTTTCTTTATAGAGCATACAAAACTCTATTGGGGCTGAAAATGACCCAGAAGCCCTGACAAATAGCCAAATACAACTCCATAAAATATCCCTGCAATTGAAAGACCCCACTCATAAATATCAAATTGATTACTTGCTGATTGGAAGATTTATCCTGACCACTCTCTGACGATATGGTTAGTATTCCTTGAACCCAAAAATCCATTCTGCTGACGCTGAAGTGGGCAGGGACATGTAAATGAAAGCAGGTGGAACAGATGGCAGAGAATTTTTGGTATGCTACATTTAACACCTCAGACTCCCTAAATTAAACAAAAAAGTTACCTGATTAATGCAATTATTAAAATAAATCAAAGTTAAGAGTTAACATGAGTAAAAAAAAAAAAAAAACAGGAATCAGATATGGGAGTCTGGTTGGGGGGAGGTGGGTATAATTGAGATTATTATTTTAATTCTGTAGGTGAGGGAATGTGGTTTATGCGGGGTAATTGTTATGTGTAAAGCACTTTGAGAATTAACTTTGTATGAAAGGTGTTTTATAAATTAAGTTTGACTTGAAATATGGATTGCTACAACAGGAATTCACACAATTTTAACAATCTTTTAAATGCTACAGAAAAAAAAGTTTTAATAGTGTCCATTTTCGGTTGATGACATCAGAAGAAACACAATAATCGAGCTTTTTTGTTGGCATTAGAGTACAATGCTGAACACTTTTCTCAAAAAGATTCAGAGACATAAATTCTAGTATGTTCAGTCTTGTGTGTTTCAGCCAGAGTTTGACTTCAGCGGCAATGAGAATAATCTCATTAAGAACTTTAGCTAGTATGAATCTGCATATGTCCCTGTATGAAAAGTTCTAAATGGTTTCTGGGTACAGTTTCAGTTCTCACCATCTATGTTCATTTGATTGTTTCCTGCATGCAGAACCATGTTCAAACACAGCTCATTTTGCAGCAGCCTAATATAAACAAATACCCCTGAAAGAGGTATTTGATGGAAATTGTTTTTAGTTAAGAGGAAAGCCCTACAACAATCAGAAAAAAACGAATAGATCAAAATGAGATACTAAAAATACTGTATTATCCCTGGTATTTCAACACAGGCCTAGTGGAGAGGAGTAGCTCCTCTGAAGTATTGTATCCTTTCCATTTTAGAATTATGTACCACAAGTTAAGAGCATGAATACTTTTTACAGAGCACTGCAGTAAAAAAAAGGCGTACCCTATGCTCTCTCCGAGATCTTCTTCAATAGGCACCGCCAACATGGGTCTCAGTCCCAGTAAGCTCATCTTTGCCATGGACTGGGAGATCTCACTCTCGTTTTCTCCAGCCACAAACTGGGCATACACTGTGGGCCTTAGCAGTAAAGAGAACCCCCTTCTCCCCAGGAGGGAGCGTGTTACTGTCATCAGCTAAAGTGGGCGAGAAGAGGCGGGTTAAAGAACTGACAAGGAACAAGTGGCGATGAGTTGATACTCAAAAAGACGCCATGTTTTAGAGTTTGGATCATGAAGTTTGGCCTCACCTTTCCACAGTTGTTGACCAGCAGAGGGAAGGAGCACAGACGGAAGACACCAAGAGCACGGAGAAGCTCGCCCAGACTCTTCACCCTGAAGGCACTGGGATCCTGAAAGGCTAGGCTCACGGACAGAAGATCTGGCTGCTTGACCGCCGCCTTCCTGGAGGTGGCAGTACCCAGAAGCCTCCGAGACAAGAAGGACGAGCGGAGGTTGGAGCACAGCATTTTCCCAGAAGAAGCAAAGATCTGTTTTGGTTTCTTAGCTCGTGATGGGAACTATAGGCTATAAAAATCTGCGTAAGATTATGCTTTGCTTTCAGGCTGCAAATCTAAAGGGAGAAGAAAAAATATCTAAAGATGTCATTGCAGATTAATTAAAATTTTACAGATCTGATACCATAATTTATATGAGAGACCCAGAGAGCCATGTAGATAAAATATCAGCCAAACTACCTGCCCTTTGTACACGTATGGAGGGTTATTGGATCAACAAATTGATTTGATCCATACTCTTACTCCAGAGGCTTTTGCTTTATGTAAAAGAAGAATACAAACAATCTCCGAAACTATTTAGAGGGTTTTAAAACTGAAAGTAGTAATGAAAAAGGAAGCCTTACCCTCCGTCCCATAAATGCCACCAAAAACACCTCAGTGATGAAAGCAGGTAGCTGCAGTTTGGGGTCCGAGCGCAGGACTCAGGGGTTAATAAGTGACCGTTGCGACATTTGAGTAAACATCAATCTGACCCTTAGCATTGCCTCATAGATCTTCACTTGGTTTGCAGTCCGCTGACAAGAGACGCTAAATCGTTCATTTCTATTGTATGTTTCCACACATTATATAGATTCAGAAATTTCTTACAGCAGATTTTTTAATACTTCTGATTGTGTAAAACTATTATAGAACATAACCCAAATAACTCTCTGAAGCTTAAACAAAGAAGTAGATATATATATATAAATTAATTATTAATTATATTGATATTATAATTTTTCAATAATCTCATATTTGTTTCTTTTTCTGATATATGATATCTGGAATGTTTATCTTAAACTGGAACTGAAACCTTTGTTCTGGTTGGAATACTAGACAAACTTTTTAGCATCAGATACAAACTCACCTCTGCTTTCCAACAGACACGTAAGCAAACTGTGTCATAGAATCGTTTTACTCGCAAGCTCAGCAATGCGTTCCTTCAAGCGTTCCATGCATCTGATCCCAGGAGATCATGAAATCAAAAGAGAGCTTTCACTGCCTAACTTAGTGTAGTATACAAGGGGGGGAAATTATTCTATATTGATGAGGATCATAAATTCATCACCCATTCCCAAAATTGCATATATTTCTGTCTGGGCCTTCTGCTTATTTATATTGTCCTTGTAAAATATATCACTGGTATCTTATAAACTGGATCATTCTCCAATTCAACGATTAATTTCTCAATGTCCAGAATAAAAAAAAAGCCAACAAAATAGACCCTTAGATCAATTTAATTCAATCCTGGTATCACAGGTAACGTCGTTTTTGGGGTGTTTTATTTTCATAGTCAAGCAATTGGGATTCCGCACGTCTTTTATTTAAAATGTTTTCAGATACTTTACACTGCTTCCGTGTCTGATTTCCTGTCTGGCTTGATCTATACTGCATCTTAGAAGCGTAGCGTGTAAAAAATTTACCCAGCTCATTAGTTTGGTAGAGGGTCACGACACAACAATTCTGGGACATGTTTGATTCTTCTATTTCTTGCCCGGTGGAAACAGACCCATTTACTATACAGCCATCTATCAGCCGCATATCAGATCAAAACAATCATGGAAACTGCAATATTTAGACTATTCAAATCTGGACAGGATTCCTTAACACACTGCTTTGTGAAACTTATATAAAAGGTGTCAAAGGGAGGTTGTTGCATGGGTAGGTTGTGTGGTTTGGGGGCAGCTAAGGTTGCATTCATGTAAGAACTGTCCCTGTTTGCCATTGTAAAGATATGGTAGGCAGTCACAGCTTTTTTTCCCAATTGCATTTTGCATCTTTGCGGATAATGTTTGACATTTTTTTCTCAATACTTTGTTGAAAGAGCTGATAACTCAGAAAAACTTGGCTTAAAGAGACAAGTTTTGTTTTAAAGGCTGAAATTGCAACCGCTCTAAGAAAGAAATGAAAGTTTCCATTTAATCTCTGTTGTGATAGAAATGCTCATCAGGGAGGCCAAATATAGTTCCTCCCATACAGCCGCTCTTGTTTGCAACTTATGCGAAGCTTGAGATATTTTTTGCCCACATGGCCACCAGAGAGCAGGCAGCGATGAGCTGGGATCATTGAGGAACTCTGGGACACGTCATGTGCAGCCGAACCGGACATTTCTGGTTTGTTTCTGCTTCTCTTCATTGCTGTGCTGCTCTTTTTATTCTTTAACTAAGACGTTTTCATAGGTGAGCTGCAGGACAGCAGCAGTTCACACTAGCTGACCCTGGAGTTGGCCACCTGTTACTGTTTACTGTGGTGTGTTGTTTGCAACCAGGTGACTTCTATATGACATCTTCCCACACTATCAACATTTTTAACCCAACAAATACATTATTTTAAAAGCTATTTGCTTTTTTTTTGTGTTTTTTACTTTGTTGCATATTTGATTTAGGCTCACTGAAAAACAGCAAAAAGTAACAAAGAGTTTGACTATTAAAAAAACAAATTGAAATATTTATTTGGAAAACAAAAAAGAAAAAAATACAATATATGACTTGTTGAATGAAGAGAAAAGAAGCATTTCGGGAGCCAGATATCTTACATTATATGGAGTATGAAACCTGCACAAAAAATAAAACACAAAAATGCATTTGGCAAAACAATTGAAAGTAAGTAAAAATCAGTTTTAAATAAAAAATGATTTATTTATATTATTACCACATATATTTATTTATGCATTAATTATCCATTTTATCTCTTCATCTCTCTTATCTCTTATTTATTTGTTAGTTATTTGATTTTAAAATCCATTTATTTATTTATTTACTACCACATTTATATACTTTTGTTTGTTTTTCTGCACTTTTATTTATTCCTTTCCACATTTATCCATTTATTTTTTTTATTCCCAAATTTCAGATTGGCTTTCCTAATTTTGATTTCTAACTTTGAATCGTTGGTCACTGAAAAATGTTGTATATCACATAATTTCCTCTAAACCTGACTCAACAAGAAATTAATCAACTTCAGCTGATTATTTAAACTTAGTGCTTTTGAATTACAGAAATATATAGATATTTGTCAATGCTGTTTTAATAAATGTGATTTAAGGAGCTTTTAAAGTGTGATATTTGAATGTATGTATGTGTTCAGCTGTTAGGGGGTGCATCACAGTAACCAGAAGTGATTTTTGACTTTGCTGATATGGCTCCCCAACCAGGGCGCCACTGTGTATGGGTGACACAATGGGCTCTTAATTTTTATTTTTTTATTTCTTACATTTCCAGTGAGGTGAAGACTCCACCAACACTTGAAATATGGAGGAACCAGCTGTGTTAGCAAATCCGAAATTGTGTGGCCTTCAACAGGGTCACCTCACCTGATCATTGGTCCCTCTCCATGCATCAGTGAAACATTTGTACAAGATCTGGCGACTGCAGATCAAATAGTTTCCATATCTATTCTGGATGCCTTACATGAAAAATAGACTCAGGGTTTTTTTTCTTTTTCTCTGATATTTAACAAACATTTTGAAATCATACTGTACCTTCCCTGCATATTTGTTACAAACATAAATCTTTTTTTCAGTTGCTTAGATTCATTCAAGGAACTATAATAAAAACCACACATTCCCTGAGATTGGTCAGGTTAACATTTTTTTTTTCAAGGTAAATTAGATAAATTAGACGTAAACACACCCAAATGTCCCCTACTCAGGTCAGTTTGTCAAACTAATTCATTTTTCCCCTTAACCTGTGCGATTTTCTGTTAGATAACATGTTTAGTTGTCACTCTAGAGAGGATGGCGCTACTGATTTAAAGGAGGTTGAGACATTAGGGGCAGTGGCCAAAAAAGCTGCTGGGAATGATCCTAAGAGGATATCCAGGTATCAGTTGAAGTGTATAAATAAATGCAAATGGGATGTTATGGTTACATGCAGTTATCATTAGTCACCCCTAAGGGCAAATTAATCAATATCACTGTTTTAGGACTGTGGGAGGAAGCTGGAGTACCCAGAAATAACAATTTATCCATAGACAATACTACCAACTACACCACTGTGAAGCCACGTTATTTCACCATTAATAAATAAGTCATTATTAACCAATGAAGAAAATTTTATGCTTAGGCAAGAGTTAACTATCATCTAGTTTCTCATTTAAATCTGCATATATTTTCAGAGTTATTGTAATGTGTTATAGTACATAATATTTTAAGATATGAAAAAAAACAGGACTTCTTTAGCAGCAGACTTTATTTTTCACACTGTAACAAATATTTAAAACATACATCTTCAAAGTATATACAAATCATAATTATTATCACCAACATCCATCAACTGAACAGGTTAGATGTTCACACATAGTTTGCTCCTGCTTCCAACTTCCCTATATTGCTAATTTCCCTTAAAAGCGCCTTGAAACCAAACATTTATCTAGAACACTGCTCTCGCACTACTGTAGGGCCCCTGGGGTTGAGGGTGGCTCCCCTGGTGCTGTCTGTAAAGGTGCCTGAAGGGGGCAGAGAGGGAGGAGTGAGGGTCCTGATGCAGGCGGAGAGGGTATGATGGGAAGGCAGGGTAAAGGGCTGGTTGAGCGGTGGAGGAAGGCAGTGATGGATCCAGCTGAGGAAGAAGAGACTGGCGGTGCAGTACCATCTCTGGGCGATAGGAGGGAGCAGGAGTGAACTGAGGGATGGCACTGATCCCAGCTGGAGGGTGTGAGCAGGTGTAGGAGGATGAAGAGGGGTGTGGTTGGGTCTGAGAAAGGCAGGAGGAGGATGTGAAAGAGGGGCAAGGAAGGGAGGATGAAGAGTGGGGGAATGAGTAAGGAGGGGGGAAGGCAGCGGAAAGGGAAGGGCCAGCAGCTTGGTGGGTCAGGTTAGGAAAGTTCAGAGCAGGGTTGGGAGTTACAGTTGGAAATGAGAGAGTTTGCATTTGTTGGGGAAAAGAATGCAAAGCAAACGAGTTGCAGGAACCATTAGCAGGGAGGGAAAAGGGCAGAGCAGGAGCTGGAGGCTGGTATTCAGGATCTTTATTCATAGCAAAGACGTTTGGATACGTGAACGCTGCTGAGGTCTGAACCAGAGGCCCGTTGCTTCCATCCGTTTCAGGTTCCCTCTGCTGCACCTGAGATGTTTGGTCCTGCAGATTCGACGTGGCAAGGAAAGCGGCTGCATCATGGGGACTGATCGTCCCTGGAATCGTGTGGAAGTTGCTAGAAGAGGGAGAGGAGGAGGAGTCTGAGGGGGGTGGTGTGGGGAAGCTGAAGGAGGTCTGCTGTAGGGAGGGGGTGGCCGGGAGCATGGGGGAATGATAGTCCCCGGGAGGGAAGGATGGCTGAGGATGGGATGTGTGGGAGGAGGACTGAAGTGCAGGGAAGTTGGGCTCATAGGTTGCTTCGGCCATTACATCGGAGCTGTAGAGGAGAACAGAAATATTAGAGCACTCATGAAGAAAAACAACATTTTACCTCCTGGGATTATTTGATTGACTGACTTTGATTGTTCTGTATTATAATAAACATGTAATTGGATCTGAATGGAACATCACAAAAGGTTTAGATTGTATTCAAATGAGTGTAGATTAACTGAACCTCTTTCTACATTTGTTGTGAATTTTTGATAGATTAAACCCTTCAATGGGAACAATTTCTAATTTATTTTAACTTTCCACAAATCAAATCAAACCTTTCATACAAAAAGAAATGCAGTTCAAAGTGCTTCACAGAAAAATAATTACACCACATATTCCCCATCCCAACACATACACAAGTTTAAACATGGACACATTTATACCAACCCCATCCCCATGAGCGGACACACTCAGGAGAAATATTAAAAAAACTATAAAATTGGACACTGGGCTGAGTACAGATGAGCTGGGAAACGTCATCAATGGAGCTTTCTGCATCGGCAGCAGCAGATCAACAGCAACAGCCGAGGCATTGACCCAGGGCACCCAGAGAAGGGGAGTATTATAAAACCTCATAATACTGTATATATTGGATTGGAACAACATATGGTTGCAATCCAATTAAATATAGCTGCAATACAGATTTACTGTTTAAATTGAGATTTGATGAAGCGACAAAATTTAGCCGATTTAATAAATAATTCCTACGTTTTTAAAGTCAAAAGGCTACAAGTAGTAAATATCTTACACCCAGCAGGTAATGCTCTTGTTGCCTTTATTCAGAATGAACCCAGATTAGCTAGTCTGATGTTATGTACAAACGTAGCTGTTTTTTGTTGTTGTTTTTTTACGAATATTTTCCTCCGCTTCTTAAAAAAAAAAATCCATCCACACATAACCGGATAAGGGCGTTTTTAAGCATATTCATAGACATGCCAAACCTGTAGGGTGTTTGGACAATTCCAAAACAGCTCAGAGGGCATAAATGCAGTTTCTGAGTGCAAACACTGATCACACAAGTGACGATGGAGCATTTTTTGTCGCGGACAGTGACGTTATGGCACTTAAAACTCTGGGTTCATCTGTTCACACAGACACTGAAAAAATAGAAAAATGTAGACCTTTACTTTTGTCGGAGTTTTAAAAAAGATTTTTTTTTTTTTGGGTGTCGATATCTGCGTTTACGTGTGGATGACAGACCAAACCGTAGAAAAATATCTCAGTTTTGTGAGATACCCGGCTACGTGTGGACAAGGCATGAGTGAAGCTAAAACTAAACTGAATCTCTATCATTATTAAACAAGTTGGTTTAAAGGTTCATAAAGAGCGATCACATAAACCACCATGATGGGGTTGTTTTTTAGATTTTAGTTGTTTAAAGACTCACTGTAAAAACGTTGAATATAGGTTACTTAAAAATATTAGTGACACGTAATATAATTAAGTAGATTTAAATTGCAAATGATTTATGTGAAATGTAGTGTAAAATGTATTTCAGGTTAGGCAAAAAAAAACGTGAGTAGATGTTGAAAAAAAATTGAGCGTAAATTTGTATTAGATTTATGGAAAAATTGGTGATCAAAACAGCCAATTTTAAACATAAAAACAAATGTAAAATTAAATAAAAATCTGTAAAAAAAAATTATACTTTGAAATAAACAATCATTTGGGAAACGTTTAGCAAAAATTACTTGAATATTCATTACAAAGAAATAAAACCTTTTGGTTTTCACGTAAAACTCAAATTGGATTTGCTTGTTTCTCAAATATTCTTCAGAAATTTTTACAAAATTACAAGAGAAAAATAATTTTATTTACATTAATCTCTGAATAAAATGAAAGAATTTTCTATTTTTTAAGCGTTCTCCATTTTTTTCTACGTAGGACTTCGGCATTCACTGCATAGAGCTCAGGGAACTAGTAGCTTCTTTTGTTTGCCTAATAAAGGTTTAAAACTCCTATAGAACATATAAAAGGCTTCAGATATAAGATAAATACCTTAATATCTGCATACCTTACATTGTTCTAAAGGTATAAGAAACTACATCCATTCTTACATCAGCATATTTCCTCACCCTTCAATCATTCTGTGTGTAGCTTCATTATCCTGAGTTTCCTGCATCCTGTTGGCCATTGTGACGCTGATATCGGACATCTGGGAGGTCACGAACGTTTGGCCAAGGTCCAGCGAATGCTCTGGCACTGAATAGGAGGCCTCCTCAGGTCTGAACCCGCAGGAAGAGTCAGGCAATGGAGGAACAGAGGCGAGAGCGAGAGCCCGCAAGTCTGAGGCGCTCACCGTGGGCTCAGAGGCTTCACATGGATCACAGTTCACTTCAGTAGAAAGAGGAGTGGATATGAAAACAATTTATACCACACTGAAAACTAAATTAAAAGTATAGTTCTTGTCATGTTTCTCACCAATATCCAGAGTTTCAGTCAGAGTGGCTATCTTGCGTTTCTGTCTGGCATCTCTTTGTCTGCAGAAGGAAAAAAAATTAAACATTTAGATCTTTTACAATCAAGTTTTTCAAATTTTAAGGTAGATTAATTATTTACTTTTTGCTGTTCATGCCATCATCTCGAAAGCCTTTAGCAAAGGGGTTGGAGTTGATCTTCAGCTCGGTGATCTAAAAACAAAATCACATTTTTACTCCGTCTTCTTTATAAAACAAATATTTTTGCAACTCTTTGCAAAAGTATTGACTGTGCATCTAAAAAGGCAATTTTTAAAGAATTTTACAGGGATTTTAAATGTCTTACCAACACAAGTCCTCACTTTTTTACAATCAAATACATTTCAAATCAATTGACAAACACAGTCGAAATGTACAGCAGTAGGCTAGATATCATTTAAACTGAGGTAAAACATATGTGTGATTCAGGACATAAGACAAAGCGGACCAGAAAAAAACTTTTATCACTCTGTTGACTTCCATTCATTATTTTTTCGGCCAGAGGACCCACATGACGACCGGAAGTGATTTTTATCTTCAGATAAAAAAAATGTTTTGCCTGCTAGCTAAATATTTAGTTTGAAAGTGTGACATTTTGTAAATGAATGGACGCAAATATTACTTTGAAAAATTAACCCCCAGTTTGTTCAAGCAAACTTTCTACTTTTCTACATCAGATAATTACATGTTTTTTTTCCTACAAAATATCTGTTTATCTCAAAATTTCTGTCTTTTAACTCGTAATTTTATGACTTTTGTGACACAGAATGTTTTTTTTTTTGTTTTGTTTTTTTAATATACGCAATTAATCATATTTTTTGGGTGGATATCTACTCCAAAATATTTTTGTTTTTACAATGGCCCTAATACTCCGTTGTAAAAGTTGGCAAGAAATGCACTGATTGCTAAAAAATAATACTAAAGCCAAATCAAACCTTGTTGTTCTGGTAAGCTGTGACTGTGATAAACTGGGTCTCGGGGAAAACAAAGGTGTGCTGTCCTCCACCCCATCTTAACATATCTCTGGCTTCGATGACGTGGACTCTGGGTTGGTAGCGATGCAGCGAGTGCAGGATTATCTTGAAGCAAAAGCAAAAACAGTTGAGTTAAAATATCTAAAGCAGCTCATGAGTGTTGCACTTTGCTGCTTTAATACACTCACATGCCCCTGTGTGTCCAGGGTGTTGTTGGTGAGCTTTGCATAGTGGAAGGAGATGGTGCGGCTCTGCCAGTGCGCGCCTGTGGCAGGTGAGTCCGGGTGGATGAAGACTCGCTCGGGTAACCTCGCCTCTGCCCCTCCGACGGCCTGCCACCCACCGCCGTGGAAGCGGTAGCGGGAGTTGTCGGCCGGAACGATGTCGAGGAGGAGGATGTAGCGGAGAGATGGGTTTAAACCCGACAGTTTCAGTCTCAGCCCTGGGAACATCCGCCTGCGAGGAGACGGCATTCAGAACATGAAGTATCTGGTAGATCAAACACCATAGTGGATGTTCATACCAGTTTTGTTAAAACCACAACCTTCAGTATATTTTGTTGGGTTTCCATTTGATTGAGGAAATTATTCCAGACCTGGTTTGGTTTTCTCATTTTTTGCTTTATTGCTCATCATTCAAACATATTTCAAGTAACATTTGCAGATTAAATTAAAGCCTAAACCCTTGTCTTGAATTACTCACCTTTCTTTTTTACAGTTTATTGTGGGTCAGATTGGGTCAAAGACATTCTGACCCACTGTTGCAAAGTGCCCCATATTTGGGTTAGTTGTCCCTATTAATTACAGTATGGTTCTGGCTTAAATATGAAGACCTTTTGAAATCTTTTAAACTATTTTTTTTATTAAAAATGACAAAATGATGCAGTTTAGGAAGAAATAATCCATGTTCCTTAAAGAGTTGGGTACCGATTTAAATGTCAAGAATGCATTCGATTCCGATTCTCAAACGTGGGTCTGATATGGGTCAGTGCTGTTAAAAAAGTTTTCCTTTGAGGTGTTACCTTAGTCACATGGCTGTAATTCAATGATGCAACACTGTGTGAGTAACAGACGCAGGTCTCTAAATGGCTGTCTGGACTTTTCCTTCCAATTTTAGCTGTAAAAAATCGCTAACAATGTTCACCAACTAAATCGATTTTTAGACTTGCGAACCAATTCAGTTTGATTTTTATAAGAATCTATTGAGAATCGATTTTTACGATTTTGTTTTTCAACGCAGCACTAGTTCCTTATGTTCAATCCCTAAAATTTTGCAATGTAATATATTCTTCTGGCTAGTTATAACAAAAAAATGTATAGTGCTGAGGAATATAGCATTGAACAAACCCATTTGTTTATTTCAATATAATCACAGAAAAAGGTTATCCCTTCGTCATTCCTGGTACTCAAAATGCTTGCAAATGTATTGAGTATTTAAAATGTTTTCCCATTGTATTTTCTGAAATATTATTTTGACAATTTAGCCATATGTGAAAGTACAAAAAACAGGAGAAGATTAACCTTTATAGACATTATTTTTTCATTAAATTCCTCACCATTTTGTAAGCTAAAGACACAGAAAAAAGAATTACTTCAATGCAAGCACATTCAATAAGAGCTGAGACAAATGTTTGATTTGGAGCAGTGAGTCTACCTGCTCCATGTCACTCCTACTGAGCTCTTTTTGAAAGAGTTGATGTGAATACTTCTGCACTGCGCTGTATTTCATAGTTCCCTGCTCTGTGCAGAGGTGACTCACCTGCCCTTCTTGGTGATGATCATCTCTGTGCCAACTGAACTGAACTGCTTCCATAACGACGAGTTCTCCAGCTCCATCTTCACCTCGTCTGTTTGGGGTTTGGAGGAGGGCTCTCCGGGGCCCTGGATCCTGGGGGCCAGGTCACAAGCAGGAGGAAACAGGGGTATCCGTACAGGAGCCTCCCTGTCTGTAGAAAACGGCACAATCAGGATGGGGAAAAAAGCAAATCTTGGTCCACTTTAGTGTGTTGGGAGAGTTATCATCCTGCTGGTTTCCCAGTTCCTGTAATCTTTTGAATTATTACTCTGAATATATGTATCTACAATTGCATTTAGCATTTCTGAATGAGAAGAACAACACATATCTGCCTTGCCTGAATGCCATGTTCTCGTTTTTCCCCTTTTGAAGAGAGGCTAAGAGAAATGCGTCTCTGTGTCATGCCATATTTATACCCCAGAAAACCAGGAAGAGATTTCTAACTGAACACACAGATTAACTTTATATTAAGTTACATACTTTCCATGTTATATCGACTACTTTAAAATAAAATGTGGGAATGCAGCACTGACTTTAGCTGGAGAAATGCCTCCTGAAATAGAGATTCTCCCATTTTAGGAAATCTTTTAAATGCATGAGGAGCTTCTCACCTCTGTAGAAGCAGTTTCCCGAACCTTGAGGTCCAACAGTCAAACCAGGGTACATCTCCACATTCATCGTTTTCCTTGTTCGTTTTTCTCCTGTCCTCATCTGCTGCAAGACAACATTTAATTCTCCCTGCTTCACCTCCGCCTGTTTACAATGGGTCTAAAAGTTTTATTAATGAAGCTTCTTGCTTGTCCTCAGTGTGTTCCTGTCGCTGTCCTTTGCTTTAAGAGCCCAACGCCTCGAACGGTTCAGTTAAATAGGTGTGTGAGACTTCACACCTTTGGCCAAATGGTCCCATTTTCTCTTCGCTCCTCATTTGCCTCCCCTTATTCTCCTCCCTGTCCTCTGTGCTTTTCCTTCTACCTCTGCTCCACAAACACAAACGTCAATGGTCATCGTGGATGTAACTGGGAAAAATCTGGGATTTCTTAAGTCTTAAGAGTTTGCCAAACGAATGAGACACGTGTGCTCCTCATTTACACATTTCTGTTTACATCAAGGATGTGGCAGTATGAAAGATCAACACCTTTATGAAGATATTTGAATCAACACTGGATTGATCCAACTCAGACAGTGTCACCCACTTAGAGGTGTCACAATGCAGATGGAACAAGGCGTGCACTCTTAAGCTTCTTGTGATAATTTTGTTTGTTCTTGAAGAGATTTTCACACAGTTTGAGATTTTTACTAAATTCCATAAATTTTTATTTGCATTCATTACTCACTACCTTTTATTTATTCTACTTTGTTACAAACTGCACACAAAATGTACATTTTTTTCCAAATTCTACAATGTCAAGGACAAATTATTTTAAAGCTGTTGAGGGCTGTAAAGCAAAGCAGTTAGTAGAACCCTTACCTTGAGGCAAGGTCTGAGGTCCAAATCTCAGCCAGGGCTGCTTGCATGTTTTATATTTGCATGCATGTAATAAGTTATGCGGGGATTACTTTTTCACGTTAGACCAAGTGGGTTTGGAGAGCTTTTTTTTTTTCCATTAACCTATAAAATCATCATGTGAAAACTGTATTTTATATTTCTTCAGGTTGTTTCTGTGTGATATTAAAATTTGCTTGCAACAGAAGCTGAAATGCTGCGATTAAATTTTCATTTGAATTGTTTGTACAGGGCAGAAGATAAAACAAGTTTAAGGATTTTCATAAAAAAAAAGAATTGAATCCACAGGTGTTAAGAAAGCAGAGCTGACCCAAACCATCACTTTACCCCCACTGTGTTTGAATGTCTGAATGATGGACTTTGTAAGTTTCAGGTCAGATATAGCATCACAAACACCTTCCAAAAAGATCAACTTTTATCTTGTCAATCCACAGAATAGTTTTTACTAAAGTCTCAGGAATCATTAGGACGTTTATTGGTAAATGTGAGACGGTTCTTTATGTTCCTTTGGGTCAGCACTGATTCTGGGCTTGGACGTCCCTTGGAGGCCATTTTATCCCCATCTCTCTTTCTTATTGTTGAATCTTGAACCTGCAAAGTTCTCTTGAAGTAACTTCAATTTGCCGGCTGGTCCTGGGAATGTACATCATTTATAAGTCTCCTATTTGTTCTCTGGAATCCCAAAGTCAGAGAAATGACCATATGCATTTTCTCCTCAGTAAGGCCCACCACCTGTGTACACCCATCTTAGTATCACTGTATTTTTTAGGATCGATCTGAATGTTCTCTTAATGGTTTTCAAGTGTATTAATGAAATCTGGCCTTCTTATCTTTCAGAAATGCTTTTACCATATGAAACTTTGCGGTCTCCTTGTCATCCCTAAAGTCAGGACAAACAAACCCAATGTTCCAGCATTATGGCCCTCACCTCTGGAACAGGCTGCCAGAGAACCTCAGGGCCACAGAGAACGTTCATGTTTTTGAGAGGAGGCTCAAGACTCACCTTTGTAGCATAACTTTTAAATGATTACTATTTATTTTAGTGTAACTGTTCTGCAAGATCAACTTGATTAAATTGTATGTGTTTTACCATTTAATTATATTCATCCAGTTTATTTCCATATTTTAAGCTGTTATTTTAACATTCCTTCAAGTATTGGTGAACAGTTGTGGCTGTGTGGGTGCTCTCCAGATAGCGCTTTGGTGGAGGTGGGGGTCTCAGCCTTCCCTCCTCTGGGGGCCCTGGGTGAGCTCCTCGGTGGCTGCTGGTGATCCGCTGCTGTCGATGGCGTTTCCTTACCTGGTTCATCTCTACTTGGGCCAATGTCTCTCAATCAGTACGTTTACATGCAGCAAGAGAAAGTCAGATTGTTACCTTAGTCCGACAGAAATCAGACATTTGAAATGCATGTATACAACTTAGTCCGGCTTGAATCGAACCGAACTGGAGTTTCAGAAACTCTACTAAGCAACCCAGATAACGCGATTGGGAATCAGAGTTCTTTGGAACCGACCACCTCGCCCCCGCCCATACTCGCGCACCCCCTCGGGAAGTTAATAAAGGCAGAAACGCGACTCTGAAACAACAACAGTAGTATTATGAGTAATATGACATCTAACCCCTCCTTTCCACCGGACGCGTCAGCAGCACGTTACAGCAGCAGCACGTCATACACGGCTGTTAGCCACCGCTGTAATCAATATAATCCTTTCCATCGGAGGCAAAAGCAGCACGAGTTTGCCCCGCCACAGGAGCGTCATGTTGCAGCACTTTTCTAAATATACGTGGCAGTCCTATTTCTACTCACTATGCCTGTGAAACGTGTACATTTCGACATTTTGGCTAGGGTAAGACAGGAAATCAGACGACTCGGCATCCAGAAAATTTCCAAATAAAACAAAGGTGCTTCTTTCTGGTAGCTTTACTTTACTACCTGTGCGGCCCCATGAGAAGTCAGTAGGTCGCGGGAGGATCTACACTACCTCGGATCGCCACTAACATTATTCGTAAACCCGCCGTTTTGTAACCTGCTGTGTTGCTGTGGGATGCTTGAATCGCTTTGTTTTGGTATTTTTATGGTCGCGAGGTGATTCTGTAATTTCGGCCGGCGTTGTCATTATTTCCGCTTGGAGCGCGTCTATTGTCTTGAGTATGGCCAGAGTACGGGTTGTGTTCACATGATCCGTGGCTGCTCGTACCTGGACTCGGATACTACCTCCAAGGCAGCTCTCTCTGGCCGTATCCTGGCACGGTCCAGTCTGTGTTCACATGGTATGAAATAAGTGGATTGGGACCGAATACGGTATCCGAGTACGGACTACCGTACCATGTGAAAACGCCCTTAGATGTACATGTAAACGTACTGACTGTTGCTCTTGTGTGCATGCATGGGTGTCATGTTGGGGGGGGGGGGTATAACTATGATCTTGATTTAAATCTGTGGGGGAGGGATGGGAAGGTGGTTTATGTGAGGTCATCTTAATCTGTAAAGCACTTTGAGCTGCAATTTCTGTATGTAAAGCACTTTATAAAGTTTGAATTTGCTTTTTTAAGGTTTCTTTTGAAAAAAAATTGATCATGTGATGCTTTTTGAGATAATCCAGCCATCAGAGATGTTCTTTTTCAGGTAACAATCAGTCAATCTAAAAACATAAGCACAATAGATTCATAATTGAACTGGTTGGATCACATTTTTCCCTTAATGGATGAAATCATTCAAAAAACGTATTTCTGTATTTAATCATACTTTATCTTATATTGAAATGTATAGGATCTGAACAATTTCAGCAGACAAAACGGCAATAACTGTGTATGCGTGTAGTTAAGCTCCTTTGTGTAAATTAGAAACTTTACAATAAATAAAAATAATCGCTAATCACTAATAATTTAGTTTGTCTACTAATTTTTGACTAAATTTTTTTAAAAGAGTGGCTGAAATGCACAGAGACCTAAAGTGAAAATCATATTTTGCAGATGTTGGGTGAAAATAGACCTCACACGAGAAAACTATTTTTACCCTTTCTTTAAGTGTTGCAAAGAAAGCTGCTACTAGGTTTTGTAACTTGCAAAGCACTTCTACATGCACATAAATCTGGTTAGAGTAATGGTAGCCCACCCCCTGTGGCTGTTTGATGACTCGATGACACGTCTCTTCCTCCCTGCAGCCGGCCTGTTAAACTCTCTCTGCAGGGGTTTGGCCTTTGGATGCAGGTGGAGGGGGACTGCAGTTTTGCTGACGGCTGCAGTTTGGCCCTTTAGACAAACAGGACTGTCTGCAGGTTTTTATACTTGTCGGAGTTCCGGTGCAACTCCTAGATTTAGGTACTAATAAATAGTATTTGCAACTGTCCGTATTTGAAACACCTGCTGGTGAGCCTCATAGGTTTGTGACCGGATGTTTGAAATGGAGACAGATTGATGACCCGCCCTCAATCTTTAGCATCTGCAGTATATTTCAGATGTGAGGTTTACCCATGCTGTGATCGCTAGTGCTGTTACTAAAACTTCTACAATTAATTTAGACATTTTCGGACCACAAACAAGTTTAAATTTCAGCTCAGAACTTTATGTGCCCAATAGAAAAGCAATCAAGATCTCAGATTTCACCTTCTCCTGATCTGGCAGTAACCCCCCGTGTGTGGGACGCTAATGGTCTTAATTATGTTTCAACAGCTGTCACAATGTTTGCCAGTCTGCTTGTTATTCCTGACAGGTCATCTATAATGCATACATTTCATATATTATATGTATATATATATTTATTTAATTTTCAATTTATCAAAACTGCGTTTCAAGTGCTTTTCTCTCTTGAAATCTTCAACAATTTCTGATGTTAACCACAAATTCACTGATACTCAAAGACACTAAAAAGAAAGCAAAATGGCATGTGGTTTTAAGTTTTACTTCTGTGAACAGATATATCTGAAAAGTTGGGTGTGAATTTGTATTTAGGTGCATGGTGGTACATTTACAGCATGCTTACATTTATTTTGCTGCTCAGGGTTGCATGTAGAATAAAAAAATAAAAAAATGGTTAGGTGAACTTGATACTTGACTAGTTGAAATAATAATAATATATTCTCCCAGTTGAGCTACAGCTCCCACACAAACCATGGCAGGTTCAGATTACCTATACTCACATCCATTTTATTTACTAACCAGGTGACTTCTGAAGGCTGTTGATTGTACTGTTATAGTGGTCCCTTGTTTATCGCAGGGTTTACGTTGGAAAAAATAACCTGCAACAGCAAAAATTTGCAGCTTTATTTAAAAAGAATTATATATGTTTTAAGGCTGTAAAACCCCTCACCACAATTTATACACTTTTCTCAGACATACATGTTCTCATATTTCTCAGTAGTTTAAATACTCTAAGTTAAAATATTTGTAGATTTTACAACATAAGTATTAATATGCCACGGTCTCCTCGTCTGCATGCTGCAGGTGTCTTTTTCCATGTGGAACATAGCTATGAGTATGTTTTGACAAACTGGCTCAACTTAACTGTATGAGTAAGTCTAAAAAGTACTTTTAAGTTTGTCCAACGCAGTATTTCAACTTTGATTTCCCTCTTTTTGTAGATTGACTTAACACAAGCCTGTTTGTTGAGTTTACTCAATGCTTTGCAGCTGGTTGCCTTATTTTAGATTTGCTCAACTACTCATTCTTCATACTGACAACTCAAAGCACATTAAAGTCATCAAAGGGGAACACATTTATGCAGCGATACAGTAGGCAAATTGGGTTTAAATGCATAGCAGACAGGCCTAAACTGGAATTAAGACCCATTATCTTTACTCTTGCATTTAATAACTAACTGCAGATTGGGTTCCCTATTTTGTTTTCTTATTTTGTCTTTTATAAATGTTATTCTTATATTAACTTTTTACTTAGTTAACATTTTAACATGCCATATTTTATTGTAGTGTTTGTTTTTACTGCATTACTGACTGTTCAGCCCTTTGGTCAGCCGTATGGCTGTGTTTAAAGTGCTATTTAAATAAAGGTAGGATGGTATGGAATTGAACCTAACATCCACTAATTACAAGCCAACTATAGTCACCTGTAGAATTTTAATTGTAACTTAACTCGGAGTAACTGAAAAAATAATAATATTCTACTGATTTGGTTGGTTTCAGTGTTTTTACCCTAGTATTTAATAATTTATGTATTTTTAATGTAATTAAATGAGGGCAAAATCTACCTATGTGAGTCTCCATGTCACACACATGTACCCTCAGGCTCAAAAGCCAATTACAAAAGTTGATTTTCCCATATTTCACAATGAAATTATGAGAATTAACACAACTTTCACTTTTTGAAATTACCTAAAATAAAGATACAAGTACTGATAACTCACCAAATAATGTTACAGCATAAAACTACCTCCGTTTTTCAGTCTGACTGAAATTACTGCCCCTAATCTGTCAAACTTAGTTTTTCAAGTTTTCACAACCGAAAATAGTTTTTCATGCCAACAAGTTGTCATTTTCACAGTGCAGAAAAAAAAGAACTATGGAAGTTGGATTTCCTGCAATTTACAACAAAATAATTTGTTGGATGAACTTTCCCTGGTTGTAATAAAGCCCAATACACATATTTAAACAACTGAAAAAATTCTGTTGAAACTTACAATGCCCATGATTCGTTAGACTAACTTATGTCATTGCCTCAAATAAAGAAAACTTACATATTTTGTTTGTTTTCTAAACTTAAAATATGTTGTCAGGTCAAAGAAATGCAAATTGGACTTTTTGCAGTGGTATACTTAAGGGGATCAGATTAAAGGGGGCTGAAATAGATTTATAAAGCATCCCTTTCACATTTTATTTGTGAAGGAAAAATTTGATATTTACTTTTCCTTTCAGACACAATTTTGCATTGTGTATAATGAATGAACTGTGCAGTTTCTTTCATTTCTATTAAAAAATGTTAGCTTTAGCTAGAATATTATGTATTCTTATTAAACATTTCCAATAAAGACATTAACTGTAATTTTTAAGGTCATTTCCAGTAAATAAGTTCCGGAAAATGAATTCATGCATTCAGAAAAGTTTCATGTTCATCTTTTCTCCCAACCTTAAGACCACAAAGAAAACGGATTCTTAAACCATACCACACTTTCTATAGTCTGTGTTTAAAAAAAAAAAATATATATATATGCATCTTTTTTTTGAAGGGTATCTTTAAAGTCATTTTATTTAGATCAACCAAACACAAAAATCAAAGTAACTACATTAAAGATTGTGGTTCAAAATGAAAAGATTGCTACTGCGAGTGGTAGCGCTGTTGCCTTGCAGCAAGATGGTCCTCGGTTTGATTCCTGATCTCTGGTTTTACGGCATGGAGTTTGTATGTTCTCCTTGTGGTTGTCTGGGTTCTCTCTGGGAACTCCTGCTTCCTCACACAGTCCAAAAAAATGAATATTAGGTGAATTAGTCACTCTAAAATTGCCCTTGGGTATGAATGAGTCGCCCTTTAGTGAGCTGTCGACCTGTCTGGGTACCCTCCCTCTTGTCTAACGTCTGATGGAGATTGGCCCCAACTTTCCTGAAAAACTTCTGAGTCAGGATCCATCACTGACGACTGCATTTAAAGAGCTAAAATGTGAGATAAATCTATGAACGCAGAGTGAAAATATTACAAAAAACAGAGCTCAAAACGTTCCCTAACTTATTTTGGTGCCAAACGTTGTAATAAATGTGTAAAAAGTGCCCTTATTATTATGTTTAATTAATACTATTAGTGCAGACTTTTCTAGCAGTCCATTTTGAAGCCGAATACGGTGCTTCCTGGTCAGCAGGGGAAAGAACACGAACAAGCAGACCCCATACCTGCTGCTTCCAGCCTCCACTGCCAACATAAAACAGCGACAGCTGGAGTCGGTTTACACGAGCGAGATCAGCTTGTTGTTCTAGTTGTTGTTTTCCTCCACCATTTGTGTTTGTCGCTGGGGATGAAAGCGAGCGCGGGCAGAGGGGAAGCGGAGGTGCGAACGCCATGCTGAGGCTGAGGTCGTTTTAGCTTGATGGGAGCAGCGAGGTGTGCGATGTCTCCTAATGTTTTTACGAAAGGACAGGTGCTTCGGTAGGACTGTTGGTTTTGTAAGCGGGGGTGGGGCAGCTAGAGACATCAATGCTACATTTAGGATTAAGAGGGCAACACTTTAACAGGTATGTGTTAAATGGTTTGATGTCCACCCATGTTTTCTCTCCAAGGTTTAAAGCTCGTTTTTTAAGGAATTTATGACACATCCCAACCAGCTGTTTGTCATCGTTTGGCTCTAAATCCCCAGAGTCGACTCAAAGCGCTGCCGTTTACAGCTGATTGAACCCTTGATGCAGAGATGAGGTTTCTGATTCCCTACTTTGCCACTGAACAAGTTTTTTTAATCTGATGGGGATTACTTTTAGTCCTGTGCTCCATGTAATTACTTCCTTTTGGGGAAAATTTCTCAATCCAGACATTCTTTTTCAACCAAACAAAGGCATTAACCTCTAGTTGTTGGGATTAAATGTCATAATGTGTCAGCCAGAAATAGACTGTTTGTATATGCTTTATGCCTTTATATCAGAGATTAACTTCAGATCTTACTTGAAAGATTTTTTTTTTATTATCCAACATGGATAAAAGCCATTTTGATCAACCAGGATCTATTTGCATCGAGGCTCAACCAGATGTGTATGTAAATAATGTACCAAGACAGCACTTTCCATTTTAGTTTTTACTAAAATAACTGCAGCTATTTAAACATCATCACATGACTTCACGTGTTGTTAAATGGCTGTTTTATGCATCAGGATGATTAAGGTGAATGAATCAGAGTCCGTCAGACGACCTCCAGCGGGTCTCTGTCTGCCTTGGACAGCACCACCGTCACGGCGTCCGGAAGGCGCACGGCCAGCCGCTCCCTGAACACGGCCAGGAAACCCCGCTCACTGTTGCTGTGGTCGCTCAGGATGACGCTGGTTCCGTTTGCCACCGCGTCCAAGACCTCATGGTGGGACATCTCACCTGGGAGATCGGGTTCAATTTTACCTCAGGCAAGAACATGTCAAGCTAACATAACTGGTAAAGATGTGTAAAAAAGCTCTGAAATAAATGGCCGCTATGGAGACTTGGGTCATCTTTTTTTCTTTCCCAACTAGGAATTAACATTGGTACTGGTCTGATTTTTTATTTCCAATTTTTGCCGGAGGGAAAGGGTTGGTCATATGACGATGATGGTGGTAGAGCGCACGACTCTTGGGTGTGTAACTGAAGCAGAGAAGCCATTTCAGCCAAGAGTATATATATATATATATATATATATATATACACACACGGTGTCACGGTTCTCCAAATCGATTTGATTCTTGATTTTTTTTCTCTCTTTCCTTATACTACAGTCTAGTCTAGTCTACAATCATTGATTTAATTCATTAAATTATGTACAATAAATCTCATTTCAGAAGACATAAGGGATTAAATTTCCATCATTCTTGTGTAATGTATTACATTATGCATTACTGGTCAAATTTAAATAATTTGTTTACAATATAAGTGTAACAATCTTGCTTAAATAAATAACAAATGATTAGTAACAGAGGGTGGCTGCCATCTAGTGACTATTGTTAGTTTCTTCAGCGCAACAACTCTTAAATAAAGGAGACACGATGGTTCCAGATGGCTCAGAGGAATGAGCTAAAGAGCAGCCAACAACGCAAATTTTGACTTAACTCACGGGGAACTGAAAATTTCCTCACCGGTGATTGGAGATTTTGATGTGCAACGTCGTGATGTAATTTCGATCGATTTCGATTTAAGAAAATATATATTATTAATATTGTTAAATTAATAATATGATGGCTAATAATTTCTTTCTGTCTCTTACAAACTTTCACCTATGGTAAATTAGTTGTTTTTAATAAAGGGTTCAACTGGATTCTGTTTGTGTGTATTCTTTATTAAAATTTGTTAGTTAAAGAATAGCATAAAATAGCCAGGGCTGAAATTATATTTAAATATATTTTCTGAAAGTTAATGATAATTACAAATATCGATCAATATAACTTTTCTTTTTAGCAATATGCTTCTTTTCCTGTATCGTCCAGCCCGACACTAAAGCAATATTATCGCAATATATCAGATATCAATATCGGACCAATTTTCCATATTGATGCATCCCCACTCCTTGCCATCCTCCTCTTCACTGTCTTTTGACCCACGTCCAGCCTCGTTTGTCACAGCTCCAGTTGTTTCCATTGCTCCATTTTGAAAAGTGTGAGTTTGCCTGAGAGAGTTTTATGTAATTTATTTTATAGATAATTATATTTATTTAAAAAAAAGGTTGGGAAGTAATAAAAATCAGAAGTGAAAAAGGGGCGGGATTATACAAGCTGATGGTTCTTCCTAGGCTTTTTTAACTACATCAAGGCTTTTAGGACATAATCTTTATTAATCATAATAATCATCATGATTTCAATTTTTAATCAAATATTGCTCAAAAATCTGCGTCTATTTTGGGTTTCGATACTGTAATAGAAGATACATTTATGTTTAAGCTCTCGTTTTTGTACACATCTTTACCAAAGGTGGTGTTTAGTGTGAGACCTCTATAGCTCCATTTTACTGATCTATTGGACACCTATTAGTGGATAGTTGGGTTTTTACCTGTGATGAAGAGGTCAGCCTTGACACCTTTCAGGACCGAAGCCCCAGAACCAGCACAGACAGCAGCAGTGCACACAGAGGACTCTGCAATAAATCCCAATAATCAGCAATTACCAATGTCTTAAATGACTGACATGTTAGAAATAAGGGCATCACAGAATAAATTTGATATCTAAGCAGTCGGTCAAGATCCATCAACATTCTAGCCTCACTCTAGTCCCATGAACTATATATTATCTTTTAATACATTAATTTTTAAACTTGTCAGCTCTATTATTTAGTTTTTGCCTAAATTAATCTAAAGGGTTAAATATGAAAAAAAGACTAAATAAAAAAAACCTTAGAAAATAAAACGAAAATCTCAGCCTCAACAACAGAAGGAAAATGTGGATACAGATCTCACAGCATTTTCAAAAAATAAATATTATCAATTCAAACAACATGAACCAAAGATCATGTATAGCTTTGTTGTTTCCATTTCCTTTAATTTGTAAAGGATTATAGAATAAATAAAAGCATAGGAAAGTAAATTTTGTGAAAGGCCTTCAAGCCCAGCAGAAATTTTCAAAGTAACAATATTAACTTAAAGATCTTTAAAGATGCAGAGAGAAATCTGCCACTGACGGCTTTTCCTGTCCGTTCCAGTTGCAGACCAGATAAATGGATGAAAAATATTTTCAGCTGTTAATTATAGCTCAGAAATTAGCCATAAATCTCTAAGCAATAAGTCCCTAAAAACATAGAACACAAAAATGCTAAAAATGTATTCCATGAATAAAAACTTGTGGGAAAAAAAGTTTAATTAATTAAACAAAAGACAAATATATAATTTGACAATGAAGTTGTGGGAAAAAAAATGTTGAACAGATAAACTCATTTAGCTGAAAAGTGGCCTTTTGAAATAAATGAGCCAGGGGAAAAAATAAAAAATAAAAACCTTTATGAAATAAAAGCTGATTATGTAAAAAACAAAAACATGTTTTGTAATAAAAACTGATAGAATTCAAAAGAAATGGCAAAAATTAAGTCTATTATTGGGAAAGAATGTACAGTCGAATAATGTTTTATATTAATAAATAGATTTCTAAAGTAAAATGAAAAACATTTCATATTAATAAGATAGCACTTTAATATGAATTAATTTTATTTCCACAATTTCAGTGTCACATTATATAGTTGTCGATTCATGTAGCCATTTATATCATAAGGTTTTGTTTATTTAATTTATTTATTTAAGCATTTCTGGCATTCCATACAAAAAAGCGAAAGTGAAGCAGTCTAGTAGCTGCTGTACATTCTGAGGCAGGTTTAAAAGGGAGTGCACAAAAAGAAAACAAACATCATATTTTACTTCATTTTGCTTTCAGTACCATAGAATTTAACCCCTCAACAACAGACGATCAGAGCATCAAGCTGTGAATGTCAGGAAGGAGCCTATTAGTGATGTGAGAGAGTCCAGTTTCGCCTCACCTAGTGTCCTCCCTGCTCCCAGAGCCAGACGGAGATTAACCAAACCCAAATGGGATTTCATCTTCTGGACAGCTGATGCCAGGGTGACCGGATGGTCCAAAACACTCAGTCGTCCTTGGCCGTGGCCTGGAAGAGGAGGCTGCAAAGAGGGGGCAGAGATTTACTACTCTGTATGTATGAGGCATAGTCGCATCAAATTTGTTTCTTTCCTTCTGCTCTGAATTAAAAACACAGATTTATTTCAGTTTGGAAGAATTATGTTTTGCGAATTAAAAGTAATCCCATATTCGGTTCACGTGTTTATGGCAGCATGAACTTTGAAGGCGTACCTTCTCCAACTTCAGGATGCTGAGGGACTGACTGGGAGCAGCGTGTCTTAACAGCGTCTGGACGCTAGGGGTCAGTGCTGAGTTACTGCAGGTCACACTGACATGGATGCCGCTGCTGCCTGGTCTGTGGTGAAGAAACAAAAGCCAGTTATTTTTAGTGCAATAGATTAAAAATTATGGTTTCTTTCCACCTCTTTTTTAGATTTGTTGAAGAAAATAAAGGCAGCACCAAGTGTGTGATTTCTATCCAATGCAACTTTTTTAATACTGCACAAACAGTCATGAAAAGCAGATCTTTACAGACATTACTTCATGAGTGTTAACATCCACACCACCTGCTGCCGGAACATTGCAGTGCTGTTCTATCATCACAAGCCTTCAGCTCCTCCACGACAGCGTTGAGCTCCTCTGCACTCTTGACCATGAACTCCAGTTTGTGGCTGTGGGAGGCGCCACCAAGGGCCTGACTGAGCACAGACACCCGGCCACTGCCTGACAGACAAAGAGGAGGGACGCAGAAATTGGTCATCCTCTTGGAACAATTTTTTTTTTTTGTCACATTAAAATCACAAACATAAACCTATTTTACTGGGATTCTATGACAGGGCAACGCAAAGCAGTACAACTGATTCCACCGATCGGTTCTGGGATGTTTCTTAGAGAATCAAGAGAGACAGCAGACAGGTCAGGGATGGAGACGTTTAAAACAAGGTTACAGACAATATTCCTACCTCTGTTCAATACTTCATCCGGAAAAGCAGACCTACCAAGTTATGTGCCCATTTAAACCTTTAAGCCAGAGAGATTAAATCAGATAAGCAGCTATGGGACGCATAGTAACTTAGGAGGAGATGCTGAGAGCCAAGTAGCAGACTCCGCTTACATAACTATCGGTTGCAGACGCCAAAAAACTGACCTCAGGAAAAATAAGTAAAAGGTATTTATAAAGCACTTTTGGCCAATAGGAATAACAAAGTGCGTCACAATAATAAAAGAAAATAGGCAGAACAAAGAAAAACAATCAGGACAAAACCCATTTTCCAAATTACTGTGATTTCCGGACCATAAGCCACTACTTTTTCCACACGCTTTGGACCCTGCGACCTCTACAACAATGCGGTTCATTTATACATTTTTTTTTTTTTAACTCTCCAACAGCCATTCAAATAATGGCATTGAATCTCTCCATTTTTACATTGACGGAGAAGTATAAACTAGGCTTCACCTCTCTAACACAGGAGAGGCGTGGAGGTTAGCGCCGTGGGTCGGACGCTGGAAGCGTGCTTCATGTCGGATCAACCCCAAGCTTAAATCAGTTGTTCCTGCTCTCGTTACGGACATTTCCTGAATGTTTTTTTGAATTCTGTTCGTAATTTCTTGAGTTGTGCTCGTAGCAGACAGAAAAACAAACAGACGGCTACAAAAAGACATTTTTTTTTAAACCTGCCGTCTATTGTCTTTCTTTATAAATATCTCATGTTACAAGATAAAAAACACTTGCCCCTTATAATCAGGTGCGGGCTATATATCTACAAAATGCTTTTTTCTTTCAACAATCGATTTTTATCCGTCAAATTTTAAACCCTAAAAAAAGTTAATACCCATTCAATAGTTTCTATGAACTACTACTCAATCAAATCAACCTGCAATCAAACTGCTATTATTATAACAATACCTGATGCGTTTCTTGCACGCCATGGAGCACAAATGCTTACTTTTTTTTTGTAATCTAATAGTCGGATTGTTGCAGAGGTTATGGCAGCAGAATTGTGCTTTCTTAAATCACAAAAGTCTTACCGAGGCCCCCAACCAGCCAGTCGTTCACCCCTTCTTTCATGCTGTCCCACGAAGTATGAGGGGAGAAGACCGCCATCCCAGCCTCAACAGCCCGGATGGCCAGTCGCTGCTTCCAGTCTTTCTGAATCAGCCGCTTGATTGGCTGAAACAGCGGCGGGTGATACGAAACGATGAGGTCGCAGCTCAGGGCCTCTGCCTCCTCCATGACGGCGTCGGTGAGGTCGTTCGTAAGCAGGATGGTTTTGATTGGCCGAGACTTGCTGGGCTCCACCAGCAAGCCGACGTTATCCCACGGTTCAGCCAGCGACAGAGGAGCAAGCTGCTCCAGCGTCTGCAGAACCTCCTTCAGCTCCATCGGGCCGGTGCGACGAGCAGAAACAGAGAAGCGGAAGTAGGAGGGAGAATTGAGCCACGAGGACGGAAAATTAACAGAGGTTTGTCTACTTTTTAGGAAGCCGAAGCACTGAGTGGGAGATGGGAGGCATGGAACGGTAGATGAAGCTGAGGAAGACGGTGGTAAAGCGTTAAAGTTTGAGCTTTTACACATCAAAAGCCTTCGAGTCCAATAGAGGTTTCTCCATCCAGTGAGCATCAGTGGAGGTCTACAGGACGAAAAGAAATGAAATACAAAAAAACGAGCAGTTATTACTTTTATAATCAAATCAAATAAGAGTTTAAAGTTTCTATTTGTTACCAAAATATACATATATATATATATTGGTTTTGAAACCATTTTTCAGCCAGTCTTTATATAATTTCTTTTAAAATATAGAGTTGATTTGTGCTACTTACTTTGTATCCAATAATATTCCAATGATTTTTTTTTTTTTTTAAGAGAATCAGGCCCACAGTATAACAGATCCTCCACCGTACTTAACATTGCACATAAAGTGCTTTTCCCCAAATAAACCTGGAGTGTCATATTCAGCTCCAGTTAAAGTCCCAGTAGCCTTTCTGGGCAGAAAAGCCCTTTTTTTTTCTTAAAGTTGCAACTGTCAAACAAACATAATTTTATATCTGGTTAAAACAAAACAAAAATCTGTGCTTTATCGATATACTGCTCTTGAATTTATTTCCAACATCTGGCTGTAAATATTGAAAAGTTATCTCCATTAAAAGGATAGGTTCTTGAACCATAATCGGCCGCACCATTTTGTTTGAAGGACCGCAAAAGGCCCACGGGCCGCTCTTTGAAGACACTGCGGTAATAAGTCAGTTTATGAGTTTTACTTTTTTCATTGAGTCTCTGTAACACCTCAATTTTAAAATGGTACCTCTATTCAGTTTAACTATGTTAAATATAGAAAAATTAAGGACATTACTGGGATCGGTTTTAAAAAAATACACTTTTATTCCCTACTCATAGTATTAGCTGCTCTGAATGTTTAATGATAAGAGGCTAGCAACAGAGCTAACGCTAGCGTTAGCTTCTAAGGAAACTGTACCAGTTTTCGTTGGTATCCCCCCGTATGCACCAACAAAAACATGTGAGCATGAATACACTTAACTTACCCCGCTTTGCCTTTAAACCAACGAGTCTGGACGTCAGGAGTTACGCTGCTGAAATAATTTCAGTCGAAGTGAACCAGAACAGCGAAAACACACTGATTGTCCTTTCTAGGCTTCCGTTCAGTTGACCTAGGAGCGGGTTGTAGTTTTAGTTGATGAAAAAATAGAAAAAACGTTGACTTTCTTACCAAATTGATTTACACTGATTTTAGATACAATTTAAATTGTTTCTTTTATAGCTCAATTTCTCAATGAAATACAAATTGCTCCGAATTGCGTCAAATTACACAAAGACCACTTAATCTTTAATGTATTTCATTCATTCAAATGCAGCATATTAAAATGATCCAGTAGCTACTGCTGCAGTGAGGCTCAAGAGGATAATACATATTTATTCAGGCAGAAGTCTGTTTAAATGCTGCCCAGTGACTGAAACAATCATGATTTGTGAATCACTATTAAAAAATAAAAATGGTTTCTGTTTTAGATTCTGTCCACCATACTCATTTGTTTGTGGCAATAACAATATTTATTTTCAGTATTTCACCTGCCTACATTTTGTTTCTGAACTCAAATATATATTTAAATGGACTGATTTCACAGTATCGTAACTTGTGCCTTGCCTTCTTCACAGTTCATCAAATAATGGCCACAAAGTTCAATATATTTCATTGAGACTTTATCTGTTTGACCAATGCTTTGTAGTAAAAACTATGACAAGAGACATAATACATTATATATATACACTACCGTTCAAAAGTTTGGGGTCACATTGAAATGTCCTTATTTTTGAAGGAAAAGCACTGTACTTTTCAATGAAGATAACTTTAAACTAGTCTTAACTTTAAAGAAACACACGCTATACATTGCTAATGTGGTAAATGACTATTCTAGCTGCAAATGTCTGGTTTTTGGTGCAATATCTACATAGGTGTATAGAGGCCCATTTCCAGCAACTATCACTCCAGTGTTCTAATGGTACAATGTGTTTGCTCATTGGCTCAGAAGGCTAATTGATGATTAGAAAACCCTTGTGCAATCATGTTCACACATCTGAAAACAGTTTAGCTCGGTACAGAAGCTACAAAACTGACCTTCCTTTGAGCAGATTGAGTTTCTGGAGCATCACATTTGTGGGGTCAATTAAACGCTCAAAATGGCCAGAAAAAGAGAACTTTCATCTGAAACTCGACAGTCTATTCTTGTTCTTAGAAATGAAGGCTATTCCATGCGAGAAATTGCTAAGAAATTGAAGATTTCCTACAACGGTGTGTACTACTCCCTTCAGAGGACAGCACAAACAGGCTCTAACCAGAGTAGAAAAAGAAGTGGGAGGCCGCGTTGCACAACTGAGCAAGAAGATAAGTACATTAGAGTCTCTAGTTTGAGAAACAGACGCCTCACAGGTCCCCAACTGGCATCTTCATTAAATAGTACCCGCAAAACACCAGTGTCAACATCTACAGTGAAGAGGCGGCTGCGGGATTCTGGGCTTCAGGGCAGAGTGGCAAAGAAAAAGCCATATCTGAGACTGGCCAATAAAAGAAAAAGATTAAGATGGGCAAAAGAACACAGACATTGGACAGAGGAAGACTGGAAAAAAGTGCTGTGGACGGATGAATCCAAGTTTGAGGTGTTTGGATCACAAAGAAGAACGTTTGTGAGACGCAGAACAACTGAAAAGATGCTGGAAGAATGCCTGACGCCATCTGTTAAGCATGGTGGAGGTAATGTGATGGTCTGGGGTTGCTTTGGTGCTGGTAAGGTGGGAGATTTGTACAGGGTAAAAGGGATTCTGAATAAGGAAGGCTATCACTCCATTTTGCAACGCCATGCCATACCCAGTGGACAGCGCTTGATTGGAGCCAATTTCATCCTACAACAGGACAATGACCCAAAACACACCTCGAAATTGTGCAAGAACTATTTAGAGAAGAAGCAGGCAGCTGGTATTCTATCGGTAATGGAGTGGCCAGCGCAGTCACCAGATTTGAACCCCGTTGAGCTGTTGTGGGAGCAGCTTGACCGTATGGTACGCAAGAAGTGCCCATCCAACCAATCCAAATTGTGGGAGCTGCTTCTAGAAGCGTGGGGTGCAATTTCTCCAGATTACCTCAACAAATTAACAGCTAGAATGCCAAAGGTCTGCAATGCTGTAATTGCTGCAAATGGAGGATTCTTTGATGAAAGCAAAGTTTGATGTAAAAACAATCTTATTTCAAATAAAAATCATTATTTCTAACCTTGTCAATGTCTTGACTCTATTTTTTATTCATTTCACAACGTATGGTGGTGAATAAGTGTGACTTTTCATGGAAAACACAAAATTGTTTGTTTGAATGGTAGTATATATATATATATATATATATATATATAGACATGTATAGTTAGCCCCACTGAGTCATACTTTGCGGAACCACGTATTCCTCCAATTACAGATGCAGGTAATTCAGAGATCTGTACCAATTTGACACATCTAAAGACTGAAATTTGCTCTCATTTTTCCCAAACAACTGTTTTCCCTTTCTTTAGCTCCCTCTTACATACTGAAAAAAAAAGATTTTTATAAAAGTAAAAATCCCTTGTTAACGTACATTTTTTTTCTTATTTTTTTATATATTCTCTTATTTCAAGACATCTTTTCAAGAAAATTTTTACTTGTTCCACTGGCAGTTTATTTTTTTACTCATTACAAGCAAAAACTATCTTGCATTTGTGTTTTTAACTTGTTTCTAGAGTAGCCTTTTTCCAATGTAATCTGTCCAGTGAGTTAACATACCAAGACATTCCAAAAGAAAACTGATCTGATCTGATTCTGATCAGATGCCAACTCACTGACTCCTTTCGATGTGCAGAAGCAGCGGCTCTACCTTCATGCCCCTGCTAAAGAAAAGTATCCCCACAGCGTGACCCAGACACTGCTATGTTTCATAGCGGGGATGGTGTGTTGAGGGAAATCAACATTGTGATGTGCCAAAATGTGAAACAGTTCAATGACTTTGTGTCGACTAAAACCAAGTTCGATTCAGAAGGCTATAAATGTTAAATTTAAGATCAAGTCTGTGATCAAAATCCTGTGAAACATGTTTTAAAGAACATTAAACTATCGTCATTGTTTCTGTCCATGCCTATTCATGTTTTGTAGTAGGAGAGTGATTATCAGAGAAAAAACTCTAATAAGTTTTCACGGAAAAAAAATATTTATAAGGATTATGTTCTGTTTCCTGATGTTTTAGAGATAATTTAATTATCTTTACACTTAATCTGTGGAACCAGAGTAATTAAATTCTAAAAATAAAAGGATTCAGAATGATTCAACCAACTTCTTGTAACACTGAAAGCTGATATGCCTAATATGGTGAATTTAATCAACATTCGTTTCATAGCCGTGGTATTACACAATGCAGGTTATTTACAAGATTATGAAACAAACCTCCAAAATAAAATAAACACAAAAAAGACAAGACGACTAAAGCTGCTGCTCTTACCCACACAGTGCAGGTGATCTCGCAATAACCTGGTCAGATTTAAGTTATCTACATGTGGAAGGTTTACCAGCAGTTTGGCAAGAAAGCAAATGAAAACGGCTGCAGATGAAGATGCTGAGGGGTTAAACCTGCAGCTCTGAAAGGAACACAAGCTTCAGGGCAGAATGGCTTCTTTGGGATTGAGAGTGACCAAGAGAGAGATTAGTTTGGATTAAAGCAAAAAAAAAAGGTTTATGCTAGATTTCAGGATGGGTGGGGGATCAGGGAAGGATCAGAGCAAAAGCACGGTAACCGTCATTACATCATCTGAGTCTTCCTTTTGCCCTTGTATCCATCTCCTCCATGAAGATAAACAGACCCGATCAAGTTGTCATGCACCTCCACTCATGTTGGATTTACATCAATGCACCAATAAACGATGAAAATAGATAAATTATCCTAAAATTAGTCATAAAACATGCGTTGATGTTTTTTGGGAATAACATAACTGTTTGTATTTGCTCGGTTTAGTGGGGGTCACAGATGTGTTTTGGGTGCAGCCTGTTCACCGAGAGAATTGCTTTGCTCTGGCACTATAATTGGCAATATAAGCCCCCTGCGCCCCATCTGTCCGTAGGTTTCATGCTCAGCACAATTTGTTGTTCCGCTGCAACATCTGTCCACATGTCTGCCGAGTCCACATGGGAACGCACAGAGCGTCCCTGTCTACTTTCCAAATTTCCAACCAGGCTTTTAAGCTTCGCCGAAAAAAGGATTTAAGCTGTCTGCCAAAGTATTAGAAGATAAAGCACGAGAAACTTCTGCCCCCAGGTCAGCAGTGGAAGTAAAGACTTTGGGTTTATATAGTGATACACGAGGAAATATTAGATAGATATGGAGCTTAATTTATCATTTTGTTTATATTTTGGACATTTTCCACAATGCCTTTAATTCTCTTATGCAAGCATTACGATTTTGTAAATTTTAATATATTTGTTTTTCCAAATCTGGAAGAGTAGTTGCTCCATCCTGAACATCTCTGTTGACACAGAAGGAGAGTTTCATGTTTTTGATTTACAAATCCCACTTTTTGGTCAGAATCCACAAACAATATTACCAATATGTATTTATAAGCACTTAGCTGGCATAATGCTGGATTTGTGTTTTTGGATTTGTGTTTTTTCTTTGTCTTTTTTACCGTTCATATTATGACCTGATACAGTTATCAAAGCAACCACCAGTTTGGAGAAAAAGTGAAAACAGAAAAAACTTAGCTGATTTTCACTGGGTACCATTAAGGAACAAATTCTGCTATTTGCACAGAGATTTCTTAATGTCTTTTATTTAACCTGGTTTTCCCAGTGAGAACACAGACCATCTTTGCAAGGGAAGTCAGGTCTGGATAGCAACAATATGGTACAATTATCTCAAAACAGACAGACTAGTAAGTTATATTAAAATACTGTATATAAAACACATACATTTCTGCACCGTTAGCCAAGAGCTGTAAATATTTCCACAGGGCTTTACATTTATTCAGGGATGCTGAGGTTAGCCAGTGGATTTCAGACTAAAGATTTTTGCAAGCATTAAGTGAGTGGAACCACCATTTTTAGAATATCCCATGTGACGCTGGAGGTTCAGGTCTGAGTCCATTATTAAACCTAGATTTCATGCCTGATCAGTAGTTTTCTTGTTGAGACATCAAATCTTTAATCCTGGAAATGTTCTTCAGATGATAGAAGACTGACTTTGTAATTTTCTTTTTGTGTCACTGAAGATTCATATTGGAAACAATTACTACACCCTGATTTCAAGCCAGATCTGTAATTTCTAGCTATATTAGCTGTGTGGTGACTCTTGATGTTCATTTTTATGTTCAAAAGTAATCACTTCAGTTTTGTTTCTATTTAACTGAAGAAAGTTATGGCACGTTCACATATTAATTTGTTCTGGGCATCTGCTCAGTGCTTGAAAGTGTACATAGTGACCTAGCATCTGCATCTAATCTTTTAACTTGTTATAATCTGATCTATCTGAGCATGCAGATGTTAAGTACGAGGAGCCCCAAGATGGAGCCTTGGGGAACCCCGCATGTGACTTTTGTCCACTCCAATGAAAAGTTGTCTTCTGACACAAAAAAAGTCCCAGTTCTTGAGGTAATACTCAAACCAGCCAGTTACTGCACCAGAGAGTCTGACCAGAGCTCTCCTGTTGTTCCAATAGTATATTATGATAAACAGAATCAAACGCTGCACTGAGGTTCAACAGAACCAGCAGTGTTGTTCTACCCCAGTCAGTATTTATGTGGATGTCATTGAACACTTTAATACTGGCAGTCTCTGCACTGTGGAGAGCACATCACTGTAAAAACTGATTTCTTTTTAATTTTAGGCTTTTTGCAGTTAACTGTAGTGTTCTGCAAACGTTTAACTATGGCTTACTCTGAGACAAACAAACAACTCCAGACCAATCAGCTGCCACCGCTGCTGCGTAGGAGTGAGAGGGATATCAAATTACCGGACAAATCAGTCCATAGGTGGGCGTTTCAGGTCGCTTCGGCACGCTTGGAACCAGGACATAGGTGGTCCGAAAAAGGGGGTCGGCTGGGGTCGGTTCGGAACGTACGTAGGTAATGGAGGCACGCCAAAGCGTCCTGATCCGTACCGTACTGGCACTAGTGGCAAAGGGGCAGGAGCTTACTTTAAAAAAACAAGTTAACACATTTCACTAGCTTTTTTGAGTAGTTTCAAATTGACAGTGAATATTAGAGTCAAGTTGAAAATACTCAAAAAAGCTAGTGAAATGTGTTGACTTTTTTTTTTTACAGTGCAGAACCCAGACAGAAAAACAACACAATGGTTAGTTATTGTAAGGAAGCTGTTTAACTGTTGAAACACAGCTTTATCAGTAATCTAACAGCTGATGAATGGAAGATGGGAGACTGGCCCGTAGTTCTGCATTAACGTGTTGTTCAGGTTTGAGCTCATAACCAAAGATAAATTATAAAAACACCTGTGGAAACACACAAACAGCTGCTCTGTAAAAAATTAGGATTCAGCTATATCAGTATTTTGGTGAAAACTATTACATCAAAATTCCCTTAATATTGCATATTTTTATAAAAGTAAGAGATTTTGTCAAATTCAGCATTTGATTTGTTGGTATCAAACTATGTTATGGTTTAAAACAGTAAATAATTACTCAATAAGGCATTTTTTAATGTTTTATTCTTTTATTTTCAAAGCAATCTATTTCATAAAACCAATCTGAAATGACTTACAGTCTGCATACAAAACAATATATTTTCTTCTATTCAATTAAACAACATTCATTAAATTGTTAATATTTGCATATTTGTTTGCATAGAATCCTCTTCAAGAAAAGGTTATGGTTTTATATTTAGTGCTGAATTAACTGCAGCTTTTTATCTTTTTTTTTGGTCCTGAAAGTTCAGCTTCAGAGAAAAATGTAATCTGTGCAGGATCATCCTTAACAGGTCCAATAAAATGTTCTTGTATGGCGGTGTCGCTGACCCTCAATTGCCGGACATCATTCTGACGAACTCTGCAAGGAAGGAGGAGCAAGAAGGTTTAGTTATTTAACATCTAAATCCCTGCATGGATCACATTAATCCAAAGCACACTCATGCTTGTGTACCTTCAAAATCTACCGTCCCATCTCCGTTATCATCTGCCTCTTTCACTATGGCGTCAATCTCTCGGCGACTCATGTGCTCTCCCATCAGCTTGTTCATGGCCGCCCGCAACTCTTCTGTTGTGATCTCTCCGTCTCCATCCATGTCGAACTAGTCAAGCAGAGAAGAACATAAACAGCTAAGAGAGATGATCAAAGTAAAATCTGAGAGACCTCCTGGTAATTTGTGTTGGCTTCACCTCTTTGAAGGCGTCTTTGAGCTCCTTCACACCGATCATACCGGCGGTCTCTGCCAGGAGCTTCGGGGCCATCAGTTCTACAAAGTCCTCAAAGTCGACTCTGCCTCCAACTGCAGAGGAAAGGGTTTTCAGCTAAATGTTTCTTCGGTTTTATACATTTCATTACATACTGTGTGTGGGTTTTATCCATTAACTTTACATTACAGTTTAAAAGCAGACTCACGGTTCATATTGATGTTCTGGCTGAGTTCGATCAGCTCCATCTCAGTGGGCATGTAGCCCATCGTCCTCATCAGGTTGCCCAGATCTTTACAGCTGATCAGCCCATCCTTGTCTTTGTCGAACTCATTGAATGCATCTCGCAGCTCTACAGAAAAAGATGGGAATAGTTAGAATTTGCAAGAAGAACAAAAGGCGGGATTCTGCCATGAATGTGCAAGCTGAAAAGAAGAAACTGTTAAGTACAGATGCACATCGGCTGGGGACTGATATCCACCAATGTATTTCAGCCTGACTGGTCATAACTGGCGACTGGCCAGGCGGAAACTCAAAAGTCAGACATTTTTGGAAATTGAAGAAAACTGTCCTTTTCCGATCAGTAAATTCTCAGCTTTGCCAGGTAACCCTGGCAACAACTCTCTTCAGCGCGGAAGATGATACTTAATGAAAAAGATTTGCTTGTTATTGTCAGCTTCCATGATGAAGCACAGTAATATTTGAGCAGATTCTGTTTTTTCCACAACAATACTAGAGAGCAAGACTTTCAGCAGATAACAGGAAGGTTAAAAAGAGTACAGCAAAGTTGCTCTGTTTTCAACCTCTGTGTGTTAGAAGATGTAAGATTTTCAAAAATTGTCAGCGTATTGTTTTTTTGTGTTGCACATGGAGACTGCTGCTTCTGGAGTAATAACCTTGGTAATTACTCATTAGGGTTTGAAGCCAGTTGAAAATGTTAACTCTCAAATCATTATTTTCATTTATTTCAACAAAAAAAACCAATAACTAATAACTTCATTAAAGGCAGAGTGTGTAATTTTCGGCCAGTAGGGGGCAGTGCATACCTAAATTATCACAAGCAAGCGGTATCTGTGTCTTTGAATAAGACACTCAACAACGAGGTCCAACTAGTGCTGTTTTGAAACGCTCAATTCCCTGAGAATGATCTATTTGCAGCAACATGACGAGCACATCAGTCTCTATTTCATCGCTTGGAACTAGCGAAGAGGTAAAAATGTATTTATGGCGAAACTTTTTTGCATTTTGAGGGGAAATCTATGTTTTAATAGCGGCTGTGTTCCGTGCGCTTTGTCCGTCCGGGCTCTTGTAGAAGTAAAGACGTCATCTAATATGGCTTTCCCCTGAAAAGAGGACCCGCACCTATGTATTTTAAAACTGATTTTTAAAGTCATATTTTACAATATCGCCAATATTTTGCAATTAATGTGCTTTACGTAGTTATTATTACATAATAGTTTAATGGCTACTTTCAAAGATGTACTGCAAAAACTACACACTGTCACTTAAGGAAGGCTAGAAAAAATATTATGAACGTAGTGTTCATATCTTCCCATATTACAGGTTCTAAAGAATGAATGGAATCAAGATGTTCGTATCAGTTGGTGAAAGATTTATTAAAAATATTTTTAAAAATTTTAAAATCAGAATACACCGCATTTGGCATTTTCTAGTAAAAGCATGTCAGAAGGAATAAGTAATGAACTTACCATCGATTTCATCTTCTGCCAGCTGTCTAGACTGCACAAATGAAAGAAATCAGTCTTAGTGTCAAAATTGAATTGTATATGAAGAAACCACAAATGAGAAAAGTTAGGGATGCAAACGGATGAAAAACACATTCAAAAAGGAACTTCATCACCACACTGTTACGCAAACCCTGAAGATTTGCTGCTCAAAATAAAAATAAATTTAAAAAATCACTGAAGGAAACAGATTACACTGATGGATGTTCCGATGTTGTGGATTTACACATAGATTATTGACTTCCTATCATGGATTAATGAAAAGCAGACTCAGATATTCTTTCCCTGTTCAACACGCACTGGTTTATAATCCAGCCAGACCTTCACAGATGTTTTTAAAAATATTACCAGCAGCTAGAAAAAAAATGTATTTTTAATACTTACAATGTTTTTGCCTCCTCGCAAGAAAATGCACGCTGCACCGAAGCTCATTTCTGTGGGAAAAATTATAGAAAGATAGGAAAAAAGTTTTATTTTTTTATGTTTAACTATTTAAAACTGATTACAACACCTCATATTAGGTCTAAAGGTTCAAGAGGTTAAAGATGATGAGGATGGCTGACCTTCTTCTGGTGATTTCTGCTCATCAGTTAAACGCATCTCACATGAAGCTTCCGCCTGAGCTGACACCTGCAAAGCAGTGGGCGCCTTCTTCTCCTTTCCGCTCCTCCTCCTAGACTCAGAGCTATCCCTCTTCAGCCAAGACAGCTTTGCTTCTCAGCGTGCAGTGACCGGACCCTGTCTGGCCTGCCTGCTGCTGATGCTGGGGAGTTTGTGTGAACCGGGATGGGGCAGCATCCAGGGATGTATGAATGTAAGAGGAAGGGGAGGAGTCATCAGCATGTCTGGAGGAAAGCAGGAGCAAACATGCTGCCCTGGTTTCCAGCTTGGGGAGGGGTTATTTTATTAAACATTACAGCAGTCTGAGCTGTGAGAAAATAGGACATATGGAGGCAAATGCCATTCATCAGTTTAAGTTATTCAAAAAGGTTTTAAGCAGCAGCACTTACAAACCAGATGAGGTTACTTATGTTCCTGCTGCTTATGAATTTAAGCATCGATAAAAAAGAAAAAAGTTAGAAATGTATTTAATTATACTACATTTCTAAAGTACATTTAAAACTTTTTCAAATGTTGAGATCCTAAAACGACTTTATTTTGACTCATAAACCCTCTTGAGAACCTTTAGATTAATTTGTGTCCTTTGTAGTGGACATTATGTTCTCTATCTTCTACCTTTATCTTCTTCTTCTTATATTTTAAGCTATTAAGCCTTACAGTACTTTTTTAGAGGACATCCTGGGCTTTCCAGTGATTTAAAATATGATATGTTTTAATGCTGGCAAGTCGCCTGAAATTAAAATGGCTGCTCCCAGGAACCACGTTTCAAGATCAGTGATAAGTCAACAATCGTCATCTTTTGTGATTTTTTTTCATGTCAAGAGTATTTATTAATTAATATGTCAACAACAAGATTTTGACTTCTGAAAACAGTAGTGGACATGCTGTAAAACAAAAAACAAAAAAAATGATGTTTAAAAAAGTGAAATGGTAAGGTGTTCTTTTTGGCCTAAAAAGCAAATCACATAAAAAAAGGAGATGGAAAACACTTTTGTTTGTCTGTTCTCAGGAGGAAAAATAATTTATTTAATCTGAATCTTAACAGAACAGGGTGGTTAAAACATCTACAGCCATAGACGTCATTTTAACTGGGGACACCAGGGACATGTCCCTGTTATTCACAACAGTTAATTTTCATACGTAGTCCCAGGGCTGGTTGCTGTTGACAGACAGGAAATGCCACAGAACAAGCACAATAAGCATGAACAATACATGTGCAATAAAATGGTTAGTAAAATCAAAATAGAAAATCAAAACAGACTATTATTTAAATCATTCCCATTAACTTCCTTATGCATTCATGTTTTCTTTCTGCGCAGAAGCTGCTGTCAGACTCCTGGTCTGCTCCAAATACGTTCAGCCCACAGTCCTGCGATGTTACGGGTACAGTTTTAAGAAGGAAAAAAATACATATAATCATGATAAAGAATAGATTAAAACCTAGCATTGATAACTTTATTGCCCAACTTCCTAACGTATGTTTGTTACCGCAACTCTGACCAACATTTATTTTCCCTCAACTGCAAAAGTCCCATGCAAGTAAAAAATAATTTTTTTTCTTTCTCCAACTTCAGGGCTGTGGAGCAAATAATTTTTTTTTTTTTTCTGTTATTGGAAAATTTCCAAGTGTTATTTTTTTCTCTCTCTTGCTTCAGCCCTGTAGGGCAGAGAAATATATATATATTTTGTTATTGAAAATTTTGTAAGTGTTATTGTGTTTTATTAAAAAGAGTTTAAGATCCTCCTCCTTACTTATAAAGCCCTTAATAATCAGCTCCATCGTACATCAGAGATCTGATTGTTCCATATGTTTCTAACAGAGCACTTCGTTCTCAGACTGCAGGTTTACTGGTAGTTCCTAGGATTTCTAAAAGTAGAATTGGAGGCATATCTTTCAGTTATCTGGCTCTCCTCCTGTGGAACCAGCTCCCAGTTTTAGTCTGTGAGGCAGATACTCTGTCTGTTTTTAAGACCAGGCTTAAAACCTTCCTTTTTAATAAAGTTTATAGTTAGAATGGCTTACGTTATCCTGAGCTATTTTTGTAGTTATGCTGCTATAGGTTTAGACTGTTGGAGGACAGACTGACCACTCCTCTTCTCTCTTCTACTTGTCTCATCTACTACTCTCCAGATATATATTTTTTTTTTCCTGCTGTTATTGCGATTTTTAACCCAGTTTTCTCTCAGTATTTTTCTCCCCATAGAAGCTCCACCCGGTCTGGTACCCTGCTCAACTACAATGCCCCCTGCTGGATGGGGAACATCGGTCCAGATGATGCTCAAAGTCACCGAGCATCCTCCATGCTGTCTCTTCTCTGTCTTCTCAGACCCCCAGACAGTCGTGGCAGATACCCGCATGTACTGAGCCAGGTTCTGCCAGAGGTTTCGTCCTGTTAAAGGGGAGTTTTTCCTCTCCACTGTCGCTACATGCTTGCTCAGTATTAGGGAAAAAATAGCACTTAGAAATGTTTCAATAACAGAAAAGTATATCTTTTTTCTCTGCCCTACAGGGCTGAAGCAAGCAATAAAAATAAATAAATACAAGTTAATACCTAGGCTATAGTATTACTATTTCATTAATTTCAAATAATATTCGATCCAAACAAGCTGAACAGAGAACTACTTATTGAAGTAAAATAAAACAGTTGCACTAATAATACACCTGCAGTGGTTTCTGCTCCACATGGAACCCTGATGCAAGTCCTTGTGTAATTAAATAGTGGGATTGCTGCAGAGATTGTTGTCATAAGGTTTAGGATTTTTTCTTCAGAGAGATGACTTTATAAATAAAGTTTGATTTGATTTGAGAGCTTGTTGCTTCCCTGAACCGTATCACAACTGGATACTTCCAGATTTCTTTTTTATTCTTGGCCCCTTCACATTAATTGAAATAGTACAAATAGTGTAAACCTGTTTTACCCATTGTATCTAAGTATTCATTTTTAACTTTATTTTTTTACTGTACCTTGTTTCCACTATTGTATGTCCTAAAAGAGCATTATAAGGGACCATCCTTTTGTTGTCTATTATGAGTCTTTATAATAAAACATTTTGCAGGTCCATTCATATTTTTATATTAGATTACAAATGAACACCCAAAGTTCAAGAATATTATGTTTTCAATGTTGTTTGGTTAGTGTGATGTAAGCAGGCACAGGTTTAGAAGAATATGGGCCCCTGGGCTAGAGCCAGTTTTGGTGCCCTTATCATCAAAAAAATTCTTTACCAGAACATATGACAGTAGATTGAAAGACAAGCCAACACATCAGTCTGTAAAAATTGATGCAAAGTCAGTTTAACTGTCGCTGTTAGCTCTTTCTAAAGTCTAGCCCAGGATTTAGGACGTAGTCACACGCGTGAGCAGAATCAAGAGGTGACAGTCACCTGCAAAGAACAGAGTCCAAAAAAAAAAAAAAGAGTCAGGGCAATAGAGGAACACAAGACGAACCTAGAGCACGGAAAAATGATGATTATGATGCTAACAGAAACCATAAACGGAACTACAAAGAGTTTTTAAATACCACAACAAAGACTACTGGTGCGAGGAACAGGTGAGTGTGATTACCAGTAATGTGATGCTTGAACTGGGTAAGGGTGGCTATAAACATTCTGGAAAATGGCTGATCAGAATGGATGCAGAAAAACACAAGAAAGCATTTCAAGAACCAAAAAGAGCTTAAAAAAAAGCGTGAGATTCAGATAAGATTCAGCCACAGTCCAGCAGATTATGACAGGTGTAAACCTATCATAAAAGTCAACTTAAATCAACATTAAACATGTTTTATATTTGTATTACAGGGATATTTTAAATTGTGTACACATTTTAATACAATAAGTAGCAACTAAAGATGCTTAAATGTCTAAAGCCTTTGACTTTATGCGGTTCTGCTGATATGTGTCACTATAAATCAACAAAAGCTTACGTGACTCTTCGCCCTTTCAGAGACAATAATGTAAACCAGATCTTAAATGTATTAAAGGATCACAGGCCCTAACAATTTTTTTTCTTCTTTTATCCTATTGTGCAGTAATCTGCTGCAGTATTTGTAAGGTTTGTGTGACTGTTTATGCCTGGATCATAAGCTGGGGTTAGACAGTAAGTCCTGCTGTGGAAATGTTAACCCTGACCTGTCTGAGGTAAGACTCTGACTCGCTTGGCCATGTCATCTGCGGTGAACGTCTTCCTTTTTTCTGTCTGCCTCTTCTGTTATGTAAATTGGTCTGAATCTGTTTGCATAAGAAGCTTAATGCGCTGTGCCATGCAAACTGAGACTAATAACGGTTTATTATCTCCTTTTTTTCCCTTTTTTTTTTTTTACTGTGGGCCAGTTGAGAAGGTTATGCAAGGCATAATCCCCAACTGTGAAAGGATGACTGTGGAACAGAGGGTTGGAGGTATGTTGGTGATGGAAAATTAAGGAGAAGGGAGGGATGCGGCTGGGGGGTAAACATTTTGGTATGAGTGTAATTCTGGAAATGAGGGAAGCAGTGACTGGTTGAACAGCAGCATATGATTGGGTGGATAAAGTTACATCACATTTTAAAAAAACTTGTTATCTAAAAAAATTGGGAATAGAGATGCATATACAAGGAAAATTTACTGTTTTAAACACAAGGAAACGTTACAGAAGCTGCTTGGATTATATGGCGCCTCAAAGGCTGTTGTGCAGCTCAGCATGAAGGAAAACAACAATAACTTGGGACTCACGTGTTTTGTGTGCATATCCTATTTGATGGAATGTAAAAACACGCAGATTACACCTTGTGGATTACATAAACCTGTTCAAATCCAAACAAGTCATACGTGTCATTTTGCTGATGAGTGTCTGAGATAATTTCCCATCAAATCAGTCTGACAGATGGGTAAACTGTCAACATGACAGGAATTACCTTTAAATCCCCCTAACTTGTCACAAAGGTGATCCAAAGAATAATTTACAGCAAATTAATAAATAGTGTGGGCTCACATTATGCAACAGCATCATGGTATAGCCTCTTTATTCCTTCTGGGCATCAGTTATGCAATAATCTGTTTTTCGAAAATACAGGATATTGTGGAAAATGGATATATTTGTTGCTATAAGCTGAAGGTCCTCTGGTCCATCATGTCATCAGGTGGAAAAATCAGGAGCAGCTTACTCACTTTTTGTTATATATTATATTATTCCCTTAAATGCTGAAATTAAACAGACATAACAGATTTTAAAATTTATGAAAATGTAAATATTACTCCATTTGATTTCATTTTGTTTCAGTGTAGATTTTTTTTTTAAATCAAGTGTTTTAATTTTTGAGTAATAACTAGGCAAGTTTCTTAGTAACTAATTATTCTATGAATCTTTTTTTATTTAAATTCTATTTCTAGTTTAGAAAAAAATAAAAGCTGCTGCAAAAACATTTAAATCATAAGCATTTGAAAGAATAAAAAATGTATATTCTGTACTTTTTAATTTAGAAAAAAGTTAATCATATTAAATAGAAAAAATATTAAAAATGACTTTTGAATATTCATTGTTTGATTGTTGTGTTACCATCTTTACAACATGATGCTTTATTTTAGCCTTTCTATTTTGTTTGAGCTTCAGATTGTCTCATATAATATTAACAATTACCTCTAAATATTATTATTTTAATATTATTATTGACATGTTTTATTAATTGGAGGATTAACGCCAAGACATGAATCTCGTTTTCGAGTGGGTCCTCATGATCATGTCTATAGAACATAGAACAGCACTGTAGATGCAATCAAAAAACAAAATAATATTAATCATGGAATATGAATACAAAAAACCTTAACGCACACACTCACACACACTTACTTATTCACATTCACACATCGGCCATTAGGATCAATCTAATAAACTCTGCTTACTTTCCCAAATTTGACCAAATTTCGGTCGTTTCGCTGTCATAGTGGGTAATGGTTTTAAAGGTCTCCTTCACTGATAACATGAAAAACTGTATAAAAATAGATAAAAAATAATAATAAACTACAAAATTGCTATGATTAAAGGCATACATTTTTCTAAATTAATAATATCCGAAATATCTTAGCTTGGATATCGACATGTTTAATCATAGAAATGTCTTTTTCTTGCAATTTGTCTTATTTTGTAAATCAGAGAATTACGCTATTTTTCCCACCAGAAAATATCTGAACTTAATCTAAAAATGTCTGTCTTTTAACTTGTAATTTTCCGACTTTTGTCACGGGGAATTTCCTAGTTTTTTTCCTTGAAAATATGTGTAATTAATCTCAGAAATTCTGAGTTTTTACTTATAATTTTGCTACTTTTTGACAGATAATTTCCGAGTTTTTTTCTGAAAAATATCACTTTAAACTCAGAATTTCTGAGTTTTTTTGGGGGGCGTTAATTTACTCCAAAATATTTTCCTTTTGTTTACAACGGCCCTAATACTCTGTCGGAGAAATGAGCTCATATTTCTGTGATGGTTTTTCTTCGGCCACATGGGGATGGTGTTATTGGACACTCGCCTGCTTCTCTCACAGCTCAGAAGAAGAACTCTTCCGTGTTCCTCTCGGCTCCCGCCCCGCTCCGCCATCATGAAGTCCTGAACAAAAAAAAAAAAAACGGATGAGGGCCGAGCCGAATGGGGATACCACGGAGCGGTGAGGAAGCTCACCGACAGCGTTAGCGAAATGTCAGCGCGGACCGGAGAACGGAGCGGAGTGGTGGGTTTTAAAGAGCCAGCCTCGCGCTGAACAACGTCGTCTTATCAGCTCCTGGCGGTTACGTTATTCGGTTAGCAGCGGTGCTAGCTGCAGCCCGGAGCCTTGGCCCTGATTTTTTTTTCCCTCCCCATTTTTCCCGGCAGGCAGCTCCGCTGTTGTGGGTTAACTGTCAGCTTGGACTGACACCCCACTCATGTCAATCAGCAGAGAGCAGCTAGCTGCCGGGAGCACCAGGATGGCGGGGGGTTTAGCTAAAACCACGATGGGCGGACAGAATGTGGTCTGTTCGTGTTGAATAGACAGCAGAGCCGAGGAGGAGAGGGGAGGACAGGGGAGGGAGAAACCAAGATTTTCCTACCAGGCCGGTCAGCTAGCTCCAGGGCTAGCTACAGTGGATCCCAAAAGCCACGGTAAGACATTGTTATAAATCATTCAAAGTGATGTAAAACAAACCAATCATCGCCTCTCCCTGCAGCGGAGTTAACACGATCTGCTTCTGAAATCTACCTGCTTACACCGACATGCAGGTTATTTACATTTGATTCAACGTATTTTAGCCTTTTTGGCAACCATGTTGGAGAAGAACCCATAGATTAAGATGAGAAACCATACACTCTACACAATTATTAAGCAAGTCTTATTTTTGACGATTCCCCCCCCATTAATCAAAAACTACAGTGTTCTCGATTAAACCAGTAAATGTTAATAAACATCATACATGAATGTCTAAGAAAGTAAGTCAGATTTGGCCCTTGTTAGGATATTTATATGTACGACAAAAAGAAAAGAAAAAAATAAGTTTCCCCATCCCCCTTTCTTTTTTATTGTTCAATAAACATTTCTAACATCAAAAATAGAAATCGGTGACCAATCTAGCCACCTGTCTCTTCGCTAAGAGTGATCGACCTTCCATTCATGGAGTCGATCAGTTTCTGTATCTGTTCATGTACAATATGTGAGCGCACCCTCTACCTGAAAAGGTCCAACAAGCTTATCTTACACAGTACAGGAACACCACATCGAAGTGCAGCTCCCTGCCCGTTACTACTGCACCCATGGGACCATCTATGTTCCATTAGGACTCGCTCAGTTCATTCGTCTATAAAACCTTTAAAATAAACAAAATCTATCTTCAGGTATTTCTTGTTGCGGTCTAGACGCTTCAGCTTATGTGCCTTGTTTAGTGATGGTCAGATTTCAGCGTCTCTGACATCTTGTACATCTAGGTACTCCAGCTGGGATCCAGTTATGAAAAAATGACAGAACTGGAAGATATTTCTTGCGGCTTCATGCTTGGTTCTTCTCAAATGCTTGGCAGCTGATTTGCATCTTTTGTTTCTCAACAGGTTTCTTCTTACTCTGTTGACTATTTGCAACAAAATGTTCAACGTTTTCTGTGATCTCACCTCAATACTTAAGCAATTTCAAGACCTCTGCACCCCTCTAAATTACTTTTGGTTTGTTAAATATCTCTCTTTTTTGCCCTTTTTGCCTCAAGAATAAGTAATGATAATAATGATATGGTCAAATTACTGAATTGCCTAATAATTGTTCACACACCGGTATGTAGAGATGACCGCTCCCTCGTTTAGAAGTATGCATTCTGTGTTCATTGAACCCTCTGTTTTTACTTGCTGTGCAACTCATAAGAAAGAAGTCTTTACAGGAGCCACATCAGTGCAACGTTGCTCGTCTCTTTTTGTGTTGTCTCCCACCAGGCTCTTAAAAGATAGATTAAGACGGCCCGGCTTCGGCTGCAATATTTAAACAGCTTCTCGTTTTATAAAGGGAACCGTGCAGTTCCTCTTTGACGGCTCCAGAACAAGCACGAAAGAGCATCTGATGTGGTTTCTTTTTGTGCAGAGCGTGTTTGTGCTCGAGGCCTGGGTTTTGACGTCATTGTCGGGTTGTTGGTTTTTTTAGAATAGGGCAGAAATTGACTCGCATAAACCTTTAACAGGTGCTGATGTCCTCTGATCCCAAGCTGTAATCAATAATTGTTGGATCATGTTTTATTTAAAGTGAACAAAAATGGGGGGAAAATTGACGCGTGGAAGTTGAAGTGTTGTAACGTTGCATGTGTTTGGATTTTAATTTTCCGGTTGATTACACTCATGTACCGAACAAATCCAGTTGATTTCTACCTGAAAATCTGTAGAAAGTTTTATGTGCGGAACTCAAAAGCGCAAAGCAACGTTCCTTAGCACAACTTAAAAAGGTGACACCAAAACGAAACAGGAAGGACTCCCGGCTATCACGAAACTCAGCGCTTTGGGAACATTAATGGTTCATAATGCAGCGAATGCATCTTTCAACAGCAATAAGGCGAATCATGCTGAATGTAAACATAACTGGAGAAAAAACATCTTTCAATCTCCAAACTTCTTCATTTTGAGAAAACGCAATTTGGCAGATTCCCCAGTGACCAAAATATCATCGTTTTCAGGAATTGAACGGAAATAATTCAGGCAACAAAGGTTCTTTGTTAAAGACTGATAAACATAAAAAAGTCATATAGACTAGGGTTGCACGATTATGACCAAAATAATAATCATGATTATTTTCACCAATATTGTAATCACAATTATTAATCACGATCATTCATCCAGTCCTGTAAAATATCTTTTTTTTTTTTGCACCAATTATAAACGTACAATGTTGCAACATTTTTTTGTGAAAAATAAAACTTTAGATTAGAATAGATGATAAATAATGCAAAAAAAACCAAACTCCAATACTTATATATTTAAAAGTACAAGCTAAATATGTTATTGCAGAGTGCAATCTCAAAGTGCAATTTAACGGAAACAATTACAGCTTCTACAGAAAAGGCCTTTGACATTCCCTGCATCTAAATCCTTAGTATTTACTAAATGCTACGTAGCAACTATTACTCGCCCGTTAATGTAGTAAATACTGCATAGCAAACGATCGTGTAATAGCCATGATATCAGACGTACTGCTCCACCACTTTGCGTGTCCTTTGACCCGTATTGACTGTTCTGTTGACCCAGATGTTTACGTTACGTTCGCCTGTGGTCTCGCCTCCTCTAGCCGTTATTTTGTCTGGTGTGGCTTAACAACTTAAATATTTAATCAGTCAAAAAACAATTACAGTAATCAGTAACATTGTTTCACGTACATTTATCCGCCGAAACTGCGGCGGTGTCAGTGGTTGACAGTTCGTCTGTAGCCATTTTTAGCTAGGTCCTTCTTCTATGAGCGTAGCATCCACCGGCTGCTTACTGTGGCGGTAGTACACGTTCGGGAACTTTCTCCTTACTAGTCAGATCCGTAATGGAGATTTGGATCTACTACATTGCTCCAATACTCCTTTTCACCTGCTACGTAGCAAGCGTAGTGCAGCCATTATGAGTGCTGAGTGGCGTGTGCGCGGTTTTTATTTTTAGGCAGCTAAATGAAGCTTTAGCCATGCGTTTGCCCCCTGGTGGCTCGTAAACTATTGATTGAGTCGGTGTTTGATAAAGAAGAAAGCAGAAGAGCTCGCATTTTGAATGTAAATATCGTTGACGATCAGGTTAATTTATTTGTGGCCACCAAAATCGTGATCACGATCAAATCCGATTAATTGTGCAGCCCTAATATGCACATTTGGATTTATTTTTGATTAAAGTCTGCCAAAAAACCTACCAAACCATTGTTTGTGTGTGTATTGTTACACCCATACTAGAAAAGAATCATGGCAGACAGGATTTTTTTAACCCACGTTTGTGAAAATTAGGAATGGAAGACAATATCGATACGCTAATATATCTTTATTTAATGTCATGATATTGTATTGATATTAAAAAACAAAGTATCGATTTATTTATTTTGTTTTAAGAATTTTAATGGAACCATTAACGATTACTGTATTTTCTGTAATAAAATTAAAAATATGGCAGATAGTTGGTGGCAGTTTTTACCTTCTCCATTCCAGTGAATCAACAAGATCCAGTAATAAAACTAGATGTGTTATGGATGAAACAGTTGGAGTGTTGAGAATGCTAGGAGAGTTTTTCTACGGTTAAATTCGGGTTTTGAAAATCACAATATATAGTCTTCCTCATTGTATCGCAATGTATTGTATTGTCCCCTTTGTATCGTGATACATATCGTATCGCCAAATTCTTGACAATACACATCCATAGTCAAAATTAAAGTAAAAGTCAACCTCCACTCAGGGTTGTGGATATGTGGCGAGGACGTCTATATGAGGTGTAAATAATAAAGTGCTGTGAAAGTCAGTTCAGCCATGATCCCACTAAAAATATTAATCATCAATATGAAAGCAAAATCATCACTTTTCCAGAGAGTCTAAGCAGTATGGACAAAAAATATAGTCTCAGATTTTATTCTTTTTAATTCGATTTACAATTTTTTTTTTTTACGGATTCATCTACAATGAGCTGTTTTTTTAGCTAACATTTGTTGGTCACTGTGGTTTTGTTCGTCTCAGAGAGACCGGCATTTTTTCATATATGGCTGGGATGCCTCTGTTTCAGGTGTTGAAATAGGTTTGTGGTGCTGCTGCATTTGACTGATCGGGTTTATGCCAAATAAACGGCATAAGCTCTCTTGCTCCACGTCTGTGGAAACCCAAACCAATGTGCCATTACACAAAAACATGTATTCCTTTTTTTAAATACCCAGCTACAAAAAAATTAAAATAAATTTTAATTTTTTTCCCCCCCAGGCCTACTTTAAAGTTTGAGAAAAAGGATTTTGTGATAACGATTGTGATTCAGTATTTTGCACACCTCTAATTCCCGCTTAATTTCTACTTCCATAAAATTTTACATTTAAGATTAACATTCATATGCATTACTAAAACTTTAGCCTTCGTCCATTCATATGACCTGTCTGACTCTAAAGAAAAGTTTTTTTCAAAGCACAAAATGTGATCTAAAGTTGGAGACTGACTGGCACTAAGTGCTGTTATCAAGCTTTCTGTATCACCATGCATCATGATTAGTTAACAACTAAATGTAGATTCAAATTATACCAGAAACGGAAGCTTTAAAATGTGATGTCTGAGCTCTACAGTAAAACCTTTCATGGTTTATTATACCTTATCACGGCATTCTGTAACTTATAATCTGTAAAATGATTATATCAGTGGTAATTTAAATGTTTTACTTACCTGTGGTGAAAGCCACCGCTTTAACCTTTGATCACCTTTCCAGACATTATTTTCTTTCGGTTCAGGGAAATCCTGTGGCCTAACTGCCCTTCACTGTAGGCAAATCATCAAGTTTTAACGGGTGTAACGCTCGTTATAGATATGCTCAACCTGTTTTTTCCCCACTGGAATAGAGTAAGGAAAGCCTTGGCAGCCCTAACCGTTAGTTGTCCGTTAAAATTGTTAATTTCTCAGCCTTTGCAGAAACCAAAGCTGCCCAGGCAAGGAAACGCTCATGCCCACATTATGTCACCTTATAGTAGAGGTGGGCGATATGGCAAAAATAGAATAGCACGATTATTAAATTATATTATCACGATTTTGATTCTATCACGATTGTTTTTATGCCGACCAAAAAAAAAAACGTAAATCACACATTAAAGAAAAGCAACCTTAAATAAATAAATAAATTCCAATTAGGGATAATCAGCACAGGGCTAAAATACTTATATGGTTATCTCACTCCAGAAATGATAGAAATGCACTGAAAGTTCTGAATGAAACTATATATATATATATATATATGTATATATATATTTTATATTTTTCAAATAACCTATTTGAAAAATACATCAAAATCATAAAATATTTGAATGTATTATAAACATTTTTTATCTTGACTTGTCTACTAAAACAGAAAGCAAACATGAACTTACTTTAGTTTAAAATACGATATTGAGCAAATAGAATAAAATGTAAAATCTAAGACTAACATGCAGCTGCAAATATAGTGCAAGAATCTATAGTACGCCAATCAATAACGCATGAGTAAATGCAGGTTTAACTGGTTGAAATGTTTTTTGCAGAATATTGATATTATGAACAGGCACACATAAAGCGGCCTAATACAAACATAAGTGATAACAATGTAGTGTAAAAGCACAACGGTATACAAAGTGCTGCTGCTACATAAGATAATGAAGGTAAGACTGTAGTGTAAGCAGTTCTAATTATTCTTCCATCCATCCAAACATATTCTTAATATTCCCTGCAACTCTCTGTGCATTCAGCGTGCATGCGTGTTATGGCGGTGTTTAAAAAAAAACAAAAGTAAACTGGATAACTCGTAGTGCGGATAGTTTGCCGTCTGTGTCGTAGGGACTGAGTTTTATAATAGTTTTTTTGTAGTGTCGGCTTAATTAAGAAGACCTAAGAAGAAGAAGCACTAGCCACTGCTGCTGTCGTCAGGCTTTATATATTTAGCTGCCAGCTGGTTCTCTCTGTGTTGTTGCGATGTTTTCAAGTGATTAAACACGTTTTGCGATCACTTCCCTTGACGCTCTCCGTGCAAACTTCGAAAATGATGTTTGTTTTCTCTTTGTCGTCTGGTAAACCAAACCAGTTCCATACAATGGATGAGGAATTTCCCTTCGGAACAAAACCCTCAGTTACGCTCTCAGGCGCGGCAACGCCATGCACGCGGAGGGGAAGGGAGGAAATTCGCTTAGAGCAGGGGGAGAGTGGAGGCTTTTCTTGTTTCACAGAGGGAGAAATACAGCAGCAGAACTGTGAATCGGGATAAAACGATCTCTTAAAAAATGAAGGATCGCCAGACGTGTAGATCGCGTCACGGTCTTAAATCGTCATATTGCACTCCCATACGTTATTGCCCCATACTTCAACGATTTAATGGCATTTTATGCGATAGGGCAACACAAGTTTGCAAATAGTTGGTAATAAAAATAAAAGAAAGTGTTATTCGTTTCTGTTCTGTTAACTTAGGTACCCCTAAATAAAATCCAGAAAATAGATTTTTCATTGGCAAAATGAGCCTCATATAGCAGATTCATAGGTATGTTTATTGGCAAGAATCTGGCGATATGACATGTATCACGATTAGGGGTGTCCAATTTAGGATTCTCCAAAAAAAAGCATTTTGTACAGGAAATGTTCTTTAAATTCTGTACCTTTTTTTATTTTTTATTTGAAGTTCTGCTACAGTGTATGCGGAAAGTGAGAATGCTCAAAAACTGTGATTTTGACATATATAAACAGAATAAATTTTTTTTTACAACAGATATTCCAGATTATATTGCAACATATATTTGATCCCTTATCGTTCAGCACGAGTATCGAATAAAAAAATTCATATTGATGGATCCCCTTAAGCACTGTGGATATGTCTGACGTCTTCTGTGCTTCTAATTTGGTAGAAATGTTTTAGTTTGTTGTTTTTGGTCTGTTTTTCCTGGTTTTGCTCTTTTTTTTCACATGTTCCTTTTCTGTCTCGACTAAAGAGCAGCCTGTGTAATTTCTCGGAAGATCCTAGAGCGCTGATTATACGAGGCAGACTGGACGGCATATACTTTCTGCACTGCATGTTTTCCAGCAGAAGTGTTTGCCTCCAGCGTCCAAGCAAACAGGCGCTCACCCAGCGTGTCTCCTCCGCTCTCGCCAGGCGCTTGCCATGCCGTCGAGTGTGCGGGCCGGGAGCCTGAAGGACCCGGAGGTGGCGGAGCTGTTCTGCAGGGAGGACCCCGAGAAGCTCTTCACGGACCTGAGGGAGATCGGCCATGGGAGCTTCGGAGCCGTCTACTTCGTGAGTTCCTTTTTGCTTTTGCTACGTGATGAGGATGCCTGCTTGCTCTTAGGAGCACGGTTTGACAATCGGATTGCTGAATCTACAAGCATGCCTCCTGTGTCTATCTGTGCCAAATCTGTCACTTGAAAGATGCTGTGATGTTTATTGGATCTGTTTAGAATTGAAGTTGGTGTGAGTTGCTGCTGGTTACAAAGAATGTGCAAACTATCTCTTTGTCGAACGAGCAGAGGCTGCATTGTTAGGCTACTTTACAAGCTGCAGTAAGTAAAAGATCCCTACATGCTTATTTTATGTAGCACACAAACACTGATATGTTCACTTTGATCAGCTCATCTAAGTTAAAGAGCTCTGGCGGAAAAAAATTATTTATTTTTAAAGATTCAGCTAGGTTTCTTGGGCATCCACTTTGTTAAAGAACAAATAATCCCTAAACAGCTAGTTAAATGCGGAGCCTAATTCTCCTCTCCTTCTGGTCGACCCGTGGGTCCCCTGGATGAAAAAATAATGGAAGTCAATGGGGCGATAAATGTTATTTTCTGGTCCGCTTTGTCTTACGTCCTGAATCACACATATGTTGTACATCTAAATTATCACTAATGATGACATTTAGACTGTCAAGTGATTTGGAATTTATTTGATTGTAAAATTTCACAATTAAAATGTCTACAAATCAGAAGTCAGAAGTGGCATATATAACGTCACGTGGCTAACGCAAGCTAGCACTAGCTATAGCACGTTAAACACTCACCTAGAGCTTGTAGAGCTTCTCCTCCATGCTGGCTCTCACTCCACCGACTGCTTTACCCCCGACATGGCTGCTACTTTCCACATGGTCAGATTCATAGAGGTCTTCTCCGTATTTAATGCTTCTTTCTTCGTTCTCGAGGCTACGACCCTCGTCGAAAAACAGCGTTTTCTCTGCATCAAAATCAGTCTTTAAAATTCACGGACATCATACGTTCGATCCAAGATCAGAAAATAACTTTTATCACTCCATTAACTCTCTTTTTTTTTGACAGTAGGGGATCCATGGGCTGGAAGGAGATGGGCGTGACTTAAACTCCCCAATAGTTAGCGCTGCGCTAACCAGCTAAATGTTTGTTTGGTTTTTTTTTTCTTGTTTTTTGGTTTTATTAGCTGAATGTTAACACAGCTAACTCATGATCAGAGGAGTATGATTTGATTGGCTAAAGGCCGTTGAACTAGTGCTGTTTGTTTTGGCTTTGGTTTTAGACGGTCACCACATTTGCAGGTGAATTTATGCTGATAAAAGTAAGATTTTTTTTAAAATAAATACTCTATAAAACTAACTACATAAATTATCAAAAATTTTATATGTAAAAAAAAATAACAAAATAAGATACATTTTAGTCTAATTTTGGTCTGTTTTTCTTCTAAATCATCCCAGAAGGAGATAACTTCAAATAGAGCAAAGATAACATATTTTTCCAAGATCTAGTAGCAGTTAGATGTTTTTGTTTCGCAACGTACATATGGTCATAAGGATCTGATGCAGTTCTGTATGTAAACCGTCTGGATTATATTTTTTCTGAAGCACCGGAGATTCAGAATTTCTCCAGAGAGTAAAAGAGCAGATAGGCTTCAAGTCTTTTTCAGATCGTCATTTAAATGCAATTCTAGTCCTTATTTAGTAGGGGTTTTTTTGTGTGTTTTTTTTAGCTAATTAGGGAAGCAAGTTATCAGTGTTATAAATTTATTAAAACATAATTGTTGGTTTTGTTTAAACGTTTTTATTTTTAATATGGATGTAGGGTCAGTATATTTTCTAAAATTAGAGCAATAAATCAAGGTTCACTGAGCTCAGTATCTAAACGAAACGTTTGCTTTCGTTTTCCGTTCTGTTCTGGGATGTGCATGTGGAACATCAGTCGCATGTATTCGTTCGCTTTAAACCTTCCCACATATCGGCCCGTCTAAACCACAGACGTCATCGCTGCAATCTGGTAGGAAAAAAAGTTTTGCAAATATACAAAGTCTGTAATCAGACTCCCTGTGTCAAAACGCAGAAGGAAACCGTTCCCAGAGCATGATCCTGCCACCACCATATTTAAAATGAATCATCTGTAATCCTATTTTTCATCCACTCAGTATCTTGCATTTAAGCCCAAAGGTTTCACTTTGGACTGCAGTGGCCACAGCACCTTCCCCCACATTTTGTGACTTTCTCTTCGATAAACGGCAATAAAATGCTTTAAGGTTTTTGCTTTGTAACGACTAAGGTAAATACTTTTGTGAGCCTCTGGAAAAAGAAAATGAGATGGAGTGGAGAGAGGACGAGAGGAAGCTAGACTTGAACTCCTTACGTAATAGCGATAAACAGTAGATGAATCATAGTTTTTCTTTTTAAGGAAACAAAATAATTTAGTGTCCAGCAAGCAATACCTGAACCTCAATCAGCGGACGTTAAATCACGCTTCATCTATTTATTTATTTTATTTTTTCTCGACCTTTGCTCTCCAGGCCCACGACATCCGCACCAATGAGGTGGTGGCGATCAAGAAGATGTCCTACAGCGGCAAACAGTCCAATGAGGTAGGAGATGAGGAGGGATAGAACAGTGAATGCCTTTCATCTAGGCGAAGCACTGACTGACTCTGTTTCTGCTCCAGAAATGGCAGGATATCATCAAGGAAGTGAAGTTCTTACAGAAGCTGCGCCACCCCAACACGGTGGAGTATCGAGGCTGCTACCTGAGAGAGCACACAGCCTGGGTGAGTTCGCTCGGGGACACGTCCACCCTCCAGACCGCCATAAAGACACAACCCCTATCACCTTCTGGCATTAAATCTGACTAAACCTTTTGTGATTTAAAAAGTAAAAAACTTGCAGTTTTGAAAATTCCCTGTCCCATAATGCCAGGAAGCTGTTCTTTAACCTAAAAAAGATGCATATTGAAAAAGAAGAAAACTTCAGGGTCTCACTTAGGTTGACTATTCCTACAATTTTTATGGTGTGCTTGTTATATGTGTAAAAAGGATCAGGCTCCTCTTCAAGATGCTAGTCTATGTAGTCTTGCAGAAAATGTTTAAAAGTGTCTTCTTTGGAGAAAGAGACGATTTAAAACATTTTTTTTCTCTTTCATGTAGCCTCCTTTTTTGAGATGACAGGAAAGCCCAATTATTTTTTAATGCACCACCAAAAAGCTTGTCTGTCTCAGTGTCTGTCAACTTGGCTCTACTACTAGAGGCCGACCGATATGTTATTCTTTTAGGCCCGTTCCGATTTAAAAAAGAAATTGGTCGCAGATGGGCGATATGTAAAGCCGATTAATAAGGCCAATATCCAAGGCTCATATATATACTTTTTAGCAGCACATTGATTATGAAAGACAGTTTAACACTCACTGTGCGGAATAATAATTAAAAAGTCAATCAAACTATCAATATAAAAACGAAATCTAAACAGTAGCCTGAGAGCAAATGGTTTCAGAACAATCGGAAATAAAACATATTCAAGTTTCTTTAAGTATAAAAAATAGAATAAATTCAAACAGTAACCAGAATAATGGTGCATATCTGGTTGAAGTAGAATCTTGACATCAAGTATCAAAGGAAAAGCACCACAAGTAAAGCTACCACATGGTAGAAACATAATAAAATCTAACACATTTATATATAAAAATAGGGCAAAGATTAAACACCAAGGCAAGGCAATTTTATTTATATAGCACACTTTCAACACAAAGCATTTAAAGGTGCTTTACATGATTCGTTGGTAAAGAAACCAAAAATGATCAACTGCAGGATCTGAGATTGTGTTTCAGGTTAAGGGCCTGTGAATCTGCCGATTCACAGAAAAGCTTTTGGATGTTCTGAGAAAGTTATTGAGGTTGAAAAGCAATAAAAACATCCGAGAACGAATGAAGTTCTGCTTCAACGTGGAAGCAAAACAAAATTACCCATGTTTGGTCTGATGTTGAAATAATTCTCAAGCTGCTTCTCAGTTTGCTAACAGCTCTCCCAATCATGCTTCGGAGGAATTCAACTCTCCTGTTTTCTGTTTTGCAGCTGGTGATGGAGTACTGTTTGGGTTCGGCTTCAGACCTGCTAGAAGGTAAGAGGGAGCAAAACATAAAAGTGAGGTTTTGTTGCATTTTCAGTCTTTTTATGCAAATGTCAAATGCCTTCTACAGTCCACAAGAAACCCCTCCAAGAGGTGGAAATAGCTGCCATAACCCACGGTGCTTTGCAGGGCCTGGTGTATCTTCATTCTCACAACATGATTCACAGGTAAACTTCTTTCCATCCCTCTCTTCATCTACCCTGCTCTCCTCGCCCACTCTTCTAACAGAGCTTATGCAACGCTGTTTATGCCGCAGCGCTTTTCAGTACAGCTTGCCTCCAACGTTTCATTTCTTTTTCACAATTTGTGTCTCTTTTCTCTGTTTTTATCCCATACTAACAGTTTTTTTTTTCTTCTATTATCTGTGCCTTCCTGTCTGTCAGGGATGTGAAGGCCGGAAACATCTTGCTAACAGAACCGGGTCAGGTCAAGCTGGGAGACTTCGGCTCTGCTTCTATTGTTGCTCCAGCCAACTCCTTCGTGGGAACACCTTACTGGTAAAAAAGCCACAGCACAAAATGTTTTCATCCACATATAAGAATATAGGGGTAATTATCACCAAATATCATTAATATTTAGTTGTGGAACTGACATTTTATATTTTCGCCAATATCTTGCAGCCTGAGACATAGATTTTGTGCCAATCTGTGGCTTCTGTTTACACAGATATTTCCAAATTCAGGATCAGAACAGTTTTATTAGCATATGAGTGAACAAGTCAACATTAGGAAACTGCTGCGTTACTTGGAAGAAAAATAAACAAACGCTTCTAAGTATGCAATAAATAAATAAGAATATATTGAAATAGAGTAAAAATAGAACGGTATACTCTATTATGTAGCACAAAATTGCAAGAATATACAAGTCGAGGACTGACAGATGTTCTAACCTTGTTAATGCAGCACATGACCAGCAGGTTCCCTACTGCCCCCCAAAAATGAATGAGAGTCAATGGAGCAATAAAAGTTATTTTCTGATCCCGTTTGAAATGCGCCGTGGATCGAAAATATGATGTCCGTGAATTTTAAAGACTAATTTTGATGCAGAGAAAATGCTGATTTTTGACTGGTGGCTAAAGTTACTCTGGGTTTTGTGGGAAAATGTTTAGCGGACTGCAACTGCAGAAAAAGGAGAGCGAGGGTCGTAGCCTCCAGGATGAAGAAAGGTGTTTTAAATACGAAGTAAACGACTGTAAATCTGACCATGTGGTAAGTAGCAGCTATGTCGGGAGTAAAGCAGTCGGTGGAGTGAGAGCCAGCATGGAGGAGAAGCTCTACAAGCTCTAGGTGAGTGTTTTACGTGCTATAGCTAGCGCTAGCTCCCGTTAGCTGCGTGACGTCATATATGCCACTTCTGACTTTTGATTTGTAGATCCATTTAAATGCAAAATTTAACAATCAAATAAATTCCAAATCACTTGACAAACAGTCTAAATGTACATCATCAGTTATCATTTAGATCGAGGTACAACATATGCGTGATCCAGGACGTAAGACAGAGCGGACCAGAAAATAACTTTTTTTGCTCCATTGACTTCCATTCATTATTTTTCAGCCAGGGGACCCACGGGCCGACCGGAAGGGGAGGAGACTTACAGTGCTTAAACACCGAACGCAATCGACGCGACCAGAGAGTCCGATTTACTTTTAATACGAAATTTTTAATAAGAAATTAATAACTTAATAAAAACACTGTATTAACAAATTATTTTATATATCAAAAACTAAAAATGCTATGTTTTCTATTTAAAAAAAGTTTAAGGTATTCAAATAAAAAAATATCAATCATAACTTCCCTAAAGAACAATGCAAGTAAGAGCTTTATTGGTCTGGGTGGACCATCAGAATCAGCCCCAGTGCTGTATATATATAGTACTTTGGGATAGGTTACAGTATTCTGTGTTTTTTGTTATAAGTTTTAAATCTCCGATGTTTCTCAACTCCCCATGCATTTTGAACGTTCTTTGAATACACCACATGTATGCGGCACACTGAGCGAAGCAAAGATAGGCTTCTGCCTTTCTGTATCTTGAGAAGGGTAAACCGTGTTTTTAAACTGTTTAGAATAGATGCAGTCATGAGAGTACGAGGACCTTGTGAAAACTTTCTCAGCGCTCTGAGTCCACTGGGTGTCTCTCTCCAAGCTGATGTTTACTTGCGGACTGGATGCAGCAGCAGAGTTGTGGGGAGATTCACATTCAGTGATGATGGGAAGTGTAGCAAGGTGAAGTAAGGCGAGAGACAGACGGAGGGGCAGTAGGGCAGAGAACGTTAGAACGTTAGAAAAGAGATACCTCAGGAATTATATTCGGGTTTTAGAACCCGAAAATGAGCATATTCTTGTTTTTGCCTGTTTACATGGCTGTGCGTAACCCGGGTTATTGCCAATATTTCAGTTTTTGAGCAGGCTATTGGCTGCATGTAAACGGACTCGCTGAGAATATGCAGTAGGGATTTAAACCCAAGACCTTCTTTACCTTTACCAAGGGTTCTATATAAAATAAAGAAAATTACCGTAATACTGTATTACTGTAATACTGACTGCTATAGGAGAACCTTGCCTCCCACGGCGATTAGCATCCGCAGCTTTTTGAAGTTCAATAATGGCTTTAGATTGCATTTACTATCCCTTTGGGATTAATAAAGTAGTTTTTTAATCTCATTATGTTCTCAGTCGATGTTTTGCGGACTCTGGAAATGAATCAGCCTTGAGGTTCAGCTCTCCAAGATGGTTCCATTATAAAAGAGGGAAATGTGGGGAGCTGGAAATGGCTGAGCTGTGATTGAGTTCTTGTTTCCTCCATGCAGGATGGCCCCCGAGGTGATCCTCGCCATGGACGAGGGACAGTACGACGGGAAGGTGGATGTGTGGTCACTTGGCATCACCTGCATAGAGCTGGGTAAGAGAAGATGCTCCAGTTGGTGTGTGTGTGTGTGTGTGTGTTAAGGATAGATGTGTTCAAGAAGCTGAAACCATTTCTTTCTTTCCTTTCCATCTGTCACTCCTTGTTTCTGTCCTGCTTCGTAGCGGAACGAAAGCCTCCTCTGTTCAACATGAATGCAATGAGTGCCTTATACCACATCGCCCAGAACGAGAGCCCCGTGTTGCAGTCGAATCACTGGTGAGAAAGGCCTAATACAAGCAGCCAGGACTGTTCATTTGACTGTTTTTAACAGATGATTTCACAAACATAACCATTAACAGGTAGCAAAGCTCTAAATGGATAAAGATTAGGCCTTTGTTTTGTTTTTAGTTTATTTTTTATTTATGATGAACCCTTTTTCTACTGTTCAGCCCCTATGCACCGTCTGTGTTTACGCCACAATTTTTTGAAAGAGGACACGCTCGTTTTGTCCTCTACCGCTTTATTTTTGAAGAACTCTAAATACAAAAAAGACCTACAGCGTTAAATCGAACATGAAACAAGCACAAGCTGAAGATTTAGAAAGAAACAGTCGGCAACCACAGTTAAATCCATCGCGTGTTGGGCTAGATCGAAAACCAGAGGGTCAAATTTTGTTTACAAACAAGATTTTAAAAAACGCAACCGAACGTTCCTGCTTGATGTGCCCAACCTGCATCTGGCCCACTGATGTGTAACATAATCCAGGCAGCAATCCAGCCTTTATCATATGTTTTCTTTGTTTCTTTACCAACAGATGATGTAAAGCCATTTATGCAGTTTATAAGCAAAAAAAAGTTGTTTTGGGGTTTAGTTACTCTAAACATTCTGGAAGTTGTCTGAGTTATTCACCGGAATATTAAAAATTCATATCATAATGAAAAAATAAACAACGGTTTTCGGTTTGAACCGGTTTACCACCCACAAATATTATTCAAGATATACTCAATATCCTTATTGAGACCAAGAATCTTGAAATGGATTCAGAACCGAAACAGGAGCAGGGAGACTTTGTACCAGCTGGAAACGAGAAAAGGAAGATTATTTCCAAAAATAAAAGCATTACAGCTGTTTTCCCCCAACCCTGGTCCTCAAGGCACACTGCCCTGCATGTTTTAGATCAGCAAATGCTTTAACACAGCTTATCCAGATGATTGCCGTTCAGCAAAAGCTAGTCAACATTTAAAACGTGTAGGGCCTTAAATCCAATAAACGTTACGGTTCATGCACCTCAGAGTAGGAAAATATGCGTAAAACTAATGAGTGGAAAAGCTTACTTACCAATAATTTCGCACATAGTTCAGAGCCGTAGCAACAAAATTGCTTAGACCCTATTATTGTAGATGTGAGCTGAGGTGGGACAAAGTAATTGTTTAGCTAGTCTCAAAACATAATCCTCAAATCCACAGTCAAGTCCCAAGGTTGAAACTTCAAATCTCAAGTCAAGTGGACTCTTTCTTGGGACAGGATTAGTGCAATAAGTGTTTTAAACTTGAAATAAAATGACAAGTTCACATCTAAGTCAAATCCCAAATAATTGGTGTAAAAGTCAGATTTAAGCCTTAAATCACAAATGAATGACTCCAGTCCAAGTTATGTACTTTATCCCACACCTCTGTTATTCAGTGATGATTTAGCTCCACGTTTCTCACCCCTGGTCCTCCAGGCACACATGCATGTTTTAGAGGCTTCCCCGATTTGACATACCTGCTTCAGCAAAAGCCCGTAAATCAGCAGTCTACTGACATCAGGTGTGCTGAAGCAGGGAAACATCTAAAACAAGCAAGGGTGTGTGCATAGACTGCATTACATGGGAAGAAATAGTGAAAATGTCAAAAATTAACAATTCTCTTAGCATAACATTAGTTGTTTGTTTTTTTTTATTAGCAAACATTTTTTTTTAAATATTTTTCACAATTCTTATTAGTTTTTTTTTTCTTGATATATGATCCTAGCTACAACCGTAGCTTGCTTCCACCAGTGTGTGAATGTGAGAATGCATAAATAATGGAATTGTAAGGCGCTTTGAAGGTCTCAAAAAGCTCTATATAAATGCAATCCATTATCATTTATTATATTAGTATAGTCCCCAGTGTGCTTCAGCAAAAAATAAACATGACAGACAGCTGAAACTACTCCTGGGATGAAATTTTCTTGTTATATATTTCAGGTCGGATTATTTCCGCAATTTTGTGGACTCCTGTTTGCAAAAGCTGTCCCAGGACAGACCTACCTCTGACGTGCTGCTCAAGGTATGGACAGTGGGAAGAAAATAATGGGTGTCTTGCATTAAGGTGCAGAAACTTTCATTTTTTCACCCCCCCGTCCCCCATTCCTTTCCTCTGCTCTGTCCCTCCACCCAGCACCACTTCCTATGCAGGGAGCGTCCCATGACGGTCGTGATGGACCTGATTGCGCGAACCAAGGACGCTGTCCGTGAGCTGGACAACCTGCAGTACCGCAAGATGAAGAAAATCCTGTTTCACGAGGCTCACAACGGTCCGGCACCAGAAGGAGGTGATGAGGAAGAGGTGAGGCTGAGACACAGGAGCTGGTTTAGTGTGGAGTCTGGGACAATCTGCGATCCTGGAAGTTGCCTCCAGATTTGGGAAGTTATAGATAAAAGAATTTAGAAAAAAAAAATGCTTGTATATCACTTTATTGGGTGTCTATCCCACCATTCTCCATTCTTTAATCTGTAAATTTGTGTATCTGTCCACCTATACATCTATTCATCCGGCCATCTGTTTGTTGGTGCATTCATGCATGTAACTTACCCTCCATTCAACCATGCATCCATTAATCTACGTTCAGCAATTTATCCGTCATTTATCACATTCATCCATCCATCTTCTATTCGTCCATCTGTCCGTCAATCTATTCATCTGAACGTCCATCCCCCTACCCATCGTGCATCAATTCGTTTCTGCATCCATAGGCCAAAGTACCTGCCTTGGGGGGTGTACTCTCAAATGATCTGGTAGAGTTGCTGGGTGAGACCAAAGGTCCAATTCTGTCTGGAGACATGCCTCATTTGTCTGTCTGCCCATCAGTATTTGATAGACTCTATATTTAAATCCTTATCAATTATGCAACATCTAGTAGGGATGTAAGAAAATATCTTGATTCAAATTTCAAGATTTGATTCCAATTCTCAAGGGTTAGAATCGATTATCTCGATTCAGTCTGATCCAGTTCGATATAGTGCTTTCTTATAGTGTTATCTTAATTAATATCTTAATGAATATCTTAATTAATTTGACTGTCGGACTAATCCTTAAAACGTCTGTCTGGATTTTTAATTCCTATTTTAGCTGTAAAAATGTGCAAACTATGTTAAACAATTAAACAGATTTTTGAACTTCATGAATCGATTTGCTTCTTAGAATTATTATAAGAATCACATTTTTTTCAACACAGCCCTAATTTGCAGATATATTGCGCCATTTTCTCATGTTCAAAAAAAGTATCTCTTTTTTTTACATTTTAATTTTAAAGATTTTGAATGGTACAGTTGATTACAGTAATTTTTATAGTAAAATAAAAGAACTGGTAGTTGGTGGCTGTTTTCACCTTCTGCTCTAGTGGATTAACTACATTTAATTAAAAGAAAAGGACATTTTCAAGTATGAAACGGGCTGGAATGCTGTGATCTTCTACAGGTAAATATAGTTTAAAAAGCACAGTCTATATATCGCAGTTTATCGTATTATTGCCCATATATAGTGATATTCAATGATATTCAACTTCAATGTAAAGCGCTTTGAGTGGTCAGTATGACTAGAAAAGCAATATATAAGTTCAGTCCATTTACTATTTACATCCCTATTGTAATTTTTTATTTATTTACTATTTAAACTGTTTTTAAAAGGAATGAAAACTCTGGAAATTTTTTGGAAATTAAAAACATGTCTGAGCCCTTTAGGAGCTGCAGGAGGCTAACAGCGCTTAACATTAAGATGAAGAAAACCCCAAAAAGAGACATTTTCATTTCTTTTACTTTTATTATTACAGCAGAAAGACACTATTAGACTTTTAATAATTGGGTTTCTTTTTCCTCAAAGCTTGAATGTTTCAGACAGGGGTTTGTCTTTTCTTTTCTCTAGGATGTGGAGGGTTACATGCTGCGCACCGGCACAGTAAACAGCATGGAGAGCTCCCACTCTCTGCCGTCCATGTCGATCAGCGCCAGCTCTCAGAGCAGCTCCGTCAACAGCCTGGCAGACGGTTCGGACGACAGCGGGGAGATTGCCATGATGCAGGAGGGGGAGCACACCGTCACCTCCAACAGCTCCGTCCTACACAAACCTCTGGTCAGTCAAGGCTCTTCATTGCTTATTTCATAAAATATTAATAACAGAAAAAGCAGGAAAAGGTGATGAAGGATGGGCTAGAAAAAAAGAAGTTTGCTTTTTCAAACAAAGGAGCAATTAATTTTATGGGTAAATGTACTTTATTGTTTTAAACCAGTAATTTGGTCCAACATATCTTTAATCTTAACATCATTTTATTTGATTGTTTGTGCATTTTACAATCTTTTTTCAGCTTGTAAAATCTAAAATTGGTTTTAGCTGACCTCAGAATCTGCACCTCCTACAGGAAATGTGAAATAATGCAGCACAAAGTTACACTTAATGGGCTTTATGCACAGCCCACCTAGTAAAACTTCCGGTTTGCAATAAGCCAGCTAACACAGACCACTAGCTTAGCTTAGCGTAGCTTAGCTTAGCGTAGCTTAGCTCATATCAGCCGGCATTGTCATTCCCCGGTCTCAGATGAGAAATTATGTCCATTATGGTAATGTACCTTATACCACTTGAAAGCTTAAATACTCAGCTTTCAGACTCTGTTCAAATTACTTTGATAGCACAAACAGTTGAAGCGTTACGGTACTTTAAAGTATATAAGCCAACACGGCTATTCTAAATTGCGCTTTCTGATCACGTTTTGTTTTGTTTACCCGATTATCTGTTTTAATCTGTTTTAATTGCATAAATTTGTTCCTTAAATAATTTTTTATTGTTGTGGTTTAATTTCTATTCTTACTTTTTTATTTCTTTTTTAAGTGATTGTGTATTAATTACATAAATGTGTTCCTTACATTATCTTTTCTTACTGATTGATTACTGTTAAACGTATATGTTTTGTTTGTAATCATATGGTTTCATTATCACTGAATCATGTAAAGCACCTTGAATTGCCTTGTGTTGAAAGTGTGCTATACAAATAAAATTGCCTTGTCTTGCCTCTAAGAGGCATATAAGATGGAATTCATATAGAAATATGGGACGATCTTTGATCAGGCATATTTAACTAGATGAAGGCGGATTGATTGGTGGTAATTTGTCTTGATCAGTGTCCTAATCAGAGCAAAATTATTATATCTGTCTGGTTTTTGATGATTGTGATGATGGAGCTGCTGCTGTTAGCTAAACACCCTAATAATTTTGAATATAGTTGGTTATGTATAGCTTAAAGCCCTTCATTTGCTTGCTTGCAGACGTCACTTTGTTTGTGGATCATTCAGTGGGCCTCATCGGTCGTGATGCGCTGAAGGTCTTGAAGAAAGCAAGTTAAAAATTCCATTTTGTCCAGTCTGTTGTGTAGGGACAGCTTTGAACCGGAAGTGATGGTGCTGGCTTATTTTACCCAGGAAGGGTTTGTGCATAAAGCCCATCGACTATCCTTTATTGTCCCACAAAGGGGAAATTCAGCTGTAACAGCAGCAAAGTGAAACATGTTAGAAGCATTTGGGATCACACAAGGAATACATGAAAATTATGAAAACAGGATTAAGAATAATATATGCATTTAAGAACCTAATTACAAAAACCAAAGTGCAGGATAAGGATGGCTACCAAAACCCGGTATTAAATTAGCCCCGGGGCTGATTCTGACGGTCTACCCTGACCATAAGCTTCAGCCTCATCGGTCCTTTTAAAAGGAGCAGGGGGATGCCTTTCTAACATGAATTATATTCATGTTCAGTTTTGTAATTGTATTGGGTAATGAAGCGTTTTAAACTAAGTAAAATGAGCCCACCTATGTATAATCCCATTATCTCGAACAGCCGGTGTGCTGCAAAATAGTCTGCGATTCGGTGGCCGAATTCCCTGCGCTTAGACTGGGATGTGACCCCTTAACAAACGCCTGGGTGCTGCAGCATTAGGATGCAGCGCTACAGAAAATGGATGGGTGGATGTTATATTGTTCTCGATGTTCTCAGAGCTTATTTTGCACTATACACTTTAGCATTCAAAATCTTTCATTTCGGTTCTTAATTACATTTTTTTATGGGGAAGTTATGTTTGATATTTTTTATTTGAATACCTTAAACTTTTTTAGACAACATATTTTTAGTTTTCGATATATAAAATATGTTTATCCATCCATCCATCCATCCATCTTCCTCCGCTTATCCGGGGTCGGGTCGCGGGGGCAGTAGCCTAAGCAAGGAGACCCAGACTTGCCTCTCCCCGGCCACTTGGGCCAGCTCCTCGGGAGGAATCCCGAGGCGTTCCCAGGCCAGCTGGGAGACATAATCTCTCCAACGCCTGGTCTTCCCCTGGGTCTCCTCCCGGTGGGACTGCCCGGAACACCTCACCAGGGAGGCGTCCAGGAGGCATCCTGACTAGATGCCCGAGCCACCTCAACTGGCTCCTCTCGATGTGGAGGAGCAGCGGCTCTACTCTGAGCTCCCTCCGGATGACCGAGCTTCTCACCCTATCTCTAAGGGAGAGCCCAGCCACCCTACGGAGGAAACTCATTTCAGCCGCCTGTATCCGCGATCTCGTTCTTTCGGTCACCACCCAGCGTTCGTGACCATAGATGAGGGTAGGAACGTAGATCGACCGGTAAATCGAGAGCTTCGCCTTTCGACTCAGCTCTCTCTTCACCACGACAGACCGGTACAGCGCCCGCATGACTGCAGACGCCCTACCAATCCGTCCATCGATCTCCCGCTCCATTTTTCCCTCATTCGTGAACAAGACCCCCAGATACCTAAACTCCTCCACTTGAGGAAGGACCTCATCCCCAACCCGAAGAGAGCACCCTACCCTTTTCCGACTCAAGACCATGGTCTCGGATTTGGAGGTGCTGATCCTCATCCCAGCCGCTTCACACTCGGCTGCGAACCGCTCCAACGAGAGCTGTAGATCACGTTCAGACGAAGCCAACAAGACCACATCATCTGCGAAAAGCAGAGACCCGATCCTGAGGTCACCAAAACGGATCCCCTCAACACCTTGGCTGCACCTAGAAATCCTGTCCATAAACGTTATGAACAGGATCGGTGATAAAGGGCAACCTTGGCGGAGTCCAACTCTCACTGGAAACGAGTCCGACTTACTGCCGGCAATGCGAACCAGACTCTGACACCGGTCATATAGGGACCTAACAGCCCGTATCAGAGGGCCTGGTACCCCATACTCCCGGAGTACCCCCCACAGGACACCCCGAGGGACACGGTCGAACGCCTTCTCCAAGTCCACAAAGCACATGTAGACTGGTTGGGCGAACTCCCACGCACCCTCCAGGACCCTGCCGAGGGTGTAGAGCTGGTCCAGTGTTCCACGGCCAGGACGAAAACCGCATTGTTCCTCCTGGATCCGAGGTTCGACTATCCGTCGTACCCTCCTCTCCAGAACCCCTGAATAGACCTTACCAGGGAGGCTCAGAAGTGTGATCCCCCTGTAGTTGGAACACACTCTGTGGTCCCCCTTTTTAAAGAGGGGGACCACCACCCCGGTCTGCCAATCCAAGGGAACTGCCCCCGATGTCCACGCAATATTGCAGAGCCGCGTCAACCAACACAGCCCTACAACATCCAGAGCCTTGAGGAACTCCGGCCGAATCTCATCCACCCCCGGAGCCTTACCACCGAGGAGCTTTTTAACAACCTCGGCGACTTCAGCCCCAGAGATTGGAGAGTCCGTCCCAGAGTCCCCAGACTCTGCTTCCAAACAGGAAGGCGTGTCGGTGGGATTGAGGAGGTCTTCGAAGTATTCCATCCACCGACCCAAAACGTCCCGCGTTGAGGTCAGCAGCACACCGCCCCCACTGTAAACAGTGTTGGCGGCAGACCGCTTCCCCCCCCTGAGACGCCGGATGGTGGACCAGAATCGCTTCGAAGCCATACGGAAGTCGTTCTCCATGGTCTCTCCAAACTCCTCCCACGCCCGAGTTTTTGCCTCAGCGACCATCCGAGCCGCACTCCGCTTGGCCTGCCGGTACCTATCAGCTGCTTCCGGAGTCCCACAGGCCAAGAAGGCCCGATAGGACTCCTTCTTCAGCTTGACAGCATCCCTCACCGCCGGTGTCCACCAGCGGGTTCGAGGGTTGCCGCCACGACAGGCACCAACTACCTTGCGGCCACAACTACGGTCAGCCGCTTCGACAATGGAGGCACGGAACATGGCCCATTCGGACTCAATGTCCCCCGCCTCCCCCGGGACGTGTTTGAAGTCCTGTCGGAGGTGAGAGTTGAAACCCCTTCTGACAGGAGACTCCGCCAGACGTTCCCAGCAGACCCTCACAACACGTTTGGGCCTACCAGGTCTGTCCGGCGTCTTCCCCCACCACCGGAGCCAACTCACCACCAGGTAGTGGTCGGTGGATAGCTCCGCCCCTCTCTTCACCCGAGTGTCCAAAACATGCGGCCGCAGGTCAGATGAAACGACAACCAGGTCGATCATCGAGCCGCGGCCTAGGGTGTCCTGGTGCCAAGTGCACACATGAACACCCTTATGCTTGAACATGGTGTTCGTTATGGACAATCCATGACGAGCACAGAAGTCCAACAACAAAACACCGCTCGGGTTCAGATCGGGGGGGCCATACCGCCCAACCACGCCTCTCCAGGTCTCACTGTCATTGCCAACGTGAGCGTTGAAGTCTCCCAGGAGAATGAGGGAGTCTCCAGAAGGAGCACTCTCCAGCACCCCCTCCAAGGACTCCAAGAAGGGTGGGTAGTCTGATCTACTGTTCGGTGCATAAGCACAAACAATAGTCAGCACCCGTCCCCCCACCCGTAGGCGGAGGGAGGCTACCCTCTCACTCACCGGGGTAAACCCCAACGTACAGGCGCCGAGATGGGGGGCAACAAGTATGCCCACCCCAGCTCGGCGCCTCTCACCGGGAGCAACTCCAGAGTGGAAGAGAGTCCAACCCCTCTCGAGGAGACGGGTTCCAGAGCCAGAGCCATGCGTCGAGGCAAGGCCGACGATGTCCAGTCGGAACCTCTCAGCCTCGCACACCAGCTCCGGCTCCTTCCCCACCAGAGAGGTGACGTTCCACGTCCCAAGAGCCAGCTTCTGCAGCCGAGGATCGGACCGCCAAGGTCCCGCCTTCGGCCACCGCCCGTCTTCACGGCACCCGACCCCTATGGCCCCTCCCACAGGTGGTGAGCTCATGGGAAGGGGGGCCCATGTTTCCTCTTCGGGCTAAGCCCGGCCGGGCCCATGGAAGGCCCGGCCACCAGGCGCTCGCCAACGTGCCCCACCTCCAGGCCTGGCTCCAGAGTGGGGCCCCGGTGACCCGCGTCCGGGCGAGGGAACACTAGTCCATTATTTTTTCATCATAGGGGTCGTCGGGCTGCGCTTTGTCTGATCCCTCACCTAGGACCAGTTTGCCATGGGTGACCCTACCAGGGGCATAAAGCCCCAGACAACATAGCTCCCAGGATCATTGGGACACTCAAACCCCTCCACCGCGATAAGGTGGCAGCCAGGGAGGGGAAAATATGTTTATATATTGTTTTTATCAAGTAATTCATTTTGTACTTTTTATTTAGTAATTTCTTTCTGTGCTTTGCTGTTCCGGTTGTTAAAAACAAACAATTATAGTCCACTATTTGTGTTTTTCCTCTTTTATTTTAGTCTTTCAACAAAAAACAAGTACTGATAAGGAGTATCGTCAAGAAGTAGTATCCATAAATCCTTAACGATACCCAGCCCTGGTTCAGTATGGTTATTTGGACGTGGAACGGAGTCAGATAGTTTAAAAAGAAAAAAAATATCTGTTGTTTCAAGGAGGAGCTGTGAGTGACTTACTGTAAATATTTGTGAATAATTGTCTCAATGCAATGGGAGGAAAAAAAGCTTTCAGAGGTAATAAATGCATTATGGCCCGAACACACAGAATGTTAAAATCTTAATAAAATCGAAGCTTTCTCGAAAATCCCCTCTGTCCACAAACTCTTTCATATGGTAATTAAATGTTAAAACATCTGTGGCTTGTAATCAGGTGCGGCTTGTATTTGTACACATTTTTGTTTTTCCTCTCAAATAGGCTTGTGCAGCTTACAATCAGGTGCGCTTTACAGTCCGTGAATTACGGTAGCTAAATAATCAACAAGAAAATCTTGGATTTTATCTTTTTAATATTTCTCTCTACACAGATTTTTAATACAGTAATTTGACAAACAAAGGTAAAACCCTGATTTCAAATGCAGTTGAAGCCTGATATTCGTACGGTGTTAGCTACCACGTCTCTCTTTAAAAAGCTGAAATCCTCAGATTCTTGAGACTCACTCTAAAAATGGCTGTAATTGTAACAGTTTAAACATCAAATATACTTTAATATGGTTAGTGGAAACAGTCTTAGTCTTACCACAGAAGCTAACATCTAGAGTAGAGATGCCAGATATCATCGATCAATATTGACATTTCAATGTTCTGTCGGAAACTATTTTCATCAGTTTTACTTTTAGTAACTGTTATACCTTACTTTCATACCATATTAGACAATAAACTTCTCTTCTCACTCATTTTTTTTTTAAATTTAACTACTCTGAGGTATACTTTTTGAGAGAGTTTTGATTTTCCTGCATTTTCTTTGAATTTTTCAGACATGGTACACTAAAAAAAATCCCCAAACAATTGGAAAATTCTTCATACCAAACCACATATAGGTCAAATTCCCCTGTGTTCATCAGGGAAGACAAATCATCTACAAAGGGGGACAAAACATTAAGTAAGGTCCCCACTTTAGTTGAGCATAAGTAAGTTTCACAGCAGTTTGTTTGTATGTATGATATAGGAATATATAGATATGAACATTTGGGTGGAAGTTGATGTCTGATATTAAAATTGCTTTGAAATGCATCCACTGCGATGTAAAAGATGCCTTTGTATATCAGGTTCCCAACCTGGATTTTCTATTAAATATTTCTGATATGCTCTATGTAACAAAATCAACCAGTTTATTACATTTTCAACAGAGAAATCTAAGAAAAATCTGCTTTATGGCTAATTCAAAAGTATTCACAAATATTTCACAACTATAAAATGTCCAGTTTACCCGTCAGATGAGCTAATAAGTAGTTTTTAATAACTAAATGAAATGTATTTACGGTGATATAAAAGCTAGCTGCAGTAGTCGTAGAAACGTTTTCTCATTTGACTTGTTGTTTCTATCTTGCAGAGCCATGACAACATCTATGATGATCCCTATCAGCCAGAGGTCGACTCTCAACGAGAAGCTTCGTCAGGTGGTGGTGGTGGCGGCGGCGGAGGAGGAGGAGGTGGTGGTGGCGGCGGGCGACGTCGACGGCGAGACCACTTCGCCACCATCAGGACCGCCTCGCTAGTCACTCGTCAGATCCAGGAACATGAGCAGGGGTCGGCCCTTAGAGAGCAGATGTCTGGGTGAGATCATGTGATATGTCCGGATTTATGGTCCTGAAGCTGAATACCAAAGCTCATAGTTGGAGTAAAAAATAATGTTCCTGGCAGATGGTTTTTGATGTCACGTCTCGTCACAGGTACAAACGTATGCGGCGGCAGCACCAGAAGCAGCTGATGGGTCTGGAGAACAAGCTGAAATCGGAGATGGACGAGCACCAGCTGAGACTGGATAAGGAGCTGGAGAACCAGAGGAGCAATTTCTCCGTGGAGCTGGAGAAGCTGTCGAAGAAGCACCAGGCCGTCCTGGAGAAGGAGGTGAGCTTAGGCTGCAGCTGGAAGAACCGAGGAGCTTAACAGGAAAATCTTTAACTCAGGTTTTCCTGATTTCGTTCAGACAAAGGCAGTCCTGACCGAGGAGAAGAAGTTCCAGCAGCACATCCTGGGCCAGCAGAAGAAGGAGCTGACCAGTCTGCTGGATTCCCAGAAACGGCAGTATCGGCAGCGCAAAGAGCAGCTCAAAGAGGTGCCTTCTCCGCTCCGTCACTAGCAGAACACAACCAGACGTACATTGTTTGAGGCCGTGAACCACGGCACCGCTTTACAATCGTCTGATGACTTGATTTCGTAAGAATTTGCCCTAATGAAGTCGTTTCTCCGAAGGAGCTGAATGAGAACCAGTCCACACCAAAGCGAGAGAAGCAGGAGTGGCTGGTGCACCAGAAGGAGTGCATGCAGCAGCTGCAGGCAGAGGAGGAAGCCGGCCTGCTGCGGAGGCAGAGGCAGTATTACGAGCTCCAGAGTCGGCAGTACAAGAGGAAGATGCTGCTTGGACGCCACAACCTGGAGCAGGATCTGCTCAGAGAGGTATCGCTTCCAACTGTTACTGGTAAACAGCAGGGGTCCACAGCTCAAGTCCCCACAGGGTTCCTCCAGGGTCTGAAAAAGCCTACAAGCTTTGAATTTATGAATTCGGAAATAATACCGTTAAAATACTTTACCCTTTAAACCATAGGCCTATTTTGAAGCTGCTAACACATCCAGTTTTATTACTGCATTTAGTTGATCCGATTGGAGAAGGTGAAAACAGCCACAAACTAGCGATCATGCTTTTAATTTTACTATAAAAATTATCCTACCGTGGGTCCATTCATATTCTTTAGAATAAAAATAAAAATCCATTTTGCTTTTGGATGTCGATACAATATTGTGACATAAATTATCGCAATATATTGGCGTATCTATATTTTCTTACATCCCTACTTTAAAACGTCTTGAATTTTAATATCTCGGTCTTAAAATTTGTGCTGTATTTAACTGCTGCGTATTTCATAAACTTTTCCTCAAAAGTTGAATTTGTCCATCACGATTATTTTTGATTGAATAACATTGCATAGATAAGGAGTGGTGGAACCAATAATGGAGAATGCAACGAATCCCCGGGAGGGTCCAAATTCCTGGAAAACTTGACATGTTCAGTTAAATGAAAATGAGCGTAAGACGAAGAAACGTAACCAATGTTAAAAATGTCTAAAAATGTTAGAAATGTTCTTTGATTTTTACCACACTTCTGCTTGGGTTGTTGTCTTTTACAAATTTCACTGAAATAAATTAACACGAGTTAGGATTTTGCTTTTCTCTGCTGGTTGGGCTATGAAGTAGGTATTAATTATATAACCAATCTTAAAAAGGTCTTATATTTCTTTCAGGCACCCAGTACCATTCTAAAGCGCACTCGAGTAAAATTGTTGCCTTAAATCTGTCTGAAAATCCAGTTTATATCAAAATCCACCGTAAAGAAATTAGCCTTCTCTTCACTTCCGTATTCGATGCCTTGATATTCGCCTGAGCCTCTCCAAGACCCTCCTACCCTTTATGAAACTCCCCATTCAGAACGTCATATTCCGGCCATAATCACAGCATGAGCGTGGAGTCTGAAGCATCTGCTTTTTGAACATTAATGGCTCATCGCTGAAACAGTTGATTAGTTATTTCATTTTACAAAATGATATTTGGATCAGCAGCCTTTTCAATCCGGATAGCAACATTTTGTCTGGCTGCTATTTTGTAAAATTTGTCAACAGCTGCAAAATAAAAGTGAACTACAGTCAGATCTCCAGTCAGTACTGGAAATTTCAATACTTTGAAATTAATTTAAGGAACTGAAAGGAAGGAATTCAGAAAAAATATTCTTTAATACTGATTTTTAAAGATAGTTATGTGCTTTTTTGTATTTTTATGGATTAAAGTGTACAGAAAAAACACAGAATTGTGGTATTTGATACAGTTACACCCGTAGTAAAAAGTCAACACGTTATATTCAGTATACAGCATCAGAGGTTGTCTTTGAATGGTTCCTCCTCACCGTGTTCTCGTCCTCTGCAGGAGCTGAACAAGAAGCAGACTCTGAAGGACCTGGAGTGCGCCATGCTGCTGCGCCACCACGAGTCCACGCAGGAGCTGGAGTTCCGCCAGCTGGGCGTGGTCCAGCGGACGCGGGCCGAACTGATCCGCACGCAGCACCAGACGGAGCTCACCAACCAGATGGAGTACAACAAGCGGCGCGAGCAGGAGCTGCGGCAGAAACACGCCGTGGAGGTCCGTCAGCAGCCCAAGAGCCTCAAAGTGAGTGAGAGCGGCCAGAGCCAGGGTTCTCCTGAGGAGAGTCCGGCCGGCGGCTGGGACGGCGAGCCTGGGGGGAGTGAGTTAGAAGGGGTGGGGGTGTGCGAGGATGAGCCTGACGGAGCCGTAGAGCTCAGAGATGATGAGTTTAGAGAAGAGGAGGTGGAAGGAGGAAGCGTCGAGGCTGAAGGCAAGAATGGAGTTGATGAGGTCAGGGAAAGGAACGCAAGTGATGTGAGGGACGATGAAGACAGGGAGGTGGAGGGGGTGCAGTGGGAGTACGAGGAAGATCGCAGTAAGATATGTCACATTGACACTGATGAGGATGAGGAAGAGGAGGGCAGAGGTGTGGCCGATGGCTGCCCGTCAGAGCTCACCTCCTCCCCAGAGAGGAGGCGGCACCGCCAGCGAGAGCTGGACGAACTGTCCGACTTTTTCTTCCCTGACGCCCCAGAGGAGCTGGAGCCCGTTCCCGTCTCGCCTCTCCCCGCATCCCCCCCTCCTCCCCAGACCTCCTTTCCCTCCCTCTTGTCTCACGCCATCTGCCTTCTCCTCTCCCTCTCCGCCGCCGCCCAGCCCTCCAACCTCACGCTGATGCTGCTCTCCATCTTCCTCCTGTCCCTGCGCCGCTCGCCGCCCCTGCCCTCCGTGGCCTCGGTCGTGCTCTCGGCCGAGCTCGCCTTCCTGGCGCTCTTCTTCTCGTACCTCCTGCTGCGCTCCTGCTGCTCGCTGTCCCTCTCCACCTTCCTGTCGCTCAGCCTGTGGGGCAGCGGCCTCTTCAGCTTAGGGCTCTCCTTCAGTCTGGGGATCTACTACATCCCCGTCATTCTGATCTCCGCCTCCTTCCTCAGCTCTCCCTCCATCTTCCTGTCCCTCTACCTGCTTGTGGTGCTCGTCGTCAGACCGGCCCGCAGCTTCTTCCAGCAGGCGCCTCGTAAAGTCAACCGGCTGTGCATGCGCTTTCTTTTCCGCCTGCCCCGCCCTCTGTTTGCCATGTGCCAGTCGGTCCTGGGCGGCATGGCCGAGCGCAACCTTTACGAGATGTTCCCCAAAGCCGGTCGCAACTGGGGCGTCCGCCAGTCCAGAATCCCCGTCTCGGTGAAGAGCGTGCAGTCGGAGCGTCGGGCTCATTGCAGCAGCACCTCCTCTCTGGCCAAGCTGCTTCTGCGGATCAGGCGTTTCAGCAGACGCCCGCTTGGGGTCCTGGCAGACTTCGCCAACGCCATAATCCTAAAGCTCGCCAGGCAGATCCTTAAGAACCTGCCGCTCCGCGTCCGCGTTAAACTTCGAGCGCTGGGCGTCCTGAAGAAGGAGCTCCCCAGCAGGCTGCCCCGTCTGCTTCCCAGGGAGGTCCGAGAGAGGAGGGAGAGGAGGAGGCAGAGGGAGAGGAAAAGGAGGGAGGAAAGGGAGAGGATGTGTCGAGAAGAGGCGAGATGGGAGTGCGGGCTGAGGCGAAGCGTGTCGGAAAGGTTTGCGAGGGGGAAAATTCGGCCGTGGAGATAGCAGGAGACGAAGGGAATCTTAGATGATCTCCAAACTGGTTCTGATTCATGAGCACACAAAGCCATACAGCTGGGTCAGACAGCTCCAGAGAATCTTTATCGTTTCCTTAATGTGCTTTTTGTAAAAGTTCCTTAAACTTTCATCAGTTGTATAACTTTGTTCTTAATTTCTAAGAAACTTTTTACGGTTATTTTAAGACCGTTTTGTTTGTTTTTTTGTGCAATCCTGTGTGTGTTGTTTTGGGGTTTTTTCAAACGTGCGCACTACTTCGCCGGCGCCAGCAGAACAAATATGACAGTGTTACGACGCTCCATGAATGGAACTTCACTCCTTTCTGCTAAAAAGCTGTGAAAAAGACGAAAACGAATAAAGGAAAAATAAGAGGTTATGATTTCACTAACGTCAGCCTAAACACTAGCGGTAGGCGGGAGTCGAAGTGCAATAAACGGCCGAGTAGAGGCACACAGCGCCGGCCGTGTTTACTGTCACCTCCGCTACTTCAAATTAAATCCGCATTTTATTGATGTGACACCGGAAAAATTAGAAAAATCCCAACTTTTAATTTGATTTTATTTATTTTTTCCGATGGAATTGGAATAAAGGGGTAGTGTTTAATAGTTGTTAGAGGTGCTGATATTCAAAGTATTCATGGTTAAGTTTATTATTATTTTTAGACATATTTATATGAAAAATAGTCCCAGAGCATCACATGTCCTCCACCATGCTTTTCTACCCTTCGATCTTAATTTTAGCATGTGGAACTAGCCGTTTTCTGCCTCATTTTGATTAAAAGACATTCAGGGACACGAGAACCTCTGGAATATTAACGTTTCTACAAATATCGATTAGCTTTAGGAATTACTAGAGCTTTTAAAAACTAAATCCGAGTTTTGTTTTTTCGTTTTTGTTCCACGCCTAAAGCATCACAGATCCTCCACCGTTTGTGAATGTGAAGTGCTCTTCCACATATTGCTCTGGCTGTAGACTCTCTACATGATAGAGGAATTTCCCCACAGCATCACATTATGCTTTCCTATAGATCGCTCTTGATCTAAATGTGGGTAAGCAGCATTTTTTTCTCAGCTAATTCCCCTCTAATTAAGATCAACACACGTCTGCCTTACTGGAATGTCATCTTCTCTTGTCTTTCTTCTTCTGAAGATAAACTAAGAACTAGAACCCGACCGTCCAATTCGTCTTCATACTTCAAGGTTACAGGACCTCTTGAACAATTGAAGTTTCTAGACACTTAGATTAATTTTAGGAATTGCTTCCCAAAAAATCATTTGAGGTTTGATTAATTAATTTATTTCGTTTTTTATTTACAAGCCCTAAGTATCACAGATCCTCCACATTTCTTGGCAGCAGCGGAAGTACTTTTCCACATACTGGTGTGACTGTGCAAGGTTGGCAAGTAGCTATTATTTCCTTCAGTTTGAAGATCAACGCACATCTGCTGTATTCGACTGCCATCTTCTCTTGTTCCTCCCATTTTAAAGAGTGGCTAAAATAACGTCTGCGTGTTGCATCATATTTACACCCCAGGAAAATCAGGAATGGATTTTAAAAGCACCCCAGACACACACGGGACTTGTGTTTCTGCAGAATCGTCGTTCAAATTAAAAGTTGGATTTTTCAAAAAACCTCCAGTGAGATTTTCTGCCGCAATAAAAGACGATTTTAATTTTTAAGTTGTTAAATTAAATACGCTAAAGTGCCAATGAGACGCTGTTCCAAACCAAGAGCTAAACGGTTTTAAGTCCTGATTTCAGTTTTTCCATATAACAAGCCATTTTTCTACATAAAGCTGGAGAAATCGTCCATCTTCACAAAATCGCCTTTAGGTGTGCTACCTTATTGCGCTCAATGCAATAGTTTTGTTATGATTTACCATGTAAACATTTCCCCCTTTTCGTTGTTAAAAAAGAAAAGTGCCTACTTTAAACTGATTGCACAAGTCTTAGTCTGTTGTGAAGAGGCGTAGAGTAGAAGTAGGGTAAAACGTACCAAAAAAAAAGTAAGATATATCTTGTAGTACTGAAAGCATAATATAATAGACATATTTATTATATATCGGCATGACTTATTTCAATTGAAGCCGTATTTCGTTGACAATCTTTTGAGATTTCCAGGGCAAGATTGAAGAAACGTGAATGTGAAAGACAGACCAGCTTGCTACCAAACAAAAATCAATGTCAAAAATTATCAACATTTCATGCTTCATATATATGTATATAAAGAACGCAGAATAAGGAAGAACAGGTTATTTCAACACGTTTGAATACTTTCATTATCTATTTCCTTTTTAAAATAAAAGTCGTTAAATTTTCCAACAACTGTGCAGCTACTCTTAACCTGATGTGACTTTTTCAGGAACCAAAGAAATGCAGCGACCAACCATAAATGACGGAAGATAGATAATTTAATTCAGAAGCTAAAACCAAATGATCTTTGTTTTTTTGTTGTTGTTTGTTTACACAGTTTGCCTTAAACGAGTTCAAGTTGAGCGTTTTTAGCTTCTCAAAGAATCACCAAACCGCTCTGATGAGATGGTTCCGTCGGGGTCGAGTTAAAACAGGAAGGCGTAGATCTTCCTGCGGGTCAAAATGAAGGAATAAGCAGCTCGTTTTGAGCAACAGGGAAACATTAGAACTATATATCGCCCTGAAGTTGAGCTATTTTAGAAAAGTCTGCTTGTTTGAATGTAACTCCTGTGTTCAGTTATCACCCGTTCTTCTGTTTACATGTTGCATTGTGTTTTGCCATGACTTGTTCCCAAAGATATATCATCCTGTTTGTTTTAATTTATGCAGCATTTCTAAGAGTAGTGCTGCGTTCTGTACGCCTGTGTGCTCTCAAGCATTGAAAAAAAGTTAGTATTTTTTGTTTATTTAGATTTTTATTTGCACAGAAATAAATTGTTTTGTTTTCAAATCCTTGTCTGTTTTTGTTTTGTTCCCATTTTTTGTCACATAATTTTTCTGTTTTCCTTTTTCTGTTTTCACCCAGATTCCACATATTCACTTCCTCTTGCATCATCAAACATTTTTGGTCCATTTGTCAGACACGCACTCAAAAAGGATGAAAGGAAATAGAGAAAAATATACTGTTGTTAGCTTATAAATGTTACGAGAGATCTAAATAGTTCCAGTTGCAGTGTATATAGTATATATGGTTTTAAATATTTATAAATTAGAATAATACCAAAGTTAAATTCAGTGACCAAATTTCTGAAGTGAAACCGGCTGTTTTTAAGCCTTTTTTTTCTATTAATCAACGATTATCTGCTTTCTTTCCCCCTGATATTTTCCATTACAATATTACATCAGACCAATTAATATTTCTTAACGCAGAAAGGGATTTCTGCTTAAAGGTTATTTGAAAATTGTACTTTTAATCTAACCAATTTATCAGAAGCATACTATTTAGGGAGATGTACCGGTACTTATATTTTCACAGGGCCTCCAAATGTCGACAGGTTCAGCAGATCGTAAAAGGAGCTCTACTTTAAAACATCACCTAATATAAAAAAAATCACTCATATTTTTTTAAAAGCTACTCAATTGTTGTAGAAAAAAGTTATCAAAACACTCATTTATATCCAATTGTACAAAAAAGTATTTGTTTTGCTGTCCGATATTACTTGAAATATAAGTTTGAACATTGCATCTACACTTAGAATAAACTTATGTATGATGCTAATTAGATACACTAGGAACTTAATGAATGAAACAGACTTGTTGGAATTAAACCTCTGAATATATTTTCGAACAATCATTGATGTTCATCCTGCTTTATTTGTAATAAATACCAAAATGTTTTTTTTTGTGCTGTTCTAGAAGTTTTTATCTGATTTCAAGATGAAAAAATTGTATATTTTTTGTAATCTGGAGTTCACACTTGAGACAAAGTAACATCATTAAAATAAATGCACAGAATTGTCTATTTCTACAATTAGGCCTATACCAGTTTACCTCTCGTCTTTACTTTGATTCCTAGTTGCCTAGTTCGGCTAAAAAGCTTTATACCCCAAATTTAAAATAACTTAGAATTTTGGTATTTTTCAGAGAATTTCGCTTTCCCCCCCCCTAGAAAATATCTGAAATTTATCTAAAATTACTGTCTTTTAACTTGTGATCTTACGACTTTTGTCACAGATATTTCTGAGTTTTTTTCCAAAGTATCTTGTTAACAATGGTCCTAATAGTCATGAGACTTTAGAAATCAAATCAAAGTTATAGAAGTATAATTTTCTGTAACGCTTCTTATTAAAGAAAAAAACGTATTCAAAAAATTACCTGCTCACTCATCGGTGGAATAATAACTACTAGCATTACTATCAAGTTTTTTAATTTAATAGTTGAGCAGCTTCATATTTCCACTATTTTATTTATTTGACAATATGGGAACGCCAAGTTTAAAAGGTTGGAAGGCTTCCGTCCCAGATCTTGAAATCCTTTAAAGATTCCAGTCAGGACTCTGTACTGGGCTTCTCCAAAATGATATTTCCAGCTAGAGGAAACATGTTTTTTTTTTAAAGAATACTTTTCTCCTAACCTAAATCAGAATAATTTTGTAATGAACGTTTGTTGATAATGTTTGCAGTGTTCCTGAGAAGTCTGGTAACATGAGGTTGTTGCTTTTGGTGGAAACGGAATGCTAAAGTCATTTCCCAATTTCTAATAGATCCATGTTTCACCTACCCTAAATATTATAAACAATGCTCCGCTCAAAATAATTTAAAGATGAACAGCTACCATAATTTGAAGCCTTTTGGTTTGTCTACCCCAGTAGTTTCGAAGGTTGGGCTCCAAGGGCCACTGTGCTACATATTTTACATGTCACTATCAGTCAACACACCTGAATTTAAAAATGGTTCATTATCAGGTTTCTGGAGACTTTAAAAACATGTTAAGGAGGTAATGTAGCCATTTAAATCACCTATAATGGATCAAGTACACATCTAAAAGCAGCAGGACACTGGCCCTTTAGCACTGAAGCTGGACGCCCCTGGTCTACTCCATCAGTCATTTTCAGTATTTTTTTCTGGCACTGTCAGACCAAAGGCTTGTTGAGGTATGGCAAGCCATTTAGCTCACATTACAGCAAATTGTTGACATGCAAAATAAGTAAGTTCTGTAACTTTACTCCACCTGCCTTCAAACATGGTTTTTGTATAATCAAAATGCTGTTTTTGACTTGATTTTGCGTTTTGTACATATTTTGCCGGTCAACGAACTACCTCAATGCGTCTATAAAAAATGCTTTGATGTTCTTGGCTCATGTATGAACTGGGTTATTCGTCAGTGCTCTTTTGTGAGTAACTTTGGTAGGAAGGCTGCTCCTGGGTAGTTTCACCAGCGTTCCAAGTCTGTTTACGTATGAAGGCTTTTACTGTAGATTCCCAAAGTTTTAGCCGTGACTTGATAAACCTCGTCAGGCTCACAAAACAGGGTAGAGCAGCTACAGATTGTACTCAAGTAAGAGTAGTATTACAAAACGTTTTTTCTCAAGAAAAAGTTAAAAGAAATTCATCGAGTAATAGTAAAACACTTTTTGGTTAAATAAAATAGGCTGCTGAAGTAGAGTAACTGATCATAATGGGATTTAGCAGTTAAAAAGATGTCATCAGACGGAGACAAATATAACTTTAATGTAAATTCTGGTATTGTAAAAACAAAAAATACAAATAATGACATTGCAAAAATAAATTCAGGGAAAAATACCTTCTTTTTTTCAACATAACCCTTATCAAACCAGTACCTAAAGTATGTAGTTTTATACATACTAGTATTCCCAGACATTGATGTTTAATGTATGCTCAGTGGATAGGCAATAACATAGAAGCAAAGCTACAATGCCTACTTTACTCACTGTAAATGGGAAAAAAAATCTTGAAGTGATAGGGAGCAAAGAAGTTACTCAAGTAAAAGTAACAAGTTACCTCTCTGCAGACTAATGGAGGTCGATGACATGTAGCGCACTTAATGACGTCATAAAGGTCCAAATTAATTTCTTGAGTAAGTAATTGGACCTGGGTCCAGCTAGTAAACTCAGGCCTAAACTTGTGGCCGATCGAGGACATTTTGGGTTTGGGTTAGATAACATTTAGTCTCTAATAAATGAAATAAAAATTTGAAAACTCCATTTTAAATTTACCTTAGTTGCCTTTGTTCTTATATTGAAACTTGATGCTTCACATAAAAGCAATAAAGAGAAAAAAAATGTGTGTGGAGTGGACTTTTTCATAGCTTTGTAGGCATATATAAAAAAAAAAAAAAAAGGCCTGATATGATTGTCGCTGGAAAGGTATGAAACAGCTAAACATGAAATGTGTAGGAATTACACTGCCACCCAAGTCTTTTTAATGTTGACCATAATGAAGCTGTATGAAGCAAAAATAATTTAAATATGTAATTTTCAGCATCACAAGCAAGGTTAAATGTTATTGAGTGATCATGCTCAACTTCAAACACTGGTATGCCTTCTTTTTCAAATGCCTTGGAATTGCGTTTTGTCATTTTAAAGGGGCGATATTATCCAACTTTTTTAAGTTATGCTAGGTCTATTGTCTGTCCAAAATGATGTTAATCAAGTTTTTGCACAAATTCACTCTCACCTAAAGGGATGTAACCAACTCAATTCTTGACAACTTAATTCTAGGGATGTTCGATATTGGCTTTTTTACCGATATCCGATATAGCCTAACTCATAATTTCCAATACCGATATAAACCGATACCGATATTTGGGGACCCTCCCTCATAAAAAACAAAAACTACTAAACCCTTTTAGGCAACCACAATGAAATATCTTGTATCATGCATACTTGAGCTTTAAAAATGTAACAACTACTACAATTTTAGTTAGGCATTTGAAAAAGGTGCCCATTTTTATTTTGTCTTCAAAAGTAGCTGGAACATTTTCTCACACAGAGAATACTGAAAAAGGCCGACCACTCAGGACAAATTTCTACTTGAAAATGTAAACAACATTATACCTTTATAGCATTGAGGTAAAGTGGAAACAACTGAAACAAGAATAAAAAATAAAAAACCAGCAAACATTTAAGCAGGGCCAATAATTAACCTACCTTTTGATATATTGAAAGTTGTCTCAAACAAATAATATCTCAAAAACTGAACCTCAAATCTGTCATATTTTTACATTATGAGAGTGAAAAGAAGTAGCTGAAGAGTTTGATATATAATATGTGTATGGTTTGAAAAACTCATCTTATTAAAAAAATAAAAACCGCTACCAATAATTTCCGATATTACATTTTAATGCCAATATCGGCCGATAATGACTTTAGGACGATAATATCGGACATCCCTACTTAATTCCTTTTCTGAATGAGCTGTTTTTTGGCTGTTTTTTCCCACACACGAGAAAGACTTGGAATTGGTGGGCGGAGTTTGACAGGTGAGGTGCGACTATATGCAAATTCTCTTTTTGCTTGGATGACCAAAATGGCAACACTATAGGATGGAAAAAAAGGTTACTTTTACATAATATATCCCCTTTAAAGGTAACGTTGACTCATTCATGCTTCCATTCTCTAAACCAGGAGCTTCTCAGCCCAGCTTTTTCCATCTCCCCTCCCTTTCCTCCAGTCAAAGGAGCTCCAGATAAAGCGTCAGTTCCAGGACACCTGCAAGATCCAGACGCGCCAGTACAAGGCCCTGCGCAACCACCTGCTGGAGAACACGCCCAAGTCGGAGCACAAGGCCGTGCTGAAGCGGCTGAAGGACGAGCAGACCCGTAAGCTGGCCATCCTCGCTGAGCAGTATGACCACTCCATCAACGACATGCTGTCCACTCAGGCTGTGAGTAAGGCAAGGAGACGTTGTCATTTCCCACTCGCACCACAGCGCGGCGCCTGGTTCGCCTGCTTCCCTCATGCCTGTCTGCTGAACCAGCTCATCTCTCAACTGTTTAACTCATTTAAACTTTTAGTGGTTTGTAGCTGCTGGCACACACCTTACTGTGATTAGTCCTCCTTCCAAGCATTCTCAAGTGGATTAATCAGGGTTTTTGTTTGAAGTAAGACAAAACATCCAGACGATCAGAGGATAACCACAGCAGCTTTATATTTTAGGAACTAAATTCAGTAATACAGGCCTGCAAAATTCTGCAGGTTTTCACAAAAGCTTTATGTAACTCTGGTTAGCAGGGCTTTACTGTGAATTTGGCTTAATTGCTATAATTAATAGAAGTTTCCATGTTTTGTTCCAAGTTTATTTAGATTTTTATATCTAATATTTATATGATTAATATCTAGATTTTTTTAGTTTTTGGTTTTTTTACAAATGAAAATCTGAAAGGTGTGGAGTGCATTTCTATATAACCCCTTTTAATCGAATACCCACAAATTAAATCCAGTCCAGCCACTTTAATTCAGAAGTGAACCTGATTAGTACTTAGATTCAACGTGTTTTTTCTTTGCACATCTCTGTCATCCCATTGGTAAAACATGGTGGTGGTGGTGGTGGCGTCATGCTGTGGGGATGCTTTTCTTCAGCAGAAACAAGGGAGATGGTCAAAGCTGATTGGAGGAAAACGTATTAGAGGCTGCAAGAGACTGGGTAGGAGGTTCACCTTCCACCCGGATGAAGACCCTTAACATACAGCCAGAGCTACGATGTGAAGGTTTAGTTCACAGACGTCTCATGGACTGGTTTCCTACAACTTCTTGGTGGTTCTCTGCTTTAACACACTAAACCAATCAATTGCAATGACTCTGGAGAACCTGACTGCGTGAAGAAGAAGCAGTTTGGCTTTGTGCCTCAGATGTATTGGAATAGGAAAACACTGACGGCTGGAGTTTTAGATCAAACATATTCATTGCCTAGTCAAAGTCCGGACCAAAATACAGTTGAGAATAATGTCCTGACTTAAAAACGAATTTTTACAGATGCTCTCCAGCCAATCTGACTGAGGTTGACCTGCTCTCCAAAGAAAAAACAGCAGTGACAGCAAAGGTACTTCCAAAATGTATAAACTATGGGGGCTGAATCCAAATATACACTGCCACCCTTTTTAAAATTATAGTTGAAAAATTGGTTTAAACACCTTGTATTCATCTTTTTCATATTTAGGTACTGCTGTATGTTGCTTTTAAAATTGAAATAACGTACATTTAGTTTTGTGTTTCTTGTAAAAAAAAAAGTTAAAGGGGTATTAACACGCTTTTGCAAGGCAAAATACGTATGTAGGTATGTGAAAAATAATTTGTATAATTCCTGTTGCCAAGGATCTCATGTAGCTTTTTTTATCAATGCTTAACATGTGGGAATATTTATTATACAATTAGCAGACTGAAATTCTAGAACAAGGTGGCATTTATGTGCTACAAAAAAGTCTTTACAGTTACGTTAATATTGTTTTTTATTTAATTAACATTTTTACCATCATAGAGAATTAAAACTTGCCATCTCCATAAAATTGGAAGTGTCTCAGAGTATCAGCCTGGCGGTACTCCCTGCTGTATCTAAATGATACGGCTTGGGGTCAGTATACAGCAAGCTCTACATTAATAAGGTCAGATACCACAACGATTTTCCTCTGCGAATTGTTTCCAAAAGAAAAATGTATCTTATTCGACATATGATGAATGAATGAGGGTCCAGGTATTTTTCTCTGATCCTCTTTGTCATCATGTGCATTACTGAATAATACATTGGAAGAGGACTGAGCAGAGGGAGAATATAACCCTCTTAACTGTAATGACCTCACCTGGCAGCATGCCATTCAAGCATAGTAAGCTAAATCCCTGCAGCACTTGTTTGTGCCTTCATTCATGCTGAGCAGAAATCTGAATAACCGCTGAGGTCAAAAACCTATTTTTCTGTACTTAAATGTTGCAGGAAAGAATTAAAAGAATTAAAAATTTGAGGGGAAATGAAAACAAAAAAACTAAAAAGTGGTTAAGAAAGAGGCAAGGCACGTTTATTTGTAGAGCACAATTCATACATAAGGCAATTCAAAGTGCTTCACAGTTGCATAAATTAAGAAAACAGATAAACAGAAAAAAAACATCAACTTAAAAAATAACTAATTACAATAAAAAGCAAGAGTTCAGATAAAATACTTTCAATTGTCATATGCACGGGTAAAAAGAACTGTTTTCAGCCTGGATTTAAACATTGTTAGAGATGAGGCTCGTCTCACATACTCATGAAGACTGTTCCAGATTTTAGCTGCCTGAAACTGAAATGCAGCCTCACCGTGTTTATTGTTGACTCTGGGAACCACCAGGAGACCCCTCCCTGAAGTTCTCAGGGCCCGAGATGGTTCCTATGTCTCTAACATGTCAGAGATGTACTTTGGTGCCAAACCATGAAAAGACTTGAACACAAGCAGAGCTGTTTTAAATTCTATTCTCTGAGCGACAGGAAGCCAGTGCAGAGACCGGAGCACTGCACTAATATGGTCGTATTTCCTGGTTCTTGTCAGGACTCGAGCAGCAGCGTTCTGGATGTACTGCAGCTGTCTAACAGCTGGTTTAGAGAAGCCAGTGAGCAGGCCGTTACAGAAGTCTAACCTGCTGGAGACAAATGCATGGATAAGTCTCTAAGTCTGGTTTCCACATTATTCCTCTGATCTTAGCAGTGTTTTTCAGATGGTTAAAAGCTGTTGATGTTATTGCTTTGATATTGCTGTTTAAGATCAGGTCCGAGTCCATGATTACCCCAAGATTCCTAACCTGATTTTTTTGGTTGAAGACAGAGAGACCCAAGATGACTGATAAGCTAGTTTGAACAGGTGGGTTTTGAGTACTGATTTGAAGTTTGTTAGTGAGTCGGAGTTTCTAATAGGTGGAGGGTGTGAGTCCTAGAGGGTGGGCGTAGTGATAGCGAAGGCGGTTAGTGCATGTGATGGGAGATGGTGGTTAGGTTGGTGCCGTTGCAGGAGCTCGTTGATAGGGCAGAGCCTGGTTATGGAGGGACTTGTAGGTGACTAGGAAGAGCTTATATTGAATGCGATATTGAACAGGGAGCCAGAGGAGCTGCTGGAGAACGGGGGTGATGTGTTCTCTGGACCGGGTATGGGTGAGGAGACGTGAAGCAGAGTTCTGGACATATTGCAGTTTTTGGAGATGAGTGGTAGGAAGTAGTCTGAAAGTGATGAATGCATGGATGAGGATTTCAGCTGTTGACTGGGTAAGGGAGGGGCGAAGGCGGGTAATGTTACTGAGGTAGAAGTAGGACATTTTAGGTTGATGTGTGTTCGATATGAGAAGGGGAAGGAGTGACATTGTGACCGTCGAAGAGGACAGTAAAGTTCTGGATAGAGGGGAGGAGAGATTTTGGGCCGGTGATGAGGAGTTCTGTTTTATTGCTATTGAGTTTAAAAGTTATTATCCATTCAGGATTTGATGTCGGAGATGCAATTGGTGATGGTGGAGAAGATAACTGGGGTGATGGATTTGGTAGAGATGCATAGTGGGGAATCAGTGGCGGATGCTGTTGTGGGGGATCTTGGGTCTCTCACTTTGACCGAGACACTAGAAACATCTGGACAATTGAATTCATGATAATTGGACATCTGCTTATTATCGCATGGTGGATTTTCAGAGTTATCGTAAACTGATGGCTTTAAAGGCAGAAATTGGCAGGCTGCTTGGGCTACAGGAAGCTGCGTGGCTGTTGTAACGCTCAGGCGATTTTTCAAGCTAAATTGGACTCATTTTCACTGCATGGGAAACAACTCGGAGAAAATTCTCAGCCGGCTGGAAGGGAAATTATGCCTAATTTGGCTACTAGAAGGGAGACCACCCGATGGACTCTAAGGCAAGAGGAAATTAAGTCTTCGCCTGTGCTCATTTCTTAACAATTAGAATTCAGCTTAGACCAAACAAACTCCCTTGGATGTGAATGTAGAAGGACGCTCCATCCCCACCCTACCCCGGTCGAGATGCTTCCTCTGAAACAGTCTGTTTACATCTATCGTTGTTAAGCTGTGATGAGCTTCTGGTATTAAACATCATACAAACAGTGATATATGGTGGTGGTAGCATCATGCTTTGGGGTTGATGCGCTACTGAATAAGGCGTTACTGCTAATGTGACCACTTTTTCAGTAACGACTAATCCAACACGTTAATATTTACATACCACTAATCGAATAAACGTATGTGTTCAAGCCACTGTGCATTACTATTTTTGTAATTTTCTTAAGCAAAAAGATATATTTGGTACACGGGGTCAACGGCGGCAAAAGCAGAATTAAAACAAGCAACAATAGTGGTGAATATACTGACTTTTTCTGTCGTAATATGGAACTGAAACGGCTGATCATCTATGGTCACCATGTTTGTTTTGTTTCTACCCTGCAAATACGACACTCTATCCGGTGTGAGTTCTGTACTCTGCCCCCTAGTGGAACTCTCCAGTAGTATGTGCAGTGCGCAAGCAAATAAGTGCCCAAAACACAGCCTGTTGCTGCTGTCAACGTGAAATTAAAAAGCAAGAATATTTCCGGCCGTATTGTTAAAATGTACCAATAAATAGAGTATTGGCAAAACCGGTTATTGTTTTTATGTTGAGGTATTGGGAATTGTTCTTGGCAGCTGCTGAAAGTAACTAATTAAGTACCTGGCAATTTCATACATATACATCAGGTGGCGTACTACAGCGAAGCTGTAATACTCTGCTTGGGAAAGTAAAACTGTTGGGCTTGTACTTGGTACTCAGACACCAATTCTGAGTAGCATACTGCTAGACAGAACACGTAAAAAAAAAAAAAAAAAAAAGTACCTGGCAATCTAACATTTTTACTTTTAAAAAAATCAGCAAAGTAACTAAGTAACTTTTTAAGGAGTAATCAGTTGTCATTAATCAGATTACTAACTAGTGCCTACTTTCTTTTACATTTTATTTATCTGCTCTGTTATATGTGTTGCGTCTCAAAGAAGGTTATGGTCTATCTGGCTATATGGGGAATATTAACTTAATAATTTACGAATTATTAATTTAATTATTCCTTTAAATTATTTATTGTCGGGGCACCGGAATGAATTAATTATATTGTCAATTAGCAGTTGGGTATGGCTACCAGATATGATTTGTCTGAAGGTTGAGCCCTTTGCAATGAATCAGACGCACTAAATAAAAGAAGCAAGGAGATTTGATTCAGCTTAACAACTTTAATAAATAAAATGGTCCACAGAAAACAACAACTGATTTCACTCTCGGCTAATTAGGTCCCCCCTAACGGCTAGGCTATATGCTAGGCTACATGCTACTTAAACAAACTACAAAGATGGCAGTTCACCTGAAGTGACAATGACCAGGTCACGCGGGGAATATCCTGAACGCGCCTACGCCGTAACGCGCACGTGTACGCTGCGTACTCACGTGGGAGAGCCGATGCCGAATGTTGGGGGTGGTATTTATTGGGACAATTTACCGCTTGGTCTCTTTGAAACAAAGAGACCGCGTGATTCTTATCACTAACATAGCTTTTGGCTAACAAATAACCATGAATTGAAATGGCTACAGATTGAAACAAAAGGGTTAACAAAGACTACGTTCGGCTCTGCCCGCCTCTCGGAAACTCTCCGGTTTGTGGCTTAACACAGAATTCAAAGTAAAATCACACACAATCAAACACTGCTTGCTTACTTATGTAAGAAACGTTGTAACTTCAACACAACACTGATAAACAAAACATTCAAAGAAGCATGCATGCACAGAAATATTCTAGATTTGCTCCAACCCAGATTAAATAAAACAAAAATGGAATGATCTTACTTTTGAGTCCATTTTGAATTGCAGGAAGAGAGTAAGTCCTATTCGGGCACGACGGAAAAACGCGGTTAATACACTCGCTTGGATGAGGGAAGAGAAAGAAAAATCGTCTGGTGGCCAACCAGCTCGAATGACGTTCTAACAAGTATTTAGCGACCAAAGCATGCTGTTTCCCCCCCATTAAAGCTCGGCTTCAAGTCGAACCAGAGGAAGAGAGAGATCGGAAAGTTTGAACGCGAGAGAAGGATTGCTTCTTGATTGTTGGTTTTAAATTCCGCGGTGCTCCTCCCGTACTTCCACTGTCCAGTTACGTTGTAGGAAGACCCCGATGAGGCTGGCCAGCTAGTGTTCTGAGCATTCGGTGTAGAGGGACGTATCGAAGCCTGGCCCTCAGGAGAGAAAGAGAGCTCTCGCCTTACCAGAGCAGCTTTGCCTTTTCCTTTCGCATAGATTTTCTGTTCAGAGCAACGTTCCGCTCTGATAACGGAAGGAAGCCAGCGCTGGAAATGCTGGCTTATTATATAGAACCCTTTGATATCGTTTTCATATATCCAGGGCCGGACCCAACATATGTCCGTTTTTCATTGAATATTCTAATTACTTTGTTTTAGTTCTGTGTTATTGCACAGCACTTTGGTCGGCTCCCATGCCGTTATTTTAATGTGCTTTAACAAATAAATGGTATGGGATGGTATTTCAGAGTAACTGGCAACACTGGACCTGGAAAACGTTTGCGAGGTAAAGTGGGTACTTGACCTCTAGTCCTGCTGGGGCCTTGCTGCTAGACGTTTACTACAGAAAATAGATTGCTGCAGCTGAATCAAGAAGTACTTCAACAAGTTTAGTGTGTGTGTAAATTTGCACATTCGTGCAGTCAGGCATGAACATTTTCCCGTCTGATTTTCTGTCTTTTAAAACCCCCCTTTTTAATCCCCCTTTCTTCATCTTCTGCCTCTTAGTTGCGACTGGACGAGACTCAGGAGGCGGAGTACAAGGTGCTGCGGATGCAGCTGCAGCAGGAGCTGGAGCTACTCAACGCCTATCAGAGCAAAATCAAGATCCACACGGACACGCAGCACGAGAGGGAGGTCAAGGACCTGGAGCAGAGGGTGTCCATCCGCCGAGCCCTGCTGGAGCAGAGGGTCAGAGCTCTTCAGCCATTTCTATTCCTGTAAAGCTCCTTAGAAGGCAGTTCAGGAGAGCAATGAGATCTAAATTATTTAGGGTGATGGAAAAGAGAGTAAATAGGATATAATCAAGTGTGACAATAAAACTGTAAAAATAGTGTTGAGATAAAAACCAACAAAAATGCTAATCCATAATAGAAATTATAAACTGGTTTTATTAATGCCTGAAGCCACAATTGGCATCAAGTCTGTATGTGCAGAAGCTCATTGTGTGATCTTTTTGGATCACTTCATTTAAATGCCTGGCTCTTTAAAAATGCCCCGCCCCTTCGAGAAGCACAAAAACATTTTCATTAAAAGATACAATAAAAATAAAGAAATTACATCCACGGGGCAGAATGAAAGTAAAACATTTGCTTAAAAAATTGTCTATTGAATTAAAAATATATATTGAATTAAAATATAATAAAATATACTTTTAAAACAGGCAATGCAAACATTAGGGAACAAAGGTGACGAGGAAGTGATGGTCAGGTTTGGTATCCAATGTGGGAATGAAGAAGGATACCTGTGGAGGTATTGAAGTGTCTAGGGGAGACAGCGGTAGAGTTTTTGACTCGGTTCTTCAACAAGACCTTGCAGACTGATAAAATGCCTGAGGAATGGAGGAAAAGTGTTCTAGTGCCGACTTTTAAGAGCATGGGAGATGTACAGAGTTGTGGCAACTGCAGAGGAATAAAGCAAATCAGTCATACAATTATCCTGTGGGAAAGAAGGGTGGAAGCTTCGGGCAGAGGATAGCATTTGTGAGCAGCAGTACGGTTTCATGCCAAAAAAGGGTACTACAAAAGCAATTTTTGTTTGAAGGATGCTGATGGAGAAGTACAGAGAGGATCAGAGGGAGCTGCATTGCGTCTTTGTAGATTTAGAGACAGCATATTACAGGGTGCCAAGAGAAGAGCTGTTTTTTGCATGAGGCAGTATGGAGTGGCAGAGAAGTATGTTAGAGTGGCGTATGAGAGCGGTGAAACAGCAGAGAGGTGTGCTGATGAGGTGACAAAGGGGTTCAAGGAGGAGGTGGAACTGCATTAAGGATCGGCTCTGAGCCCCTTTTTGTTTGCTTCGTGATGGACAGAGTGGCAGATTATGTTTGACAGGAGTCTCCGTGGACTATGATGTTTGCAGATGACATTGTCATCTGCAGGGAGAGCAGGGCGGAGGTAGGGGAAAAGCTAGAGAGATTGAGGACTGCTCTGGAAAAGAGACGAATGAAGATTAGTTGCAGCCAGACAAAATACTTATGTGTAAATGAGAAAAACACAAGTGGAACGGTGAAGTTACAGGGAGTGGAAGTGAAGAAAGTAGAGAACTTAAAGTACTTAGGGTCAACTGTACAAAGCAATAGAGAGTGTGGAAGAGAGCTGAAGAAGGGTGTGCAAGCTGGTTGGAATGGGTGGAGAAAAGTGTCAGGTGTGATAAAAGGTTTTCAGTATGAGTAAAGGGAAAGGTGCACAAGACAGTAGTGAGATCAGCGGTGGTGTACTGTCTAGAGACAGTATCAATGAAGAAAAGACAGAAAGCAGAACTGGACGTGGCAGAACTCAAGTTGTTGAGATTCTCTTGGGGAGTGACGAGTGTGGATAGGATCAGGAATGAGTACATCAGAGTGACAGCTCATGTTAGATGTTTTGGGGATAAAGCCAGGGAGACAAGACTGAGATGGTTTGGACATGTTCAGAGAAGAAATAACGATTATATTGGTAGAAGGATGCTGAGGATGGAGGCAGTGAGGAAGACCAAAAATGAGATATATGGATGTGGTGAAGGAGGACATGAAGTTAGTTGGTGTGAAAGCAGAGGATGCAGAGGATAGGACTAAATGGAGAAAGGGAAAGGAGAAGAAGTACATTTAAAACGGGCACAACAATGATGTTATGTTTACATCTACGAGCCCGTAGCAACCGCAGGTTGACAGATACGGTCTCTATGATCCAACTATATACTCGGCACAGCTTGGCTGGTACTGGGAGTGGAGTCAGCAAGTCCAGCAGCTGCTTATGAGCCCTGACATATTGTTATCCGTCTCAGGAGAGGAGTGACGCAGAAGTAGAGAAACTAGAGTAGTTTTAGGTGAAGCCTAAACTAGATGGACTCAGATAAAACATTTCCATGGCATCAAACTCACACGGAAACAGTAACTTTTCCTCCTGGATCGGTAATCTCACTTTCTAACTTGGCTTAGCTGGTTTAGAGACATTAGCTGTCTCTAAAAAAAACATTCCTCATTCCACACAGTTCAGGCTGGTCACTGGGCATACAACCTTTAACTATGCAGCAATCTCTCATCCTGAGAAAACGCAGCAACAATGGACAGTTGATTATTTATTTTGCAGCAATCTCTCTTCTTCCACAACAAGGTAGTCATAGTTGATTATTTACAATTAGTCTTTAATGGTTGCAATCCATCATCTTCATAAGTCATATAGTGACAGTGGACGGATTTTGCTTCAGCTAAATAACTTTGCAGTTTTACTTCATTCATTGATAGCCTTGCAGCAATGGTAGATAGTTATTTGCATCAAGAATTACTCAATTTGTGGATGGTGGGTGCATTATGTTGTTAAATTTGCAGCAATCCTTCGTCCTGAGAAAGCATGTGGACAGTTGATTACATTAAGTTCTATTTTGCAGCAATCTATCATCTTCCACATTTAGTGACAGTAGGTGGTTTACAATAAACCATTAAAAATTGAAATCCCCTCATCTTGAACAAACATATATTGCCCTTGGTTGGTGGATTGCATCAGGTCAATAACTTCACATAAATCCCTCATTCTGAGAAAGCATGAGTTTTAAGTGGACAGTTGATTGCTTCAAGTAAATAACTCTGCTGGCTTCCTTTATCCAAAGAAAACTTTGCACTGACAATGGATAGTTGCATCAAACGGCTCCCTTTACAACAATCCCTCCTCCTAAGCCAACATGTGCAGACAACAGGAAGGGATTACTTTGAAGAGAAAGAACCCCATTTCAGTGTGAGAAGTTTGTATGGGTATACGAGGACAGAGCAGACAGAAAAACCATGGTAGGGCTCTTCCTGGGGTACTTTCTACATGAAAGAAAAGTACATCTGTTACGTCTTCTCCTAAGAAGGAAATATGGCTAAACAGATGAGCTCTGAGCTACAGGTGCAAGCAGTGGAATGAAAGATCGACCATACAACAGTAGTTTCAACGCCTTTCTTCAGGAATGGGAAAAGGGTGAATACAGAACAAAATACAAAAGCCTGTTTCAAAAGACACACTGTGAAAACATATAAAGTTAATAGTATCGCCACGGTGTGTACTTTGAATGTGCATGGGTTTAATGCTGAGGTGAGAATATTCATTCAGCCGTACTTGACCACCTAAGAATGACCAAAGGCTACCTGATGCCGCCCACGCTTTGCGTCAAAGTGCCACCATATATAGGAACACATAGGAGTCATCAACACAGTACTGCTAACAGCATAGGAGGAAAGGTTGGCATCTTTAATCTTTGAAGATATTTTTTAAGGACCTTGGAGGAAGTGGTTGCTCGTGAAGGGTTAGATCTGTCTGTTCTTGTTCACTGCAGTGAGAACAGGAAGAAGTACGCTTTTTCTTGAGAGCACAAAACCAAATATGATGTGCTGTCGCTGTTTTCCTAGATCGAGGAGGAGATGTTGGCCTTGCAGAATGAGCGCTCAGAACGCATTCGCACCCTCTTGGAGCGGCAGGCCAGTGAGATCGAGGCCTTCGACTCAGAGAGCCTCCGTCTAGGCTTCAGCAGCATGGCTCTGACAGGCATGCCCGGCGAGGGCTACACCAAGCAGGGCTACTCCAACGTTCAGCCCTCTGGCTCCCGCTCCGCCGGCCACTGGAGCCACGGCGTCCATCAACAGAACATGTCGCAGCAGCTATCCCGCCGCAGCCACAACAGCAGCGGCGGCAGCAGCGGTGGAGGGGACCGGAGGAGTGAGTCCTCTTCCTCCTCCCACGGTATAGGGATGGTTCTGGGGCACGGGCGGGACGGCAGGGACATGCACCACTCGTCTCGCTCTTCTGCCTCCTCGTCCTCCTCGTCTTCCTCCAACCACCAGCGCCATCACCTGCCCCAGCACTACCACCACCAGAGCACGCCACAACTCTTCCGTGAGCGGGAGAGGGAGCGGGAGAAGGAGAGGGAGCGGGAGTGGGCCGGGGCGCGAGGCTCCGGCGGTGACCTGTCCCATCAACACCCCCTGCCCTTCTCCCATCACCTCCCGTCTCGCTCCTCCTCCCAGTCCCTGGCCATGCTCCCTCCCCCACCGCCCGCTCCTCCCTCCATCTCCGGCCCGTCCTCCTCCTCGTCTTCCTCCTCCTCATCGCAGGGCGGCATATACGGAGGCGGGGGGCTGGCTGTTCGCGGAACCCCCAACCTGATGGCCCTGAGGAACAGCCCCCAACCTCTGAGGAGGACGGCATCCGGCGGGGGGCCTGGAGGCGCCGGGGGCAGCGACGCCGTCCTGAGCCGAAGCACCTCGGTCACTTCGCACATCTCCAATGGCTCCCACCTCTCCTACTCCTAGAGAGAGGCGGAGCATCCTTCAGGGGTATGGCAGCAAGAAGGATGGGACTAATTTAGGAAGGTAGCTATCACAGGCTGCAGCTCAGTACTCTCAGCTTACCACCTTCTCTGTCTGTTGGACGGATTTAAACTCCTGGAGCAGTTAAGATGCAGATCCAAATGTGCAAAAAGTCAGAAAGAACAGAAGGAGGGGGCAAACTGGCGTCATTGAGCTGCACCCTGCCTCTTTAGTCTCAGGGTGGGTAGAGAGGGTTTCTCCCATTCTCCCTGATATAACAAGGGGAGGAATGTAACCACCTGTATCACCACTGGATCCCAGTGGAATCAGATGTTTCTGTTCAGTGTTTTTATCTCCGTTACTGTATAAAGAAATTATGTAAGGATGTTTGACCGGGGGAATGTTGGGCCTTATTTCCTCCTGCGGCTGCAGAGACGAGTATGGCAGCGGCGGCCATGTCTCAGGGTTCCTACGCAGTCTGAAGAACTGTGGACTTTATTTTTTTGGGGAAACTAAGGAGACATTTTTTCTGGGTCTGGAAAACTGTGGGGGAAAAAACAAGAGTATAGAAAAATGTGTTTATTCGAAAGAATGTGTTGCAAAAAGTTGCATCATTCGTTATTCCTTCCTTCTTGTTGCCCTCCTAACCTCCACCATTCTTTCCATCTACAGCCATCTATCCATTAATTTCCTTCCTTCCTGGTTTACTTTTGCATAACTTAAATAAGTTCATGGTTAACTTATAGTGTTCATATTTGGTTTAGAAGGAACGAGGACTCTTGCAATCTGAGTTTAGTCCTGAAAACTGTGTAGGAACCCTGCCGTCTTCTTCTATGATGTTCTTTGCTGGAATGGAGAAAGAAAGCGGACATGGGAGGAAACGAGGGAGATCTTTTGTCAACCCTTTGGTGTCCAAATAATGCACAGCAAGTCCTGGGGGAAAACAATGAAATTCAAAGATGTGTTACTTTAGTCTGATGAAGTTCAGAAAATGTTTTTTAAACTGCCTGTATTCTTTTTTTTTTTACCGTAAAAACACAAAAACAAATTGCTTGGAACGTCACCAATGCCTTCAGTGGGTTCTTAAAGGGATGTTGTGCCATCCAGTTTAAAAAAATAATACTAATATTAATTTATTTCATGTATGAACAAAAAAGAGAAACACTGAATGTTTGTAAAGTAAGGAGACTCTTCCAAAATCTCAGTGTGGACGAGAAGAGATGTTTGGAACGTGTATAAATAACTTAAACAAATTATTCTGACATCTATGACAAACTGAATATCTCAACAACATAAGTGTCACCACAGCGCATGAGATAATGTACAATAAAATAGCAGAAAAAAAAAAAGCAAACACACTGAAAGTACTGTATCCGTCCGAGTTTACTGGTATTTAGGATCACTTGTCCCACCTTTTCTTTTTATATCTCTTAACTGTACATATTTATGGGAATATTAAAAACAGAAATGGTTTGGTTTTTATAGATGAGCAAAGACAATGATAGTAATTTTTTTATATAATCCAAAGCGCATCGAACTCCAGCTGCATTTTCTATAGGTGTTGATATTACCATAACTAATCCTGGTGTGATTGTCATAGTGATCATGTTCCCGTTTTGTTTTATTTTTTTCTAGCGAGAAGCAAAGGGCCCACTATTACTGTATAAAATGGAATTATACCAACAATAGCTGATGAATCTGTTGCATTGTCAGGTGTGGTGTGTCTTCGACAATATCAATGACTATTAATAAGGGGATGGTTAATTATTGTTAATGATTTATGTACTTGTGTCGAGCGGTAAAGTCTAGTTATAATGCCAAAAAAACAAACAAAAAAAACTTGATAATGACTGTATTTAAGATTAAAAGACACTCCCCAACTGCTCGCCTGACCTCTGACCCTCTTCCTCTGGACTCTCTTTGGAGAAAAACGATATCTAAAAAAAATAAGCCACTGGAATGTACACACTGGTTTAATTTTTGGTTTTATTTCTTTGTTTTCGCGAGGACAAAACTGCCGAAGGACGCAGCATGCAGGCAGTGGACAAAGAGACGGAGGGATGACGGACGGGCCCCGACTGAGCTGCTGTGGCTCCCCCCAACAGCAGCAGTGACCGTAGCAGCCCGTCCAAAACAATCAGTGTTCACGCAAAAGAATTTTGTTTACCGTTTTTTTAAAGCTATGTGGACATGATGGGTTTTTTGTTTTGTTTATTTGAAAAAAATATGGAAGATAATCACCCTACAGTTTGTATGACTCAGAAACACCAGCTCAAGAACCCCCTTGTATAACTTTAATATGCTCAGTTGGAATCTCAGTGCATGCGTAAACTCCTTGTATAAACTAAGACTTGACGGGCTTTGAGACTGCATTCGTGTGTAGATGTGGCTGTGATATTTTTCGGACAGGTCGGCCCCTCACCTTCGGTAGAAAGACGAGGGTCGCCAACACAAGCTAATCATGTTGAGATTTTTGTGGGGGGGTTGAGTGGGGAAATGGTGAAATGGTTACCTGAACATAAGCTTGAGGAGGGAACAGAAGAAGGGTTGATGCGTGTGTTGGAAATTTAAAAAGAGGGGTGATTTAAAAAGTAATTTAAAAAAAAGATAATAAATTGATATTAACACATTAACTCGTCTTGGTTTTATGTGCTTCGTTCAGGTCTCATGTTTAGATATGGTAAATAAAACTCATTAAGAGCCTCAAGTGTTACATGACCTTTAGAAAAACAAACATTTTTAATGATAATATTCTACTAGTGTAAAATGTTTTGTCATTCTTATAGAGGCCTCATTTTATTACTGTTTTAGGCTTTTAAAAGAAAGAAATGTTGACCGTTGAGGCAAAATTATGTAAAAATGCACATGGTTTCAAACTTAATTAGCAGACTAAACCTCTTAACCCAGCTAGAGTAACATTTAACTTAAAATTATTTGTTATTACAGACACCAACAGTTAATCTAAAGTCAATAAGAGTGAGTAGTTAATATTTATTATGTTTATTTGCTTCTTTACATTGAAACCAAGCTGCTATTGTGCATATTTTTTTCAGGTGGAATTCACATTTCATATTTTCTGTCTTTCAACCCCAATTACTCATTCCCGCTATGATTTTCTGAAAAAATTCACATTCACAGTATCCCTAAGACTATTATAGACCAGAGTGTAGGTAAACAGCCTTGGGCTTAAGAGGTTAAGTATTGTTACTTTAGTGTCATTCTGTCATGGAAATTCAAAGTAAGTTTTGGATGGAAAAAAAAAACCAACAACCCACCTTTGAAAACCTGAATTTGTTATTGAAAAAGAAATAAATTGGTATGTTATTATTTTTTTCCAAAGTTCCTGTGGAAGGTCTAAAGAGCCATTTGCAGCTCCGGACGCACAGGTTGCAGACCCCTGCTGTACTGCTTATCCTCCTGGGAGTTTATCAGTTTGCCAGTCCATCGCAGGACGACATAAAGACACACAGGACAAACAACAATACACACACACACATCTAAGGACAACTTAAAGAGACCAGTTGCCCCAACAGTTATGCTTTCGGACTGTGAGAGGAAGCCGGAGTACCCAGAGGGAACTCATACATGACAAAAAGAACGTGCAAAATCTGTAGAGTGACCACAGAAGGGCATTAGAACCCAGGACCTTTTTGCTGAAAGAGACCAATGCTATCATCTGCTCCATCGTGCAGCGAAATACTAAATCAATTTCTCCCAGTGAATTATAGACTGATTCAGAAAGCTGTGTTTGGCTGCGGTGACAAATAACCGTCTACATTCATTAAGTTGTTGTAAACTGACCCTTTAAAGCGACAGCCTGATGAACATCTGGATTGATGATACTGATACAGGTATATTAAATAAATACCTATACTAATTTATGAATTAACTGTTTTTGTTTGAGCGATAACCAGGAACAATTATTAAGGAGACAATAGACTGTACTTTTAAACACTGTGCATATAGCATATGTTAGGTGTGCAGAAGTTAGCAAGCTGATAATTGCTGGAATTAGAGTCCACAGGATGATGGTAGGCCTGCATGTAGTCTAACTATATTTTAATTTTACTTTTGCTTCTACTACTAAAGTACTAGGCAAGACAATTTTATTTATTTAGCACACTTTCAAGTAATTAAAGGTGCTTTACATTATTCAGTGGTAAAGAAACCAAACAAGTGATAAAAGCATAGAAAGAAGACAAAGTGAGACAAAAAAACAGCTTAAAAGTATATAAATTAAAAATGGATATTAAGCATAAAACAGAGAATCAATAAAATATTTGGTGGTAGAGAAACAAACATAACGTATGATTAAATAAAAGCAATTTAGGAAAAGCACAAAAAGAAAATATATGTTAAAAAAAGTAGATTAGAATATTACTCAGGCAGCTCTAAACAGAAGGATTTTAATCTTTGATTTAAAAGAGCTAAATGATTCAGCAACTCTGCAGTCGTCTGGAAGTTTATTCCAGATTTGTGCGACATAGAAACTGAAAGCTGCGTTTCCATGTTTGGTTCTAGTTCTAGGGATGTTTAGTAAACTAGTGTTGGATTTTCAAAATGAAACAAAGCTGCTTCTTTCCGGTCGCGGGAGGGTCTACACTACCTCGGATCGCCCACTAACATTATTCTTTTGCATTCGAGGGATTTTGTACATTCCCTAACATAACATAAACTTATTGGCGAATGTAAAACGGACCGAACATAAAACACAGACCTTTTGGAGCCATCTTGTAGTCTTTTTCCTGCTTGTTGCATTTACTGATGAAACCACGCATGATTTCGGGCTCTCTTGGTGACAGCTGCAGAATACGCGAGTAAAACGTGCTGCTCCTGTAACGTGCTGCTGACACTTCCAGTGGAAAGCCCGGGTCAAGCAAAGCTCATAAAGCGACTAGTTCGACTCATATACACAGAAGTGACATTGTTAAGCTGAAGCTAGCAAAGCTAGCAAAGCTAGCAAAGCTCGCAAAGCTCGCCTTTCTCTGCTGGATGTTTTAAACACTAGCAGATTTTGGTTTGCTATACGCAGCGTCGACGTCGGGCAACGTCACTACAGTGAGTCGCTCTGATTGGTTGCCGTGTTGTGTCAAGAGCGTTAGGACCGTCAAAAGTTCAACCAACTGAACTTCTGCATCGCTAACGTTATGAGCTTTGAAGCTTGAAACATAGGAGAAGCTTGAAAAGTTGACGGAGCCAAAGCTCACAAAGCGCTGCGGAGACCGCAACGCTCCTCCAACGGCTTCCACCGTAGACTTAACATGTAATCTTGACGGTCTGAATGCATAAGAATTACCTCCAACTAGTGGTGCGCTTAGTGAATGCAAGCAACTGAGCAGTCTTTTCTGGCTTCGTCACTACTATGGAAGCCGCAGAGTGTCATAATTGTGATCATGTCAACGTCTGGCACAAGCTCGATTGTCTCGTCAAGTGACGAGATACAGAACAATACATAATTCTGCTTTATTTATGCTCGTTTCTTCTCCTCACCTCTCCCCCTCCCCCCGACGTCACTGGCTAAAATGCGTAAAGCAAAAGAAGTTTAACCCCTTTCGGCTAACGTATTCAAAGATGGCGATGCAACATGGCAGCCTCATATGGGGGGCGGTTAACCCTCCGTATCTTTAAATGACGCATTCTAAGACGCTTTCATGATAATGCGATTGTGATTAGGCCTCGGTAAAATACGCATTTATGAAAGCAGTACTTGATTTTTATTAATGAAAAGGCGAATTTGTTACACACTGGACCTTTAAGCTATTTGCAGCTAATGTGGTGCAAACTTGGAGGTTGTTTGATCTAGTTTGGGGCCGTAGCAAAGGCTCATGGGATGTTTTATAAACTCACAAAACATGACTGTTTGTGGTACTTGTTGCTTGTATTTCACTTTTAATCCTTATTTGTGATATTTCAAAGGTGGGAACCCAGAAAGCAAAAATAATTTGGAACGGTGTCCTTTGGAACAACGGGCCAATACCGGCACAGATCAGTTTTGCCGAATCAGGGCCAGAATTGGACCGGTACTGGGCCACATATGGATTCATAAGTTGCCATCTGACTGCACGTTGGCCCAGATCCGGCTTGATTCCAGACCAAATCTGGACCAGATCTGGCCCGATTCAGGCAGACGTCTGGTCCAGATTCAATTATGATCTGGTCCAAATAATTTAGGAATTTATGATAATATATTTATTTAATAATAATATATATAAAAAAATTCCGAATTAGCTTGTTTCCACATACAAAATAACCAAGATACAACAGGAGTAAATTAGCCCAGCATATTTTCATCGGGCCCATTTATAGGAAGTGGTATCATAAAAAGATTTATCTTTGTGCATATTAGGTTGACAGTCTGATCATTGCAAATTTTATATACAAGTTCAGGGTAATCCTCTGGGAGGCCAAATTAATGGGGGGGGGGGCAACTTTAGCCCACGGGCCACCACTTTGGGCACCCCGTATCTTGGTCTTCATGTCAGATTGCCTGCCTTCAAAAAAATCAAAACACTTTTGGTGAAATCCTGTTTTTTTAGATGTAAAGCGGTAGCTGTGAATACACGTTATTATTTGCAATACATTTAAAATGCCTCCTTTGTTGTATGATAATCTCCTGAGCTGCCATTGTGGTGTACTGCAACAACAGTCTGACATCATTATTATAAGTGGGAGGATCTGTGCGCAGTGCCCTTTAAGACGTGTCCGTCATCCCTCCGCTAATGGAAAGTCACTCTGCTTGTTTTTCCCCGCTGCAGATCTGCTCGGCCAAGCTAGCAGAGAGGTGGGGGTTGGAAGAGCAATTTCTGTCGGCCGAAAATCCAGGAAGGAAGGGGAGAGGACAACGAGGACGGAAATAACGAGAGAGACGAGGAGGAGGGGGTGTCCAAAAAGGAAACTCTACCCCTTTAAGAGCAAGTGGGACATAGCGGTGCGAGAAAAAGGAGAGGAGGGGGAGAAGAAAGAGGAATTAAAAAAGAAAAGGAAGAAAGAGACAGGGAGGGAGGAGGGAGAGTGGGCGATAAAAAAAGAAAGATGACATCCTCGCAGCTGAACGGCCGAGGTGGAGCGGTAGGCTGCGGCCCGGCGAGAGCGCCGCTCTCCGGGGTCAGGGCTTGAATCCAGCAGCGAGGCTTCGACAAAACACCCGAACGGCCTACCGCGGCTTCGGAAATTGGGAAAAATAGACTGATCAATTTTTCAAAAAGCAAAGCATGACCTGCTGTTTTGACAGATAATATAACTCATATTCGTTCTCTGGCGTAAAGAAACAGCATTTATTTCACTGTTTGTGTGCGTATCGCTAAAGCGTAAAAGTGCACGGTTCGGTTGTTTTGGGTTGCTTTCAGTGTCCTCCTGTGGTGTGATTTCTGCGTGTTTGTCCAGTTTTTTTGGGGGGGTGTTTATTTTGGTGTTGGGAAGCATTAAAGTTGAAAAGCCGAAGCGAAGGAGGCAGCAGGCCGTTATTGGACTGGGCCTGCTCCACCTCTGCAGCCTGCGTTAGTCCCAGCCGCTACGAGCATTTCAAACCACGGCTCTACCTCAATGAGAAAAGCAGACTTTAGCACACGGCTTTGTTCGCGCTTTACGACAGATTCCGGGAGCCCATCGTTCCTGCTGCGGGCCGGGCCTCCGTCCGCGGGCCGATCACCACCGGAGGGCCGATCCGAGCCATGCAAAGGCTGCTCCCCACGACCTCAATCAGGAGCTGACTTCATAATCTCCACCGCTGTCTGCTGCGCAAAATGGACGCTGCTTGGAGCAATTTTCTCTTCCAGGTGAGCTTTTTTTTCAACATTTATTAATTTTTTGCAGGTCTCTGTTTGCTGTCCCCCCCTCCCGCTCCTGCTTCCACCACACACATGCAAGCCCCTTGATCTCCGTGTCATCCCCATCCTCTCTAACATCTTGTGTTACTACCTCTGCAAGATAAATGCTGTGACTTGTGTTTACATTTGGTGATGGCCTTCTCCTTGCTCCTCCAGAGTACTCCCACCCAAAACCAAGTGGAGGGGAGCCTCCAATCAGAGCTCATGCAAGTGCATACGAGTTCTCCCCAGACCCCACCCACAGAGCACATAGCACAGCCTCCGTCAACTGTGGACACCACCGCTCTGAGTGAGGAACCCCTGCCAGGTGAGGGACACTGCAACCCACCCACCCACGCACCTGTGGAGCTGCAATCGCTCCCAGCTGAGACAGATCCGGTGGATAAACAGCCTGAAGACAGCTGGAGAGAGGGGGGGCTCTGAACAGCTGGAACTGGACTCCTTTTATTTATGCAGACATGTGAAGACGCAGTGCAGTTCAGTTTAAATTGAAGCCATGATTTAGGATGCATTTCTAGAAATGATATGAGAGACCACTGCAGGACTTGCATTTTTTTAAATCTACAATTTACTTCTATCATTCGTCAGGTCTGGATAAGTGGAACAAGTTTCAAAACATACACATTTTATAACGTCTTTTAAAAGTATAACATATAAAAAACAATTTATCAGGATGTGAGAAAATATTGATATGTCAATATATCACAATATTTTATGTTGTGGTATTTAAAAGCAAAGTATTGATTTCTATCTTTTAGAATTTGAATGGAACGATCAATAATAATAATAATACATATTTTTTAGTAAAATTAAAAGTATGACCCCTAGTTGGTGGCTGTTTTCACCCTCTTCTTTCCAGTAGATCAACTGGATCTAAAAATAAAATTAATGTGTTAATTTCAAAATACATTAGTGTTTAGAATGCTGTGACAGTTTTGAAAAATCAGGATATATATAGTTTTGCGGATAGTATTGCAATATATATACACATGTATATAATGTATTACCGGATTCTTGCCAATACACATCCCTATACATTTCTGTAAAGTACAGCTCCAATCATCATCGCAATATTACAACCACAGAGAAACGCTTGGATGCAACATTTGCTAAGACATATTTCAAGAGTATCACATGAAAATTCTGCATGCTAATTAAAAATAAACCGATATGGATTTTTCTGTCCGACGTTTTCCACCTCATTTGCTGCCAAAATGTCACGCTAATAACAACAGTGGATGCACAACACATCTGAATACTAATCGGTATTTGATCACAGAATTTAACCAACTCTTGAATCTTATTTTTTTTCCCCCAGTGTTTTAAAATCAAACATTTAACCAAAGTGAGTTAAACAGCTCAATAAACTGACCAAATATTAAATATACAAAGGAGGTAAACAAAAATAAATTCTGGATATGACTTTTGTTGAGCCATCAGACATTACTTAACAGTTATTGTTAATGTTTTTGTTGTTCATCCATCTACATTTCAGTCTATAATAAATATATTGAATATTTTAGAAGCATTTGAAATATTCCCTTTATATTGAGAATAAAAGTGTACCAAAACTATTCCCCAGGGGGTTTCTTTAGGGTTTTTTTGTGGGGTTTTTTTGTAAATGGACAATTTGCTTAAAAACTACAAACCAAATTGCCATAATTGGGTTTTATAATAATATTTTCTCATGTTACACACAGAATGACACTACGGGTCTACACTGTATCCTTAGTGATTACTGATATTCTTGACTGTTAAGGTTAGACAGATTTAATGAGGAAACTAACTATGACGTAACATACTTTTTTCTTTCATCATAAAACATAATTTAATGAAACTTTAAATCGGCTCTACTAAAGATATATATACTTTTTTGAAATGGTTAATATCGTCTGAGCAATATATCCGTCTATCTCTGATGCTAACAATGCTTGGGCTGATGGATAGACTTTCATTGCCCTCAGTGCACACGTTTAATGTAGTAGTGGCCACTACGCCAAAAAAGTGGTGTGGAACATAGTTATTTGATTTTGCTGCAATTTCCAGCACCACTATCACAGTAACAGACAATTATGATACTATGCTATTATATAAAGTGCTTATAAATATTGATTTAAATTTACATAACATATTTTTTATAAAACAAAAAAAAGTTTAAATCTCTCTTTTTTTTTTATTACTGAAAGAGAAGCCAAACCCAAATGCAAATCGTTGATAAATGGGCTTCTGCAGCAGTTGGAGGTATTGCAATCATTTGAACAAGTCAGGTCCTCCGGAGTTACTGCCCTGCAGCCTAGATAGATACTTTCCCTCTCCAACACACCTGAATCAAACGGATGCCTCATTACCAGGCCTCTAATGAACTGAATGACGGCTGAGAAGGGAATTCAGCTGTTTTATTCAGGTGTGTTGGAGCAGAGACGCACTTTGAAAGTAGCCCTTTGAGCACCAGTTTTTTTTTTTACATTTATGAATTTGGAAATAATACCTTCTAAAAAGATTTTTTTTTTTAGTTTTGAATTTTGATATCTGGGTCTTAAAGTTTGTGCTGTATTTAATGTCAAAGCTTAAAATACTAAAACATGATGTCTTCAGTAAATGAAGATTAAAAGGAAACAAACAAAAACGGTATATAACATGAACACACTGCAAAAACTGTTCATCTAACCAAGTCCAAAAATCTTGTTTCCAGCCAAAAAGTGTATATGTGTGTGTGTGTATATATATATATATATATATAAACAAGAGCTGAAAAAGTTTTAGACTATAATCTAGTATTTTTTTTAACGTGCCAATGAAGTTAGACAATTGCACATGGTAATAATTCTCAAAATAACACACATCCTCTCAATAAGATTAATAGGTATAAGTAATATTATAAGTAATATTAGTATATTAGTCTCAAAATAAGCAAAAAAACTATTTTTGGTTGGAAACAAGATTGTTGGAAGACGGACTGTTTTTGCGGGGCGAGGGGGGGGGTTCCCACTACCTATAGGGCTGTGAAATGGGTATTAATCATTTATTTGAAAAAAATAGTATTAAAAAGACTTAAAGAAACCTTTAGGAACCCTGTTTGTAGATGTTTCCCTGCTTTGGAACCCCAGGGCCCTCATTTATCAAACATTCTTAAAAAACTGTCCTATATTCTATCCTGCGAATGAAATTTAGAATGTTTGTACAAACGGTCAAAAGTCTGATTAAGTAAAATGTGCGTTGGCCACTCGTACGCACGCTCCTCCTTAATCATGTGTTGATAAATCCCACTTTTGCATACCCAGGTCTTTGTGCCCGTTCACTCATTTGCATACAGAAACGGCCTCAATTAACCATATTTGGTAAAAGCACATCATCTGTCACATGCATTAAGTCCTTCTGTTCTTCCTTAAAATAATGGTTAAGAGAACAAAAAAAGTAATTTCGGTGACACAGAGATCGAAGTGAAACATAGGTGGGGCAATTAAAAAAATATTCATGATGAACAGACTTGGGAAAAACATTGTAAGTTAGTACAAATTAATTTCACCGCAGATAGTTTTTGCCACCAGCGGTTTCTCTGCGTAATTCCACCCAGCCGTTATATTTCTGCTGCAGAGCAGACATAAAAATGTGGTGAATAATTTCATTTGCTGATATTAACGTCTTTGGAAACGCGTAACTTCTTTAAAAAAAAAATTAAGTTAAAACTGAACATTGGTGTTTGGTTCCATCAGCTCAGGGGAAACCAATAAAAAAAAAAGAAGATAACTCCACCTGGAACAAAAGTGACAGAGGAAGTAAATGCGGTCGGGACAGTGGAGATGTGTGTGTTTAAGCACATTCAAAGACATGGCAAACCTGTAGGGGGCAGTAGTTCTTCCAGATCCTATCCGCTCAGAGTAAATTTCTACTCTCTAACTTCAGCATACAGCAGTGATACAGCTTGTAAAAACAAGCACGCAAAAGGTGCTTGGACAATCAATATTACCAACACAGCTCTGAGGGCATAGCTGTTTCTGAGTGGAAAGTGATTTTTGGAGCATTTTTTTGTTGCGGACAGTGACGTTACAGCACTTAAAACTCCAGTTTCATCCGTTCACACGCAGACGCTGAAAACTGAGAAAACGCAGACCTTCACTTTGGCCGAAGTTTTTAAAAAGATTCATTTTTGATGCCGAAAATCTGCGGGCCAAACTGTAGAAATATCTCTGTTTTGTGAGCTACCCGGCTACGTGTGGAGAAGGCAGTAGTCTCAGTGCACTTCACAAGAAATACAATTTCAATTTAATTGTACATACATTCCAATCAGTTGAAAAGTTTCCATTCCATCGAGTCATGGAATTACAGCATTTATTCCTCCTGAACAAATATTTAACGACAATAGGCAATCGCTTGAGTTGTGGTCGTTGACTAAACAAAAACCCTCATACAGAGCAAGCATGTAGCGAAAGTGGAGAGGAAAGACTCCCCTTTAACAGGAAGAAACCTCCAGCAGAACCAGAACCTTGCTCAGTATGAAGCGGCCATCTGTCACGACCAACTGGGGGTTCTAGAAAACGGAGCAGAGATGCAGAAATAACAAGAACTGATGTAAGAGTTAGGGGTGGATGATAATTCGATAGCAGTATATATCGATCGAGAGACGTGTGGTGTGATAGGAAAAAAAAAGGGGTTGATAAAAAAGTTTGATAGAAAAAAAAAGCTCCTCTCATTTTTTCATTATAGCCTATCAGGTACCTTAATACAGCTGCCATTATTTACTCAAAACAAATCATTAACACTGACCCACGCTGCTCTGTCATCCACTCCTCTCTCCTTTTAAACCACAAAAAGGATTAAATGATTTGAACTGAAACAGAATGTTTTGATAGTCCCTAAGCGGACCATCACCGTGGGCAGATGTCACAGCAAGGCAGCAGTGGAGGAAGTTGGATAAATGTTAGTGGCCCAGGTAAAGGTTGCGTACCGTGTTGAACCGATCCTTGACTCACTGAAACACAAAACGTATCAATAATAAACTAAATATAAAACTACGATCAGCTGTTTTGAGCAGGACTCCCCTTCTTCGGCTCGCTGCGCTGCAAATCTGTTACAGAGAGACACGGGAAACTTACCCAGGTCATGCTGCTAACAACACCTGTGGCTTTTAAAATGTCCCCTTGGTTCTGCTCCCAGTCCACAGAAGTGAAAAAGGCTTTTAAAAACACAACAGGGTTGGATAGACCTGCCAGCCTCAGCTCTCAGCGACTGAGCTGCAGTGTTCTGGGCTCTGTCTACACTTTGATGTCTAGCTGTTTAGCTTTAGCATAAAATGTTTAAAAGATTAAAAAGCATCAATATAAGCCTTTAATTTAAATTACAAACATAAATAAAAATATTTATAATGTAGTGGTTAATAATATTTTATTTGCATTTACTGATGTTACTCAAGTGTCTTGATTTGTTTCTGTGTTTTACAAATTTGATTATGAAAAAGTGTTTGAAAAAGTAATAAATTTAATTCTTAGTTAAAATTAGTTAATTGAAGAATAAAAAAAAAATGACCGGGGAGGTACTTAAAATGTGTATTTTACATTTTGTGATATTTATCGATAATTATTGATATCGATCAATATGACTATTCCTTTATCGATGTGCTCTTTTTCTATATCGTCAAGCTTTAGTAAAAGTACTTACTACGTTTAAGAAAATAAATATTCAATTACTAGGAGCGTCAGACCAGGTGTAGCTTCCTTGGAGAGAAAAACAATTGATAGAAAACATAAAGTTAATTGTTAAACTAACATGAAATAATGCAACTGTTGAGTAGCAGGAAAGAAAAGTAGAAAAAGTTGTCAGTCTGTCCTCCAACAGTCTAAGCCTGTAGCAGTGTAACTACAAAAATGACTCAGGATAACCTAAGCAACTATAAGTTTTGTCAAAAATGAAGGTTTTAAGCCTAGTCTTAAAAACAGAGTCTCTGTCACATGGACTAAAACTGGGAGCTGGTTCCACAGGAGAGGAGCCTGATAACTAAAAGATCCGCCTCCTATTCTACTTTTAGAAATCCTAGGAACTACCAGGAAACCTGCAGTCTGAGAACGAAGTGCTCTGTTAGGAACATATGGAACAATCAGATCTGATGTACGATGGAGCTTGATAATTAAGGGCTTTATATGTAAGGAGGAGGATCTTAAACTATATTCTGGATTTAACAGGGACCCAACAGAGAGAAGCTAAAACAGGAAAAATTGTGATCTCTCTTTTTATTGGTCATCAGAACTCTTGCTGCAGCATTTTGAATAAGCTTTATCCCACACTGTTACGTTTGAAGCCAATTCCGGTGTTGAGTCATGATTCAGGCAACGTACGGACAATAAAACCCAATTGGCTGAATGTTCGTGGTAGCAGGAAGACTCCGAAATTTGTTCCATTTTCTGCTGGATTCAACGCATCCTGTTCAACGAGGTCCTGATCAGGCGATCACCTGAACCCACCAGCAACGTAAAGGAGCATGGAGAGACTAGGCCAAGATGCAGGAAAACTCTGGGTTATTCCACTCAGTATTAACTTCTTAACTATTTCATATATGAGAACATGATTTTATTACTATTTATGTGCGTCTTCTGTGTTATTTGGGATCTGAATATGCTTCGCCCTTGTTTAGTTCGTTTCTGCAAATGAATGTCCGAAGATTATCCTTGGAATTTTAAAGAAATCTTTTGAGTACTTTGGAGAATAAAATAAAAACGTTAACTTTATATTCATACTGCTGAAACATCATATAAATTAAACATACAAAAATATTCAGCAGGGCCAAATAAAAGTCAACACTCCAATGTAATTAGACAAACCGGTAGATAACTGGTGTGGTTAAATACTGCAGATATTGATGTCAGCCGGCAACATATTTACCTAAATTGATGCAGTGAGCAGTTCCTCGCCACCCTTAAGATAGATCTGCATTAAACAGGGGAACTCAAAACAATGACCAAAACTGCTAAAATTAGATTTAGAATGGAAGTTGTCCCACCTGGGAAATGCCTAGGAGGGAAAAACTAGCAAAAACACGTCAATGTATTTTTACATCTAAGCCGTGAAATTTAAACCACAACATATAGATTTACTTTTAAATATTAATTTCAGCCGCTGTTACTCTTCAAACCAGTTTGTAGTTAATTATTAACTGTTTTCCGGCAATTTGGTCTCAAACATTTAAGATCATCTTTGACAAAAAAAAAGCCTCCAAAAGTACTAATGTACCCTGCAACATTTCGCTGCACTGCAACCACAAACCTCTCTGTATTTTATGCAATAGACCAACAGAAAGCGGTGAAGAACTGTAAAGCGAAAGGAAAAAAGATAGTTTGTGAAATTTAACACCAATATTTTGTAGAACTAGTTTTAGGTGCGATTAGAGTTGGAGATTCTTTTTTCTTTCTAGGGTACAGTGGTACCTGCCAGCTTTACACACCTTGAGACCGAAAGTTTGCACACTCCTATTGGAAGGAGAACATCCATGAACGTCAGTTTGCAGTTCTTGACACTAGATTTAGTTCTGGACTTTGACTGGACCATTCAATTCAGTTTATTTATATAGCGCCGTTTCACAACAGATTTCATCTCAAGGCACTTTACAAGAAGAGTTATTACAATACAATGTTTAATTTAGGAATTACAGAACCGCAGAAGATTGCGTCGGGAGTTCTCAGCAATCCCTCAGCACTTTAATGATCCAAACCGTTCCACTGTAGTCCTGGGTGGACGTTCTCCGCCACTCTCAAGTCTTCTGTAGCCTCTTTCCAGGATTTTCCTCGATGGATCTCCTCCATCAAATTCCCGTCACACAGCATGATGCTGCCGCTACCACACACCCTTTTGCATGCAGAACAATGAATAAATAAATTTAAAAAAAAATATCTGAAATCATGTGGCATTCTCATTTCACTTCCCAATTCTGAACAACTAAATACTCCGTTAACCAATACCATGAACCGATACTTAAAATGTGGGAACTCTGCAATAACGTTTTTTATTTTTCACTTGAAATTTTAGTTTCGTGGTCATTTTCACTTAATTTTTCATCTAATTCACCATCATTTGTTGTAACAAGCAGAGAAGAAGAGAAAGCCTGACTTCCAATTCACTGTTATTTTTGTGTGGTAGAAGTATCTTGTTTGGTATCGTATCTGTTTGAAAAAAAAGTGGGATCGTTGCATCCCTAATCCATTCTTTTACATTTTTTTGCAAGGAACTGTAATAATTTCTCTTTTTTTAGTCATTGTTTTGAGTTTTAGTGGAATTAAAACACTTTAAAAAATTCATCAGTTTTTTACTTAGTAAGGTTGTGGTCAACTTTACCCATTAGGTGGGACAAATCCCGAGTTTCACTTCGTCTTCTCTTTCTCCTGGTTCCTCCAGAGCCTATGAAGCCAGCGCCTCGGCCGACCCGCGTGCAACACATCTGTGCCATCTGCAACAAGCAGTTCAAGAACAACTACAACCTGCGGCGGCACCAGTCGGTCCACACTGGGGTACGCATGAAGGACAGGGCCAGAGTGCAGGCGGAGGGAGCAAAGGAGGGAGCCGCCGGCCAGGTGGTGGCGGCAGCGGTGGCGGCCCCGCCAGCGATGGCGGTGGGGGCCGGAGGGAGGGCGGAGAGGCCAACGGTTCCCCTCTCCCTGCTGCACCTCTCCGTGCCTCCCACTCTCGCCCCTCCCGGCGTGCTGGCGGGCGCCCAGCAGCCTCCCCTGGGCGGTCAGGATGGCGAAGGGGTTGCCATGCCAAACGTCATGGCCACTGTCAACCCTCATGCTCCGCCTCCTGCTGCTGTCGTCATGGCCACAGGGGCGACAGTACAGGTGGGTCAGGGCGTTGTGAGAGACGGTTGCCGTCAACCCCCGAGCCTTCGAGAGCGTTGTTTCTTAAGATGCCTCGCCCCACGGATGGGGGTGGCGGAACACCTGCTTTAAATTCGCCTCCCGTGTTAAAGTTCAGGAGAAATCCGTGACCACTGATTGGTTGAGGGGCCGTTTTAGTGTTTGGCACGGGTCCCCCGTTTAAGAAACAAAGTGCTCGAAGCCTCTCCCCCCCCCACTCCCCAACCCCCCAACGCTCCCCTGCATGTTCTCTGTAAAGAAGTAATTCAAGTCATGCAGTTGAGATTATCCTATTTAGTTAATTGGCCAATTATCCGTGTTTGCATGGTTTTAACGATAAATCATCTCTTTCTGTGTTTGCAGAAAATGCTTAACACCTAAACTTTGCAGGTTTTTATTTTATTTATTTTTTTTTTGCCTCAGCGGCCCGCAAACCCCAACCCCAACCCCGTGAAGAAGAACCACGCCTGCGAGACATGCGGGAAGGCCTTCCGCGACGTCTACCACCTCAACCGCCACCGCCTGTCCCACTCGGACGAGAAGCCCTTCTCCTGCCCCATCTGCCAGCAGCGCTTCAAACGGAAGGACCGCATGAGCCACCACGTGCGCTCCCACCAGGGCGGGGTGGAGAAGCCCTACATCTGCCCTCACTGCGGGAAGGCTTTCTCCAGGTGACGCAGCGCAGCCGTCTGCACACCGTTTGGGCCACACTTCCTCTCCTCCTCTAACACGTCTTTCTCTTATCTCCTCCTCAAGGCCAGACCATCTCAACAGTCACGTCAGGCAGGTGCACTCCTCAGAGAGACCTTTCAAATGTCCAGTATGTATTTTTTCTTTTCCTTCCCTGTTTTGACGTTTTATTCATGCAGAAGTGCAAAGGCGTTCGGCTTTTTAACCATCGTGCGTCGTGTCCAACCTCTCTGCAGACTTGCGAGTCCTGTTTTGCCACCAAGGATCGCCTGCGGGCTCACATGATCCGCCACGAGGAGAAAGTGCCGTGCCACATCTGCGGGAAGCTCCTGTCGGCAGCCTACATCACCGATCACATGAGGGTGCACAACCAGTCGCAGCACCACGTCTGCCACCTCTGTAACCGCAGTGAGTTTACGCGTTTTTCTTGGCTGGCAGGAGAAAAAGTTAAAAGATCTAAAGTCTTGTGCAAAGCGTCTTCCTCCATTTCGTACCCAGACAGTTTCTGGACCACGCAGTGGAACAATCGACGTCTTCCTCCAGTTTGTTTTGGTATTCTGGTGAAATATGGGAGACGGATAATCATAAAATGCTCAAATCTCCTTTTACTTGTATTTTTTGCACTTTTTATCACATTCCAACCACAAATTTTAACTTATTTTGTTAAGATTTTATTTTTTTAACCAAAAAATCAGGAAAATATAAATGTAAATTTCTTTGCTCTGATAAAAATGCTTTTAGAAGTAAAAAAAATAGCATTTCGAATTCAAAAATACTTTGATCCCAGAGGGAAATTAAGCATTCTTGTATCTCATTCTATCTGTCTTTCTTAAAGGAGGCAAGGCAATTCTATTCATATAGCACACTTTCAACACAAGGTATTTCTGGGTGCTTTAAATGAAATACAAATACATGACAAAAATGTGAAAATTAAAACAGAGAACCGCTAAACAAAAGCATAAATGAAAATTTATTTTAAAAAATAGTCGTTAGGAAATTGTTACAACACGCTGTACTCCTGTGGGCAGGAAGGATCTCCTATAGCGGCGTGTGTTACAGTTGTTGCAGGATTGTCTCATGAAGACGATGCATTTCTTCTTTTCTCTGCATCATATTCTTCAGAGGAACAAAACCATCCTTCTTTACCTGGTTGTTGTTGAGCCTTTTTAAGTTCCCGGTTCTGATGCTGCTACCCCGACGGATGATGGGAGAAGAGATTGTCTAGACTACAGATTTACTTCAGAAGATCTGCAACATCTTGCTGCAAACCTTGAAGGACCAGGGGTCTCATTTATAAACGTTGCGTACGCACAAAACGGGGCCTGAAACTGGCGTACGCCACTTTCAAAGCAAATGTTGTGATTTATAAAAAACAGACTTGACGGGTAAATGTGCGCACCTGTACGCCAACTCTGACCCGTGCGTACGGACATTTTGGAGACGAGGGAATCGACGAGGCACTTGGTGAGGTGGTGAACTGCAGCCAGACTGCATATTACTCCTCTCACGCATATCATTTCACCTAACACCAAACATTAATTATGGATTCATGTTATTATAAACATCCAAACAAGCAATGATATCTATATTGTAGCTTAGCAGTGAGCTATAGCTCTTCTAAAAAAAAATTTCAATATTAAAATAGATACATAAAATTTATCTCAAAGCCTAAACTCAGATAAAAGGGCCGGGACTGTGTGCCAATTAATAAATTGAATCATCTGCCGTCCCTGAGCGCAATAATGTCTGCAGTTTTGGATGGGATCATTAAGATGAGCAGGCAATACATCACGTTTCCATATACTGTGGGGGAGCAGGCCGAAATTAAGATGCAATTTGCGGCAATGTCCGGGTTCCCAAACATAATCGGCGCAATTGACTGCACCCATAGTACTATAAGGGCCCCCATACTATAAATTCCCCTCCCTCCTGGCGTACCCCCTCCCCAGCATGAGCACCCCGACCCACGTGTACACGTACCCCCTCCAGTAGCAGACCCACTCTGGCGGTGGGAGGCAAGTGTCCCCCCCCAACTTTGAGTTCGACCAATTTAAAAAAAAAAATTTATTTTGGGTACCGTGCTGTCAGTTGCGCTGACAGTCTGCACTGCAGACGCCACATGCTGCCTGCCACTCACAGTTCTTCCTTTTATTTGTGACACCGCTGCTGTGTCTACCACATAAAATGTCTCTTCTAGCCTCCACTTCATCCACTAGCACTTCAATCAATGTCTCCGTAAAGTTTCTCTTCTTGTTTTTCTTTTGTTGTTGCCATATTTCCCCTCTTCCTCATATGCATCAATATTCATGTCCTGCTTTGCATTGACCTTTTATAGCAGGATTTGGGCGTGTTCAGGGCGGGATATGAGCCAAATTCACGTGCGCAATCTTCCAAGAAGACCGTGATTTATAAAGAGAAATTGCTTACACCTGTGCGTAGGCATGGTTTTATAAATCAGAAATCGTTTTGGCGTAATCAAACTTTTTGTTTTGGTCGTACGTACACTTTTAGTAGGGATTCTACACAATGTTTTATAAATGAGACCCCTGAGCTTCCTCCAGAGGTCCAGTATGCTCTGTCCCTTCTTGTAGATGGCTTCGCAGTACGTCTCCGGTCCAGTCTGTTGTCCGGTTGAACTGCGAGGTATTTGTTCTCTTCAACAACCTCCACTTCTTGTCCCACGATGGAAACAGCATCACAGGATCTATACAAGAGTCCAGCTGGGCTGAATTTAATCTCAGTTAAAATCCAGCTCTTCTTTTTTTTGGCCTCTGAGGTTTGGTTTTCGTTGTTTCTACTCAGCGGGTCAGTGCAGTTCACTGCACCATTTCATGCATTGCTGTCATTAGGAGAGAGTTCCCACCACCCGTTGGACCCAAACGTGTGACGCACTAGTATGTCTTGTGCTTTCTCTCCGTCCCCCTGTCGATGGACTGTGTTTTGTGACGGCAGTACAGGTCGGTTGTATCGAGCTCTCAGATCATAGCCGCTATGCTGGCAGGAAGGAATCTAATGAAATGATAATCGCAGGCTGGGATTTTACTCCGTGTAAGTTTACAACCCATTTTAAAACATAAGATATTATTTTATGTACCGGGAAATTAAAAAGATAAAAAATCTCCAACCAGTATTTTGGCCATTGGATAATTTTTACAACTTCAGAAGTTTTCTGAGCGGACGTTTTACCAGATCTGAGATACCCTGACATACAATTTTCTGGAGTGAAGTGGAGCAACGAGCAGCTAGGTTATGTCCGTGTGCTTGTTATGTGTGTCGATATCTGACCATTAATCAATCACTGCTTTAAATAAATAAAAAATAATAGTAAAATAAATTACACCTTAGTCTTAGTTGTGATCACAAGACACTAAAACAGCAGCATGCAGACATTACAAAGATTCTGATACTGCTAAGTTTGACGTTAAGTTTAGTAGTTGTAATTTGAGCAACAAGACAGAGAAATCTACACCAAAATAACTGTAGGAATTCTGCTAAGAATCTAAATAAAACCAAAATCCATTTAGTTTATCATGACGCCTTTTCTGTTACACTGCCACGGATAGCTTTTCAGCGTTCATACGCCATTATCATAAAAACTGTGGGCACATCTTGATAACAATCATTAGAAATACTAATGTAAAAGTTAACTTCTATTTATATCTTCGGGTGAAGTTACCTGAAATGAAATGGTCACTACACAAGCGAAATCCATTAAGAGACGGGTTCCACCACTCTGTTTTCTTCTTCTCTTCCTCCGAGCTGCATCTTTTGGGATGCGATAAAACGATGTCTTTAACTTGACCTCGGTGGTTTGTTCACCCGGAGGCTCAACACGAGTCAACCATTTTTGTGAAGCTGAGTAGCGGGTTAGCTACTATAGATGGTTTGCAGTTTGTTTTTTTTTCCTGCTAGTATGACATCCAGGGGTGTAGTCTGGACTCATGTGACATCATTTCCGGAGCGCTATGGGCCGCTTTTACAATGGAAACGGACAAAACGGTGTACCTAATCACACCTACCAGTGTTGCTCTGTGGAAACGAGGCATAATAGAATATCAGGGAACAATCATGAAGACTTTAGCCAAGTTTATGCTTCTCCGACCGTGAATTTGCACTCAGACGCAGACGTATTGATGGAAATCTTTTTTTGTTTATAGTAATCCGTTTTTTCCTCTCCACTCTACCACTATTGTTTTTTCAGCGTTGCTCAACCAGGACAGCAGGGGCCGCTAACTTTTCATGCCTTCTCTTCCTACTATCGCAGCGCCATTTCAGTTTTTTTCTAGACTTGTGAACGCATTTCTTCCTCAAGGAGCAATGGACGACAGAAACTACGTTTTGCTTAAGTTGTAAAGCTTTTAACTGGAAGTGAAGCTCATAGAATCCTCTAGAAACGCAAGGAAACAAACACAGCAGCCTTTTTGTAGTTTTCCTACACCTCTTTGTGTTGGAAATCGCAAAAAGAACAGATTAGATAAATTATCCTTTCAATATAAAGCATGTAGTGGTGAAACGCTACATTAACTACTGATTACAGCGACTACAGAGCACCGTTCTGGTGAAACGATCTCTGGCTGTTACTCAAACTGACCAATCAGATGCATACGCTCTCCGTTGATACATTTGCATAATAGTTTAATTTCTAGTTGTTCAAAGCTGATGTGGATGGATTTACAAAAGAATTACTCAATATTTTGTGTTGCTCTGTCACCAGAAAGCCAAATAAAATGCATGAGTGTTAAAATATGAAAAAAGTTTAAGGGGTATTGCTACATTTGCAAGGCGCTGTATGTATTTGATTATTTTAATGATAGGTGGGGATAAGCTGTCTCATTTATTGGGAAAATGTCATTTCAAATTATGTTTTTAAAGATTTTATTGTTAGGGCCTTGTGATTTTTATCAAACATGACCTCCAGCTGTTAGGCATTCTTTATTGCAGTCCAGTGACGCCATTTCCAAGCAGTTAACTCTACGTAAAATCGTCATAAAGAATGACATTTGAGTGGTGTTTCCCTGAACTGACGCCCGTTCTCCTGCCCTCCACCAGGCTTCACCACACTGACGTACCTCCGGGTCCACGCCCAGAAACACCACGGCCAGGAGTGGAAGGAGAGCCCCGGCGGCTTCGGCGGCACAGCCTCGGGCGGCGTCCTCGTCTGCCACCTGTGCGGCGTCCAGTGCAAGACGCCCACCCAGCTCCAGGGCCACATGGGCACCCACACCACCAGCCAGGCCGCACCGAGCCCCGTCACCTCCAACGTCTCAGCCAGCAGCTCCGTCTCCCTCAGCAACATGGTGACGGCGGCGCCCACCGTGTACGTCACCGGGAACGCGGTGGTGGACCTGCTCGTCACGGACTGCTCTAGCATCGCGGCGCCGCAGTCCCACAGTTAGCAGGGTGGATCCAAAGCGAGTCCAGGGCACTCGCTTGTAGATTGTGATCTTGTTTCTTTCTCTTTTTTTCTTCTTTTTATTGGCACTTAAAGGTTAGAGGTCAAATCTCAGAGAGGAAAAAAAAAACAGTTTGGCTGCAGAGCTGGAGCATCAAAGAAGGCATCTTGGAAAGAGGCCTCTGCAGGTTCACCGACACTATTGACAAAAATGGACGTACTGTCCATATATTCCCGAATGAAGACTAATGAAAGTGTGGTTCTCCCGCTCTACCTTCTGTCTGTCACCAAAACCCCTTTTGTTTTGGCATCGGCTGCTGTCTACAACTGTACCAAGTACTGTAAATCTCTCACCAGCTCTGATCTTACCTCCCTGTCAGCAGCTCGCTTACGGAGAATACAGAAAATCGGAATGGTTTGCGTCGAGACGTTTCAGGGGGAGGGAAACGAGAGAAACGTTAGGAAAGAAGTGGTGCGTTTGCGTGCGTGTAAGTTTGAGCTCCTCTCGCATGTTTGTTGTTTTGTTTCACAACATGGAGATGAAAATTAGAGTTTAACGCTAGCTAAATGTTTTTGTTTTGCTTGTTTCTTTTACCTATGGATGGATTTGGAGGTAATCAGGAAAGATGATCCATCTGGCGCTCATTTGTTTCCTAAAGGTACAGAAATAATAAAAAAACAAAAACAAAATAAGAGTTGTTATTCAGGAGCATCAGGCACCTTAAAACTGTCGGACTCGGTAAGGATGGAAGCTTGAGTTTTCTCGGATCGTTTTGCTCTGGGTCTGGCCTTCACAGGAAAAAACAAAACTGCTAATCAGCCCGTCGGCTGCTGAACTACCTTTTTGCATGAAAACAAAGTAAACCAAGCGAGCTCGGCCATGTTTGTTGTTAGAGAACTGTCTTGACAAAGAGTAAAATTTAACAGTTCCACTAAGTTAGTTAGCTGTAGACGATAATATTTATGAAAAAGTTGATTTTCCTCTGAATTTTTTCACATAGATTTGCCATTCAACTGATTGCAGCTGTCATTGCCATTGTTCTTTTTTATATAATTTTTTTAATCTATGCTCCAGTCCAGTGGGTGAATTTTTTTCTTTCTTTTTTTCCCCAATTTTTTTCATTTTTTTTTTAGATTTAGTATTTTAATTTTCTGTATGGATCGTGTAATGAACGGTCGGTTGTCCCGCTGTGTTGAAACGGCTTAAAAAGTCACTTTAAGTCGAGGGAAAAAAAGGACAGGAAGAGTCGGTGATGAGTGCAGTTTCAGTTTTGTGTTCATTTCATTTCTTACCTTGAAATCTGTAGAGTTGTTTCTTTCTTTGAAAATGTGTTCTTCCTGTTGAGAAACATAGTGAATTATTGCAAATTAATTTAAGTTTTTCTCAATTACACTAAAAAAATAAGTATGACACCTCTACTCTAGGCTTCTGTACAGCTCTTGTGATACATCTTTAATGCCTTATCGTACTCAACTGCATTTTAATTCTTTTATGATAAAATATTTCAAATCTTAGTCATGGATTCATTAAGAATATTAAGGGGATGTATTTATATTTATATTTTTATATTTCTCAACAGTATGCATGTCTAAAAAGTTGTTAGAGCAAAAAAAAAAATCGATACTTATAACAGTCATTGTTTTTTTGTTTTGTAGATCAAGTAGAGATCATGTTATTTTTTAATTTGGACAGTTTAAAGTAAAAATATTAAACGAGCTAATGTTTGAATTGTTTCTTCCCCCCCCCCCCCCCCTCTATTATTGGTTAGGTGTTATATTAAGCATCTCAACGGTTTTCTTTAACAGAAAATGTCTCCCGGAGTAAATGGGTGAGGAGTTGCAACAATGGATCCAATTTATATCAATCATCTATTGCAGGAGCCTTAATCTGAATGAGCAAATGATGGGAAATTCAACCTTTTTAACTGTGTACACTTATTAAATATGGCAAAAATACAGTGTTAAGAAATACAACTACTCTCTCACACACCCCCTTATTCCCCTGGGACGGGAGAACAGTTGTCTCAACCCAAGCTCGGGTCTCCAAAAGCCTGGGAGCTTGAGGGTTCCTCACAGTATCTCATCTGTTCCTATTACCTGACCCGTCTGAATTGAGAAGCCAGATGTTTCTCTAGGTGCAGTGGGGCAAAAAAGTATTTGGTCAGCCACCAATTTTGCAAATTATCTCACTAAAAAAGATGAAAGAGGCCTGTAATTTTCATCATGGGTATACCCCAACTTTGAGAGACTAAATGGAAGAAAAAGAAATCCAGGATATCACATAGTCTGATATATATATATATATATATATATATATATATTTTTTTTTTTTTTATTTGCAAATTTTGGTGTCAAGTATTTCGTCACCTACAAACGAGCTAGATTTCTGGTTCTCATAGACCTGTAACTTCTTCTGTAAGAGGCTTCTCCGTCCTCCACTTGTTACCTGTATTAACTGCACCTGATTGAACTAGTTTTCAGTATAAAAGACACCTGTCCACAACCTCAGATGATTACACTCAAAACTCCACTATGGCCAAGATCAGAGAGCTGTCAAGGGACGGCAGAAACAAAATTGTAGACCCACACCAGGCCGGTGGCTTCACACACAAGATCTCACCTTGTGGGGTAAAATTATGATCACAAGAACGGTAAGCAACAATCCCAGAACCACATGTGGGGACCTAGTGAATGACCTGCAAAGAGCTGGGAACAAAGTAACAAAGGCTATCATCGGTAACACACTACGCCTCCAGGCACTCGGATCCTACAGTGCCCGACGTGTCCCCCTGCTTAAGCCAGTACGTGAAGTGGCTGGGTCTTTCAGCATGACGATGATCCCAAACACACCACCCCGGTGATGAAGGAGTGGCTTTGCAAGAAGCATTTTGAGGTCCTGGAGTGGCCTAGCCTGTCTCTAGATCTCAACCCCACAGAAAAACTTTGGAGGGAGTTAAAACTTTGTATTTCCAAGCAACCGCCCCAAAGCATCACTGCTCTGGAGGAGACTTGAATGGAGGAATGGGCCAAAATAGCAGCAACAATGTATAAAAACCTGGTGAAGACTTACAGAAAATGATTGATCTCTGTCATTGCCATCAAAGGGTATATAACAAAGTATTTGGATGGACTTTTATTGACCAAATACTTATTTTTCGCCATAATTTGCAAATAAATTCTTTAAAAATCAGAACACTTGATTTTCTGGATGTTTTTTTTTTCCCTCATTCTGTCTCTCACAGTTGAGGTATACCTATGAGGAAAATTACAGGCCTCATCTTTTTAAGTTGGACAGCTTGCATATTTGGTGGTTGACTAAATACTTTTTTGTACTACAGTATCTGTTGATGGTAATTTTTATATAAGACAAAATTATTTTATAGCACTCTTCAGCAGCAAAGCAATTTAAGGTAGGGTCCAACCAGTATTTCGGCCGGGCAATATTATCGGCTGATTTGGGGGTTATGGATATTATCGGCTATTGGTAAAAAAAAATGTTGGATTTTTTTTTTTTTTTTTTGCAGAGGGGAAGGCAACTTATATATTATTTGGAATCCACAGTAAGTTATTGAGATTGTTCTTTGGTGTGTAGAATAGAATAGAACAATCCTTTGTCCCACAAGGGGAAACAAGGTTGTAATAGCAGCAAAAGCAACACAATTTCACATTAGAATATATAATATGTATATTTTACATTATGTAAATAGTTACAAAAACAGAGTACTGTGCAGTTATCAAGTAAAAAAAATACAGATAAAGTGGCATACCCGGGTTGTAATGTGCAACAAAGCAGAATACTTAAAGATGTTTAAATAATTAAATATGTACAGAATGTGCTGAATAGACCGTGGAGAAACATGACCATGAAAATGGGCAGAGAATGCAGAGTTTAAGCGTAAGGTACTTTTTTTTTTTTTTTTTTACTGGAGGGGAATTTATCGGCCATTATATCGACTATTCCCCTTTGCTACCGTTTTATATCGGTATTGGACCCCAAAAATCCATATCTGTCGAGCCCTAGTTTGAGGTGCTTTACAAAAACGGGAAAAAGAAGTGTTGAAATAAAACTTGTGATCCAGTTGTGATTAAGCAATTCGCAGCTCTAAACAAAAGGGACTTTAGCCTTGATTTAAAGCAGCTGTATTTCAACATTTTTGTGGAAGTTTGTTCCAGACTAGAAGAACATAAAAACTGAAAGCTGGCTCCCCACGTTTGGTTCTTAGTCGAGAGATGCAGAGTGGACTTGAATCAGAGTATCTGAGTTGTCCAGAGGGTTGATACGTCATCTCAAATGTAGAGTGAGGAACATAAATATTTAAACACGATTTCGTCACCTTTCCATCCCCTAGTCACATTCCAACTACTGCAGTAGAATAGAATAATCCTTTAATTTTCCCACGAGGGGAAATTTGGTTGTAACAGCAGAAAAAACAGAGCAGAGCACAGAACAGAAACACATAATTTTTACAGAAAAATACATAATGGAAATATTTACAAAAACAGAGTATTTGTTCAGTTATTAAGATTAAAGTACAGATAAAGGGGTAAGACCAAAGAGCTGTCAAAAGACACCAGAGACAAAATTATAGACCTCCGTGAGGTTGGAAAGGGCTACAGGGCAATTGCCAAGCAACCTGGTGAAAATAGATCAACTGTTGGAGTGCTTTTTAGAAAACTGATCAGCTTAAAGAGCTATAGACGAGTGGGAAAAGACAAACACATTGAGTAAACAATGCAGAGAGTGTTCTCAGTCGCACACTGACAACACTCTCTGCAAAGAACACCAGGCACACACGAACGCGGAAAACACACGTCTGTGAGGCTTATGCGGCATGAGGCCATAGGCTAAAATATTCAGAATAGATTACGTGCGGATTTTCAAAGATGTCTCGTCTATGTGCAATTTTATTTTTGTCGGATTAATTGTGGAGGATTTTGCTGTTTTTTAAACCCAGTAGGCTTAGACATAGTCTATTAGTCAATCAATATAAATCACAACTTGAAGAACAAATCATGGTAACTGATTAACTGTTATGCTTATAAAATTAATAAAATAAATAGATTAAAATTAAACGTGTTGGGATAAGTTTCTGGCTGTTGAAATTTTATATTTTTAGAGAAATAGCCAATAAATTTTAAGAGAACATTTGCTTAAATTTCTTAGTGTGGTTGGATTGTTGTTCAGACGAGCCATGCAAGCAACTTTAATTAACTATTTGTCATCCCACTCCTAAATTTGCAATTAAATGAGCAGATAAAAATGTTTAAAGGTGTTTAGGGTTCATCTGCAATATCCCCTTACAGTCACTTTAGAAAAAAAAATTGTAAATACATTATTGGAAGCTCATCAAACCTCATTTTGTTCTCAGCATCGTCATTGTGTTAGATCACACTGCATCTTGTTAAGGAAAGGCAATTTAATTCGTACAGCCCACTTTCAAAACAAGGCCATTCAAGGTGCTTTACATGATTAAAAGTAGAACACAGAAAAGAGAGCATAAATCACTTTGAAGACTAAAATACAAAAAAAAGCATTTCCAATAAAACGATAAAGACAATAATTTGCATGAAAATTAAAAACAAGCAAGTGAAAAGCAATAATAGGATCAGTTACACAAGTTGCGTACACGTTATTTCCTATGTGGATGCATTACATTGCAGCTTTTTGTAGCCTAACTTACAGAAATGATGCATTAATGTGTTTATTGTGAATGAAGCATTTCAAGTTTAACATATGACCATTCTGGACGACCCCCTCACTAAAAGAACCACACCTCGCCGCGAGTAGGGCGGCTCGGCCCGTGGTGAATAACGCCCTGTGACCCTTATTTTAATCTATGAAAGTTGGCAACCCTAGTGTCACCCCTAGAATCTGATGGGCCACCCCAGGTGCAAACCCCCTGTGGTGTTCTCAATGAGGTCTTACGCTTGTTTTTCAACATGAAGGTTTATGAATGTTCCAATTTTGACATTACTAGAGAGGAAAGTTGACTTACTACATTTGTGGTTTGTACTGACTATTGCAAGTAGTCTGATGTTGTAGCTCTATGCTTTAGAATACATTTAGTTTCGGCAATTATTTTACAAGAGGGAAAATGTCTTATTTTAAAAGAGTTATCATAAAGAAGGCGCTGGGACATACATTTCTTTTTTTTTACCGCAGATCCTTGATTTACAGGTGCCACCCCAGAAGAACTAGCTGCCCCTCCTGTGCCACCCCTGAAAAAAAACATCTGGACCCGCCCCTGGTTCAAATACTTATGTCCAGCATTAAATACAATTAAATTATTTGAAATTAATAGTACGTGAATGGCTTTTTCTCACTGTGGAAATGCACCTACAATGTGAATTTCAGACCCCTCCAAATTTCTAAATGGGAGAACTTGCAAAATCGTCACAGAATTTTGGTGCCAAATAAACCAGTGATTTATAAACTAGTAAAAGTATTTTGCAGTCTATTCTCTGAGCTACCAGGTTCCAGTTAGGACTTAAAACTGGTGCGATGTGCTCTACATTCCTGGTTCTAGTGAGGAAGCGAACAGCAGCTTTCTGGATCAGCTGTCGTATTCACTTTTACAAAGACCTGTGAGGACGCTGTTGGAGTAATCGGTTCAACTAAAGGTAAACATGTGGACTATTCAGATTAATAGACACGTAGATCTACTGATTCTTTCAATCCATCTCCTCAACGTTTGAATGTGTCACCTGTAGACACTGTAATGTAGAGCCGAGTATCACTAGCATAGCTGTGAAGCAGAAGCAGATTTGCATTGCGAAAACGTTTTTCTGCCTGATTCGCGCAACCGATTAGCGTGAAAGAGGCATTTGAGGCTCACAAGATAAATACTGCCTCATTTTATGTGGTCCATTTTGTACATTCGAGTGTGCTTTATTGCGTCTACCGCTCAAGTTGAAAAATCTGAACTTTCGCTTCAATTCGTGCCGCCTCAACCAATCAGGTCAGTATCAGTTATGGCTAATCACCACAACCTACATGACACCAGCTGTTTTCTATACAGAGTGAGGAATAAAAAAATAAAACATTGTAAAGAGCTAAACTATTTGGAAAGGAAAGCTCTTAAGAGGTTTGTCTGTGGCTCTTTAAAGAGCTGTTGTGGCTACAAAGGCACCGCTCTCTCTCCTGAGAAGTAGACCATCAACAGCTTCCTCACCCGGACAGCCTCTCTGGAAGAGTAAACAAGACTCAGGCCTGGCAACAGCTGCACTGCAGCACGTTCCGCGCCGCTCACATATTATATTATACACTTTTACTAATCTCAGACAGATGGACAGCCGCTCAGTATTGTAGTTGGTGTTTTGGTGGGGGCGGCTTGGACCTACGCGGGACAACAGCTCCTCAAACTGGACCTGCCGACGTGGCTAGGGACTGGTATTTACGGATCCCGCCGCTGCCGTTTGACTGGGTCTTTAGCTTTCCCATATTGATCCCGCGCTGGAGCGGTCCCAGATCCGCCTGAGGCCAGGCAAAACATTTCATGCGATCAGTTCGGAGACTAGAGTCCACCGGCAGCCGCGTTCCACATGGTGGGCTCGATTGAGATGGTGCTCCACCTAGGTTGTGGATCCCTCTGCCTGTGTTCTGACAAAAAAGCATACTCATCACAATCACATACTTTCAGTAAGTGCGCAGCAGTACAAAAACGTACTTTTCCCTTTGGTGTTTAAAATCTGTTCAAATCAACTTAAATTGGATATATTTTAGGTTTAGTCATTTAAAAGAAAGTATATTTATTCTTCTGTGACCTTAGGGTGAGAACATAAAACTTGTGGGTTGGTTAAAATTGGTGGCTCAGTGTACTGTTTTGTTAGAACACCAGTGCTTGACTGGGTCTTTAGCTCCCAGATTCCCCGCTGGAGTGGTCCCCGCTCCACCTGAGGGCAGGCTAATGCGGTCAGCTCTGAGACCAGAGTCCACTGGGAGCTCCCAGAGGATCGGGAGAAGGAGGGAGGAGGAGGCAGTCAGCCTCCTACTATGGAACGGTCCTGGTCAGGGTCAACCAACTAGTCCACGCGCTTAAAAATGGCATTATTTTGGAGTGCGACCAATTCGCTTTGGACACACTTCGAGGTGCAAATGTTCAAGCGTCCAGCTAGGGGCGTGCAGCGCATTTTGATGCTTTTGGTGTGAGCGTACCTTGGGCCAGCTCTGAATAGGAGGGACACTAAGATGGAGCCTTGGGTTACCCCTCATGTGTTACCTAAAGACAAGCACACACACACATTTATGAATATAGCCAGAGTTTAGGTGGTGGGACTGCTTGTGGGAAACACAAACGCCCCAGACACATCAATACAGTATGCCTTTTCTGATCCAAAAGAAAATAACATTTAAAACTTCCCACCAAGTAGATGCTTTATCATTTTTAAAATAACAGGGTTGTGGTGCCTAAATATAATGCCTGATTGGGTTATCTGCAAACAGATGCGCATAACTGGGAACAGGTTTTGGATTTTGTAAACAGATTATAACTTCATTCTATTCAACACGTTGCTTCCTATATAGTAACGGCTTCAAAACAGATGTTTTGACTAATGCACGATTCTCGTCACCGACCTAGACTAGTTGGCGCAGCGGTGTTGAGTCAACGCTGCATCTTGGAGGCAGCAGCAGCAACATCAGCATCATCTCTGGTGCGATGTGGCACAGAGGGGATGACATAGCGACGGCATCGGCTACCCGAGCAGCTGCCTCAGAGCGCATCTTCCTCTTTAAGTCGGTTTAACTAGTTCCGTTAGATAACGCTGTGCGTGTGTGTGTGTGTGTTTTCTGCGCCGTCTGCTTTCTCGCATCAGTTGCCATCGGGGCAGAGCGGAGCTAACCTCGCGGAGATTTCGATCACATTTGCTGCTGCTGTTTGCTAGCTCGCCGCTACCCTTCAAACATTCAAGCGGCCACAAATAAAACATGCGGAGCATCGAGGCCGAGACCCCTGGGATATCTTTAAACGCTTCCCGCAGGACACGACCCACGGCTGGACGCTGACTGGACTCTGTAAATAATTCCCTTTTTTTTTTCTTTTTTTTTATCAGAACAACGCTCAAACTCAGCTAGCTATGGGTTCGCGCTTATTGGCTGAACTGCGGCAGCTGGCTGCCACGAAAAAGCAACAAGCTAATAAAGAACAACCCCAGTTGTATTTTCCGTATTAATTGGTCATAATCATTAAAATAAGTTGAAGTGGGTTTATAAGTTATTTTTTAATTAAATAACCCTAATAGTGTTTGCATTAATGGTTCCCAACAACATCGTGGCTAACTCGGTTAGCCGCTAACATTCGTAGCATCGTCATTGTTAGCAGACAGTCGGTAATTTCAGTGTTGACCTCCTCATTCTGTTGTACACGGAGCAAGCTTTCTTTCAGCCTACTTTTACGGGTTTTAAAATTACATTTGTATTTATTTAATTGGTCACCGACTGGTTTGCATCTTATCTAGGGCAGGTTTAACCTCACTAGCTGGTGAATTGGATTAAAAAGAAGACGCAGCGCACAGCTAAATTAGCGTAACTCCACGATATTGTATCTCTAGTTTCTGCCTTTTCATCTTCCCAGATTGGTTAATTACCTCTTATTTTACGTTAACCAAAAGCTTTCTGTCAGCCCTGATTTACGTTAACATGTTAACAGTTTTGTGGTTAGCTTCACCTCCCGTACAGGTGACACTAACGTTTTCCTGCATGAACAATGAGCTCTCCCATCTAGTTTAAGTATTTTTTCGATGTTTTAAAAAGAAACCAAGAAGAAAAAACGCATTGCGCATTTAGCTAGTGGTGTTGAACCTTTTCTTTTTTAATGAGTCAGCTGGTGTAGCCTAAGCTAACTGTAATATTTGTAATGGGGGATAGATAGGAAGCTGGTAAATTGTATTATTCAGGAGGATTCAGATCGTAATATTATTTTTTGTGTGTATCTCACTGAGGCTCAGAGGAGGTTAGAGTATCGCTACTTCCACATGTTTTTATTCGGTTAAAAGTAAAAGTAACAAGCCAAGAAATTACTTGAGTAAAAAAGTAGTAAATAAAAATGTTACTTGAGTACTAAGTAACTGACCATAACAGCTGATTTAAGATTTTCTTTTTAATCTTCACATTTTCATTATATTTTTAGGAACTCTACAGCACTTTTTTTTTTTTTACAGTTTGCAAAACAGCTTTTCTCAAGTTTGTCCAAAAACGGAAGCCAAAGATTGTTCATCGTTAAATTCTTCATGTGTGCACAAGTACTGAATTGCAAAAGAAAGTACAAAAAAAACAATAAAACAGATTAAATAAAATTCACACAAAAAACACTGTAGCTTTGAACCGGGGTATAAATCCTTCCTTTCATTGTCCAACCGGACTTTTCATTAGTATCAGGTCCCTACTGTAAGCAACTGATCATACATTGTACCTGTGCTTATAGTCTTGCTGCGCCAACATTATTTCTACACAGAATCCAATCTAGCTCTTTCTATATATTGTAACCATCCTTTCCAAATATAAAGTTCTGTGTCCAAATTAAAGGGAAAAGTTTTTTCATGTTAAATATGCTGAGCATCACTTTTGATTTGCCCTAACTGCGCCACAAAGTCTCCAGCGTTTTGTATTTCCATATTTTCTTTGTGCTGGGGTTACAAAGTATCTTCCTGTAATCTTCCACACATACTCTCTCCAAATACTTATCTGGTTGTCTCCATTGGAGCTAACTTATTTGTTTCCAGTCTTCTGTTGTGCTATGTCGGCTTCCCTTTCCCACTTCTCCTTTAAATAGATTGTGGTAATGCTCTTTCAAATGACTTTCTGAACAATCTGTGATTTATACGCCTCAATCAAAATTTGAATCCTTCCTTCCCAGGCTGTATAAAAATATATGTATATTTAATTCTTGCTCTAGTTAAGATCATAGTTGTAAATAGCTATTGAAGCCCTGATCCTAAAACTACACAATGACTTTGTTTTTAATAATCTCCCAATGCGTCATTGGTTCATTCTCACACAATTTGAATCTCTTATCTGATTTATTGGGTGTAACGACTAAAATTAATTGAAATATCAGGCTCAATTGAAATCTGCAACCTCCAACACGGAGAAGCCAAGATGTCTTGGGGACAGACTCATGACTATCATGACATACTAACGGCTCAATATCCAGGTAGCACAGAGGATATTTCACAGTAATAAGCCCTGGTTGACATGAGCAGTTGCTAACAAGCACTGCTAATCCACCTCCTTTGCTTTTGCCGCTCCTCTTTTAATCTCTTCTATAGCTGTATGGTTATAAAGCCGGGCAGAGGGACTTTGGAGTCGGGGATATGATCCTTGCCTGTTATGACGGATGGAAGAGATAGTTTGACGTTCCTCCTTCTCTCTCTGCTCTTTGCTCCCGCTCTGCATCCACAAAGCCTCCTTTTCAACCCTCCTGGGATTTAGGGTCATAGTTCAGGTGTTGATTGAGTTCAAGAGATGCTAATCGGCTGATCCCAGTTTTAAAAACAAAACCTTGATAACACGGTTTTGTGTCATTGGTTCGTTGTAGTCCTGAGCTGTTTTTCTTCCTTGTCATTCTAACCATCTTCCTTTAATGCATGGAGATATTTTGGGTTAAATGGTTGAAAGTTCTAATACGTGTGTTGCCGTTTGAGGGATTTGGCTTCATATTTTCTGCAGTTGGTCTCACAATAAGCTCTGGAATACTTTGAAATAAATAAAATGAATGTTCAATGCAGGGAGTGAAACATGCCAAGATGTTTTATTTGTCAATGATCTCTTCTTTTTCTTGTTCTTTTTTTGATCACATATTTTGATTTTTCGTGTACAACACGGCCAAAAGGGTTTAGGCAGAAGTGAATACTTATTATGCCTAACCTAGTTTACATACTTCCACGAGAAAAGAAACACGAACATTTATACGGTAATAAAAAGTATAAAACGGGGGTATGCAACTCCAGTCCTCGAGGTCCGGTGTCCTGCAGCTTTTAGGTGTGTCTCTGCTTCAACACACCTGGGTCGAATAATGAGGTCATCAGAAGGACTCTGGAGAACTTGACTCTATACTGAGGAGGTGAATAAGCTATTGGATTCAGGTGTGTTGAAGCAGAGACACCTAAAAGCTGCAGGACACCGGACCTCGGGGACTGGAGTTGCAGACCTTTGGTATAATGTGTCAAACGAAAAAGAAATAACCTTACATTTGGAATTGGTTTTAACTTAAATATCGGTAATTCCATTAGATATTTTACATAAGTCGTTTTCAAATAAATCACATCATTTTATTTAGTTTTATCCGTTAAGGATCTGATGAAGTTTCTTCATTAGTTTCTTTATTTATTCATCTGGAGTTTATATATTTTTGAATTTTGATAGATTTATACATCTTTTTGAAAGCTTTTAATGTTTTGACTGATCTTCAAACTCTTTCCACCTCTTACCGAGATACACTGACTTTTTAAAAATTAGTTCTAGCTTTTACTTTTTCGAAAATGGCCAATTCCTCTGAGGTTACGCTGACTATTCCTGAGTTCTAAAAGCTCCTGGAAGTAAGAAGGGAGAAGATTATTATGTGCCTTGTACACTATTACTAATGTATTAAGGTCAACGAGATCATGGATTTTTAATAGGATTAGCTCTGCAAAATAAGGGGTGTGTTGGTGCATGGAAATCGGCATTAATGATGATTCTTATTGCCTTCTTTTGGAGTAGAAAATTAGGTTGAGTGTTGGGTTTGTATTTTCTTCACCATATTTCCAAGTCATATGTAAGGAAATACGAGGGAGTTATATTTTCTATCTCTTAATGTGGCTGTTTGGACCTCATCCAATGGACTGTCTTTCCTCCTGTCTTGCAAACTGACATTAATTTCTGCTGGTTTTAGGTTAAAGTGTGTAGTTTCCTGACAATGGGGGGGCACTACATACTTAAATCATTGCAAGCAAGTGGTATTTTTGTGTTCGAGTGGCGACAGATGGACATACAGGCCAAAAATCGCAATTGCGCAATTTTCTGTGTAGTTCAACCTCCAGAGAAAATATGCAGCAAAATGAGAAGCACAAACAGACTCTTTGATCACAGGCAGCGACTAAAGAGGTAAATGTGTAAAACAACATTTGTGAAAGGCAAAAGCTTTCCGCATTTTGTAGGTTAGTGAGATCATACACATATTTTTGTAAATGAATGAATATCGGCTGACGTAGAAGAAAAATGCCAGCCCCCAAACACTAGGACCCACACCCATGTATTTTAGACCCACTTTTTATGGTTATATGCTATGAAGCCGCCAATACTTTTCAATGATTGGGCATCATTTTATTCATTTTCAACAATATTTTGACTGATATTTCCAGAGATTAATGGTTAAAAAAAACTACACGCTGTCATTTTAAATAGATTTCCAATTAAACCGTTCTTGTTCAGATTTAGTCCGGTTGTATTGGGATCATGTTTAACTTGCAATATGCTAACAGAGGCGTGCATAGTCTTAATATATCGAAGTAATTCATGATGTGACCTTTGGGTTCACTTCCTGTGACATTCACTTTGTGGACGCCTTACTGTCAAGTATGCTTTAGTCTTGTAATGAGCAGGATTTTTTACTCTTAAGCGATAAATATCAGTCTATACTGTTTTCAGATGTTTTAACAAACTACCAGAACTTCATCTTTTATTGTGTTGTTCATGTTTGCCATTGGTCCGTGGCTCTTTGGTCCCTCTCAGCCTATTAATAGGGGGCTTAGTTTCTCCACATGATGCTTGGTGTCGTAATTTTTATGTAAGGACCCAATACTATTTTTGTTATGCTTTAAAAAGGGTCAACTGTCTGCGAGAGCTGCTGCTGATCAGCCATCTCGTTTTGACAAATTGGAGAAACTACCAAAGAAAAGGTGGGCATAGGTTTTCATCACTGCGAGAGGAGATTTAACCGGGAAAATACTCTGGATATGTTGTAATGTTTGAGTAACTTTGCAATTTACTCAAAGCATATGAAATACATGCAGGTTATTGATGGAAGTAATCTTCAGTTTTTTTTTAATCCAGTGAATAATACTGCCTGCTTACTTTTACTGCGTTCCTGAACTCCTCAGCTTAATGTATAGCCCCATATGTTGGACTACGATAGTGTGTTCCTTTCTCTTATCTCTCTAAGTGCAGCCAAATGTTTCCAGAGCGATCACTCATCCTCTCCGTCATGGTTTTGTATTTTTCAGAGAGAGCGACAGATCTCAAGCACCAGATTGTCTGCCGAACTTCTTGCCTCCTAAGACAGATCGCCAGGGACCATGCTGACCATCTTGGCTGCTGGCTCTGTGTTCTTTCCAGGCCTTTTCCTTCTGTCCAAGAAATGCCTGAAGTCCATCCCAGCGCTGAGATGGAGCGAAGGGGATGCAGTCATTGTGTCAGCCAGGTAAGACCTCCTCAAAACCTCCAGGCCTGTTTATGTGTTAAGCCATAAAGACAACAGTCTAATTCCTGAACATACTTTTTGATTAGTTTGGTGTAGCTTGTATATTTGAACTTCCTTGCACAGGTTTTGAATATTTGCTAAAAAAAAATGTTGAAAAACCGTTTACTTTCTAAATAAAATGGTTCATCTGTTTGAAATTAAAACCTCTAGTCTGAGTTGATGGGAACATTAGAGAAAGCTCCTTCAAAAATCGGTTTAATTGTTTAACATAGTTTGAATTACAGGCATGTAATTAAGATAATGGCTCAAAAAAACATTTTTAATACCACTGACCCATAATTATATCAAACTGGATCAGATTGAATATCGTGATAATATATTCTAACTCTTGAGAATCTGAATCAAATCGATTCTTGAAATTTGAATCGATACCCAACCCTAGACGAGACCAAACCTAGAACCAGAAGATCAGGGTTCTGTAACCTGCGGCTCCAGAGGCCCTTAATGTTAGTTTCTAATGAGCGATAAGGTTTTAGAACTGAGATTTTGATAGTTAATAGGAAGAAGAATGTCATTTAAAGCTGCAAAACCCTTCCTCTTTGTTTAATGATGGCCAGTACATCAGTTGATTTTAGATCTATTCTAAAGACTAATTTTTAAAAATTTGCTTTCTACTACAGCTGATCAGAAACGGCGACATTGCTTTGTCTTATTTGATCTTCTTCGTCTGTTTTTCCTGTTGTTTTTGCAGTTATTACTTGATGCTTATTGAGTGTTTTATTGACCGACCTGTACTTTGGTCTCCTTGGGAGGTATAAATTGCTACATAAAGGTTATTATTGTCCATCCAACTTCTGCAAAAAGCTTTTACAAGAGAAAGGCTGTATTGCTGATGTTTGTTTTTTTGTGTATCATTAGGCTAAAATCAATGTGCTTTTGAGGTTATTCATTATTTTCAGAAATATGCAGTAATTCTCTCAATTACACTTTTTTTATGAATGTTTTTTTAAATAAAAAATCAATTAAGAAATGGTGTGAAATATACATTTTTGTTTTGGTAAAAACAGGCAATTAAAAGATTTTTTTTGGTAAAGTGCTTTGAGATGGTGCGTTGTGAATTGGCACTATTTAATTAAAACAAAATTTAAAAGGTGAATTAAGCAGTTAATTATTATTGGAGTATGCCTATATAAAATATTAAAGGGTTATTCCACCCCTAAGTAAAAATGTATCTGTTGCCATTTTCCTCAGAGGTAGAAAAAGCATTTTGTGACAGTAATTCTCCTGATCTGGCAGCTGAGAAATTGCTTTAGCTTAGCATAAACCAATCTAAGTGAATTTTATGACTGTTACCGATGTCATTTTGCCCATGTTGGTATATAAAGTATTTTAAAAAAGGGATAACAGCTGTTTTAGCATAGCAATGTGCTAAGATGCTGACGGTAGTGATAGATGGAGTAGACTCGCGTGTTTAGACCCCTCTAGTGACGCTTTTTGAGTGGTTAAAAAGATTAAATTAAGAGAAATTGTAGTTTTTTTGTGTGTTTTTTTTTTTGTTGTTGTTTTTTTTTTTAGTACTTTGGGATTGGGATGTCAACCACAAGTTGAGAGTGCGGCGAAACTTATGAGAAACATAGATAAGCCTCTGACTTTCTGCGCATTGTGCAGGGCAGACTGTATTCTAATTAAAACAGATGCATTGATGAGTTACCAGAACTCTGTGAAAAAGTTGTCAGTGCTCAGAGTCCACCTAAAGCACTGATGAGCAGCGGTTACATTGTTTCCCTAGAAGTTTTCCAGGCCGTAATGCTAGTCGGGGGGGGTTGTACACCGATAAATATTGATACTATATATTGCTAAAAAAATGGTATCATAGACTGCTCATCTATACCTTAATGCCTTTGAAACGTGTAAATAAATAAAAAAATTCTGCTGCTACATTTCTTCTTTAAACTCAACACTCTGTAGAAATATATTTATTTTTGTTTGCAATAAAGAACAGACATTTTTGTACTGTAGAGGCCACGATCTTTAATGTTTTTTTATTTGCCCTCCGCATGGCGCTGACAGTCTGCAAAACACACACAGTTGTTTATAGCTCTTATTTTGACTAGTTAAGTGATAGACAATTTTTTTACGATTTGAACTGACTCTAAAATATCTGCACTGGACAAAAAGTTCCTCTTGCTTTGATTACATTTGTTCTTATACAAGTTGATAGCCACAGGTTAACTGCAATGTATTATTCTATATTTAAAATTAACAAAATATTTTCTTTTTCATTTAATTACAAACTGGTAATAATTTGTTTTGTGTATCGCAATAGTTTTTTTGTTTTTAAGAATGTAATAATTAGACACACATCACCGTGTCTCATTTATAACTTACCTGCTGCTCCCAGGTGGCTTATGTCCGCATCATAACTACAGACTGCAAAATGCATGATGGCGAAGTTTAGAGGGTCTCAAGCAGGGCCACACTTTGTGATATTTATTCAGAAACTTTCAAGGGAAGTGGACCCTCATGTTCAGCAGGTCTGAAGATTTTCACTGAAAACAAAAAAACACCTCATAAATATTTATTTTACTTTTTTTCATTTAGACATCAGCTCAGATGTTTCCACAGTGAAAGTAACGTTGGGCTTTACGGTTTACATTTACCATAGGCTGGCAGAGCCGCGACACACAAACAGTTCACCTTTTACTCCAGGAGCAGCGAGTGAAGAACGGAGGACAGAGAGCTGAGGAAGAAGGAAGTATGGAGGAGAAGGGGGGCCGCAGATGTTGCGTTATTCTCCGCTGTTCTACAATGATTGGCTGAAACTGCTTCGCCACGCTGGTGCATCGTTTTGTCAGACGTGAGAACTGCACATTTAGCACAGAACTCGCACGTCTGGAGCTTTTTTTTCGTAGTTAACAGGAGCGAGTCGTACCAGCGTACGCAGATCTTAAATTACGTACTTGCTACGGAAAATATGTAGCCTACAAGTTGGCAGGTTTGCATGTAACGCCTATGAAAGGGAAACATTGCAGGGGCTATTTTTCATCCATAGTAGTTGTACTATATGTAAAATTGGGAATCCCTGAATCAAGCTTAAATGGTTGACCTTCAGATTTTTCTGTTACCATGTAACCCCCAGCTCCCCCCCAGATCTTGAACTTTATGGGTGTAGCATGAAGAAACCTCTGAACCCTCTCTGATTTTTTTTTTTGCTGTTTTATACACACAGGTTGGTATCATCAATTCAGGCAGTCATGGCTTCGTCAGCCGGCTACATCATTGCTTCTTCCTGTAAAGACGTTATTGAGGACCAGTGAGTTGAAACAGTTTGTAACATTCACGCTTTAAACTGTAAGTAAAACTGCTTTTTTTAAATTAAAAACCTTCTCCCTCCTGCGCAGGCACTGGCTTACGAGCACCTACATCATGTTCGCCGTCCCCTACTTCGTCTACGATATCTACGCCATGTTCATGTGCTACTGGTACAAACTGCGGGTGAAGGGACACGAGGAGGCCTCGGCGGCCCCCCAACACATGAGCTCAGCAGTGAGGAGCTACTTGCGGCGCGAGTTCCTCATGGTTCTGCACCATGTCGTCATGGTCACCGTCTGCTTCCCCGTGTCTGTGGTAACTGTTGCTCCTATTCTTTGCGCGAGATCTGGCCGAGGCAGAGAAACTGTAAAAATGTGACTGAATCTGTTTCTAAATATTAAAATTGTTGTTTTTGTCTAAAAGTTTTGGCGACAAGGAAAGGGAGACTATTTCCAGGGCATAATGTTCATGGCTGAAATCAGCACTCCATCTGTCTGCTTGGGAAAAATACTCATCCAGGTAAGTGTTTGATTGAGTCTGAAAGAAACTCAGACCATCATTGCATGTGCATGTCACCCACTAAAGGTCTAAATCAACACTCTTTTTTTCCTCCTTTTAATTTACCGTAGAGCGTATATTTCCGGTCATTCCCAGCATGCAGCTTGTTAATCCTGTCAGATATGTGTTTATTGTCAATTTTTATTGCTGACAGCATGCTTGGATGAACATTGTATGAATTGCAACACATCTGCATCTGTTCTATGAATTGCAACACATCTGCATCTGTTCAGGTTTGTGTTTATGTGTCTGCACTTTTTTAGCGTCAGTTTGCAGATTAACCCAACCAAGGTGGTTGTTTGCCTCTGAGAATTAGAGCTAAGCATACAGCATTTGTACTAGTTGCTTTTCGGAGCGCATTTATGTTTTCAACGTTTTGGAAAATCAAGAAGTTTCTCTTTTTTTTCTTTTCATTGTTTTTGCACTGCATGGAGTTCAGCGATTTTGAATGTGTATAATCGCTTTTAGTACGTTCTTTTCATTGTCTGATTCAGAGCTGGTACTTTTAAGAAGCTGTTAATGTCTAGAAGCAAATGTTAATAAGAGTGTGCTGATTTAAATAAACCATGTCGATCCGCAGTTACGCCCTTCTGCAGCCGCTCCATGGGTCCCCTTCTGTAAAAAAAGTTAATGAAACTCAATAGAGCGAAAAGACCTAGGCTCCCCATTGTATGTTTTGTTTAAAAAAGTGCCGATGACACTTGTTCGTGTTAGCGAAATAAGAGGAAAAAAGTACAGGAATGAGGAAATAGATCTCGGACAAACACTGGTGTTGATCAGATAAGAAAAATAACATTTTATTGAACCCAAGATGTTTGGTGTTTTCTGTCAAGTGGCACCAAGATGTTATATTCAGAATGTATGCAGCTTTAAGTAAACAACACTCCAGTGTTTCCTCTTCTACACATCTGATCCTGTAGCGTACATAATTTGATAAATTGCCTTTTAGCCTACGGTGCAGTAAGCTAGCTACAGCAGCCCTATTCAATCATTATTCAATCACTTCAACAGAGCCACCTGACCAGCAGCAGCCAAGGTCGGTGAAATGTGTTGCCAGCGGACACAAAGGCAAAGACGCATGGAGTAGGGAATCAAACTAGCAACAGGATGAAGCCCCACCTCCTGAGCCTGGAAATCTGGCATATTTGAAGTGCTGTATAGAGGGATGATCAGTCTATCGCATTCCCTATACAACCTTGCATGCTTTGCAACAAATCGGTTTCATATGGACAAAACACGCACGTTCTATTGAAGTCCATCGCTTTGCACCCATTTTAAGGCAAACGAAAGAAGTCTTTGGCTGGAAACGATCAGAAAAAGGAATCTGAACAAACAAACAAAAACGCAACAATTTCATCTACTAACAAACAAGTTAACATCGCTAACCAACACGGCAACTGCAAGATGACCTCTAATTATAATGGGAACTGGAGCTAATTTAAAGGACCAGAGTCTCTTTCTGCTTCTAGGTTGCACATAGGGCTCGGTGTCTATTCAAACTTCAAGAATCAAATCGATTTTGATTCTCAAGAGTTAGAATCAGTTATCACTATCCGATTCAATCTGGTCCCGTTCTATATAGCTATGGGTCAGTGCTATTAAAAAACATTTTTTTTTTTACGGTTTTCTTAATTGTATGCCTGTAATTCAATTACTTATAGTTTACCAGGAAAACTCTGTGTTAACTAGAGGTGGGGGGAAAAAATAGATTCACATAAGAATCTCGATTTTTTGCTTAACGATTATGAATCGATTTAAAAAAAAAAAAAGTCAAAAATTATTATTACTATTTTTGTTACATGCAGGCCAGGCTTGGAAAAAAAAGTTCACTTTATTATGAATTATATTTAAGTATGTAGCAGTTTACCTCAGAAAGTCTTTACTTTTCTTTCATTCTGTTGGAAAGGTTTAAAATGTGGGAGGTAGAACATTCATAGAATTATATATATTTTCAATACTATAGTGAATAAAAAATCTGCAATATTGAAGAATCTCACTTGAAATGTAGTTGGCACTTACAAAAAAATCATAAAAGAATTGAATCGGGAGAAAAGCATATTGTCTCAGCCCTACAAATTGGCACCTTTTTTTTTACTAATAGTATTGATTCTGAATCGAGAATCGATTCGTGTCTCCATGAAATTGAATCATTAGTTGTAAGATTCACATCCCTAGTATTAACACTTTCAGAACCGATTTTTGAACTTGTGAATCGATTCAGTTCTTAGAATTGTACAAGAATTGATTCAGAATTGGTTTTTCAATTATTTTATTTTTTAAAATTATTTTTAATAATAATTTTTTTCAAGACAGGTCTAGTTTCATGTAATCAGTATTTGCAAATGAAACAAGCACTGCTCATGTGGTCTGGTGCTCTCTCCCCATTTGCCTGTTCTCCTTGTCACTCAGAGGCACAGATTTTTCTTTCACTATACTGGAAAAAAACTGCTCATAACTACGACCCGTTTCCCATTGTTCCTGTTCTTCTTAAGGACAGAAGGAGCTAAAGAGGCTGCCCTTTTTCTTGTACACACTGGGTTGCTGGTTCGATCCCACGCTCTGTCTGTCTGAGTCATTTTGCTGGTCTGTCGTCGGGCAAGAGACTTCACCCGCCTTGCCTGCTGCTGCTGGTGGTGGTCAGAGATAGTGTAGTAGTCCTTGGACTTGATAAACGCCATATAAAAGCAAGATGTTTAACATTTGTTGCAGAGGTAGTGTTAAAGTTTGAGTGTCTCAATTCTAGTTTTAATATAATCTGCTTCAGTTGTTTTAAGTAGGCAATTTTTTGTACTCTTAAAATGGACTAAAAGGTAGAATTTTTTTTACTTTTTAACAACAAAAAAAAGAATCACTGAAAAAACTAAATGCTCGGCTTTAATCATGCAATCCTCAAAACGTATTTAGAAAAAACAGTTCTCCTTATTGCTTGCGCAGTTGTTTAGGAAAAACGGCCCATTTGTGTGTGTTTCTGTAGTACCTGCATTTGCATAAACGCATCGGCTCCCCGGCAGTGCAAAAGCAAACAAAAGAAGTCTTTTTTTTTTTGTTTGTTGTAAACGGTTCTTTTAACATTTAAAAAGAATGGTTTGGTCCGAAAACGCCTAAATTCAGCCCGATTTTTAGAATGTTATGAAAACTCAATCCTTCATCCTGAAGAAAACCAACCAGCTACTCACCTGAAATATATATCCCTGCGCTCTCCTACCATCTCATACTCACTAAGCAAATGGTGTAAAATCTAACAATGTTAGAAAAACCTTTTATAATATTAACATTGTTGGCTTGTACCTCTTGCCTTTCCTTTCTCCCTCTGTTTTTCCCCCCCCACCCTCAGTACAAACAGCAACACACTCTGCTGCACAAAGTGAATGGGGCTCTTATGCTGGTCACTTTTTTCATCTTTCGAGTCCTACTCTTCCCTTACCTCTACTACGTCTATGGAAGGTATGTCTTCTCTTTCTCTTTCTCATCTTTGTTCTGCCGTCTGAGTTGGGCGGGGTCACTAACCTGCAAAGTTTACTTGATCTAAAATTGCTGTTAGAAGTTCACTGAGACTCACCGTGGGCATGAAGGCCGTTAATCTGGAGCTTTTATCTACTAAAACTACTTTATCAGGGCAGAATAATCATGCAAACATTTCCAATCACATAAAAAAACAATAATTGGATGCACAGAACTAGATTTATTTTGGATTATGATACGCCTCCAAAATGTTACATGAAACCTCAAATATACAGTACAGACCAAAAGTTTGGACAGACCTTCTCATTCAATGAGTTTCCTTTATTTTCATGACTACATTGTAGATTCTCAATTAAGGGCATCAAAACTATGAATGAACACATAATATGGAATTACTGTATGTACTGAAACAAAAAGGGGGAAATAACTGAATACATGTGTTGTATTTTAGATTCCTCAAAGTAGCCACCCTTTGCTCTAATTACTGCTTTGCATTCTCTTGAAATGGTTTTCCAACAGTCTTGAAGGAGTTCCCAGAGATGCTTAGTACTTGTTGGCCCTTTTGCATTCAATCTGCGGTTCAGCTCACCCCAAATCATCTCCATTGGGTTCAGGTCCAGTGATTTTGGAGGCCAGGTTATTTCACACTTTTTTGTAAAAGTACTACACTTTCTCCAGCTCAACCAGGACAAAACTGAGGTTTTAGTTATTGATCCTGAGGCTCAGAGAGAAAAACTTTTACCAAAACTACAATCATTGTCTTGTAATTCTTCTTTACAAGTGAGGAACCTATGTGTGATTTTTGACTCTGAGCTGACTTTTATCCCTCCCATTAAAAACATCACCAAAATAGGTTTTTATCACATAAAGAACATCGCCAGAGTCCGCCCCATTCTCTCTCGGGCCAATACGGAGACGCTAATGCATGCTTTTATCACCAGTAGAATTGATTATTGTAATGCCCTGCTTTCCAAAAAGACTACCTCAGGTTTACAGCTTTTACAGAATTCAGCAGCTCGTGTCCTGATGAAGACTAGGAGGCGGGAGCACATTACACCTGTCTTACACTGTGTCCACACCAAACACGATAGGAGCGACTAGAGCTTCAGGTTTACATGTAAAATCAATGGAGGAGCGCGATGAAGCTCTTAGAATCACTGCATTGGCCCCCCGTATGTTTTAGAATCGATTTTAAGGTTCTTTTAATGGTTTTTAAGTGTCTTAATGGTCTTGGGCCTTCGTATCTGTCAGAAATGCTTTTACCGTATGAACCCTCGCGGTCTCTGCGCTCCTCTGGCTGCCAGAGGATCTCAGGGCCACAGAGAACGTTAATGTTTTTAAGAGCAGGATCAAGACTCACCTTTTTAGCTTAGCCTTTAACTAATTATTATTTATTAATATATTTTTAATCGCTCAGCATGTTTTACCTGATTTAATTTTTAGTTTAGCTTTTAACTGTTTATTTAATAATCTGCTTTGCATTTTTATTATTTGTTTTACACATATTGTTTTATACTTTATATACTTTATATTTTATTAATATATTTATTTAAAGCACTTTGAGTAACTTTCTTTGTTTGAAAAGCGCTTTATAAATAAAGTTTGATTTGATTTGATTTACATAATTCCATGTGTTCATTCATAGTTTTGCTGCCTTCAGAGAGAATCTACAATGTAAATAGTCACGAAAAGAAAGGAAACTCATTGAATGAGGTGCGTCCAAACGTTTGGTCTGTGCTGTATGCATACGTCCCCTTTGACTTAATTAAAAAGAAGTCAAAACGCTTGTGCCATAACTCTGCCTGGATATTTGACCACTTTTATGATCAAAACTGTTCATGTAAAGTGGTTGTTCTCCACACTGCTGTTTTCATTATATGTAATGAAAACAGCTTAGCTGTGTGTTCCATTCGGTTCTGTGCAGTTTTAACTCAGGCGGTGGATTTTTAGCAAAAAGGCTGGAGAAGCTGGACATAGTTCCCCAACAGCAGGCAAGTGGAAGCTCTTAATAAAAAAAATGTAGTGAGGACAGATTTACAATATAGAAATGTATTTATTATAAATATTTGTCCTAACAAGGATATGCACCTACTTTATGCAAAGAAATGGCAGCAATGCAAGCCGCTTATTGTAACTTTTAGGGGTGGTGGTGGTTATGGAGTAAATTAGAGTTGGAGAAACTTTTGATTCCTTTAGTTTACAAAAATTTAATTTCCATAAATTTTGGATGTGAAAATTGTAGCCGGTTGACCTGCAGTGCACAGCAACAGGTAGTGGAAAGGCAGTGCTGTGTGACCCTGGCAGTTTCTCTGGTATCTTGTTAAAACGAAGTAAAACAGTAGATGAGACAACCTGACTTGTTTTTGGACTGTGGGAGGAAGTTGTAGTACCCAGAGTAGCAGTGTAACGATACTAGGGGTGCAACAATTTTCGTTCATTTTCGATTTTAGGGTCACGATTCGATTCTCGTTTTTTTTATTTTTTTTATTTTATAGTACAGAGCCCTATGTCATATTTAGAGTAGTCATTGGTTTTATTCATTAATATTGGTACAGTAAATCTTATTTTAGAAGACAAAATTGATGCAATTTTCATTCTTGTTTAATGTATCACATTAGGCATTAATGATCAAATTGAAATAATTTATTTACAATAAAAGTGTAACAAGTATTGTTTGAATAACAGAAATTATTAGTAACAGAGGGTGGCTGCCGTCTTATTTTTGTTAACTAAGTAATGAGTTACAGGAATAGATAACTTTTTTCAGTAACTGAGTAATGTAATTCATTACTTACAAAATATACAGCAATATATTACTAGTTACAATTTCAGTAACTCAAGTTACAAATGCATTTTAAATTGTTTTTCTGGCCAACTAATGCAACAGACCAAATTAAGTTGGATACGGTAGAACAAGATCCACTTCCTGTTGCTCAAAACTAAAACATCCGAGAATCAGGACGGCTGAGGAAAAGATCAACTGTACATTTAAACAGCGGCATTATTCACACTGTTTTCCTAACCATCTGTTGTAAGACTTCACACATCGGAGTCTCATCTTTGTCATCCATCTTTGTGATGAGCACTTTCAGCACCTTCTTTTGATTAGATTTAACAAACATTACCATGAAATAGAAGGCATACAAAGGAAGTTGAGACTTAATTTTAATAAAATAGTCCTAAAAATACAGTATTTGTTGTGTGATACTTGTGTAAAATGTAAATTGATAAGTTATTGTGCTTAGAAGTCGTGTTAGATATTTAAGATATTTAGCCAAAAGTAACTTAAAGTAGTGTAACTCAGTTACATTTTAAGACAGTAATATGTCATACAAACATTACATTTTATATATTGTAACTAGTAATGTGAAATATATTACAATTTCTTTGTAACTTGCCCAACACTGTGTAATACATATGATCATTCAGATTAATTGTTCCTGCCGTCTTTATTTTAACAACCAATTTTGGTGCTGCACCAGTACCATGGGCGGCAAAACAGCCCAGCAGCATGATACAGCCATTACCATGCCTAACAACTGAAAATATGGTTCATCTGGTTTGTCTGTGTGTCTAGCTGCAGATTTCAGACAGGCTTGAAGGTGTTAGTTTTGGAGAAGGCGCTTCCTTGTTTAGATCTTACTGTGATGTGAAGAGCAAATTCTAGTTGGTTTCTATGGTAGGCAGTTGTTAAATCCCTGACCAACCTTCTTTTATCTGATGGTGATGGTTTGGGTCGGACGGTTAAAACCTGGACTCAGTAGGCTGTTCAGTTCAGAAAAATCTGGAAAACTGAAAAATACTTTCCCACACCCTTCTTCTTTTGCCTCACTGTCCAACTAACTGTACGTTACCAACTTTAGTTTTGGATTAACATGTTACAACTGGAGTTTTTCCAGCCTATTAACAACTTCACACTCAATCTTAAAGAAAGATGCCATTTGGCTGCTTTTTTTGTTACCTTTTAGACCATTAAATCTGGGTTTAAAAAATACTCTTTCTTGGAGTTTTGTGAGGGGAATTTAGTTCTGGTCACTTCCCAGTCATGCCAGTATAATAATAATAATTTATTTTTTTGCAGTATTGTAGATTTGAATAATTCTAAGAAGCCCTTTACCTCACAGCTTCATCACTGCCTTGTTTCGTGATTTAAGCGGAAAGAACGAATGTTTCAGAAAAACTCAGAAGCTTGTAAAATCAAATCTGGAAAAGTGTGAAACTTGTCAAAGTTTTTGGGAATCCACTACAAATTTTAAAGCTGTACATGCAATTGTTGTTAAGTATTAAAAGCCTCAAGTCATTATGACCTCCATGACCAAGATGAGTGCTTTAAAAGCTGTTCTGACGGCGAGAAATAAAGTCGAGAGTAAAACGTTGTGTTTCCCCTCTCTGCTGTTTGGGTGCAGGTACGCATCCATCCCCTTCCTCATGGTTCCCCTGACAGTACCCTGGCACTGTAACCTTGGCGCCGCCCTGCTCATGGCACCCCAGCTCTACTGGTTCTCCCTCATCTGCAGAGGTGCCCTGCGGTTATTCACCGGCGCCTCCCGCTCCCAGAGGCCGCGCGCGCCCTCGGCCGACTCGAAGGAGCACCGGGCGGACGGCGACGCGCTGCCACAGCCCGCCAACGGCTACAGCACGCGCTCCACAGAACCCGAGCTGACCAGTCACTGAGAGGAGTGACGCCGGGGGGGGGGGGGGGGGGGGGGGGGGGGAACGAAGGCGAATGTACCAACGAGTATGTAACGGAAAGGAAAGCAAAAAGTGAGACTTACAACAACACGCTGAAGTGTTTAGAGCCAGCAAACAACTAAACGAATTGGTGGCTGACTTTCCATTATGTCAGCTTGGTAGTTTGCAGGAACCAACTGGAGCTTTAGGGCACCTTAGTATTTAAGATGTCATCAGGCACTGTGATGGATTGGAACATGCACTGACTCGAGAGGAATTTGCCTGGATATCCAGCAAGCATAGATGGCTATTTCCCCTCATGTAGATCAAATTCAGTCCTCGCTGCCTCGTATTATAGGAAGAGCAGGAAAATAGGAATGTATTATATTGTATGTTAGTATCTTTGCTGTAGATTAAAGGCCCGATTCAGTTTAATAACGAAGATGACCTTAAAAAAAAAAAGGAGAAAAAAAACCCCCCAGCTAAGCAGTATTTTGACTTGTTAGTGTTTATCTGTATCCTCTATGTAGTCACTATCACTCTAACAAAATGTAACCAACCTGCAGACTGACTCATCTGTAGACGGGAGATACGTCATTATACTGTATTCTGCTGCCTTACCCCGTTCCCCCACTCCTCCAGGTTTCTTTGCGTTCTTAGTTTAGTCCACGAGACGGAAAAAAACATCGGCTTTCGTCAAGACGGCAAAAAATGTGACGGTTGTACATACCAGATGTAAAATTGTCGTGTCCATGTCAGTATTATGTGGAGGAGGAAACAATTTTATTGTCTTTCTTTTCTTCTTTTTTTTGGCTGCACGACAGAATTAGCATATGCTCAGAAAAAAGTTTGGAGGAAAAAATCCATTCATTCACTACAGACTTTACAACCAAAACATGATTTATTTGGGAAAATGTTTGCTTCCATTCAGAGTTTCATTTAGTCTTGAAAAATGTTATTGAATTCTGAGTAAAAATTAGATATTTGGATTTTAAATTCACTTTTTTTAAATGAAATCTGACTTTTTAAGGAAAACCCTTAGGTAACTATAAAATCTGAAGGTTATAGCTCAAAGGAAAACCTTTTTTTCCCTCTGTATCCTTCAGGTATTTTGAAAATTCTGGATAAAAACTGCTCTTTCATCAGGGCATTTTCAATCCTTTAATGCCTTGAACATTTGAGGTTCGCCCTCTGGCATCGACTTGTTGATTTACATTCGATATGTTGACGCAGGGAATCATCTAGAATGTGCAGGACGTTGGTCCTCAGAGGACGCACCGATGCATGGACCCCCAGCAGGGGGGGGTCCACAAAAAAGTGCTTGAATATATATTTAAAATATTAGATTTGTGCATCAAAAAGGCTTCTTGAATGAAAGCTTTCAAATAGTTGAAAATGAGGAATTATCTAAATATTGATGAGTTAAATGTTTGAGCCAACCATAAAAACATCAGTTTAATTGTATAATTATTAATATAATTAAGCCATGAATATTAGAGCTTAGCTGGAGCCAAGCCCCCCAAACACATATTCCATGCAGCTTTTCTTGAGCTCTAGCATCGATTTATCACTTTCATCTAAGACACATTTTTCCACTTTGAACCCAAACCTGAGTAATATTCCTAATTCTGTGTTATATAGCAGGCCCAATATGATCTCACATATTTTAGCACCTTATTATTATTATTATTACATAGACTTACTGATCAGTAACCATCAAGTGATTAGTTTTACAGCCTAGTGTGCGCAAACAACCCTGAAAGGTTTTATCTGTGCTCCTTGTTTCAGTGTAGTTTTTAATGTCATTCCATTTATTGGTGACACCTTTTCATCCCAGTTTGCCATTTTTTAATATATATATATACATAAGTTTGGTGCTGCTCTTGATCTTAAAATATCCGTTTGCTTGGCAGGATTATTTCACAAAGGGATTCATGAGATTTCAGTATTTTCAATATTTATCAGGAAAGTTTATGTTGGAAGGGAAACCAGAATAGAGCTTTACCTTGCAGCGAAGCATTCCCTCGAGACAGACATGCAGCTTGTTTCTCCTCGTTTATTTCTGTTCGTTTTATTTTTATTTATTATTTTTTTTCAATCTGAGAAGTTGTCCGACTTTGTGGAATGCCCCGATCTTTGAGCCACTGGTTCCATGAACCACCTATGAACAAACTGGCTTCTTTTATCACTTTATGTTGCTTTAATGCAGCTGCAAATTTGGTTTTAGGAAAAGCAGAGGGTAAAAAAAAAAAAAAAATTAAAAAAAAGAGCGTAACGACAGGGTGTGCCGACACGTTTGGACCCCTGGTTGGCATGTGGAACACTGAATATCCATCCCCGACTTCTGTGGATCCGTAAGGTACTGCTTCTTGACAATATTGGAACATTTCAACTGCTGTACTGTATATTCCACAAAAATGCTTGTTATTTATTTGTAAGTATTTATTTATTTATTTATTTGGTTTGTGGATTTGAATGCATATTTATGCATACATATACTCAATGCTTCTGAGCCTTATGTGAAGGCTGTATTGTTACTCGAACTTAGCCGAAATATACTTCTTTCTGTCCTGAGCGTGTGTTGTCATTTCTATTTTTTTATTTTATTCTCTGGTAGGTTAGATGTCCCATGAATCTCCCCTAAAGTACTGTATGAAAACTTTTCCCGGCTCTGGTTCTCAAGACACTTTCCCAGCATGTTTTCGGTGTTTTCCTGCTTTATTAAACCTGCTTCAGATGATTGTTAAAAAGCCAGGAACCATTTAAAAACTCCTGGGCTGTGTGTTTTAAGGAGGACTGTTGAGAAACAAGACAATGACCCTCAGCCAATCATCAGTTGGACCACTAGAGGGCGTCTGGAAGCTGGAAGATTTAAATATTAACACCTGTATGTATATTTGTCTTCCTTTAAAGTTATATTCATTACCTGTGAACAAAGGATTGCATTTTTGAGAATCTATCCAAACGAAACAAACCCAAGCCACATTGGTTCCTGAGCTGCAGAATAAATATATCATTTATCTTAAGGACTCTAAAACGTACAGTTTTACAAACAAAATCCACGAAAAGAGAGGAAGCAAAGTTTATGTCATTTATGAGCCTGAAATTTCATTTCTAGAAAGTCATTTCTAAGCCTTTTGGACTCTGGCGATCAACAGTGACCACCATTATCCACAGGTAGAGAGAATATGGAACAGTGGATAATCTTTGTGGGATGGGGCCAGAATTACTCCAATAAGCATCGGCGGTTCATCCAGGAGGTCAGAGGAGACCCAGAACACCCGGAACAAGTTTTCATTATTCTTAGTTCAATTAAAAAAATACTGATGCTGTGGGCAGGAGGGATCTCCAGTAGCACTCAGCGTTGGGACAAATCTGAAGCCTCTGACTGAAGACTGTTGCTCTGCGACAGTTTTCTGAATCCGAGCTCAATTTCATGACAGCAGAGACCATATTTCACAGAAACATCTGACTGAATTCTACTGAGCTTCCGAGTTTAGTTTAGGTCAGAGTTAAGAGTGACGTGATTTTTTTATTTTATCGAAAAAAATTTCACAATCTCGCGCATCGAAAAACCCTTTAGGTTTACATACTGTAGCATGACTAGCATCCCACTTGGACTTCATTGAACCAGTTAACATCCAACTCCGTATTTACTCAAAACTGAGATTTATTTCCTTAAATTGCTCACTCTTGCAGTCGGAAAAAACGCGTTGCATTTTTCCCTTACAAGTAACTCTCACCAGTTCTACAGCTCACATGTTAACATTAACTGCTGTATAAAACTAGGAGGATGCCCAATAAACAGAGCCCACGTCTAGAGATCAAACTGACGCCAACTTGTAGCTAACCGCTAAGCCTCAGTTGCGTAAACGGCTGGTACGTATTTAAGGTTTTGAAGTCTTGGTTCGGTACGTTTTCAGTACAGTTTAATCGAGATAAAATAAATATAAATGTGCATTTTTAAACATTTTCTGCATTCTTTCCTTTCATTTCCTAACATTTTTTTGATTTTATAATGTTCTATTACTCAAAACAAGAACTGACTGGAGATATGATTGGATTTTCCTTTTATGAACAAAATAGTACAAGCTGACATAGTCGGAGTAGAAAAAATATAACCACTTGTCAAATAATGCTTTGCATATTTTTGAGAATAAAATATTCTTAAATCACTTTGGAGTTGTTTTGATATTTCTACAGCCTAGTTTCCCAGCTGTACTTGAATGCAACATGGGCAGCTGTTGGGAAAATTCTTGCGCATCAATGGTCGATTCTGCCTGATTTCGTTTAATACATAATCAGGGAGTTTGTCTGATTGGATGCTACTGGTAGCCATGTGGACATCAGCTGTTTTTTCTCCAGTATCAGTGATGTTTCCATACAACTTTGTTTCATGTGAGTCATTCAGTTCAGTTCAGTGCAGAGCGTGTTATGGACCTTATTGCTGCTGAAAGATGCGTTCGTTGACAAAATTCTGGTTTCTTTTTCTACTGTAGCTGCACAAGAAACCATTACTGCTCCGAAATAGCAAAGTTTAGTGATAGCTGGGAGTCCTTTCTGTTTTGGTGTCACGTTTTAAGCTCCTCTGCGCTCCGAGTTCAGCACATCGACATTCTGTATCGACATTCGTTCAGCACACAAGCGTCCCGAACCGACTGGATTTCTCTGAAAAATCAGAATACTTGTACCATTACATGTATAATACAAGGTTGTATTGGAACATTTTCATAAAAAGCTACATTAATAAAAAAGTAATACATCCATGGGGCTTTTAGAGGGGTGCAGAATGAAATTAGAAACATTTGTTAAATATTTAAAATATAAAATGTCAAATTAAAAGGCACAACAATGACGTTATGTTTACATCCACCAGCCAGTAGGGGGTTGACAGATACGGTTTCTATGATCCAACTATATTGTCAGCAAAGCTCAGTTGGTACTGGGAAACATGGTGGAGTCAGCAAGTCAGGCAGCTGATTCAGAACCCGAAAGATATTGTTATCCATCTCAGGAGAGGAGTGACCGCAGAAGACCAGAAAATAGAGTAGTTTTAGGTAAAGCCTACACTAGATGGACCCATCTAGTGTAACTGTACAAGCCTAGAGTGGCTTCGTTCCCTCCTTGCACAGTTTTGTACTAGTAATAAACATGTGCTAAACAAATAAATCAAAATCAAATAAAACATTTCCACAGCATCAAACGCAAGCGGAAACGCCGACTTTCCTACTGGATCGGTAAGATAACACTTCTTTACTGTGATAATAGCCGTCAAACTCCTCTAAATTGCATTCCTCTCTGGACACGGTTCATGTTGGTCACTGGACATATCAGCAGCGAACCAGAAAACCCAATATCTGGGATGATGCCTTTATGGGGGGCCTAACTCACGCCCTTCTACTTCCGGTCCATGGGTCCCCAAATGCCACACACACAAAAATGAATGAGAGTCAATGGAGCGATAAGTTATTTTCTGATCCAGTTTGAAATGCGCCGTGGATCGAAAATATGATGTCCGCGAATTTTAAAAATTAATTTTGATATAGAGAAAACGCTGATATTCGACCAGAGGAAAAAGGTACTTTAGGTTTTGTGTGAAAACGTTTAGCGGACTACAGCTGCAGAAGGAGAGTGAGGATCGTAGCCTCCAGGATGAAGAAAGGAGAATTAAACACGGAGAAAACCTCTATAAATCTGACCATGTGGAAAGTAGCAGCTATGTCGGGGGTAAAAAAGTCGATGGAGTGAGAGCCAGCATGGAGGAGAAGCTCTATAAGCTCTCGGTGAGTGTTTTATGTGCTATAGCTAGTGCTGATTCCCGTTAGCAAAATGACGTCATATATGCAAGTCCTGACTTGTAGGCATTTTAAATGCACATTTTTACAACAAATAAATCCCAAATCACTGGACAAACACAGTCGAAACGTACATCATTAGTTATTTAAATCTAATCACAACATATGTTATTCAGGACGTAAGAAAATAACTTATTGCTCCATTGACTTCCATTCATTATTTTTTTCGGTTTGGGGACCCACAGGCCGACAGGAAGGGGAGGAGACGTGGACTTCCCATTGTAACTACAACCTACAAATTTAGATGTCGCTATCGTGCTCATGTTCCATGTACAACCTTTATTTCAATTGTTTCAATTCAGCTTATTTACGTAGCACCAATTCACAACATACGTCATCTCATGGCACTTTACAAGAAAAATCATTGCAAATACAAATATACAAATATTAATTCCAATCAGTTAAAAAGTTTTCTATTGCTTCAAGTCATTGCCGTGAGGTTGGGCCTCATTATGCGTTTTATTCATTGTTTTATTTGTCTGGAAAAATACAATCAACATCCACTTAAAAGCTCCATTACGTTCAAAATAAATCCGATGACAGCTTTAGTTTAAAATGTTTATTCTCATCATACAAAACACACACACAGAAAAAAATCATACAAAACTTTTTACATTAGAAATGATTCAGTTTCCTGAGAGCCTAGAGAAACTCCCCATCTCCTCTGGTCCAAGTCCTCATCAGAGAATCCATTAGTACCTCCTCTGTCTCGGGGAAAAGATGGTGTTGGGGTTGCTGTCTCTCTCCCGCTCCTTCTCTCGCTCCTTCTGGCTGTTCGGGGAAAGCGCTTCCTCCAGCTTCTTCTCGCTCTTGAAGAGGTCCCGCCCCGTGCGCAAAATGTGCTCCTCGATTCTCCGGTGGCGCTTCATGTCCGACAGCACCTTGTCCAGGCGAGCTTCTCGCTTTACGGAGGAGCGGGCGGAAGACCCTGAGAGAAGAGGGAAAAATTGTCATTTTTACAAAAATAAAACTGCTTAGTGTTCTCGTCTCTGCTTGGAGGAAATGTTTATTTATTTCACCTGGTGTTCTGCGTCTTTTCAGGAAGGCGTTTTTCGGCGTGCTTTGCATTTGCTCCTCATCAAAGTCAAACTCCGTTGGAGTTGGAGGTCTAATGAAGACAAAAAAAAAACCCAGCAACATGAAGCGGTTTATCTCCAACAAACCAATTAAGGCAACTAATCGAGGAAGTACTGACTTCCGTTCCCTCTCCTGCCTCTCCCGTTCCTTTTCCGCGTCCTCGTCGTCGTTCATCTCGGGCGAAGGGTTACGCTCCGGAGTCGGGGGCCTCCTGGGGAGCGGCACAAAGTTCAGCTCCAGCATCTCGCCTTTAGCGAGGACCTCATAAAGTCTTTTGATCTCAGTCGGAGCAGGCATCCAGTTTTTGGGGTCCTCCATCTCCTCGTCGCTGTAGGGGATCTCCCAATCGTCGTCGCCGGTTACCGCAGCCTGCTTCCCGTCCTCACCGTCGCCCCCGGTGTCGGCTTGACTTTCGCCTTTCTGCGTCTCGTCTTCGGCTGCATCCGGGTTCTCATCTGAGAAAATTAAGAGTCGGGAATCCTTTAATACAATATATGTTCTCTTTTCAATGTTGATTGTTTTCTTAACACATCAGTTAAGGCTTTTTACTTTAGCCTAAATTTATTTTGATGTCAATTATGGGATTTTATGTAAAAAACCAACACACAATTGATGGATGTTAGTGAAATGTAAGAAAAATTAAATATCATTTTTATAAGATTTTACAAACAGAAAATTTAAGTGTGTCCTATATTTGTATTTTAACAACCAGTTCAACCAGTTGTCTTTAGGGTGAACATTAGAGCTAATAAAGACCAAGGAGGGCAGCATACAGATTTAAAGCAGCGTTTGGTTCTACAACAATCTCCCAAGCTTTCAGAGATCTGTTCAATCCCCAATCTGAACATGGAGAGACGATGGACCCCCTCAAAACTGACAGGCATCAGCAGAGATCATCAGCTTTGGTGGGAGAACCAACTATCAGTCACGCATTTATTAATTTAGACTTTTCTTCATCAGTTTTTTTGGCCAAGGCGTTGCTTGTTTGGACAACTATTCACTCTGGTTCTGGATGTTTTTTTTTAAAGTTTACAATATGAGTAGCAACTGGCATCCACAAAGCTCAAATAACAGAGCAGCGAGAGGAGGAGAAGGAAGCTGGAACCATCTTTTCCATCCATCGTCATTGGCAGAGTTGCCAACAACTGTTGGTGTCATCCAGGACGAGATAATGTGGAATATCATCTCTGCGACCTGGAAATTCATCCGTTAGCAAGCCATAACAATCGTTAAAACAGTCACACAGCTACAGTTTTCAGTCAGAGGCCTCTTGAGATTTCTTGTAATACGGACTGCTACCGGAGATCCTTCCTGCCCGCTGCATCACTACGATTCTTTGAAGACTTTGCAGATATACGACAACATTTAATGTCTGTCCGGGATAAATAAAGTATTTTTGAACTGGAAACACGGTAGTGGCAGCATTATGTGGGAGAGCTTCTAGTCAGCTGATGATTCTAAATATAAGGGATGGTTGTCCTACCAGTTTTAGATGCGTCTCTGCTCCAACACAGCTAAATCCTGTGATCAAGTCCTGCAGAGGTCTGATAATTAACCATAATTTGTTTCAGGTGTGTCAAAGCAAGAAAAGAACTGAAGCTAGCAGGATATCCGCCCGAGGACTGGCTTTGGACACTTCTGATACAGCGGAATCATGGAATAAAAGATTGTAGAGAGTACAAAAGAGTTACGGGGCCTTAATTCAAATACACGCCACACTTTTAAGATCTCCATTTTTTTGTTTGTCTATCACACCAAATACCAAAAATAATTAGTTTTTCCTTTTCATTTTTTCTGACAAAATGTTTTAGTAGTCTCTGAATTTTGCGGGTTGTTGATTATTAGGTTTTTAAATGAGGTACCTTCTTCCTCCTTAGCAGCGGAGTCCTCCTCCTCTGTGGCAGCTGTCATCTCGGTCTCCTGCTGCTCCGCTGTGCCCTCCTCATCGTTGTCTGCAGCAGCTTTCTCTGAGTCCTTCACGCCCATGGCCTCGATGCCCTCTCTAAGGGCAGAGTCTGTGGCTTCAGCCTGCATTCCTACAGCTGCTGGGGGGGGGAGCGTTGAGAACCACAGATCCGCTTTTAGAGCGCTTTATTTGCACAGCTTTGAAAGTGGAAGGTAACAAGAAAACAACTTCTAACAGTACTCTTGTTTTATGATTCAAACATTCAGCACAAAACTTACTTCCATCCTGCACTTTCCATGATAGCTTACAGTCAGGCCTAGCTGCGAGCACTGTGTAAATATGAATTAATTGAATAGGACACAAACCTTAAAATCCTATCACGGATTCCTTCCTGACTTGGTGAAATTGTGCTTAAACTGCTCATCGGGATAACTTCCAAGCGATAAAATCACCGCATCTCGTCGTGCGGTTTGTTAAATGCAATGAAGGATTAAACTGAGACGTAAACATAGCGCCATTTTGGCTGGAGGGACCGTCTATGACGGATGCGTTCGACGCAGAATCCCGCTGATCTAACAATACATGGATGGGCCACGCATATTAAAAATGGCTGTAACATGTCGAGGGAGATCTAGACTTGGACGTTACTTCCTGTGCCGTACCATAAACGGCGCGGGGTTTTTATAGACAAATATTTAGCGACATCTTTCACTTCTAATTTTTTTAACCTAGTGCGTTTGTAATTAACTGTTTATCGTATCATTGCATAATTATATATTTATTTACACCAGCTAACTTTATTGTTACGTGTAAGGACGGAAGAAAGATGGAAAGCGCGTGTGGATTCTGATTGGTCGTCGAGCATTTCCGGTGTCTTAGTTTGAAAAGCTTTCGGGCAGAAAGTGGCTCGACCGTTACAGTTAAAAGGGGGGGCTCGAGCTACATTGCATAAATATGAAGTTTGTTCTTTAACAAACGATTTGTCCCGAGAAGTTATACTCTAACTTGGGTAAGTATTGATCTAATAACTTAAAAATATTAGAATCTTGTGCTTTATTTGGCCAGAAACTTCCGTTTAATCGAAGAGTTACGATGACTCGTCTTATCAGTAGCTTATATAGGCTAACATTGCATTCATTTCAGTAACTTAGCTATAAGATTAACAATGCTTTTGTTAAGCGAAATACCATTTTCGCGGTCATTTAATAAATTATAATTACCATATGTTTTCACACTGTTTTTTTATAATATTTATATTTGAAAAAAGAAAAACTTGAGTTCCTGATGTTCTCCCAGGCCTTTTGTTTTTGGGGAAGTTTCAAAGATGGCGCAGCGTCTGACTGCATCAGATGGGGGAAGCAAGAAGACCTCCAGGGTACGTGTCACGGTCCGGCTGCGACCCTACATTAGCAGGGAAGATGAAAAGGGCGAGGGGCCGTGTGTCCGAGGTCTGGACTCCCAGAACGTGGAAATCATTAATTGGAGGAATGCAACGGAGACCGTGAAATACCAGTAAGCGTCCAGGAAATGGCCAAAGGGCAAAATCCCCTCATTCACTAACCTGAGCCACTTAAATTCGCTGTAGTTTAACAACTACACCATTAGGACAATTTGAATAAATTACACTACAATAACATTTTTGAGCTCACGTTTATGCCTCCTGAAAGATAAAGAGCCATCTTGGTGATTATTTATTTATATATAAATATATATATGTATATAGACCACACTAGAGCATGTCCAGCTCAGAAACAACAATACTTTACTTTTCAAACCTGAGTGAGTTTATTCCACCCCAACTAAAGGATATTTTAAAACAAGATATTTTATGTTTACAACAATTTCTGTGAATCCAAAATGGAGATATGTGGGATGTGTTGTGAACTTTTAGTTTAATCTGATAAATTTGCACTAAATCACTTATTTATTTATTTTGCGTCTTCAGCTTTGATGTGTTCCATGGAGAGCAGACAACACAGCAAGAGGTTTTCCTTTCCTCGGTGAAGCCCATTCTGCCACACATTTTAAACGGACAAAATGCCAGTGTGTTCGCGTATGGGCCAACTGGGGCTGGTATGGTGAATCCCATGTTTTATTGTCACTAAAATTGTGGTTCTGAGCCAGGTTGCAATAGGTTTAACTTTATGTTCTTTAATAGGGAAGACCCACACCATGTTGGGAACTGCGGAGCAGCCGGGTGTGATCCCCCGAGCAGTTCGTGAGGTTTTCAATCTGGTCACCGCCAAAGATGAGGATGAAGGATGGGACTACAGCATTGGCATGTCATACCTGGAAATTTACAATGAGAAGGTATGCCTTTTTAATCAGAAACGCATTGTTTCCTATAATTTATATTGTTAAAACAGTCTTGTTGACAAAGCTCCCATATTTTCAGTTTAGTTAAAGGTTTATGATCCGTTTTAAGACAACTTACTTCAAAGCTTCTTTACCTCTCAGTAAGGCTTGATATGATTTTTCTTTTCTTTTTTATGTTCTTATCAAGTGAAGTTCGAATATGACCTTCAGGAACAATGGTTCTGGAAGTAATTGGGTTATTTTGTCATAGGAATGGCAATAATTTAATTTTTATTTGATTAAAGATTAAATTGGTGGTGAAATAAAAATATGCTGCATGTGTTTTCACCATTGTGATGTCTCTGCAAGCCTTCTGAATTATGATTTTTAAAATGTAAATCCATTGTTGGTGTCTTTGGAAGGTGATAGACCTGAGATATTATAACTTGACCTCCCAGTTGTCTCTGGGGAGCAACCAGGGAAATCTCCAACATGCGATTTGGTTTGATTTCTGGCCCAAAGTTTCACAGCACCGGTGGGTGAAAAGTTTGTAGTGGAATATTTACTGTGAAACTATAATCTGAAATTGGCTTTTAACTGCAACTAATTTCAGTTATTTACAATCAAAGGCTTTTATTGTAAACTAACAGTGGCAGAAAGTTATTTTCCTTCATGGATTTATCCAGCAGTTTCTGAACGTTTTCTTGACCCCTGTGTGATAGTGTGGCCTGTTTCAGGGTTTGGCTCTCTTGCAGCGCAGTGTTGAGCAATTTTTGTGCATGCAGCTAGGCGTTGTGTTTCGTTGCCGCTGAATGAGATCTGTAGTGTTTGCTGCAGCATTTGTTGACCTGGCTTTGTAGGCAGGTTGTGGATTTTTCCAACTAAAGACAGACAAATGGAGAACTCGGATGTGTAAGGGAATAAATGCACTGCATTCAGCCCTTCTCACTGATGACCATTTTCTCTGAACCCAAAGCATGTTGTTTGATTTTAATCCGTCGCATCTTCCTGTCCTCAGGTTCTCGACCTTCTATCGCCGAACTCGCAGGATTTGCCAATCAGAGAGGATAAGGACAAGAATATTCTCATTCCTGGCCTCACCCAAACGACCATCTCCTCTTTCTCAGATTTTGACCAACACTTTGTCCCTGCAACCCTCAACCGCACCACAGCTTCAACCAAGCTAAACCAGCGATCCAGCCGCAGTCACGCCATTCTGCTCATAAAGGTCTGACGACACTGGCTTTACAGTTTTACGTTCTGGGGACGTTTTAATCATAAACATTACAGCATCTTAAACAGGTCGTGGTCTCTGGGCAGTAGACCAGGATTTGGTAGCTGGTGCTAAAACCAAATTCTCTCTTGCAACACTCCCATCGGCAAAACTGTGCGCTTTGGGACGAATACTGGAGAGATACAAACTCCTCGCTTCCGTTCTTCCTTTGATCATGCTTTTTTTCCCTTGTATTTTGTAGCTCTTCAAATGAAGGCAGCGCTAAAAAATGTAGGCTTGCAGTTCATAGTACTTTATTGATTTGATATTATCCCATCAGATCCCAACTGTTCAACAGTGTTTTTGTTTTTAGTTTTTCATATTATCCAAAAATGAGAGGGGGAAAATGTCTAATTTATGTGGGATCTGGAGGTTTTCTCACTAAAGTAGGCGTCTCGAACTCGGATGAGCCGAGTGGTCGCTCATTCCATCCAAAAATACTTTATTGATCCCAGATGAAAATCAGTTTTGTTGTAGAACACGATGACTTTGGGCATAAGAATCTGCTTTAGCGGTCTGTGTTGCAGTGAAATTGAAGACGCCTCTGACTGAAGACACTCTGTTGTAGGATGTCTTGCATAGAAGATGCTCAGTTGGTGATGTCACCGTTTTATCCCCACACACATATTTCTGAAAATGGTGTGTTTTAATTTTGAAACTGGATTGTGTTAAAAGAAAAGTTTAACTGCACAAATTGTAAATAACTATGGTATGGTACAAACAGCTAGACTTTTTCTGGCCAAACATGTGATCACACTTCTATTATTCAATTACTTTTGAACATAAATAAGCTTGCAGACATAAGGAAAAGCCAGTGCTTTACCATATCTGTAACTTCTGCTCAAATTTTCTTATTGCTACAAGAAATTTATGCTGGATTCATTTCATTTTAATCCCGCTTCTTACAAACTTGACCCCTCAAAGCTCATCAAAACTACACTTGGGAGTACGATTGTATTTAATTTTCTTTTTATGGATCAATTTTTGCATCAGTTACACTTTGGTTTTTGACGTGAAGTGGTGCCAGTTCCTGGGAGTTTGGGACTCCTCCTATAAAGTATTGCTTCAACATTTTCCTCTCGTCTAGACCAGATTTTAAAAAAATAACTATTTCCAAACGGTTTTTTAAGCAAACCTTTTTAAATATAGGTTTTGAAATCCAAACTATACAAACTATAAATCTAAAATGCATTTAAATTCGAGCATAGATTCTAGGAAGTTTTCCCTGAGGAGCATCTGTGCTGCTTTCATTTGAGACGTTTTCTTTAATCATTCTGGATTTGGTGTTTTTTTGTGAACTCCTTCGTTTCTGTCTCCATCTGAACTTCACAATCGCCCTGATTTCGCCTGTCCAGGTGGTTCGGACTTGCCAGGCCTTACCCCACCGACAGCAGACCGGGAAACTGTATTTGGTGGACCTAGCTGGGTCCGAGGATAACCGTCGCACCGGTAACCAGGGTATCCGACTGAAGGAGAGCGGCGCCATCAACCTGTCCCTCTTCACGCTCAGCAAAGTGGTGGACGCTCTCAACTCCGGCACCGCCGTCCGCGTCCCCTACAGAGACAGCAAACTGACACGCCTGCTTCAGGACTCTCTGGGTGGCTCGGCCCACTCGGTCATGATCACAAACATTGCACCGGAGTACAGATATTATTTCGACACCTTTAGCGCTCTGAACTTTGCAGCCAAATCAAAGCTCATAGTGAACAAACCCTTCACGAGAGAAACTGTGGCTGTACCTGTGCTGCCAGGTGAGTTGGAGGCGGGATGATTACAGCCAAACGTAACAGATTTAATAGAGATGAGGAACTGCAGACTCTTAACTAAATTACCACTAGAGGGCAGGCATGTCACAACCCAGAAGGGTACGACCAATAACGAGCAGTTTTCTCTAATTTTTAGGCTTTTTTACAATGTTTCAGTTACCACTTCTTAAATTCTGGATGGTTTATGTAGGAATAAACTGTCATTTTCTTTACTTGTGCATTGCAGCCCAGACTGCAGCTGTTTATTTGCCTTAGAGAATCCCAAAGCCTGTCTAAAAGTGCACCGAATACTAAACTGTTAATTTTTCCTCTGGCTCTAGTGAAGCGGTCCAGAGAGGAGCACGAAGCTGGAGGTTCTGGCACCGAGCCACACAAGAAAAAGCACAAAGATGAGAAGAAATCTGAGCATGATGGCTCCTCACCCTCAGCACATTACCACAGGTTAAATATCTGAGTTTTATATCCGCATGGCTGATCAACGTTGCTGTGAAATGAGTCGAAACCTTTTGTATCTCGTTCTAGAGGCCGGTTTGGGCCTTGCTGGTAGAGCCGAGCTGCTGCTCTCTCACCATCTGTTATCAGGCCTGGCAAGGAGACCTTTTAACTTCCCTCGTTATTTACCAGCATTTTCTGGGCTTGGTTCTATTTCAGTTTGTCGGAACCGTCAGTGATGGAGCGGCTGATCGCCCTGGAGAAGCTGATGATGAGCTGCCAGGACAAAGACAGACAGACCGTCCTCAAAGATGTGGCCGAGTCGCGCAAAGAGATCCAGGTGACGTAACGGCTGCTTTAGAAGTACCAGTCCGCTCCTCGCAGGGTTCCTGTGCACCCAGAACACTGTCTTCATTGCATTTGGATTTTAATATCTACAGAAACCTAAAAAACAATATCAATCTCGTCACAATCTTGATTTTGTATCGCAATTGCTTGAAATTATGTAATGACCTTGGACATCGAAATTTAAAAAAAAAGGATCGCGATCACCTCCTGCCATATATTTACATGCGGTGTGTCCCACTCAGAACTCCGTAGCAACAGTTAGCATAGGTTTGAGTAGAGCTGGGTATCTATTCAGATCTCAGTCAATTTGGTTACGACCTCAATAGGTAGAATTGATGACCCTGTCTGTTCCAATTGGTATACTGAATTGGGTCAGTGCTTTTTGTTAAAAAAATGTTTTTGCAACCTGGACCTTATCTAAAGCATGCATTACATTCATTCACCCACCCAGACAACTTTGGTGCAACATGAAGTCATTCAGGAGATGTTTACATCCATTTGTGATTAGCGTATATCTATATAATGGGAGTTGTTGAAAATATTTTGTATTTGACCGGATTTTTAGAACGGTGACGGAAAAATCTAAAGGCTGTCCGTCATTTTTACAGATTGGTATGGGAATGGCTAGTGTGACGTCACAAATCGCTAGGAATCCCTTCCATGTCCATTAATTTTTAGGTAGGTCATGTAAACAACTATAGCTACAGTACAAGAACGGTTCACCTTTTATACAGTGACAGCCTACTTTACTGACTTGCCAAAGTCTATTCAGAAGGGTCTTAACTCCTATAATCCAAATAGGGTTATATGAGTTTCAATATCAGGTGAAAGTCTTCCAGGAAAAGTCCAGTTATCCATGAAGGAAAACAAACTACGATGTTGAGGTGAGAAAGTAAGGATGTTGGTTAGCTAATGTTAATGTAAAGAGGGGAGGATGTTGCTGACGGTCTTTTAGCCGTGGTTTGGTTTATTCAGCTTTAAAGGTATGCCGTTAATTTATTAATTCGATTATAGTTTGCGCTGGATACAAGCACTAAAAGTTTAAGGTATTTAATATTTTACCAGCCTAGGTCAGTGTTGTTGCTATACAACTGCATGATTTACTTACAAAACTGCCAAACACGGATTAACAAACATAGTTTTTTATCATCATCAGGGAAACTCCTATCAGATAGCTTACCTACAACATAAATAGAAAAAATTTTTTTAGTAAAGTTTTTTTATTATTATTAGAATGACACAAATAAACAAGTACCTGACATTTATACTGTGACTATCTTGTCAGAAGATGATGTTAAAATATTTTTTAAAACATTAGAGAAGACTAGACTGATGATCGCTCTGAGCTTTTGGGAAGTCTCATTAGCGCATGCTCTCTGGTCTCTTCCCCCTGCAGAGCTGTCTGCACAAAACAAAGAAAAAGGTTTATTCTCCGCCGATCCAATCGTAGGGATCATTACCGTGGTAAAATAATTTTATTACTATGAATTTAAATCAAATCAAATCAAACTTTATTTATAAAGCGCTTTTCAAACAAAGAAAGTTACTCAAAGTGCTTTACAGATTTAAAATAACCCCAAAACCCCCCTTCAAAAAATAAAATCATCAGTGCAAATACAACCCACTCCCAACCCAACCCATCAGCCATACTCACTCACACACACACTTAGAAGCTACAAAAAGCGGGCTGAGTACAGATGAGCCAGGAAATGCCATCATGGAGCCATCTGCATCAGCAGCAGCAGATCAACAGCAGCAGCCAAGGCTCCCACCCAGGGCGCCCAGAGGAGGGAGGGCTGGTACCCCCACCTCCACCCAAGCGCTACCTGGGGGGCACCCAGGCAGCCACAGCCGACCACCGCCCCCGATGCAGGGGGCTCCCCAGAGAGGAAACACTGGCAAGAAAGATTAAAATACATTAAAATATAAAGTTAATAAAATATAAAGTATATAAAGTATAAAACAATAAGTGTAAAACAAATAATAAAAATGCAAAGCAGATTAATAAATAAACAGTTAAAAGCTGAACTAAAAATTAAATCAGGTAAAACATGCTGAGCGATTAAAAATATATTAATAAATAATAATTAGTTAAAGGCTAAGCTAAAAAGGTGAGTCTTGAGTCTGCTCTTAAAAACATTAATGTTCTCTGCGGCCCTGAGGTCCTCTGGCAGCCTGTTCCAGAGGTGAGGGCCATAATAATGGAAAGACGCCTCACCATGAGTCTGTGTCCTGACTTTGGGGATGATAAGGAGACGGCTGCCAGAGGAGCGCAGAGACCGCGAGGGTTCATACGGTAAAAGCATTTCTGACAGATACGAAGGCCCAAGACCATTAAGACACTTAAAGACCATTAAAAGAACCTTAAAATCGATCCTAAAACATACGGGGAGCCAATGCAGTGATTCTAAGACCGGTGTAATGTGCTCCCGCCTCCTAGTCTTCATCAGGACACGAGCTGCTGAATTCTGTAGAAGCTGTAAACATGAGGTAGTCTTTTTGGGAAGACCAGAAAGCAGGGCATTACAATAATCAATTCTACTGGTGATAAAAGCATGCATTAGCGTCTCCGTATTGGCCCGAGAGAGAATGGGGCGGACTCTGGCGATGTTCTTTAGGTGATAAAAACCTATTTTGGTGATGTTTTTAATGTGAGGGATAAAAGTCAGCTCAGAGTCAAAAATCACACCCAGGTTCTTCACTTGTAAAGAAGAATTAAAAGACAATGATTGTAGTTTTGGTAAAAGTTTTTCTCTCTGAGCCTCAGGACCGATAACTAAAACCTCAGTTTTGTCCTGGTTGAGCTGGAGAAAGTTTTCTGCCATCCAGGATTTAATGTCTAAAATGCAGTTAAAAAGTGCATCCATTGGCCGTGTGTCATCAGGAGACATGGAGATGTACAACTGTGTATCATCAGCATAACTGTGAAAGTTAACTCCATGTCTCCTGATAACACTGCCAAGAGGGAGCATATACAGGTTAAAAAGCACTGGGCCTAAAACTGAACCCTGGGGAACACCACAAGTGATCTTATGGACCTTAGAGGAACAGGTATCTAAACTTACCGTAAAAGTCCTGTCTGTGAGGTAGGATGTGAACCAGTTGTGAACAGCACCAGAGAGGCCGATCTGTTTTAAACGAGTTAAAAGAATAGTGTGGTCTACTGTATCAAAGGCAGCGCTTAGATCCAGAAGAACCAACACTGTCACCTTTTTAGCATCATAGTTTAATCTAAAATCATTTAAAATCTTTAAAAGCGCCGTCTCTGTGCTGTGGTTCATCCTAAAACCAGACTGAAATTTCTCTAGGACATTATGAGCGTTAATAAAATCATTAAGTTGAATAAAAACAAGTTTTTCTAAAACTTTGCTTAAAAATGGTAAGTTAGATACTGGTCGGTAGTTGTTTAAATCATTAAAATCTAAATTGCTCTTCTTCAGCAGGGGCCTAACTACCGCCGCTTTAAAGGCAGCAGGAAAAACCCCCGTCTGAAGGGAGCAATTCATAAAGTTTAAAATCTCTTCTTTAAAAGAACCATAAAATTGCTTAAAAAACCTGGTGGGAATCGGGTTAAATGCCAAAATAGTTTTATAAGCTTTGACGGCACAGTTTATAAAATACCAGAATAAACTAAACGAGTATCACAAATTCCAGATAAAAATATATTCACTTTTCTGATACTTGCAGTTATCCGTCACATTAACCATTAATAGTCCCTGGGGTGTTTTTTTGCGCAGGCGGGTGTCATTTTTAGAATAACTGTTGTTGTGCTAATGCAATTCTTACAATTTTTTCCGAAGATGTGCATTTTTGGAGGAGTTTGACAGAAATATAAATTTTTTCTCATACTAGATTTAAAACATTGTATATTCATTACAGTAACATAAAGGTCCCTCGGACATTTTTTTGTGCCATTGACTCCCATTCAAACAACATTTTTCTAACGGACCTTAATATCCCCATTTAAAAAAAAAAAAAATTACACACCAGTGTTTCTGCGGCGATAATAAACTGAAATTGTAGTTTTGACTTTTTTTCACCTGAATAATGGATTTCTTTTTAAATGCTGGAACATTGAATAAAGATGAATTTAAATTATTCACATTTTTGGGATCCTATGGGCCCTGAATTCATAATGCAATATGTATTTCTAAAAAATATGGTTTGAGCGTTTTTTAGAGATGTCATACACTGGTGTCCATGCTTGGTTTCATAATTTTTGTGAATGTTGTTTCTACAGTCTGCATCAAAAAAATCAGTCATTTTAAGAAGAGCAATATCCTAATAGTCAATTTTATGTCATTTCCCTGTTTTTTGGGGGGGGTTTTTAGAGTGCAGATTTTCAAATAAAACCTGGTATTAAATGGCTTTCATCTCAAAAACAGGCATTTTCTTTTATGTTTCCAGAGCACTGAGGCTAAGGATGGCATTTGTGAAAAAAAAAATTGAGAGTAATTAAATATTATATGACTTAATTTGCACTTTTTTTTCTCTTGGACATTTTTTTTGTGCCGAGGATCCCAAGTGTAGCATTTATTTGAGGGACTACAAAGGGTTAACTAATGATAAACACTCTGATAAACAGATGAAACGTAGCTGGGTCAGGCTGCAGCGAGCGGGGAAAACATGCTCCAACCGCCCACTGAGCCTGCAGCTCCCGCCGCCTCTCTGTGGTGCTGAGCTGCTCCGAAAACGCCGGAGAACATTTAAAATAGGCAGATTCTCAATAAACTGACCATATAGATGAAGTTAGAAGGTCTACCTTCTCACCTAAAAACATCTTAAAACAGCTTTGTGTTAAAAGGCAGTAACGTTAGCTCGCTAGTAATCGCAAGCCGGTTATTATTTTTGTTAATGTTCATCATTTGAGATCCAACTTCAGCCATCTCTTCTCTTTTTCCTCGTCGGGAAATCGGTAACAAGAGATCGTTTTGTTAACGTCGTTCTGTTATTGGAACACGGTAGGCAGCAATGATCCATCTTAATGCTGTTGTAGTCCAGCGAAGGGACACGAAAGTGGCTTTTTTGGACATGTAGCGCCTAGCCATTCCTATTCCCACCTCCCTCTGACCGTTTGAAGTAAATGAACAGATTCCTTTTTTTTTTTCTCAACTCAGTGCTGATTCAAAGTAAATAAATTCTTTCTATTACTTATTCCGCTTCTCCGTAAAGTTTCGCAGGGGTCTGACGCATGTCTTCAGCGGTTGTGGGGCGAGAGGCAGGGTAGTCCATCCATCCTAGAGTCTAATGTGCGCCAAAAACAGGTGTTATGCGGCGCCTGCTGCAGCTTTACAGACTTTCCTCCAGTAGTTCCCGGGTCAGGATACTGCTCGTTCTAAGAGTCTTCGATTTCTGGTCACTACAATGGGAGAAATGTTCCCTCCTGTTAAAACTTTCTTTCTGAAGTGATTATCGTAATTGCAGACTCCAGTGTGGGAGCAAAGTGCGAATTCTGCCCACAGATCAACAGTTAAACCCCCAAGAGGGATAATCTATTCGGTCTGAAGCAAAAACCCAAAACCTCATGTCTAACTTCTGCAACAATCCGACTATTAGGTTACAAAAAGAAAGGTGAGCATTTGTGTTCCATGCTGTGCAGGAAAAGCAACAGGTATGGTTATAATAACCGTAAGCGTTTAAGATCATTTTCATGTGTAGTTCTCTAGCCAGGATGTTTTGAAAGAATACTTGAAATTAATTTAAAAAAAAAGGTTCTATTGAAAAGGTATTAACTCATCTGACGATTGCTGGAGACCACCCTGCCATTGCCCTGCATAGGATTTAAAATCTTTCTGATAAAAAAAAAAGATTGACTAGATTTTTTTAATTGATTTTATTCTTACCTTGCCGGTCAAAATGATGCTATAATGCAATATAGAAGGTCAAGGTTGCAAAAAAAAAAAATTAGTTCCCCTTTAAAAGTTTAGCATTTAAAAGGAATTGTAAAGTTAATTTAAAGTATCAATCCTGAAACCAATTTAAACAAAGTATTTAAACCAAATATTTGGGCTGTTTTTTACATTAAGCATTTCTGCAGCTTTGGTCGCTTGTACGTCGGGCCGTTTCTGTGACGCAGTTTTGATTCTGATTTCTTCCTTTCTGTCTCGTTGCAGGAGCTCAAAGAGAAGCAGAGGGAGTTTGAAAGAAAGGCGACGCTCCTCAGCCAGTTGGCGAAGGAAAAGTCGAGCTCGAAAGAGGAGGGTGTGTTCAAGAACACGTTGGCTCCCCTGCAGAGGAAACAGCCGAACCTTACAAAACCCAATAAGCAGCAGGCTGTCGTCCAACCGCTGCAAGGTCAGCTGCAATGACAGATGTTGGGAGCAGTCATATTGAGAAACGACTTTTTTTTTCTGTCCGTCCTTCAGATAGAGCAAAACGTGCCAAAGTGGCGTTAACCTCCATTATTCATGTTTCTGTAAAGTTAGTTTGGCTCAGATTTTTGTCACGTTCAGTTACAAGAAGTATTGATGGGCTGAAATGTGATCCAAAAGCTCGATCTAGAATTCTGCAGCCAGGAATGGGTCAGATGGCGATGAGGTGGAGAGTAATTCTTACCCTCCTCTGCATCATGGCATTCAGCCCAGATAACTCAACACCCATCTCATCCTCCTGTTGTTTATCATATCTGATTGGGGGGGTTAAACTTATCATTGAAACAGCGAAGCGATTATTATATTATGTCTTTGTTTATTAAATTATAACTTTCTCCCATCCTTCAGTGTCACAGCTCCAGCCTCTTAAGCAGCTTGCCATCGTCAAGAAACAGTCGGTCTGCGTCACGAAGAAAGAGAAGAAGCTCTCAGACCTGGTTGAGGTCAGCATCTGAGTCCTGCCTGTGCCTCGTTTAGCTTGACACATCTGCAGAGTTGCAAGCATCCAATACGAGCTGATGCAGGGCATTTTCTGTTCACACACACACTCTGCAGGCTCTCAGATTTATAGGTCAGCTATCTGCCCTCGTTTCCTGGAGCCGCTACAGATGAATAAAAGTTTATGGTTGATATTAGTAGGTCAGGTTATGATCTTTTGCTTTTCTTTTTTTTTTCCCGTGCCAGCCCCCAGATGGTAAAGAGAACTCAAAGGAGAGCTCCTGGGAGTCCCAGCTTGACACATATGTGCTGGATCAGTCCAAACAGAAGATCCTGCAGGTTCTGAATACGGGCTGCCTCAAAGAGCTGAAAGGCCTGCAGCAGATCGGCGACAAAAAGGCCAAACTCATTCTGGGCTGGAGGGAGATCCACGGTCAATTCACAAAGGTCGGTGGGAAGAAGATGCGTTATTAAACTAGAACCTGAGCTGGTTTAGAGTCTCACTGCCACTTATCCCGATGCTTACTTTGCAGCTAGAAGATCTGACAAACGTAGAGGGTATGTCTCAGAAGAGGTTCTCCTCCTTCATGAAGGTACGGTCACAGTAACATCAGTATTGCAGACCGTAGCAAAAAAAGGAGTAGGAGATAAAAAACGAACACAGGTTTTGATAAATATGGAAGTAATACGAATATTTAGCTACCAATTCCAAGTCTCTGAGACTTAATTGGTGGTGATATTTTCTTTTATAATACGAAAAATATATGATTCTTCGTTTTGCACATAGGATGTTTTAGTTCTATAAAAATGAAAACGGAATGCCTAAACCACAGCACTATTAGATTTTTGAAAATGGTTGTGGTAAATTTTCAGTAGCCATAATTGCACACGTTTTGGTTTAATAAAAATAGCTAGAATTGAAAAAGTGGAACTTTTGAAGTAGAAACATGTCTAACATAATTCAGTGGAATTAATGTTTGCAGAGTTCAAAATAGGAGACTACATAACTTCTTCTGTCACCTTCACTGTTTTTGTTTTAAAAAGTGATAACCTGATGAAGCTGATAGGTAATCAATGTTCACAGTTCAAAATGTTAGATCAAATGATTCACTGGGATGTGCATTTTCAGAAGAAACTGTTTCTGTTCTGGGAGTGAAAAAAAAAATTCTGTTCTCTGGGGGGGCATGGCAGAAAATAATTGAGAAGCAATGTGATGAGCTATGATGAAACTAGACAGTAGTTAATCCACCAAAAAAAGTTGACAAAAAAATGTGGCCATAGAACGGAAAAGTTGCATAAAAGCTTTATTTAATTTTTTTATAAGGTTAGAGCTACCAGCAGTTGCTTTTGCATGTTGAACCAGTCAGTTACATTTATAAAGAGACGGGCGCCCTTTGAAACGGCCGATCAGAGGACGGAAGGGCTCAATAACTTAAAAAATCAAACACAAATAAGAATGAATTACATTTAAATGCGCCAGCTAGACCTAACCTAAGTTGATAAATACATTTAAAAAAAAATTCATAGAAGTGCTAGTCTTTTCTTATTTTTTTTAAAATCAAATATAGACACCTCCTTGTTATCAGAGTTTGCAATAATCTTATATTGTCTGATTCATTATGAAAATGAATCGGTAACTTTGTATTTTCATTTTTTAAAGCCACATATGTTTTATTAGTAACTGTTGGATGAATATTTTTAAGATCTACATTCTAGAGCGTCGTTTCCCAAACTTGGGCCGTGAATTTAAAATGTTTTGAGCAAAAACGATTCGGGTGAAACTCGGCCACTTAAAGGAATCTGGGGAAACGTCTAAAACATTTTGGCTCCTCTACCCACCCGTCGGTATGATTGTCATGGATTTTCTCTTTGTTTTTGCAGGCCAACATCCTGAGCGCCATGGGGAAATGATCTCTTTCTTTTTCCAACCTGTATCAACTCACCATTTTTAATGTACATAATTTTTCTTACAAAGCTTTTTTTGTGTGTGTGGCCTTTTTGTAATATTTTTGTAGTAACAGTTTTTCCCTGCTGGTGGCGTACACATTTTTAATAAACCTCACCTGAACGAAGCGTGTTTGTGTTTTGAGTGTTTATTAATGTGGTTTCTCATTCCTCTCCCTGAATTATCAACCTCTCCGGGAATGTTGCCTTGTTTCGTGTGCAGCATCACTGGATAAATATTAAATATCGCGCTTTCATACCCCTTTTTCTCCCCGTTTGAAGGGAGAAAGAATCCACAATCCAACCCCCACCTTCCTCCTCTTTCCCCTCTGCACGTAGCCTGGTGGATTTCACTTTTCATTTCACACCACACACTCACACTCCCTCCCCTGCTCCACCCTCACCATCCCGGAGACTCCATCCATCGCTGCTCACTGCGCCGGAGCGAGGATACAACAGCCCCTCGCCTAGAATAAACCTCTATGTCCGGGACAAACCAGCTTTACAGGAGATGTTTGGCTGCGTGTGATTTTTATTTCAGTCTCCGTCTGAGAATTGCGCTCCCACGATGCCAAATCCACTAACAACTGTGCTCTAACGAGAAGGCGCTGCAATAAAAAGGTCAGTTTGATTTGTTTTTTTTACTGTTTTTCTGTTCCGTCTTGGGGAAAACTTAAATCTGCTGGATTTGCATGCATGCAATTAACAATATGCGCGTTATTCCCCCCCGTTTACGACAGTTTAGCGCCAGCATCGTCCAGTGAATACAAATAAGCAGCAGCAGCTAATTGACGAGCTCCCTCCCTGCCTCGTCCATCACTGTATTTTTCCTTTCGCCCTTAACCTCTTTAGCTGTGGTCTCCCATTGCTTTTGTGGCGGTCACCATATGGCGGTTAGTAGTTGTGTACACACCTGCACAGAGACTATGGCTGCCAGGGTGATATCAAAGAAACCTGCCTCCATCTGCAATGCCTTTGTACTCCTCCACCTCATGTCATTGTGACCTGCTTTCTTTCTCATCATCTCAACAAGCCAGGCTACTTTAGTGACTTGTGAGCACATTTCACGTCCTATTTATAATGAATCGCTGCTGCATTTTTAATGTTGACAAAGCATCAGCATTATAGGAAGTGATTATAAAGGAGGAAGAATGTCAAATAGGATCATCATAATTCTGGGTCTGCCTTTTAGATTGCAAATATTATGAAAGAATGTTGTGGTGAAATCTTATGTAGGAAAGCTATTTTTTTTCCTCTTGACTGATTAAATGCCACACCAGTAGAGCAGTTGTGTCTGAAAAATACACATAAAATATGTCTAAATAGATGTTTTTGTTTTTTTTAAAAACAAAACCTTTTTGAACATTGTTTCGGTTGAATGCAATATTTTGGGGAGCTTTTTTTCCTTTTCTTGATGTAGGTAAACATTTGTATAACCATAAGCCATCTTCATCCTGCAACCACAACCATTTCGTGGTTAAATTCAGGAAACCAAACGTTACCACATCCTAATAAAAGGCAGTGGGAACCGTGGGTCCCACACTAATTTCCACAGACTCGTGCTTTTTGTGTCGTCCTCCAACCAACACGTTTTGACAGCAGCAGCGCTGAGTGGAATCAATGCTGATACGAGCTGAGAGCTGTGGAGGACAACACAAAGACTCGTCAAAATAAATAGCCTGTTGCCACTTTAGAATGATCCCTATGTGTGCAAATAGAGCTGGAAGCCACCTGTTGTAAACAAAGCCACACAATCAGAACTGGATCGTTTTCAACTGCAGCTTATTTGGATCCTGTGTGTTAAGTCACAAATAGACTTTTAGTAGGCTTGTTTGTTTAGTAGTTACTTTAGGATTGGACTGCATTCATAGGTCTTAGCTTGCGTGGCTACGCTAGTGTTCAGGCGGGAACCTTTGAGGTCATCTTAATATCACTAGGAGGGAAACTCCTCAGTGAATTTACCAAAAACTAGCAGAATACATTATTATACATTATTATTATTGGAGATTAGTGCAGAAATCAAAGTAACTTGGTTGAAACAAAGTAGGCTATGTAATGGTTCGAATGTTTAAAAAAAAAAACTGTTTATATACAAGCTAGCATTGCATCATAGGTAGTTGCTATATGTAGCCAGAAAAGCATTGGCTTTAATGATGCGTTGTATTAGTACTCAGAACTCGTAAATTCCGACGTTTGAGTGGGAAAAGTCAACTGGAGCACTCTCTGAAATCTGACTTCCCACCCGGAAAGTCAGATTTTATTTTTCACTCCGACTCTAACTTTCAATATGGCTGCTCCACACATCAGCAATAGTAGCTGTGAAGGAAAAATGTCTATATGACAAGACTCGCTGGTAAGAAAGCATCAAAATCTTTCTCTGGGAAGTAAAGCCATGACTACCTGGGCGTCGCCATATTGGAATTCCGATTCATCCTACAATGTTACTGGAATGCTTTTTACTCTGGTGTGACGCCAAACCAAGCTCCGACTCTTGAGCTAAATAGAACGCACCGCAATGATGTTGGTGGGGGGAAGTCAATTCTTCTTTTTTTGTCTGTCAGTTGGAGATTTTTAGAAGAACACCAGTTTAATTTGAAATCTTGTCTGAAAATATTAGATATTATTTTAAAGAAAATACAGCTTGGGAAGCTGAACAATCTTAGCTCAATGCTATCTCACAGGCTACTAGCTGGCAAATGAAAGCAAATTTCTGCTCTTTGCGGGCTGTTATGGTACCTAACCCCTACGAATACCTTACCTGTTTGTAACAATATTCCACAATATTCCTTTTGTGTTTGAAAATGGAGGTAAAGGTAATGTAATTGGCCGTTGTTGCAAAAAGTAGTTGGTTTACTATTCCACAAACAATAGTATCACACTGAGATGCTGAAATTAAACATTAGTCATAATGATTGATTGAAAGTGTCATAACAGCTACTACTTAAGTGTTTTTAAACTACCTAAATGTTTTTTCATCAGTTAGATATCTTCTGAGTGTTTATCAACCTAAGAAAATACCAATGATATAAAATGTCTGTTTTCCACTTTTTTGGAGGGGGGCATGAGAACAAGGAAACCTACATACAATAAAAATAAAACTGTATGAAATTCCATATTTTCACTGAGTTCATTTTTTTTGGTTCTTTATATCATTTTCATTTCGGACACATTGCATTGCATGTGTGACTACAGCTACTTTCTGCATCTTTTGTTTTAAATACAACCAAGATTGGAACACAGCGTTACACTGGCACAGTGTAACGCTGCAGTGCAGCTAGCTTCTACGGGGAGCTAGAAAAGTAGTGGTGGGAATCTTAGCTGTTACTCCAAATATTTGGGATTGTTGATTATTTTGGTTTTGCTATATGCCAAAATGTCTTAATTTTTTTTAAATATAACTAGGGATGCAACGATACCACATTTTTCAAACCAATACGATGCAGATACTTGGATTTGAGTACTTGCCGATACCCAGTACCAATGCTAATACTTTTACCAAAAAAAATTAATTGGAAGACCATTTTTATTTTCTTGTCTCATTGTTATAACAAATGATGGGGAATTAGATTTAAAAAAATAATAAAAATGGCCACAGACCAAAATTTTTTATGAAAATGTATTGCTGGGTTTCTACATTTTAAGTATAGGTTCATTGTATTGGTTAACTGTAACCAGGTAACGGTACATCCCTAAATACAACCAAAGCTACTTTCTTCCTTGGGTTTAGTGATGGCACTACAGCACAGTTAGCTCCTACAGACAACTAGAAAAGTACCATAAATAAACTGCAATCAATCATTGGTCCAAAAGCTGTGAGATTGGTTGAGCTATTTTGTATGCAAACATGCTCTAACAATAAACTATGCTCTTTTCTGCTGCTTAGGGTTTAGTTCTGGCACTGCAGCACAGTTAGCTCCTACAGGAAGCTAGAAAAAGTCGTAAATAAACAGCATTCATTTCTTTAAAAGTTGTGGGATTGGTTGAGCCTTTCTTTATGCCAATAGGTTCTGATTATAAACAAAGCTCTTTTTTTTTTTTGTTGCTTCTTTGGGTTTAGAGGAAGCTGAAATTCAGCCCTCACTCCAGTAATATTGGGAGTGTTTCTGACTGATTTACTGACTTTATTTCAGCTTTTTATCCTATACCTACCATTCTTAAGTATAACTGAAGCTATTTTTGATGTTAGCACTGCAGTGCAGCTATCTTCCATGGGAAGCTAGAGGAGTAGCTGTCTAAAACAGATCAGCCATTACTTCAACGTTGTGGGATTTTTGATCACTGTATAGACTTTTGCTGTTTGTAACTAACTTCAACTGTTTCATGTTTTGCCAGGTTTAACTACAGGTAGAAAAAAACAGGATTGTACCACAATCAGAAGTGTAACTTTGTCGTCAGTATGGCGGATATGAATCCAGCTCCTGCCGTTTGGCCAGGGGAAGAACAACCATCGCTCATGAATCAGGACGACCCCATTTCCACTCAGACCACCATCCCTGTGCCGTGCGGGTCAACGTTGGGCGAAGACCTCCTGCATAGCTGTAGCAGCGCGGCCGACACAAGGCTTCCCCACAGCAAGTCCAAAGGAGAACTGGTGATAGTAATCAACGAGAAACTGAAGAACGGTAGGTTTGACCTCGTACTGAGGCAGCGGGTGGGTGGAGGTTGGTGCTTACTCGGCAGACTCGGAAAGTCAAATCCTTCTGCATGGAGAGGCTCCCAAGAGAGCACGCACACACGGTTACTCGTACACTGACTTTTTGCTTGTCCTTGTCACATTTCACGTGCAGGTAATGGGATCCACTCAGGACCCGCAGAGAGCACCTCTCCGGTGGTTTCCTCCCCTCCCAGAAGACAGCACTCAATCTCCTACCCTCATCACGGCAAAACGAGGAAGGGCAGCAGGGCGAGCTCCATCGGGTACACCGCCTTTTCACCCAGGCCGTCCCTTTCCCGTCACTCCAGCATCGCCACCAATCCTCCCCTCGACCGGACCAAGGTCAAAGACTACCTCCTGCTCTCCGTGCTGGCCTGCTTCTGCCCCGTGTGGCCAATCAACATCGTCGGCTTTGTCTACTCCATCATGGTAAAGGCGGGCAGTGGTAAAAGTTGGCGGCCAACAATTGTTGTTGTGAACTGCAACTAACCAAAATGTTTGATTTTTTTTTTTTCTTTTCTCCTTTAGTCCAAGAACAGCCTGGAACAGGGAAACCTGGACGGCGCCGTACGTCTGGGACGTGTGGCCAAGATGCTGTCCATGGTGTCACTAGTAGGAGGGACGGTCATTATCATCGCCTGCATTGTCAACCTGGCCAGTGAGTGTCCCAAATCTGACCTTTAACCCCTAACTGCACCTCTTAATCCTCTGTGTATCTGTGCCCAGCTGATCTACTCCTCTGAACTCTCTCCTATAGTCTATTTATTCCACTTTAATATATTATCTATGGGGTCATCCCCCCCATATAGAGCTTAATCTGACCCTAATCTCTAGTGTCGCTACAATCTGTTTGCCAATTATGGCTCCATTTCCAGTGGATGCATGGGTCCGCCACATGTGCAGCTGTAACCGACTGCATGCCTCGGTTTGCCTGTAGATCGACCTCTGTACTTCATTGTCTGTTTCGCGCTTTGTCCTGTTTGCCTGTACCAACTGTGAAGTCTTGCTCCTGTATGTAAACTATATACGACAGTTGTTGAACAGCTCACAATATGAACGAATGTGCATTTATTGTACCTTTCCAAATAAAAAACTCTCTTGAGAACAGATTAGTGATCCTTTCAGTCGCTTCCACAGAATGGGGTTCAGTGATTTCTTGCCAAGTAAAGTATGTTTGCACCCTCATTCCCAGTAAAGATGTGTAGAAAGCCCGCAAATACATTTATCGCATCAGCATGTTCTCCCACTGATATATTTAAAAAAATATTTTACTTTAAAGATGGTCAAATATCAAATGTTTTACCTTCTGAATTATTGCCCTTTTGAATTATATTCTCTCTTCTTTCCCATCTGAGTAACGTCAAATAGGCCTGTGACCACAACAAATTTTGCTGAACGATAAATTGCGCCAGAAATTATAGTGACTAAAATTGTCATTCTGAGATTCTTTTCAACTAATGTAGTAATAAAGCACGTACACACTCTGAACCATCAATAAACATTATTTTTTACAGAATATTTACCACTGCAAGTGGGATACATTTTTAATATCCACCAAAAATTAACAAAACAACAAATGATTTAAAAAAAATGGATGAAGAAAAGTAAACATTTTCCTTAAATAAACTCTGTAGAATAAAAAAAGGCAAAACTAACATTTAGGAGTATAAACTAACAACAATTTATATTTATATTTCTCTGCACCTACGGATATTTGGATCGTTATTTTTAATCTAGTCTCTGGTAGAAAGAGGGAGACATTTGAGGAAAATACACAAGCATGCAAATGGAAGTTGTGGCTGGAAAAACAATCAAACTTATTAATTGATTTGTTTATTGTGACAGGCTTAGTGTCACGTCATATTTATACCCTAGGGAAACATGAACTCGATAATTCCTAATGCAAAAGTTCATAGATGTTGGTCTATTTCAGAAGGTTAACCACAAATTACAAGAATTATAGAAATAACTTCAATAAACTCCAACTGTGATTTAGCTAAAAATATTGATTCCACTGAATAAATGCACAAAAATGAAAAGGACTTCTAGTTGAGGCAAAAGGAATGAAACGTATATGTTTTATATTATAAAATATTATGATAAAATAGATTATTGGTAATTCCAGTAACTCAGTTCACAAAATGAAACCTACAGATTACACAGACTGTTTTCAAGTCTTTTTTCTATCTTGATGATTTTAAGCTTACAGCCAATGAAAACATACTTAACATAATATTGCATTAGCTCAATAAGATTGTTTTAATACAGAAACGTGGGCTTAATGAAACATATGTTTAAATCCTGCTTAAATATTTTAATTTTAACTGGAATGTTCTAATTTTTCTGAATATGACCACCGCTAAATAGATGTGCCTAAATTAAAGGTTGATTTTTCTGAAATGTTTAGATTCAAGATTCTCTTTTGGGGTAAAAATAATGGATTTTTACACATCTTTACCAAAGATTTTCCAAACTGTGATGGGTGCTGTGTACCTGAAATGCAAAGTAAATTAAAATCTTTTTTCTTTTCTTCCTGTATTTAGTTTAAACAGATTTATATCTTTCCCTCTGTGTGCACTCAGTCTCAGCCTGTTGGGTCTCATTAGGCCACGCTATGTTCTAATTAGCTCCCTGACTGGAGGAGCGATTGTTGAGTTTGAGAACCTCTGGGACCCGGCAGACCCTTGTTTTTCCCCTCCTTATGTAACTGTCCGCTGTGGTCTGTGAAACTGTATATATCCAGATTATGTTGCAGAATACATAGCTCTAATACGCTTCCTTTTCTTCTTTTAGTAAATGTGAAAACCTGAGTTTCATCCAAGGATGAAACCGGATAAGGGAACTGAACGTCTGGCCGCCACACCTGCACCACCACCTTTACCGCCTAGTCATTACCCGGATGTGTGACAAACATGCTCCTGATATACAGCAATATACTTATATTTGTGTAATCTGTATACAGTCCCTTAATTGTTGTGGAAGAAATCCGAATAATCGAATTCCTGCTGCTCTCCGTCTCTGGTGGGGAGAAGTGGTCCATCTGATCTTGAATGAAGTCCCTTCCTCTTCTAGCCATCACTCTGCGAACGATTTTAAACCTATCTCTACCTGCAACTGATAAAACAGGGAGACCAGTGGAGGTGTTTACTGGCTCTACCGCATCAATCCGGACAAAATGCCTTCCAAGTCCACCCTTCACTGCACCGATACCAGCTTGCCTGTTAAATCCCCTCCAGACGCACGGAGAAAGCTGCAGGATTTACACGGCAGTGGATTCGAACTGCAGAACTTTAGCCTTTTTCCTCCTCAGCAAGAGGAAACGCGTTGAACCGCACTGCGTCCTCTTTGTTTCAGACTGTCCTCTGTGACTTTCACCACTTCAAAACGCCACACATCTCATGTTTAAGCCTGAGCATACGGGTGGTAAAGAGGATGGAGAGGGGAAAAAAAGAATTGGGGGGGGGGCTTTAGCTGGGACTATAGCTACGGGTGAGATGAATCGGGAAGGATTATGGAAAGCTTCACGCAGAAGGCACAGTTGTCACTGCAAGGAAAATGTGCCAAATGAAAGAAAATCTGAGGGAAAGCTTCATATATATACATATAAGTTTTAAATGTGAAACTCTTGACAGGAACAACTAATATTTCTACTCTTGTGTTACTTCACTGTATACCTGCTCTGCACCACTGACCACTGTGAGCCAGGATCTAAACCGAAAATACTACTGTAGCAGAATCAAGTCCAGTTAAACTACATCATCTATAACCCACCTTTTTTTATAAAGTTTGTAAAAACTCGTTTCCACACAGGTTTTTGATGCCCCTGAAGCCTACACAGCCTCCCGATGAAAGCTGAACGGTGTGTTTGTGTTGTGTGGGCATCAACTATTTGGTTAACAAATCGGATTGTTTGCTATTGTCGCCGGAGATGCAGCTGTAGCCTCAGTTTCTACCCACAGGTGCTTTAAAACCAAACTTATTGTAGCGTTCTCAACCTTTTAATAAAACCCCTAATAGCTGATTTTCTTTTTTATTATCCTAGATGTGTCACTTTTGCGTCTACAGACCCTCCCTTATAAAGGCTAATTTGTAAAATGTTTGTTTGGAAATGTTTCTGTGGGTGAGAAATATAGCATAGGAACCTTCTTTGTTACATTAATATGTCCTGTGTCTTTAATTAACCTTTAACTTTTTATCTGCCTGTGATTCCTCACTGTGATTCCAACCACTGGGTTTAATTAAGACCGGGTACATTTTCTTTGTTGTGTTTTGGATTTTCAGTACTATTATTACAGCCTTCCTTTATAATATTCGTTGAAATTATATCAACTGTATGTATTCTGTAGATATAAATCTAGTGCGATATTTCTCTACATAAAATGAGTTAGCGTTAATTAGCCAGCCTCCTGGAAGTCATCGTACTCCCAGCAGGCTTCTGTAATCTTTGTAGCTGTTAGCATGTTATGGATTTTTATTCATGTATGATGCAAAGAAAAGCGGGCACATGGAATATTATACTTCTGCAACACATTCATAATAAAGACACAATGCATGTGGCTTGTTTTCGGTGTCATTTGGACAATATAAAGAACAGCAACAGCACAGATGGAGGAGATTTTTGCTATAACCCTTGGGTTTTCCTTCATTTTATGCTCCACCTGTGTCCCTTAGCCTAAAAAAAAGAAAAGGGCATATAAATATTATGTATTAGCATAATTTATTCCACATTTTTGAAATGCAATTACATTCAATCCGTAGCATAACTATATATTATTTTTCCAAATGTTTAGTCACTTAATTGTAACAGTTTCTTTTTTAAATCAATTATAAAATGTTTTATAGTGTTTTACTATGTTTTTTGCATTCTAGATGTACAAATTAAATATATATATATATATATTGTTGGTAGGGGAGTTATCCAAGCCTGGGAAGGTTTCAAATTAGAAGCAGCACTGATTTTGTTGAACGTATTTTTGTTTTGTGCAGTTGTGTGGGCGGGACAATCATTGGGTAAGAGATTGGGTCCATCCTGGTCAGGCCTTTAGTCCATCACAGACACACAACAATTCTCTCATTCCTAAGGATAATTTAGACAGAATAGTTAACCCCATAGTTGTGTTTTTGAACTGTGGGTGGAAGCCAAGACATGCATAAGGAGAAAATGCAAACTTCATGTAAAAACGACACCCGATAGGAATCAAATCATTTTACATTCAATCTTTATGGAAAGAAGCCTTTCTGTTGTTTTATTTTTACCTTTTACATCTCTTTAGTTCTCTGTTTAAAACCAGACCAAAGGTTCTTAAATGGGGGTGGCTTTTAAGCCCAAACAGAGCAATGAAATTTCTATTTCTATGTCATCACATGAAAGCAATAAAGAAAACAAAACACAAAGTGATCTTAACACCAGGAAATAAAAAACAGTGCAATAAAAGGCTCAAAATGCTAAATTCACAGTCTAAAGTTTGAAAGGCATAAAACATGAAGGGATTTATTTAAAAAAAATACACAACCTGTCTACATTAAAGTTTACATCAACACAGCCGATTCAATACAAAGATAAAACTGAACAACCACAAAAAGATGTTTGAGAGTAGAAGTAAACGATTTCCAGAGAGCTTAGCAGGCAAAGAGCAGATTGCTTTTGCAATTATGCAAACCAGACTAAAGAAAGTGGGTGGTGGAAGTATTAGTGGGTCGACGTGTCGGTACTGTGACAGTGTTTAAGCTGCAGTGATGCAAAGCGCCTGCTGTTGGTGTTCTGTGTGTCGCAGATACAGCTGGAAGAACTAGATGCTGAAGTGAACGGCTCGGAGCCACGGAAACCCACTGATGGCCTTTAATGGGAACTCGACTCCCGGATGACTTCAGCAAAAATCGAAGCAAAATTAGCGCTCATTATTATTAATCCCTAAATGAAGCCACTGCAAATGAGAACAGAGACCTTTCTCATCGTTTTAGCAAGTTAATAAGCATAAAATGTTTGGAGGAAACAAATGTCATAAAACTTGTGTGTGTGCCGTTGAAAGAAGATAACTTGGAAGAAACAGTAATGCTATGCTAGTATTTGCTAGTTACCACTAATACTAAATTCTATAATTCACACTAAGTGTAATTGGCAAAGTATATGAATGTAATTTTTTCTATTTCCTTTACATCCACAAATATAGGCTACCAAGCTCGTTCACTTTACAGTGAAGGATAAATCTAGCCATTAGCCACTTTGATGCTAATAATACTACAAATTCCCTGCTTTGGAATTCCAAGGCTAACATAAGAACAAAAAGTGAAATGATAAAATGTGATGACAATCTACCACCGAGAAACTGGGTTACAACAGAAACAAAAAAAGATTTGAATGACTGAAGGAAATCTACATAAAACTGAAACCTGGTTTGGACTCTTTATGCACATTCTGTCGTGTGTAGGTTCTTTCCAGGTATTCCTGCCTACTACTGGCAACCTGACCAGAGTTTGCCCCGTCTGTCGCCCTTGGAGATAAGAAGTGCTGATGTGAAGTATCGCATTTATACTCGAGAAGAAATAAATAGAGGGAATATGTTGTTGAATTTGTCACACACATAAAAAAAAAAGCTGCTGACGAAGAGCGAAACAACCTCAACAAGACTGACAGAAATAAAACAGCTCTACTAACATCTGACAACAGCAATTCCTCCATCAGCCAGTTTTAACATTCTGACACTTAAAGGCATTGTTCTTCAATGCTCAGCTAATTTCATAGTTTGTTTACAGCGCAGGATGACTCCGAGGGAGATCAGCACACCATAGTTACATCCCGACGCAGAAAGTGGGTCAGAGATTACCCAGCTGGGTCACGAATAAACACAGAGGCTTGATTCAGCCTGGCATCGTCTGGATGCATCACGATTGCTCCGTTGTCAGTCTGCAGAGGAATAGAACTGACCGTTGTCGATGCTATTTTCTTCTTTTGCAGGGAGAACTAGTCTGTGTTGGTGAAAAAAAAAACGCAAGTCCGAAGTTCTATTTGATTGTTTGCCCTTTTTACAGCTAAAATATGGGGGGAAAGTCCAGACGGCCATTTTAAGGCGTAGGGTTGATTGTTTCCCCTAGTCATGTTACTCACCCAGTGTTATTTCATTGAATTACAGGCATATAATTAAGGTAAAACAACAAAAAAAATTCTTTTTATTAGCACTTATTTATATCAATATCGAATCTGAACAGATTGGGTTGTATTGGATCATGATAATCGATTCTTATGCTTGAGAATCCAAACATTTCTTGACGTTTCATTCAATACCCAGCTCTAATTGATACAAAGATAAATATCTTCTAGGTAAAGAAATTGGTGTGTTTTTTGTAGATCGAAAAAATTGTATTTCAGCTTTAAAAAACTAGCCATTATGACTTTATTTAGACCTATTGTTTATTAAAGTAGGTAGTGCTGCATAATACAGCATACTTAGAAGTTACTTTCTAGAACTGAAATATTTTTCCTAGAATGTTCATAGAACATGCTGATTACTTTCTAGAACTTACCAAGTACTTTCCTGGAACATGCATACAACTTACTGGTTACCTTCCCTGAATTTGCCAAGGAAACTGATGCAACTTCATAGTACATTCAAGATTATTTTAAGGACATCCAATATACCTTATCGAAATGTGTTTAGAACAGGTTACTAACCCCCTAAAACCAAACTTTCTTGCAACCTATCAGACATTTTCTTGGAATTTTTATGGAATGCACCAGGAATGCCAGATCTTTTTTATGGCAGTTAAAGTTTATTTTCTGAAAATTACTGGGAAAGTACCAGGAAAGTTCTGCAAAAATCTCAGTTAAAGGAAAAAGCTGAAAATACTAAAAGAAATATCCAAAGGTACCTGGTAAGGTTTAGGTGAAGTAACCATTAGGTTTTATGAAAGTTCCTGTTGGTTTGGGAAAGTACCTGATACACTCCCACTAAGTTCTGGGAATGTTTACTGGCTGTATTATGTAGTTATTAACTATTTCATTATCTATGATTTTTTTCCTTTCTCTAATGATGTTTAACTTATTTAAAAATTTTCGTCTTCTGAAGAGACATTTAATTGTTTGCTGCAAGAAAGCATAGAAACGTGTAATTACATGTTTCAAGGTCTCATAGGAAGTCCATACATTTAATTACATTCAGTTCAATTCAGTTTATTTATAAAGCGCCAATTCACAATAGATGTAATCTCAAGGCACTTTACAAAGAATCCCAGCATATTGTGTTGTCGTTGACGTGACCTTGTGCCTCACAATCTGTAGCTGCAGCTTTTCTGCAGTGATAAAAAAATGAGTTCTTAAATGTCACTTAACTGTCAGCCAATAATATAGATTTCTTAAAACTCAGTCAGCTAAATTCAACTCATCCACCATCATCACCTTTAATGCCTGAATTTGCAGGATGACACTGTGGCATGCAAGACAAAAAACCATGCATGCAAGAACACACTCCTAAATATATATTTTGATTTACCAATTAGTTTAATATACATGTTTGTAGACTACAAAACCCAGAGAGAACTCATGAATACACACAGAGAACATCCAAACTCGATGCAGAAGGTGCTGAGGCAGGGATAAACCCAAAACCTTTTTGCTGTGAGGATACAGTGCGGAGTAATTGCCCATGGTATTCACAATATAGCTCTATGCTGTAAAAAACAAAATCATGACCAGATGTTGTTCATAATCTGACATCTAGATGGCGACAATGGTGCTTCCAGTGGATTCCTTGGTTTGTGTAGAATATACAACAACAGGCATGTCTACTGCATTAGGACAGCTTTTTGAAGTGATTTCATGAAAATAGTCTTTAAAGATCTATGATGTGCTACATGAACTTATCAGGTTCTGGAATTTTCTTTACATTTACCAGGTAATTTTCCTGGAACCTATTAGGCACTTTCACGGCATTTACAGACTACTTTCCAGAAATTACCAAAGAAGAACCTGGTAACCGATTAACTGATATTACCTTATTTATTATCAGTTCGCTGTTTATTGCAAGACACCCTCAAAATGCATAAAGATATTATAAAGAGAGGTCCATAAATAATCTCACCTATTTTCTTCAACTTTTTTTGCTGTGCTGAGAGGTTATAGTCACCACAAACATTTTTAATGAATTAAGGTTACACAGTAGTTTTACCACAAAAACCCGGAACTAAACCTGCTTATTTGAACTCAAACATCATTATTGCGTTTCATGGTGTGCTAATTTAAATGGGATGTTTAAGATCTTTGTTTTATTTTCGTACTAAATTGGCAATTTCCCTGCAGACATAATTAGGAATCATTGCAACTCATCAAAAGGGAATAACTTTGTACATTAGTTTTGTTCCTAAAAAAATCTTACAAGAAATGTACTAAAAACTAAATTTTGTTTTTATCACTTAACAAGAGCCACGTCTGCTAAGCGTCTAATCTGAAAGCGTGCAACAGGGGGCAGCACAAGCTGTGTGTTTATCAGATGTTTGGCTGAGCGTCACAGTTGCTCCATATGTACAGCGCAGACAGCGCAGATACTGAGGATGACATCAATATGCTGATAAGGAGCTGACCCAATTTAGTCCGTTTGCATCTATTTACTGTAACTGAAAGAGACTGATGTCATGAGGCTCCATCTCGTATACCCGATGAGATCTCACACAGACGGGAAGAAAACAAATATCCATGGATGACACATCAGCAGAAGAATGTAATTTCATATTGATATGGTAAAGAAGCAGCTTCATTTTTATTATTTAAATGTAGAACTAAATATAAACAGTTTTCTGACCTTTTCAGTGCTTTATTTTAGTGTAAAATGATCTATAAATTAATGTGCTGATCTGGTATTTTTGTAAAGTTTCCCTTCAGCAAATCTTTTGTTTTTTTAGGTGAATACCTTGATAGATTCAAGGGAAAGTTAATTGAAAATAGCAGGAACCTTGGGTTTGTTTTTTATTAATCTCTCTCCAGAATCACTCCTAGCACACTCCACCTTCCACCCCAGCTAGGTGGCATTCAATTACCCAGAAAGGCTCTGTAATTAAAATCGTGACGAGTGGAATTACTACTTATCGATGCCTTACTAATCTAAATCTTCCATCTCAGCTTTGAGTGTGTGTTCGACATCCAAGGCGTTTCTTTAATTCATCCATTTGTCTTAATTTTTTTCCCTGCTACACTTTAAACCATCAAACTCCCTCTGTTATTACTATTATTTATTTCTTTTCAGTAATTAGGTGATTTCTTTGGGCAATTAGTGACAACAATTTTTACCGTAAATGGGTCTTGCACAAATGCATCGTATGGGTTTCTGATTTTTATGCATAAAACATTAGTTGCATGTCCATCACATAGAAATGTTGTCTAAGGTGACAACATTTGCAAAAATTCACAGGACCTGTACACTTCGTCACTGTTTTCAAACATCATCCTCACTAGAAAAGCGTCTTTGTTTATGTTCCATTCCTCCACTCACATTTTATTTATGTTTCCATGGAAAATTTCAAGGTATTTAAGGGTGCTGTTCCTAAAATTAGAATATCATGGAAAAGTTTATTCATTTCAGTAACTCATTTCAAAAAGTGAAATCTTATATCAGTCTGTGTGTAATGAATGAATATAATGTATGAGTTTCACCAACTTTTCCATATTCTACCTTTACGATCAGCACCTGTTTGTTGTCAGAGTGGCTGAGCCCTCAGGGAATGTTCTCAAGATGGTCCCATAGGTTTGGTTGTGAGGTAATCAAACGACCAGAAGGCTCCTTTACGGCAGTGGTTCCCAACATGGGACCTCTGCACAATCTTGAACCAAAATTGTATTTGAAACTTGTCTACATAACCTGCAGTGCAAGAACATACAATTGGTGGTTAGTTTTTGCAAATAAAAGTTTGGAACTAATCCCTTTTCCAGGTTTTTCCAACTTGGTTGGACACAGAGAAGACGGTCCTCAAAATTGGGAATCACAGCTTTAAGGCATTGGTATCCAAACGTTTTGCACCAAAATCATGGTAAAACCACAATTTTTGTCAATAATTGTTTTCCTTTTTATTAATACTTCAAATTATTTTACTGAATTAAAGTAAAAAAAGAGCAAAAAATGTTAGGTTAAAAAAGAAAGATGTTCGCCATAAAGGTGTCCACATACTTTGCACCAGGTATGTACTGACGTCCAGTGTTTGTCTTCACACAAGATATTGAACGTTTAGAGTTTGTTGCTTTTCATTTAACGGAAAATAAATTCTCGAAGTGGAAGCATTATTAATTCTAATACATGCCGTTTTCTTTTTGTGCAATATCAAATGTATAAAGAAGTTACCAAGAAGAAGACATTTTAGAACTTTATTTTCATAACATTTAGCTTGTATTTTCATTAATATGTTTATTTATGTTGTGAGAATTTTCCTGTTGCATTATTTTGAAAAAAAGAATTTAATATTTTTTAATGTTCTTCCATACCTACTTTTTCTGTGGTAATCCTAAAATTGAAATGCTAATCATCTACGGTTGCCATGTTTGTTTTGTTTCTACCCTACTAATCTGGCACTCGGAGTTCTGTAGTAGTAGTAGTACTACGTTCAACGTGCAAGCAAGTACATGCCAAAGACACAGCTTGTTGATTGTGTCAACGCAAGTTAAAAAGGAAGTATATTTCCAGCATTACTGTTAAAATGCACTTGAAATAAAGTTAGAATTGGTAAAAGCGGTTATTGTTTTATGTTGAGGCAGTGGGGAGTTTTATTGGCAGCTGCTGCAGGTAACTTACAAAGTAACTTATAATCTAACAAAGTTAATTTTAAAAGATAACACATCAGTCTTGTACTTTTAACCAAAGAAAGAGGAGCTTAGGAAGAAACGGTTGGAAATTGTCTTGGAAGGCCACCGGGGATGTAGTTTAAGTTAGCTTTGTTCAAAGGCAGCATAAGAATCGCATTTATGTTAGCCAATCAGAGGCAAGATGTTTACATATCATGAATAATATTAAGTAATGCCCCACACATTATTCAGACAAAATTCAACCTCTTAACACGGGAGAGCCAGAGCATTTTTTTCCACAGAAAATTACGCACAACTGTGTTGCCACAGTAACTTTTATATAGTAATCTGATCACTGACTGCTGATTACTCCATCCAAATTTAACTTTATTACTTTACTGATTACTTTCTTCACAATTAACACAAGCCTGAACGTGATCCGCTGTGATATGGGGCGCCAAGTGTAAAATTTTCGTTATTTAGTAGAAATGCACTTTTTTTGAACATTTAGCTTCATTTTTCCACATTTAGCACACTTTCATACATTTAGGAAGAAAATGTTTCTAAAATTCAATATTTACATTTTAAAAATCTAAATTCTAAATATTATTTCGAAATGTAACATGTTAAATCTAAATGTTAAATCTAAATGTTAAATCTAAATGTTAAATCTAAATCTAAATGTTAAATCTAAATGTTAAATCTAAATGTTAAATCCAATGTTCTAATGAACATGTCCAATGTTCTAAATGTTCCTAACATTTAGATTTAGATTTAACATTTAGATTTAACATTAAGATTTAACATTTAGATTTAACATTTATATTTAACATTTAGATTTATATTTAACATTTAGATTTAACATTTAGATTTAACATTTAGATTTAGATTTAACATTTAGATTTAACATGTTACATTTCGAAATAATATTTAGAATTTAGATTTTTAACATGTAAATATGCTGGTAAATGTTTAATTTTAGAAACATTTTCTTCCTAAATGTATGAAAGTGTGCTAAATGTGGAAAAATGAAGCTAAATGTTCAAAAAAAGTGCATTTCTACTAAACAATGAACATTTTACACTTGGCGCCCCATACTGTGATGTGGTGTTGCTAATGGTTAGTTTTGACTAGCAGAGAAGCGATCTGCTCTCTACGTTCTGCAAAGTCAAGACAGCCTTTCTGTGGAAGTACAAATTTTCTCTGTGACGTTCTTGCTCTCAATTTGTTTCCTGTGTCTAGTGCAGCCAGTGGAGGTTGGAGACAATGTTCACATGCAGTATGCATATGAAACTCAGAGTCGGTGGACTGTATTTCAAGTGGTAGCCTACACGTTTTCTCTGCAAATCAGGCCTTTAATAAAAGAATGGGGCAGTTTTCTATTTCATAATCTCATAATACAAAATCACAAAAAATGTCAATTTGTATCAGATTCATTTGCTTGACGGACTTAAAGTGGCCCCTCAATTAAAGGTCTCCCCAATTATTTGGTTAAATTCAACATTATTTTTTTTCCAAGCTGAGAGTTGCATTTATCTAACTAGGCTTTATACGATTAATGACACATCTTGAAGCAAATGTTAGGTACTTTGATTGTATGGTGACATCAGCTGCAGAGGACAGCTCCTCTGTGATGTGGTCGGCCAGGAATAAACGGTGACTGAGACGAAACATCAGCAGCCTTCTCTCATTTCGCACGAAGCATCTTTCCCTCTCAGGAGGCAGAAGAAAACGCACGATAATCACAAACCGTGCTGCAGCAGAGAGCCTCGCATGTCCTTTCAACTCCGCTCCCTCCTTCATAATGTAGACCGAAGCTCTGTCTCAGCATCCCTGACTCTAATCCTGATTCGGTCAGTCAGCTCATGGTGACTCTCACGGCCAGACACTTGTGTCCAGCTGTGTTTTTACATAAACATTATGATTCACTGACAATGATCTCCGACCTGCCCTGCCAGGCAGAAAAAAAACGGAGCAAATGTGAGACGGGCCCGAAAGTAAAACTTTATTCAAATTCAGATTTGTTATGGATTTAGACGGCAATCTACTCAACAGATGTGTTCCTTTAAATGAAACTCAGTCAGGTTCTTCTTAGGCACTGACCCAAAATGTTTTTTTTTGTTCTGTTCAGCGCTCCGTTAGCATCCAGTTGCTACTTTGCATTTAAAACGTATCAGTTCCTCATGAGTGGATGTCATATATGATAACCAAAATTTTACTTAAAATGATAATTAAAATAAGAATTAGATGCAAAGAGTGAATATAATCCACACTTTTCCCTCCTTTTATTAGGGTGATTGTCCCTAATAAAAGGGAACTATGAAGGGAACTATGAAGAACTCTTCATAGTTCTTTTATATTACATACAGATTATAATATTTATAAAGACTTTAGCCTTATGGCTCATTCTTTTTATTTTTATTTATTTATTTTTTTATTTTTTTAATTTTTTATTTATTTTTTTAATTTTTTTTATTTTTTTTACTTATGTTAAATGTTTTATGTGCACAACTGTACCGGAAAAAATTCCTAGTTTGTGAACTTGTTCTCAAACAATGGCAATAAAACCGATTCTGATTCTGATTCTGACCTCAACCAAACATTTAACGCTGTTGGTTTTCATGCTGGATCTCTTGTCAGAATTAGGAGGGTTTGTTTAAATTTGTTGGTTTTGTGGCCTCCAGACCTGTTCTTTAAGTGTAGTCCAAACACTTTCTGTAGAATTCAGTTTGAGGCCATTCCAGAAGCTTATCTGTTCAGTCTACTTTATCCGTACAGAAACCCGTTGTAATGTGTTCAACATCAGTTTCCAGTTTTATCTAAGTTGAAACTATCTAGATGATGAGTTGAGTTTGAAAGATTAGGTAAAAACCACCCACACTAGAAACCACTAAGATGCTCTAACTCCAGACTATTCAGCATGGCTACAATCAGAACAAAACATGGAGGAGCAGCTTTTAGTTTAAATGCTCTTCTTATCTGAAAAAACCCCCCAACAACTTCTGGACAACTGCAAAGCTGCTGAAACAATGAGTTTTCTTTAAATCAATCCTAAAACCCACCTGTTTAGTTTGTCCATTTGATTAATAATAACTGGATTGTCATTACAGTAGTATGTTATTATGTTCTTTGTATTTTTGTCTGTGTTTAGCTCCCCCAGTAATGCAAAGCACCTTGAATCACCTTGTTGCTGAAGGTTTGCCATATATATATGAATATATTTGCCTGGATTATACGTGATATGAATTGGTAACCGTTTATGCCAATCAGCAGCAAACAAAGACATAATGAGCGCATACATCATTAAACATCCCCAAATGCCAAATTTATTTTTTATTAACACAAGTTCTCTTCTTTCTTTAATTATGTAATAGGTAATCTTTCTGCTCTGCGCTTTGAGTCTACATTAAATGACAGAATGAGGCGACCGGTTCATGCTTTGTATTTGCTCGTATAAAACGGACACAGTCCTGCACCCACAGGTGTCTAACGTCCCACCCGCAGGACGAACGAATGCCAAGGAGAACGCTTTCCTCAAAATTCTGCATACAGTTCTAATAATCAATGTTCAGCACCATGTTAGGGAAATGGCCTCCAAAAAATTAACCGCTAATAATATAAACTCAATCTAAGTATTTTATGTGAAATAATTGACATAAATGACTAACATGTGAGACTAGGTGTAGGTTCTGCAACTGTGCAAACTAAAAACTAGACTTAATGCTTTATGCACTGGCTGCAGTAGGTTACTTATTTTCAATATATTTTCCAGACACAGATGTCTTCTAACATATATTAAATCCTCTCAAGGAACTTAACCCGTTTCAGCATTAGGATGGGGAGGAGACAGAGAGAATCTCTTTTTTTCCTGAATTCAGACAAAGAACCTGCTTTCTGGATCAAACCTCCATTGACCATCCACCACTAGTCCGGAGCTAATTAGCTGCCCCTTTCTTTTTCTAGGGTGCACTTGGAAAACCTGATTTAAAATGGCATGAAAAAAAATGGTGTTCATTTTAAAGCCAAACCGTATCATCAATCTAGCCTGGAGAACATTTGTTGGCTGAAGTCGGCTATGGCTTAGCAACAAGAAAAAGTACTACCCACCGTTCTTTATGTAACTTCTAATGTGAAATGAAGCTGAAATTCGTTCCATCTGTTTTTACACATTGCACTACTTTTTATTTTTTGTCAACTACTTTATGGTTTAGGCCTATATACCAGGAAGAAATTACTCTTTGAGAGCATGGTTGTAGTTGGCAGTGGTTAGGGTGGCTTTAAAAAAAAAAATCTGATAATTTGATTTGCTGTTCTGAAGCTCTCGCCCACATGCATATACGCTTTATTTGTTTAAGATCGGAGGAGGGAGGTGACTTGAGCGCTTTTGAAATATTAGATATTTAAAACTTTAGATAGCGGGTGAAATATCAAGTTAGTAATTGGTCTAAAATAACCAATTCAAGTCTAAAGTCATAAAATAATGACTTAAGTCCAAACCTCTGCCTCAAACAAATGAGTGCCTTGTGTGACATGACAGGGGTAAAGAAAAATGGGTGCTGCAATGTGCAGTATCTTTAGAGTTGTTGAAGACGTTGTAGTGGCAGTAACGATCTCCAGTAGCAGAAAACTGGTGCTGTATGACCATCATGCCATACTAACAGTTCAATATCCAGATAGCAGAGAGGATATTCAACAGTTTCGTGTCCTGGATGACACTATTAGTGCTAATGAGCCTCATTTGCTTTTGATGCTCCTCTTTAACTCTCTATCTGGCTGTACGGCAACATTGGAGTAAGGGATATGATGGTGGATGGAAGAGATAGTTTGAAATTCCTCCTTCTCACTCTCCACTTTGGATCTTTGTCTCTCTGCGTCAGCTGCACCCAGTTGTAAAAACAATACCTTGTTGCCGTGGTTATGCATTATAACAAATGTACAAGAGTAAAAAAGTAAGAGCAAATATCCTTAAAGCTGCACAGCATCATGAACCGAAGGGAATAATTGTCTGAACAGGCAAAAAAGTGATGAGCTAAAGTCAAGAAAAATAACAAATCAGAGCTAACATAACAGAGTTGCTCCAACATGCTGCCACCATGAGTGGTGCATTTCCAGAAACATAAAAAAACGTTTAAGCTCTGAGGCAAAGATAAAGCTACAACCTGTTTAGGATGCATGGAAATTCTTACATCTTTGTGCTCATGTCTCTTTTTTTTGCTGCAGAATGACGTAAAAATGCTGATTTTGATTTATTTTAATTATTTCGCAGACTAAATCTGAAACAGTTTAGGCAGATTTCTTTTTTCTTCTTATGAAGATATGTACTTGAGTCAAGGTTTCTTGTATTTCCCATTTTCAACAGTGATTAAGAGAAATATATAACAAACATGAACAAAAAAGGCTCAGTTGCATTTATTTTGGAGGAATTTTGGCATATATTTATTATTGTTTTAAAGATTTATTTCTTTATCTAGTTGTTGTTTCACGCTGAATTAACTGACTCAAATTAAAGGTTGGATTTTTCTAAATTATTTGACATGAAAATATGCAAATTATTTACGTTAACACGTTTTAGACATCCCTGTCAAAGATACCAATGAAGTTTGAGATGCTTATGCATGTTGCTCCGCTACAAAATTCTATTTATCATCTTAATCTCTTTATAAGCACACGTCTGCTCACCTTGGTTAGAAAAGAGGCTGCAGTATCAGGTCCAGGAGACTAGGTGGCAGTATTTAGCTTTATTGGGTCGCCATTGGGCTGTGCATAAACATGTGAGGTTCACAGAGGCCACTTTGCAACCAGTTATATATAAATAAATGTTTTATAAAGAACAAAAAAAAAAATCATGCTCACTTTCCAAAAGGACAAATATTCAAAACAGGTAAACACCAAAAGTATTTACATATAAACACCACGGGTAATATTATTATTAGTAGCATTAACTTTATACACCAGAAATAAAAACCACTGTCCTCTGCTTTATATAGAATCATCAACAAGAACCTAACAAAGAAATATCAGAGTTGACATATTGAACAACTGTTACAGGCGTTGAAATGTGAGTTAGAATTGAACTCCTTTCACTTAAAACACCACGTGCGGTGCTAGCTCCATCGACATCAAACATGCAAACGACTCACACGCACCATCGACATTAAAAGTGCCAATTATCCAATCAGACTGGGCCATCTGCAGGCAGCCCAGTGACAGGCAGATCAATAGATGGGGGAATGTCAGACAGGATTAAGACCAGTTGGAAATCTCTGGAAGCATCAGGGAATAAAAAAAAAGTTATTGCATGGGAGAGGAATGTAGAACAGGATTTAATTAAAATCACTGACAGGTTTTAATAATGGCAAGCAAAGCTGACATGGGGGACCCTGCATGGAAGCCAAACTGTAGAATGATTAAAAACCTCCCCCTTATTATACACTCATGCATGATTTCCAGTTATTCTTGTTGAATCAGCTCACGCCATTTTTAGTGCCGTTAAATTCTCCTAAGAGACACGAACGCCTGTGAACATTTCAAATCGGGGTCCATCTAGATCAAATATTGGAGTGCTGCTGCTTTCAGTTCTGACACTTAGTAAGCAGGATATGAATCCATCACAGTCATGCAGACAGTCTTGGGAGCATGCGATGAAATGTCCCCCAGTCCGAGCGGAGCAGGGCCCGGTTTACTCCTGCAGGGTGGAGCCGGGCAGCTCGTTGGTCAGGGTGTGCCAGCGCTCCACCTTCGTGCCCTTGTTTTTCAGACAGTCGATCCAGTGCTGCAGGGCGTCTCCCTGCGAGTGGCACCCGAAGGACACCCCCCCTAGCCAGGGCAGAGACGCAGAAGGAGGAGGGGTTTCAAAACAGAAGAGGGTAACGTGTTGGTCAAAGCCTAATTCATGGATGGATGGATGGATGGATGGATAACGCATAGCATATCGGGATTATCTCACCTTAACTTCTACAATATTACACCATTGCATATGAAAAATATTAGTATCATCAATTACATCTAAGGGCTTATACAACTATTCAAATTTTAAAGTTTTGATTTTATACTGGGTTGAAATTGTCCAGTAAAGTCTACATTACACATCCCTAGCTATATCGCTCATGGTGGTAGCATGTCGGAGTACCTCTGTTAAGTTGGTTCTAATTTTTTTTCTTTTTCTCTACTTTTGTTCATGATTTCTTAGGTTGAGGAGTAGAATTTTTGAACAGTTATTCCCTCTGGTTTTGGATGCTGTGCAGCTGGAAGGAGTTTCGGCAACTTTTAATCAGCTTTTATGATACGTGACTGTGGAAGTGAGGTATTTTTTTTTACTACTAGGGGAAACAACTAGCATCTCAGTACTTCATATAACATCTGAATTACGACCCTGAATCCGTGAGGAGTATAAATAGTGGCTTGATAATTGCAAAAATGGAACAAAGATCAGAAAGAGAAGAAAGAAGTTAAAACCATCTATTTCATCTATCACAATGGGCAATGATCCTATCCCCTACTCCAGTGTCTCTCTGTCTGGCTGTCTAACAAAATGGCAAGGAAGAGATTTAAAGAGAGGTGGCAAAAGCAAATGACGTGGATTATCAGCGTTTGCCAACAATAGCTGGTGTCATCCTGTACATGTTACCGTTGGAAATGGAAGTGATATTGAGGTCAAATGGGGAATGATAACAGGGAAAGCGACCACAAATGTTGCACAGAGAAGGAGAGTTCAGGACATAGTAGATGAGTTGAGGATGGTGAAGATGCTCCAGTCGGTTTAAATGCTGAGAATGCTCAGAACCTCTCTCTGTTTGGGAACTTAGAGTTTTTTTTCTTGCGCCAATTTACTTTTTAAAAGTAATTAAGTTCTTTAATTCCTGTTTTAATTAGTGTCATTAATATTTTTCCAATCCCGAGTGAGGCTATAACAATTCATATCTGAAACAACCAGGTGGTTTGTGTGAATATGTCACAACCCGATGAGGCTGACTTTTAGATTTAAAGTCAAAATACGTAAAAAGGTGGGAGAGTTTGACCTGCAAAGTTTAAATGGTAAATGGGGAAATTGCAAATTAAATATTAACGTCAGGTTGCTCTTGTCACCTTCTTTGACAGATTGCACACCATTAACGGCTCCCTAGTGGCCATTTGCAGATGTCCATGGGCATTCTCTATCACTTACATTACAACACAAGAATATATTTGAGTTGCAATGAGATACGTGTGCAAATTGAGAAGCAGAGCACGAGCATCATTCAACAGCTGCAGAATACATAAAAAACACTGTTCAGTTTTAAAGAAGCGATTATCTGTTTTATAAAACTAATTACCTCCTCTGCTGTGGTAAAATCCTATTTTTGGTGTTTTTTTCAGGGGATTTAAAAAAAAACGTTTTCGTTTAAAATATATTTGCCTTTTGTCCATTTGCTACTGACATGAAAAAAGATCTGATTTGGCTCCAATTTCAGTACCAGAAATAGCTAACAAAACAACCCAAATAAATATTTTCACCTCCGCCTACTCAGTCTAAGTAGTCTGTGGTAGATTTAAACAAATCGACCTCCTTTTGGTGACTAAACCAAGCAAATTACACACAGTACTCCCCTGCACTTATGTTACCAGCTACTTCACATCCTAAAATATCTTGAACAACATCTGCTGTGATACAAGAGACTATTAGAAAGAATCAGAGCACATAACAAAAAAAAATAGCTCTAAAGGTATTATTGGCTGTCTGTGTTTTTGTAGTGAACTCACCTATGAAGTCGTTGGACTTTCCCAGGTCATAGTCCCACACTGTAATCTCTAGTGTCTTAGAGGCTAACTCTGAGAAGGAGATTTCATAGAAGAACTCCTGGGGTGGGGGGAATAAACAGGTCAGAAGATCACTAAATATTCTCTAATTAGATGGAAGAAGATCAGAAGCAAACTTGGAATACAAGGTAAAATATATATAAATCTAAATGAATAAATCTGTTTTTTGCCAAAACAGTCCTCACATGTTCCCAGTTATGCACATAAACATGGAGGTTACCTCGTTAAACTCTGGGTTGAGAGTCTTTTTTATGACTGCTGTTTTGTGCTTGGATTTCTTGTGAACATCTGGCTTCAGGTACCTGAAACAGAAATATTTGACACTATCACTTCTGATCTTTAGGTTTCTGAACGGTGTTTAGTTTGCAAGCCAACAGAGGTGTGGACTTCAGGCATTAGTTGTGACTTGAGACTTGACCTGAAAAAACGTTAAAAGACTTTGACTTGAACCTATTTACTTGAAAAGACTTGATATTTGACCCAATGATTAAAGTGTAAAACATCTATTATTTCATAATTGCGCACTTTTATGTAATTTCATTCATCCCATGACCCTGATCCTGTCTTAACAAGCAGAAACCTGCTGTCTGCTCTATACATTAGGCAACACCTTCATTTGCCTCATGCAAATGTAGGCCGAGTAAGACTCTAGAAGGGGGTGAGTTGCTCTTTGGGTAAATACCTGTGTGAATATTATCTTGAAAACCACATAACCCTTACTCTTTTGTAAAATATCTTCAATCTAAAGCAGTGAATCTTTGGAGTTATAGTGCAAAGGAAGACCATTCTTATTAGCTAAGTTAGAATAAACTGTACAATATGGAGGTTTGAGTTCAGTAAATACTTTTTCTACATTTTCTCAGTTAAGTTGCACTTGTTTAATCAGATATTGTAAATAAACATTTTAAAAAGATCACATTATTTATGATTTACGTTAAAAATTAAATTGCAAAGTTTGAATTTTTTCTCTCGACTCAAATTGACTTGAAATTCAAGGTTTAAGACTTGGTCCCACTCTGCAAACTAGTTTGTAAACTCAATGTTTTGCTTGCTAACTAAATATTTAGTTTGGTGCTAAAGGTTTAGTAAGCTCGTTAAATATTTAGCTTGCAAATTAAATAGTGTGGATCTAAATATTTATTATGTAAATCGAATATTTAAGCTAAATAGTACATTTTGGAGTCAAATATTTAGCTTGCTGGACAACAAGTTAACGCATAACTACAAGCTCTAGTTTCTAATATTCCATTCGTCAGCAAGATCATTGAAAAAAAGATGTGTTTCAGCAGTTAAACAGCTTCCTAACAATGGACGACTGTTTGATATTTTTAAGTCTGGTGCTCACCACAGCACAGACACTGCCCTCGTCAAAGTGCTTAGTGACATACGACGTAACAACAATATTCTTCTGTACATGTCTCCACATTCCTCAGCTTGTTCTTCTTGGTCCCCCAAATATTATTTATTTAATTCCTGGAAATCTATGGATACATGGAATAAATACAGACCGGAAGAACTACTTCTGGACCTCAGTGCGGCATTTCATACTGTTGACAATGATATATCTTTGAAACTACTGGAGAGCTGCGTTGGACTCTCTGGTACGTTACTTGACAGGTTTGAGTCTTACCTCCTGAAAAGGAACTTCCTTGTGTTAACAGGTAATTTTTCTTTAGAACAGACAGAAATCACATGTGGGGTCCCCCAAGGCTCCGTCCTAGTCCTCCTCCTATTTAATATCTACATGCTCCCACTAGCCCACATTATAACAACCAATAACATGGATGGACGGAGACAGCAGCTTAAGCAGAGTGACCCAGACTTCCCTCTCCCCAGCGACTTGGGCAAGCTCCTTGGGAGGAATCTCAAGGCGGATGACTGAGCTTCTCACCCTATCTCTAAAGGAGAGCCCAAACAAGCTATGGAGCAAAATCATTTGAGCCGCTTGTACCTCTGATCTTGTTTTTTCGGTCATTACTAATTCGTGCCCATAGGTGAGGGTACATTTTCAGAGGGTCATAACACCACGACAGACCGGTACAGCGCCCGCATCACTGCTGATGCCCTCCCTATCCGTTTATCAATCTGCCCGTTTCATTTTTCCCTCATTCGTGAACAACACCCCCTGATACTTGAACTCTTCCACTTGTGGAAGGAACTCATCCCTGAACCGGAGGAGGCTATCTACTGTATAAGATGAGATGAGATAACTATGCTGTCACATTACAATCTAAACAGGTGACTTTGCACCCATTCAAATCCTAAATGAATATATTACGCGGATCAATGGATGGATGTGTCATAATTCTCTCTAGCTGAATAGAAACAAATTTGAAGTAATTATCTTTGGACCTAAAGAGCAACGATTAAGTGTCAACTAAAACTAAAGATCAGGCCCAAAATCTAGGTGTGTAGATTCAGACCTGAAACTCAAAGGCCACATAAAGGCATCAACAAGGTCAGCCGTCTATCACCTGAAGAATTAGAATTACAGGACTAATGTCCCTTGATTACTGCAACAGTGTCCTCACAGGTCTATCTAAAAAGTCAATCGGACAGCTGCAGCTGATCCAAAACACTGCTGCTCACGTCCTCACTAGAACCAGGACAGTAGAGCACATCACCCCATTTCTAAAGTCCTTACACTGGCTCCCTTTAGTTCAGAAAATAGACTTCAAAATATTTTTACTACTTTATAAGGCACTGAATGGCTTAACACCAAAATAAGTTAAAGACCTGTTGCCACTGTACCAACCCCCCAAACCACTCGGGTCTTCCAACTCTAGTCTACGAAACATCCCTTGACTCAGAACCAAACATGGAGAAGCAGCTTTCAGTTTCTATGCTCCCCTTATCTGGAATAAACTTGCAAACCCCTGTAAAGCTGCCGAAACAGTGAGAACCTTAAAATCAAAACAAAACAAAAATAAACAATCTGTTTAGAGCTGCCTTTGAGCAAGCAATTAAAAATAGCTGAAATGTCCTATTTCTAAATGCGTCATACATTATGTGTGTCTGATGTTGTGTTTTATGCTTTATTACTACTTTTATTTTATTTCATCCCCTAATTATGTAAAGCAAATTGAATCGCCTGGTTGAAAGTGTGCTATACAAATTAAGTTGCCTTTCCTTACCTTGCTAACTAAACATTTGGTCTGGCGATACTGTAAATATGTAGCTTGCAAACTAAATATTTAGGTTGGAGCTAAATATTGACCTAAATGCTAAAAAAATAAAATATTTAGCTTACAAACTAAATTTTTAACTTCAAAATAAATATCAAGCTAAATTTGCTAGTTTGTGATAACAATAGTTTAAAAAAGTCTGATCTCCCTCTGGGATAATTAAAGTATTTTCAAATTAAAACTGAATTCAATTTACAAATGTCACCCCAATGGTGCGTATTTGGCCCAACCGTTCATATTCCATGTAGGCTATAGACACAACTTAATCTAACAATAAATAGAAGAACAAATAAATTGATAAAAAACTATATTAATGAGTCAACGTGAAAGCCAGTGTGAGAATGGATCAGCCTCACAGCACAGACTCGCAAACGCTCTGTACCGGTTTGCAGGCTGTCATTAAATTTGCAGGATATTTTTAAGCCAGCTGGAAGGAGCATGGCAAAAATCACTATTCACATTTGCTTTCCACCCACAACCCACAGCTCAGCATGCGTATGTTCCCACACACTCTCAGACACAACAAAGCATCGGAGAAGAAGCTCCCGCCAAAGGGCAAAGATGTGAGCACGCATCTAAAGCGAAAGCAGGTGCATGATGTGAAAGACGAAAGATAGACGAAGGAAGGTTGAGTGGGTTTGGGTGATGCTGAGAAGATGGTGAGAAAGAAGAAAACAGAGAAAACAGTAAGGCAAGCAAGGAGACATTCTGGTCCTGGAGGAATCAATGAAGGGAGATGTCTCAGTTATCAAGCATGGTTATATTTTAGATAATTGCACACTTGATATATATCTGAGGTTTGCAGGTTTCTGAGCACTTATGGTAACAGTGTCTATTATTCTTTCCATCTATTTCATTGTTTTAACATATGTGCCAGTTGAGAATATTGAGAAACTGGAATAAAGGGTTTACATGAATTTAATTTTCAGGATTTACAAGTAGCTAAAAAAAACCCAAAACCCGACTGAGATACTTGTAAACATAGACATACAGAAATCTGGTTAGTTTTTAGATATTTGTATCTTCTTATTATTTTAATATTTGAATCTCATTTGGATTTTTGTAAAATAACATCATTTTTGCTGAATAATGAAATCTGTTTGTATAAAACTATCGAAAATTGTTTTCATAAAACTGTGATTTTACCATGACTGTGAACAAAGATTATTTTGCCTATTTTGTTCTAATTTCGGAAAATGTATCTTACAATGATACATTTTTAGTAAATGTAGTTGTTAGAAACTATATATATATATATATATATATATATATATATATATATATATATATATATATATATATATAAATCAATTTCTGACCATGCCACTACTTATTGGAGTGGTTGGGTGAAGGGCTATAGAGACGCAACAAACACAAGAGAGATAGCAGGCAAAATCCCCAATATATAACCACTTAAACGTCAGAAGATAGGGAGCGCTGCAGGGAGCAACCTAAAGTCTCTATTAACGGAGAAATTGGAGTTATTTAAAGTCCCTTTTTAGATATGTGAAAGACGTTAGTTTGATTTGCCGATGTCCTGGCCACAAATCCACTGAGGAGACATTTATTCCTAACCCTAAAGCCCCGACCCTTCACTCATAAAAAGTTTACGACTTTCAAAAGTCTTGAGGCCCAAGGTTAAGGAGAGTTGGGTCGATCTCTGCGGAAAACATAAAACTGTTTGTGCTAAAAGCGGAGGTCAGACAAGCAGAGACACAACGTGATTCACATCACCTGTAAGGAGAACGGCGAAATCCTCAACACGACAGCAAAGCCCTCATTGATCATTGTCCAAATTTATATACTTATTTATGGAAAGGTAGTCAGTTGGAAACATGGAAACAATATAACGCAAAGAATTTTAAAATACGCAAACCTCACATTTTTTACATAAACATTCCCTAAATAAATACATGAGCACATTAACTTACCGTGAACAAAATGACACTCACAAACTCTGTCACTTGCTGCAAGAATCCTGGCTTTCTTTTGAGCATCCAGGTTTAATCGTCTAATCGCCTGCAATCTCTTTTGTTAAAAAAAAAAGACCCCTCAGACCCCTAATGGGCAATTGAATTATAGGTCAAATACGCTGTTTCTTGCCACCCACTACCATAATGCCTTGTGAGAAAAAATAAACTTTGACATTAGTTTCTCTTGCATCAGCTTGGCATTATTTTAGTTATCTTAGTTACTTTTGGATTATCTTAATATATATATTTGCTGAATTTGTGTCTCACATCACTTTAGCTACTATATTAGATAATCTTTTATTAGGTTAACTATTGTACATTTGATTCTATAGCATTAGCTTAATTGTTGTATATCTATGTTAATTTCTCTTGTAGCAGCTTAAATAGCCTATTTTGCATTAATTTAATAATCATATTGCCAATGTATTACAACATGATAATTGCTAAAAATAAGATCGAGGTAAGAAAAAGACCTTTCCCAAGAGATTAAGTTCTTTCTTTCTTTCTTTCTTTCTTTCTAACTTGCAACTGGAAGACCATTAAGTTGAATGTGGCATAATTCGGAGTTCCAGTCCTACATAAGCTTCTCTAGATGACCACCTAAAATCTGCAAAAATGTTTTACTTTACAGTTTAAACATGAAATTTTAGCCTTTTTGAGTGTAACATTTTTAAGTTTATTCAATAAAGTATTTTTGTAGTGTGCTATGGCTATTTTTTTTAAAACAATCTGCTACTCATGACTCTAACAACCTCAAAGCAACAACAGCAATCACCACTCAGTGACAACACAGAGGGATTTTACATCACATTTGTTCACTCTGTCATGTTGTATAATTCAACTCAAGGACCTTCCTGCCCTCCCTGGTGGAGCCACTGAAACAAAGACAGCGACACACACTAACAATAGTATTTTCTCTGTCATCAGTGAGTAATGAAACTCCAGAGGAACTTATGACCCTAATAATATCGCTATAATCTGATTCTGCTCATCTTGCTTCTCCTACAGAGTTAAAATACGCCCGAAACATGACATTTTGTGAGCTCTAGATCAGTGCAATTTTTTATGATGTCAACAGTGACACGTTGTGATTACCTTGATATAAGAGTACGTTTTTAAATAACTTCTATCTATGAAATGAAAACTTGTTACCAATACCCACTGTGGAATTAACTCATAGCCTCTATCACTCGAAAATGGCCACTAAATGTGATCTAATGTGTTCCTAGGGCCTCATAAGACCAAACACAGGTATGGAGGTGATAAAGTAGAGCAGGCTGGAGAGGTCCTCCTGAAATAGGTGTGAACTGTCAGAGCATCAATCCTGAATTCATCATCTAAAGCCCCAGGCAAGCAAGATAGTTTAGACTCAGAAGTAGGAAAAGCAAACATACAATCTAAACCTAACAGACAAATTACACAGAAATATGTAAAATAGTTAAATAAAACCATTTTAAAGGGGACTCATACATAGTAATCAATGAAACCGATTCAGGCTCCAGAACAAATCTAAACCCCCATGAGAAGTCATCTCTGTGAGGCAAAAATCCAAAACCACATGACAATTGCCTCTGCAACAATCCTACTATTTGATTATGCACAAATAAGTGCACATTTCAGTTCAATGTGGAGGAGGAGAACGCTATGAGACTGTCTCTTCAGGCCACAGCGGGTATTGTATTTTAAATGCAATTGTTTAATTTCACTTTATATATGTAGTTCTCTGTTTACATTGTTTGGATTGCATATTATATAGGGATGCACTGGTAAAACCAGTTTCAGAAAGATAAGAAGGCCCAAGACCATTGAGAAACTTAAAGACCATTAAGGTCTTTAAGGAAAAATGGTGCAAAAATGGGTAAAAAAATGTATTACGACCAGATTTGTTTTACCATTTTGGTCAATGACGACAGGTAGCCCGACCTCATCTCAGAACTATCCTTTCCTTGAACAGAAGTCTTCATAATATTTTAAGGAGGTCTGGTGCAACCAACCAAGGGCTTGATTAGCTGCATTAGATGTTCTTAAGACAGAGCACCTCAAATGTGTGTACTGTTGATGGTAATAGTTGCATGTTACAGACATGCAAATATCATCAATATATATCACAATCATCTAAAGAGCTAAGAGATGAGATCATTGCTTTGCATACAAGGAAAACGATAAAAAAAAAAAAAAGTTCTTGAATGCCTCTAGACATATAGTTGGAAGTAAAGTAGCTGTAAAGCATGGGTGTCCAAGTCAAGGCCCAGGGGCTGAATCCGGCCCACCATGGCCAATGATGTGGCCCTCTAAACTGAAGAGGACCATATAAATAGAACTTTTAAGTTCTATTTATATGCGCTTAAATACCCTTTTATCACTCAAATGAGTGTTTATCTGAACAATCCTAGTAACATCAGTATAAAAAGATGTTCAGTATCATTTAATTTTTAGAAGTACGGTTCGTTAAATATAGTTTTATCAATACTATCTGAAACAAGGACATCCATTAACTTTATGTGGCCCAAAATGGAAATGAGTTTGACATCTCTGGTGTAAAGGAACCGTTACTACACCACTTATATGTGGCGGAAGATATCAACAGCTGCAGGGAGTCTTGCTGGCAACAGATTACTGACATTTCAGTTTTCTGCAGTAAGGCTCATAAAAAAAACACTGGATGGTTCCAAGCCAGATCTCCAAGACGTTAACATAGCAGAGATCAAGAAATCATTGGATAAATTGTGAGGCCATCATTAAAATCATCCAACCATCCATTTTCTAAACCACTTAATCCTCAAAGGGTTGCGGGGGAGGGGGGGAGGGGGGGGAGGCGGCTGGTGCCCATCTCCAGCTGTCAACGGGCGAGAGAAATCAATGAAATCATAAAAAGAGCTTTGTCCTTGAGATTCCGTAGGAAGGCTCCCAGATTTGGCCATTTAGCTATGAATCACGTTTGCAAAAGGTCACAACTGCAAAAGGGTGCGCAACTAAGTACCAAACCTGTTTATGAAGGTTTAAATGCAATTTAAGCCCCTGGCAGCCAACAAAAGTTACATTTTGTGTTTAATTTGTTGAAGCCATTTGTACTATTAGTTTTTATCTGTATTTTAAATAGTTCTTGCTTGAATTGTTAATTGCAAACAGCTGATAGCTCACAAAACTTCTCCCAATGAGCCAAATTTGCTGCAGGGATTCACATATTTTAGTACCAAAGCTGCTAAAGTCCACTGACCCGTATTAAAAACCGATTCGCGCTCTTTTAGGTAAGCTGCTACCACAGTAAATAAAGGGTGTGCCAACATTTTCTCTTGGTCATCTTGATCCAGGTGGTTTTATTGGAACTAGAAATAATTGGTCTTAAAATATTGTCTTACATTTCATTTGGATATGCACCAGTAGGGTCAAAAATATATTTTCCCCATTAGATAACACAATCATCTTGTAACACGGTGTATGCTATCAGCAGCAGCCTGGGATATGAGACATTAAGTAGTCAGTTCCTGAACATGTTGAATGCAGGGGAGTTGGGCAAGTGTAAAGACCTGACAAATGCCAAATGGTGAGCCAGATGACGGGGCTGGACTGTCTCAGAGAAAAAAGGGTTTTGGATATCTTCCAGTCAACAGCTCGTCACAACAGTGATCTAAGTGGAAATATAAATGAAGAACTAGCAAAGTTTAAAAAACAGGACCAAATGTTCTGTCGCATTTTCATACAGATCAGTAAGGCAGCTCAGGTGATATGGGGCAGCTATGGATATGAATGAATCACCTGGGTTACAAAAAAAATTAATCAGGAGAGGTTTTACTGTTTAGGCTCATGGATTTGACAGGATTTAAAATGTCAGACTTACGTTTTTACGTAGGGGTCAGAGAAGCCGTTGACGTCCATGGCTGCCAGGTGGGCACAGCGTTTGACGCCCACACAGAGCCCACCCCGAGCTCTCTCCTTGGCTTCGCCCTTCAATTCGCTGTCGCCGTCAGGGGGGAGGTACTGGAGGCAGAGCAGCAAACGGCCCCTCTCCTCCAGACTCCTCTGCTGCTCCGTCTCCCACTGAAGGAGAAGATGGATTGGAAAGGACAAGGATCTGTGTGCTGCACATGCATACCTTAACACACATGTTTACGTACACTCATCACGAAGGTCTTTTGAACTTAAGCCTTTTAATGGTTAACTTAATGTGTTTGCATCACAGAGTGTCTTCTTTTTACAATGTAATTTTTTTTTTTTTGGAATTAAGCACTAGCTGCACAAGTTTAATATCTGTTTGATTTTTTGGGGGGATTTTGTAGCCTTCAGCCACTTTCTGGCATAGAGCTGACTGGATATGTGATGACTTATCTTTGAGAAGAGTTTACTTAAACTCGTTGGTTCTCTGGTATGAGGTGCAATTTGTAAAGTTATACAGTACCAGCAATACCTTGGTTTATGGTAATTTGCATCAATGTTATTTATTCATTTATAAATATCACAGTTTCAACTAAATATTGATTTAGAAAGCTAAAAATGTAAAATATATCTCCTAACTAAGCATTTATAGTAGCTTGATGAATAAAACTATTAAATCTAAATGTTTAACTTTGAACTAAATACTTAATTCCAGCCATGATCTATTCCACTTATCCTCAAAGGTTTGAGAGGAGCTGGTGCTCAACTTCAGCAATCATCGGCCAATAGGCGGGGTATCAAATGGGTAGGTCGCCAGTCGATCGTAGACTAAGTTAGCAAACTAAAATAGTTACATATTCAGTTAAGTTAATTAAATACTAAATGATAAGCTGGCGAACTGAATATTTAATTGGAAGCAAAATATTAAGCATGCAAGATAACTAATCTAAGTAACTAAGGATAGCTAAATATTTAGCTTCAAAATAAACATGTAATAGCCGATAAGGGAAGTAAACTATCAAAATAAAAGCTGGGTCTCGCAAACCTCTATATAAACTACTGGCGAGATTGAAAGTCAACCCAGCTTTTTTTTTTTTTTTTTTGATAGACCACTTACGTTTCTTGGGAAGGGAACTTGCAAATTAGCTAGATAGATAGCTTTAATATTTACTTGGAAGCTATATATTTAGATAGCCAGTTTAGCTTGCAAGCTAAATATTTGATTTGTAAACTAAATATTTAGCTAACAAGCTAAATATTTAGTCTAAAAGTGAGATTTAAAAATGCATAAATAACACCGCTTTTGTAAGATGTGCCACCATTTTTCATGTAAGGCTATATAGGCCAAATTATTGCTGTTGAGTTTTGACCATGTAGCTTTAACAATCTACACCTCTAACCCTGGTACAAACCTGACCTTTAAAGACTGAATATGTTAAATTGGGGGTTCCGGTTGTTTTTTTTTTGCAATCACCGTTAACTAAACCCATTCCTAAACCAGTTTTAAAGTGTTTTGGATCATTGTCAGGTTGAAAGACTTAGTTGTTGTCCAAGTTTAAGTAATCTTATCTATACTCTCCCTTCAAATTTACAAAATAATATCTGGGATGTTCAAGAACACCAAGGCTCAAGCCTCCAACAAACAATGCAGGAATATCTGTCACTGTCCACGGTGAATCACTTTTTTAAGCAACATTGAAGGTTGAATATAGAACATTTTCAAAAAAAGCTACATTTAGGAAAAAAAATACATCCACAGGGCGTTTAGAGGAGTGCAGAATGAAAGTAAAACATTTCCTTAAAAAATTACATTTGAATTAAAATATAATCAAATGTAGGCTACATTTAAAACAGACCCGATGATGATGTTATGTAGCGGCTGCGGTTTGACAGATACGTCTCTATGATCCAGCTATATGGTCGGCACAGCTCTGCTTGCACTGGGAAAATGGTGAAGACAGCAAGTCAAGCTACTTCTTCAGAGCACTGTTGATGTTGTTTCCCGTCTCAAGGGAGGAGTGACCGCAGAAGAACAGAAACTAGAGTAGTTTTAGGTGAAGCCTACTCTAAATGGACCCACATAACACATTTCCATGGCATCAAACACATGCGGAAATAGGGACTTTCGTCCTGGATGGTTAAGCTAACTCACTTGCTAACTTTGCTAACGTTAGCTGTCGTTATAAGTCCTCTAAAATAAATTCCTCACTGGACACAGTTCAGGCTGATCACTGGACATATCAGCGGCGAACCAGAAAACCCAACATCCGGAATGATTTTATTGTTGTAACTACAACCTACATACCTAGATGTAGCTATCATGCTCATGTATCATATCCAAACTTTAAATTATATATTAATGATTGTCTATGTGTGCATTTTAAAGCTTGTTTTGACCGAATTTGTATAACTAGCTCCTGAAGTACAGCTTTTATGGTTTATTAAAAGCCCAAGAGTATGTCAGATCGATGATAGATGATGGATCACGTAAAAAAAGCATGAGCGTTTATTGACTTTGCCTTAAATTATCATTGTTTCCAGACACATTAAACTGCTGCTTACACAGAAAAAGCATATTGAACCCTGTGCATGCTCCCTGCAGCTCCAAATTAGAGAAAAAAAAAGTCGGACGCTGATTGGTGAACATATGGAAGCCTTGAAAAACCTAAATGAAGGTTTGGCCTCAGGACTAAGCGAAGTTCTGGACTGGTGGACTGGAACAGGTTGATTAGGAGGGCTGTACCTTGGGCTAAAAACTTTTTTAGCTTTAGGGCATGATGAATTTACGAGATGAAACTTGATCCAACTGAAAGCATCTGATGGAGTCGCAACTGATGATCCAATGAAAGAGAGACGGTCGTTCTCAGATTTAATAACCGATGCCAAATTAGGGAATTACAAAGTCTCCACAGACTTTATTAATCAGACAGAAGTAAAATTTCACATCTTTTCTCAGATCCAAGTTTACTTCATTTTTCTGCTGAGTGTGTCACGTTTTTTCTCTTGTCTAGCGCCAAACAAATTCTTCTTCCTTCCTTTTCATTGCTCTGTTTACAGCTGGCTCCCTGTTTATTTTTCACCTGTCTAATGAGTTGCACTCTATCGATCTGTGAAGGTCCGCGGCGTTGTTCCAACAGCTCGCTGGTGAAAGTCATCCTCCCTAATTACGAGTTCTTAAAGCCCGCAATTCACAAAGTTGACAGATGGCGAATGGGCCACTCGCAGTAATGTTGAATCCCTCAGAAAGGAAGAGGAAAGAGACTACGAAGACAAAAGCAATGGGCCGTGGGGACAATTGGAAAAAGGCGAGGCAGCAGCATGGAAGGACATGTTGCATATTGATCAGTATCGCTGATTACATAATACGCTAAAGATAACACTTAATGAGAAATTCAGAGATATAAATTATATATGAGTTGCCGTTTGCAAAGTTACACAGTCGAATGTTAACAGGAATCCTTTATCTTATTTAGTCTGTCATAAGAGGAAAAAGAGGGGGATCATATTTCAAAGACATATTTACATTCATGTCATTTATTTATTTTTAAATGTTGCAGTTTAAAACTATTTCATTTACTAATTAAATATTTACCTCAAAGCTAAGTACTTAGCTTACAAGCTGAATATTTAGTTTACAAATTAGCTCCAACAAAAATACCTAGAATACCTCTAGCGTTTAGCTTAGAGTTAAACATTCTGGTAATATGTTAAATTACTTACTGAGAAGTGGAATATCAGTAGGGTATACATGCTTGGTCCTGCAAATATTATTATACAGGCCTACTCCTGGTGCTGGACTGGTGCATCACTGTTGCTGTAAATCCAGTAAATGTCTGTATTGCTGTTAGAACAACCTATGTTTTAAGTTGAAATGTTGGACACGATAATGAAAGAGAGGTGGCATTCAGTTTTGCCAGTAGTTTATTTAGAAGTTTATTTTGTAGTCCACTTCTGCTTATTAGCAAGTAAATTTCCATATTAGCTAAATATTTAGATCTGAGCTAAATCTTTAGTCCTAATATAAATATTTTGCTAGCCAGTTTAGTTTGCTAGCTCGAAATATTACTGTGCTAACTTAGGATTTAGTCTGAAGCTAAACATTTATGTTGTAGAACAAATGTTTAGTAGACAAATATTTAGTTTGGAGCTAAATATTTAGTCCTAGGCTAAATATTTAGGTAGCCAGTTTAGTTTGCTAGCTAAATATTTGGCTTGCTAACTTAGCATTTATTTTTAAGCTAAACATTTATATTGTAGAACATATATTTAGTAGACAAGCAAAATGTTTAGTTTGGAGCTAAATATATAGTTTTGACACTAAATATTTAGTTTGGAGCTAAATATTTTATTTAGCCCTAAGCTAAATATTTAGTCCTAGGCTAAATATTTAGCTAGCCAGTTTAGTTGACAAGGTAAATGTTTAGTTTCCTGCAAAATATCTACTTTTGAAACTAAATGTTTAGCTTGAAGCTAAACATTTAATATGTAAACTAAATATTCAGTTTTAGGCTAAATATTTAAATTTTAAACCTAATATTAAATTTGTAAACTAATTATTAATTTTTGACTTATACATCAAAATTATAAACTAAATATATAATTTGTAGACAAACTATTTATTGTGCTAACAATTTTTTTTTGAACTATGATACTTGTAATAGGTCATTTAAAAAAAATCATATTATATGTTAAATAACCCAAATCATTGTTTCCAGCTGTAGCTTTACAAATCATCCACCTACAGTGAATTAAATTAGTAAAAGAGCAAAACATGCATCTCTTCTATAAATACGTATATGTATGTGAGCTGAAGGCTATAGGAGGGTGAGTCATGAGCTTGAGAGAACATTTAAAATTTCTCCTCTCTCTCAGTTTCTGCCTCTTTCTTTTATGTCACTTTGAATCTGCCCGGTTGGTCAACGTGTTGTCAAATGTTTTAGTAACAGTTCGGTGTTATCCATAGAAAAATCCTCAACCCAGGAGGCATGAAGTGCTTTAGAAATACATAAAGAGTTGATCCTTCAGTTGGTCTGAGACATGTCACTGCCAATAGAAAGATCACACTTCCATTCCTTTTTTTTTATCTTAACATTCAAGATATGAAATCAAGATATGCTGATGGAACCTAGGTGTTTAGCAGTAGGGCACAACATGTGTTAAAAGTTTTCTCGAAGTCAACATTTTTATATAATTCAGCATTAAATGCAAAGTATGTATGATTTTATTCATGTCTGACTGCAGAGTAGTGCTGGATATAATGTATTTCAAAAAGACATGTAAATTGATCTGGAGAACAATAGATACGCACCCAAATAAAACTGAAATCAGGCTAAACTTTTCCTTTTTTAGGTCAGCTGGGACTACCAAATATACATTTCTATTTCGCAAAATAATGGGAGAATTTGTTAAACATTACACTCTGTTACACAATTTGGGGAAGCCCAGATGATGTTATGGGTTTGTAGGTTTTTGACAGGTTGATTTACGACATTTCAGTAAAATTAAGGCCTGTCTGTGGATGTTTTTTACGGCAACAGCTCAAACAGACTGTTTCCAGTTTAGAGATGATGGAAAGTCTAAAGAAATCCACCAAGATCTAAGGAAAGGAACTGTGGACCTCCTTTAGACTGGTTCATTCTTCTGGACATTTCCCAGATGCCAAACGGAGATATTCAAACACAAACAGCATAGGACTGTCTAGCCACACCATTAGGTTTGGCTCCAAAATGTGTGTAGCAACCCCAGAATAGAGGCTAAAGATCTTGTGAAGATTCTGGCTGAGATGGACTGAAAGGCCGTTTAGAGAGGAAGAAGCCATTACTCCAAAAGTAACGTCCATCTACACCGGTCTATACTTGCTCGTAACTGATGTTCATAGAGAAGCTAACGTCTATCTGTAGCAGTTATTGGGCGAGACCCGGGGTACACTGTTGACAGGTTGCCACACAGTAAAAACAACCATGCACACACACTCATACCTAAGGGCAATTAAGAGGGACCAATTACCCCAACAGCCATGATTTGGACTGTTGAAGGTCACAGCAGTCTGTTTATCTAGGGTAACGCACTGTGCCACCATGCAGTCCAAAAGCAAAACACGCAAAACCAAATTACAGTTTTCAAATGCACGCAGGAAAAAAAAGATCTTAATTTTAGGAGACTTTTCTTGTGGATTATTGAAACAACAATAAAGTTTGACATAATGACCCTATTTACAGCAGTTCTGTCAGGAGGAATGAACCAAAATACCAGCAAAATATTGTGAGAGGCCTGTGGAAGAAAACCAAAAATTTTCCCATAAATCATAGACTTGGACAGGATATTTTTCCAAATTCATTTCTAGTTCTGATGAAAGCAGAATAAGAAAGACATATTTAATTGTTCTGACAGGTAGACTAATTTTGGTGTTTCTAACTAAACTAGAACAGGAAAAGTTAAATTGTACTTAATTCTTTTTATACAGTCCGGTTTCACTTGCATAGCCAATAAAATGTGGCAACAAATATCCTAATATTGCTCTTACAAAGATTCCAAACACTTTGTTGCTGGAAGACATTTCCTTACTTCAGCAGTCGTCCTGACTCTAGCTGGAGCACATTGTTGGCTTGCTCCCCCTAAAGTCTCACGCTTGGTTTGTTGTGACATCTTTATGCTGCTGCTGGATTATCCGCAGGGCTGTTTATTTTCATTGCTGCTTTAAAAGACTCCCAACCTTTAAAGCAACAACAAACCAACTACATCCATGACATTTTAGCTCATTTTGTGAGACATCTAAAAAACGGCTGAATCTGGCGCAGAATAAAATTAGCAAATGACTGCAGACAGTGTCGCTAAGTAAATGTAACTTCTGAGCAAAACCTCCCAAAATAAGGAATCACCTTTAACATAAACTATATGCGTGCAATGTTAAGCTGTTTTCTGGGGTTGCCATGGTTGGCTGAGCCGACTTCTGTCCAACTAGAAACTGATCTACATAAAACTGAAATGTTAACCTATTTGTGCGTAATCCAATAAAAGGATTTTGTCACGAGGTTTTGGTTTTTTGTCCCAGACAGATGACTTCTCATAGGGGTTTAGATGTTGTTCTGGAGGCTGAATCTGCGCTCCGCTGCCACACTGGAGACCGGAATTAAGTGCTACTTCAGACAAAGTTTGGAAATCAGGCAAAATTTCTTCAACTGAAGTGACCAGGAGTCAAAAAGTCGCTCTGAAGGAGATGTTTCCTGACTCGACAGCTATCGCTTCCACTGGGGGAAGTACCACAGCATGCACTGGTGGTTGGTACGACACCGAGCACTTTGGAGTGATCCCTGCATAAAACCTCAGTAGCTTCAACGCGCTCCACATCAGCTCCCACTTATCGAGATGCCTTGAGAATGATGTCCAGGTCTGAGATGATTCTCAGATGCAGTGATATGTACTTCATGCATAAAGTTGCATTCATACCGCTACACAGAGAGGTATGAATACTAATCCATCAAAATGATGGACAGCCTTCAGATTTTTCCATCACCAAATAAAAAAAACCTGTCAAACATTCAACGTTTTAGGTTACTGTGACCCCTGATGTGTTGTCATTCCAAGTTTTCCATTTTGCATAATTCTGACATGTGATTTGTCCCTCTGATAGATCATAAATAAAACAGTCAAGGTCTGTAAAGCATTTGATTTGGGAGTAGAAAAATTGGACCTCTGAGGTTTTCACAGAAGAGCTGGATTTATAGGGCAGCTGGTTGCTTTACGGGATTTGTGAAGACAGAGGCATGCCACACTCATACAGGAAGAAACGGCAATAAATATTTGTTACATCACATCATTTCAGTTAGTACCTCTTTCTGTAATTTCTTTTCCCTCTGCAGAATCTGAAATAATCAATATTACCTAAATAATAAACATTTCCTGCATTGTTAGATGAAGCAAAGGCAAAAGGCAGAATGATCTCTGAAGCTAATACATTAATATACACGGATTACAAAAGTAGACGGATTATGTTAATATTTAAATCCCTGAACTGTTTGCAGATTGATTCCTATAACTTTAGGATGTGAAATGTGGTGTGCAGAGCAGTGGCATCCCTATAGAACAGCTGTTTCTTTATGCCTTCTATCACAGCAGCAGCCAGTGTTTAAGGGATGCTTGTATAGCTAAATAGATGTTCACACAATAAATGTTGATTTATTAAATGGAATGTCTGAAGGAGGAAAGCAAATGTATTTAAAATGGGAAAAATCAAAGCCTGATGGTCTAAAATGTTCTCCTTATCTATTTTATGGAGAGTTGCTCCACTGAAAGATGACAGAAACTGAAACAAACAAACAAGAGGAGTTTACAAATGTTTCACCTCTCTCAGGTAGCAGGAGATTCCTCTCAGGGCTGTGCTCATCGCCGTCGGCGAGGGCAGCTGGAGACAGAACAGACCACAGGGAGGAGAAGAAAATAATGTTAGGAGAGGATTAGTGACAGGGGAGCAGCAGAAGGATGAGGAGACGGGGACGGATCTAACGGTCTGGAGGAGACGCTGCTTTTAAAAGTTAGAGGGCTGCTCATGTTCTCACTAGAACCAGGAAAGTAGAAAACATCACCCCAGTTCTAAAGTCCTTCCACTGGCTCCCTGTAGCTCAAAGAATAGACTTTAAAATACTCCTCCTTGTTTACAAATCATTGAACGGTTTAGCACCAAAGTACATTGAAGATCTGCTGTCACTATACCAACCCAGCAGACCACTCAGATCCTCCAACTGTAGCTTACTGATCGTCCCTAGAATCAGAACTAAACAGGGAGAGGCAGCTTTCAGCTTCTATGCTCCACAAATGTGGAATAAACTTGCAGACGAATGCAAAAACGCTGAATCCCTAGGCTCTTTTAAATCAATGATAAAAACTCTACTATTCAGAGCTGCATTTGAATCTTAAACTGCGCTTTCTGATCACTTTTTGTTTTGTTTACCCGACTGTGTTTGATCTGTTTTAATCTGTTTTAATTGCATAAATTTGTTCCATAAATTACTTTTTATTGTTGTGGTTTAATTTCTATTCTTACTTTTTTATTTCTTTTTTAAGTGATTGTGTATTAATGACATAAATTTGTTCCTTACATTATCTTTTCTTACTGATTGATTACTGTTAAACGTATATGTTTTGTTTGTAATCATGTGGTTTCATTATCACTGAATCATGTAAAGCACCTTGAATTGCCTTGTGTTGAAAGTGTGCTGTATAAATAAAATTGCCTTGCCTTGAAACAGCGTCTGGTACACAGGCTGACAAAAGGGCTTTCCTGTTTGATCGCAGTGGTCACCGGCCTCAGAGGGATAATCTAATACCAGCAGAGCTTTCGATCACACGAAGAACAAAACGAAGGCACCATCCCACTTCGCTTCACACATCCAGCCCCCCTGCTCCGCCTTTTATTTTTTTTAATCCACTCGATTCTCATCTCTCTCAACCCCTCGCCTCTCGCTCTTCCTCCTCACCTTTCATTTTTCTGATCTAACAGCGCTCGTTTCGCCCACGTGACCTGGTTGACATTTAGCCTGCACAAAAAGCTATTTGTCTGCTTTAGGAGGAGACACGGTTCTGTCTTTGTTTGTAATTTTGGGGGAGGCACAAACCCTGTCAGTGGGTCAATATAACCAACTGAAGCAAATCAAATAGAAAAACAAAACAAAAACACACCACATACCTAAAGCACTGCATTTAATTCACTGCTTTTTGTTCTTTGGCCTCTATTTGTAGTGTAGATATCAAAAGGAGAAGGTTTAAACCAGTGGAGCAAACAAAGATAAAACAACTCTTCTGTTGTTTTAATTTAAATTTAATGATCTGCACAGAATTTGATCTTTATTCATAACATTTGGAGTTAGACCAGGTATTAAGCTTTTACTTGAGTAGGATCCTAACAGACATTCAGTTCATCCTAATATTTAGAAGGAAAATAGTCTGTACATTTTAACATGTAGGCTGATATCATGGTGAGAGTAGTGAAGGGGCACAGATGCTAAATATGCCAGACTTTGGTTAAAATTGATTCACTGAATTACTGCAGACCAGGATCCCAAAAGAGTATACAATAATAAAGTTTTCCCCATAGTTTATATACTTGTTGTTTTTATTTTTGGTCTGAAGAGAAATTCTGATGGCTCAGCACTCTTTCTTTGAAAACGCTTGCTGTATTCAGCCACATAAGGGTGCACAGAGGAGGGTATGGTACCAAAAGCTGATACTGAACTAAGATTTGTATTATTTAAGTATATTTGTACTCAAGAAGAACTAAAAAGTAAGTCACACTTTTTTTTTACTTTAAAACTGTGTCCCTCTTCATCAGTGGTCTTCACTCATGTGCCAAATTTCTTAAGATCGTAAGGCGCCATATTAATTCTTTATTTTTATTAACTACTTATTTATTCATAATAATTCATATTAATTTATTATTAGCCAGAAATGACCTATGGGCTGCACTTTAGACAGTCCTGGAGTAAAGGGGGGGGTGGTTCGCTGCCAGAAAAATGGAGGAAATTTAGCTGTTGTGCCAACTCAGGCATACATTATTTACATTAATGCGCACTGCAGATTTTTTGATAAAGGTGCATTGTTCTAATTCAAATAAGCAATAAATTCAGTTCAATTAAATTCAAATGGTTCGCAGACCAAAACTAATCTGTGGTCTATGTAGAATAATTCAGTCCATCACCTAATTCTTTAACTGCTGCAACTTTTTCTTTTCTTCCCACAGTTTCATTTAAGGTGCAGACATTAAGTGTGTGAGCGTTGGATAATTAATATTTTAATATCCGATATAGAAAAAACTGTGCAATCTGTAATTGTTCCTTTATATGTTTGAATAGAGAAAAAATGGAGAAAAAAAACACCATTATTGCTAACAGTACTTAGCCTGTTCACCGACCACAATGGTTAGCAAATCTCACAAGTTTTTCAACTTGCATCTTAAACGTGATCAGCTCCAGTGTAACGCAAATATTAAATTCATTGTATGAATTTCAAGGCGACCTTAAAAACAGAACGAATATTTTAAATTCTGAGCTATAAAAAAACATCCAAATTTTAGCATCTGTTGTTGGCCGTGCTTGTTTTCTACAAGGCTTACAGGATGTATGGTTTCCCAAAAAACTATTTAAAGATTGCGGAGGCCTAATTTTTTAGCCAAAGTCAAGCTAAAAGCTTGTGATGGACAATTTCAATCACCTTAGGACAGGAATGTCCAAATGTTTTTACGGGGGTCCATATAGCTAAGTTAAGAGGACTCTAGGGATACAGACGTGGACAAAATTGTTGGTACCCTTCATTAAATCAAAGAAAAACTCATAATGATCACAGAAATAACTTTAATCTGACAAAAGTAATAATAAATAAAAATTGTATAAATGTTGACCAATGAAAGTCAGACATTGCTTTTCATCCATGCTTCAACGGAATTATTTAAAAAATAAATGCATGAAACAGGCCTGGACAAAAATGATGGTACCCACAACTTATTTTTTGGTTTCACAACCTTTTGAGGCAATCACTGCAATCAAATGATTCCTGTAACTGTCAATGGGACTTCTGCACCTCTCAGCAGGTATTTTGGCCCACTCCTCATGAGCAAACTGTTCTAGTTGTTTCCGGTTTGAAGGGCGCCTTTTCCAGACAGCACGTTTCAGCTCCTTCCAAAGATGCTCAATAGGATTGAGATCAGGGCTCATAGAAGGCCAGTGTTTTCCTCTTAGCCCTTCTTGGGTGTTTTTAGCTGTGTGTTTTGGGTCATTTTCCTGTTGTAAGACCCGTGACCTGCGACTGAGACCATGCTTTCTGACACTGGCCAGCACATTTCTCTCTAGAATCCCCTGATAGTCTTGAGATTTCATTGTACCCTGCACAGATTCAAGACACCCTGTGTCAGATGCAGCAAATCAGCCCCAGAACATAACCGAGCCTCCCCCATGTTTCACAGTAGGGACCGTGTTCTTTTCTAGATATGCTTCATTTTTCCGTCTGTGAACATAGAGCTGATGTGCCTTGGCAAAAAGTTAAATTTTTGTCTCATCTGTCCACAGGACATTCTCCCAGAAGCTTTGTGGCTCGTCAGCATGTAGTTTGGCATACTCCAGTCTGTTTTTTTTAATGATTTGTCCTCTGGCTCAAACAGCGAAGGATGTTCCGATCTGACACTGATGTTCCTTGAGCATAAAGTTCAGCTTGGATCTATTTTGAAGTCTTTCTAGGCTCTTTTGTTACCATTTGGATTATCCGTCTCTTTGATCTGTCATCAATTTTCCTCCTGCAGCCACGTCCAGGGAGGTTGGCTACAGTCCCATGGATCGTACATTACTGAATGACATGTGCAGCTGTAGTCACAGAAACATCTAGCTGCTTGGAGATGGTCTTATAGCCTTTACAGTTAACATGCTTGTCTATGATTTTCTTTCTCATCTCCTGAGACAACTCTTTCCTTTGCTTCCTCTGGTTTATATTGAGTGTGGTACACACCACGTCACCAAACAACACAGTGACTACCTGGAGTCCTATATATAGGCCCACTGAGTGATTACAGGATTGTAGACACCTAGGATGCTGATTAGTGGACATACCTTGGATTAACATGTCCCTTTGGTCACATTATTTTCATTCTTTTCTAGGGGTACCATCATTTTTGTCCAGGCCTGTTTCATGCATTTATTTTTTAAATAATTCTGTTGAAGCATGGATGAAAAGCAATGTCTGACTTTCATTGGTCAACATTTATATAATTTTTATTTGTTATTACTTTTGTCAGATTAAAGTTATTTCTGTGACCATTATGAGTTTTTCTTTTACTTAATGAAGGGTACCAACAATTTTGTCCACGTCTGTATAAGTTTTTCACATTTAAACGCACAACATGACTTTAAAGATGTTTTATGTATAACTGCTCAGCAATAATTTAAAGAGCAACATTCTAATGGAACTAGGATAATAAATGATTCTAAATCTGAAAATTTGAGGCAATATTGTTTGCCTTAAATTGAAATTGTACAGTGTCTTAGGTTTTTTGAAGGAATGTTTACTATTTGGTTCATGTAGAAATGATTTACCTGGGAACAAAAATGAGAAACTTTGGTCATATTTTATGAAAAGTTGTGCCCAAGTCTGTTTTTAGGTAAAAAAAAGTCACTGAATATTTGTGGCCATGCTTGCTATATTAGAAAGGACAAAAAACATGGCAAATAAAAAATATATAAAATTTTCCAATTAAGACGGCATAAACATTGTTCTTTGACACCATATGTACTGTATTTATGTATTGAAGTATAAATCTCTGAAATAAGTGTTTAATTTGTAAGAGATAAAATCATTTAGGTTGGAACGAGAAGTTATGTTACCTCTATCGCAAACAAAGAAAGAGACTTTAAAACTAATTAAAAACCCTCCTTCAGTCACAGCTTGGGGAATTGTTCTGTGACCAAAGCCCCATACGTAATTATTTTTGTCTCTGTGTTTTCTGACACAATATAAAAAAGGAGGATTTCAGTATATCGGGGTTTCCTATAGGTCCGTTCCTATGGAGCCCCTATCCTGAAGCTTTTAGACGCATCCCTTCTCCCACTAACCTGAATCAGATGAATTGCTTGTTACCAGGCTGAATGACTGTTGATGAGGGAATTCAGCCACTTTATTCTGGTCTGTTAGAGAAGGGATGCATCTAAAAATTGCAGGACCTGGACCCCCCTGAGGAAGCATAAAAACAATCCAATGTAGATTAAAATAAAATGATCACCATCAGTTAGATGTTCAGCTGAGGTATTCAAGGACAGCTCCTTTCTGGAAATATTTGTTCACAAATAAGGGGACTCAGATGTGAGGCTAGGTTCATAGTGGAATGATAAATATCGATGTTTTGAGGCCTCCACAGTGTCTTAGAAACAATTTCCACTTTTTCTTTACACCCCATCTCCCTCTTGTCGGTCTATCTTCAATCTAAAAGCTGTACTCATGAGTCACCCAGAAAGCATTAGCACACTGACCACTACATGTCCCTGCAGTCATTTCATTTCTCTTTCTTTTGCACATTTATTTATCAATGTTACGTTATTCCATGTCTCCTCATCCTCCTGTGTTTTACTCTCTCTCTCTTCCTCACAGGAGGTGGATGCTCCAGACAGATGTTAAAGTGTTTGGTCTGGTCAGGCTTCACGCGGCGCAGGGCCACCCTCGACTCCCCGATGAACTCATTATGTGTCAGCTTGTCTTCGTCACACACGGACACCCTGGGAGACAGAGAAAGAGCCGGCGGGGGGAGGTAAAAATGACAAATAGTGAGCGAAACATGAATAAAATATAAGAGCATAGCTGGGTAATGAGTCAGGGGTTTAAATCTGAGAGGAGACCAATCAAGGAAGCTTTCGTGTGTGAAGCAGGCAAACATGCAACACCTTATGACATATTTTAAAGTCATGACAGCAATATAACAAGGGAATGAAATCAGTGATGAAAGCCTGACCTGAATTGGAAAGGAAGCTGTCAAACAAAGCCTTGCAAAGCTTTTGGGATTTATTCACATTACATATTTCTCAAAATTAATGCATTCTGCTGTGATTACTTCTGGTAAACCAACACAAAGCAACGCATAAATGTGATAAGAAGGGCTTTTACAACTTTGCACATGTAGAGCGTCTGTCAATTTTTAAATCTTAATACCGATTCTTAATTAGATCAGGTGTAATATCTGACTGGGCCATTCAAATACATTATTACTGTAGCTCTGGCTGCATATTTGGGGTCAATATCATGTGGGAAGGTAAACCGCCACAGCATGATGCTTCCACTACTATGTTTGACAATTGAGAACTTTTATTCCAGGTGATGTTCAGGGTTAGTTTTACAACGCTATTTTGCATGCAGACAAGGCAAGGCAATTTTATTTGTATAGCACACTTTAGCGAGAGGCAATCCAAGGTGCTTTTCATGATTTGGTGGCAAAGAACCCAAATATATGACAAGAATGTAAAAAAAAAGAAAAAAAAGAGAAACACTAAAGACAATAAAAGAGAAAATTTAGCATTTGATTAAAACAAAAATTTTGTTGTTTTGATTGAAATAACATGAGACTCAATTGATGTAAACATTTAGCGATTGATTAAAAGCAATAATGGTATCAGTTACTCATAAGCGAGTCTAAAAATGCACGTTTTTATTTTAGATTTAAAAGAGTTCAGTATCTCTGCAGCTTTGCATTCTTCCGGCAGTTTGTTCTAGATGTGAGGAGCATAGAAACTAAAAGCTGCTTCTCCTTGTTTGGTTCTGGTTCTAGGGACAATCAGTAAACAAGAGCTGGAGGACCTGAATGGTCTGGATGGTTTGTACCATGATAGCAGATCTCTAATGTACTCTGGTGCTAACGAATCTAAAGATTTATAGATGAATAAAATCACTTTGAAGTCTATTCTCTGAGCTACATGGAGCCAGTGTAAGGACTTTAGAACTGGGGTGATGTGTTCTACTTTCCTGGTTCTAGTGAAAATACACGAGCAGCAGCGTTCTGGATCAGCTGCAGCTGTCTGATTGATTTTTTTAGGCAGACCTGTGAAGATACTGTAACAGTAATTAAAACGGCTAGAGATAAATGCATGGATCAGTTTCACTCAGGTGATAGAACGCTTACCTTGTTATTGCTTTTATGTAACCCTGGAGGTTCAGGTCTTAGTCCATTATTACACCTAGATTTCTGGCCTGGTACGTAGTTTCTAGTAGAACAACTGAAGCCGTGTACTAATATTTAATTGATCTTTTTTGAGTCCAAAGATAATTAGTTCAGTTTTGGTTTTGTTCAGTTGGAGGAAATTATGGGACATGAAGCTGTTAATTTGCTCAATGCATTTACTGAGGATTTGGACGGGTTCAACATCACCTGGTGACATTGAGATATTAAGCTGAGTGTTGTCTGCATAGTTTTAGTAGTTGATATTATTTGGTGCTATAATCTGGATTAATGGGAGCATGTAAATGCTAAATAGGACGGACCCTAGGATGGAGCCCTGGGGCACCCCACATGTGATTTCTGTGTCTTGTCATGAGAACTGGATAATTGACACAAGGAAGTTCCTGATCTTGAAGTAGAATTTGAAACATTCAAGTACCACACCAGAGCGTCCGAGCCAGCTCTATAGATATTCTTGTAATATATCATGATCACCAGTGTCAAACGCCGCACTGAGGTCCAATAGTACCAGTACTGTGGTTTTACCACAGTCAGTATTTATATGGATGTCAACTTTGACGAGGGCTGTCTCGGTGCTGGCTGCGGTGCTTACGGAAACCAGACTGATAAATATCAAATGAAAAACCTTAACTTTTAGCCTCACCAGAACAGATCAATTTCTTATGTCGGCTGTTATTCCTTCATGGATTACTCATGATTTTAATTCAACAATGACTTTTCTTGTTATGCTAGCATAACGGCTTTCAGCGTATTTCACCATCCAAATTGTGCATCTCTGATTGTATCAAGCTTTTATTTAGTGGTATCAGAGTGACAGTCATCCCTGTGGGCTTCTGTGTGTGAAATTATATTTTCAAAAATTAACAGCAACAATTTAAGTTATTTATGCCGTCTTAAGAGAAAAAAAATGGGTGTTCATTTAGTCATATTCTCACCATAGCATTTTATTCACTTATGTCAATTTATAACTAAATGTTTAATTAGAAACTAAATATTTAGTTTGAAACTTAATATTTAGCTCTAAACAAAATATTTAGTTAGGAAGCTAAATGCTTAGTTTACAAGCTAAATATGTATCTTGCAAACTCAATATGTAGTTATCAAGGAAAATGTTTAGTTAGCGATATCTATTTTAGTTTGCTAGGTAAAAATGTAGCTTAAACCCCCAACATTTAGTTTACAAACTAAATATAGTGTTAGGCAAATATGTAGTAAGCTACATATGTAGTTAGCAAGCTAAATATGTAGTTATCAAGCTAAATATGCAGTTAGCAAGCTAAATATGTAGTTAGCAAGCTAAATTTGTAGTTAGCAAGCTAAATATGCAGTTAGCAAGCTAAATATTTAGTAAGCAAGCTACATGTTGAGTTTACAAACTGGATGTTCAGCTTGCTGACTAAATATTTTGTTAACAGCTTAAATATTTTAATAGCAAGCTAATTTTAGTATACATATTAAATATTTAGTCTAACTAAATATCTAGTCAGCAAACTAAATGTTTAGTTAGTAAACTAAGCATTTAGGTTCCAAACTAAACGCTACGTTCATAGCTAAATATACAGTTAGCAAGCAAAACTAAACGTTTAGGTAACAAATTAAATGTTTAATTTATGAACTAAATATTGTTTGAAGCTAAATATTTAGCTAGCAAATACTGGAATGAGCTCAATTTTTCTCCCTCTTATGAAAGGCCAAGTTTATTGTTGAATTTTGACTAACTTTACAGAGGTAACCCATTTACCCACACCTCTGTTTCTTCCCATCTCATAATTAAGATCCACTATTTCACAAAACATTCCAGTAAAATACGTTAATGTTTATGACTGTAACGAGATAAAATGTGAAAAATGGTGTTGAATGCTGTTGGAAGGCGGTGAATGTGTTCGAATATTTTCGCAGATAATTGTCACATTTCCTTCAGCGCGAATTAAGACAGTTTGAAAGTGCACTACAGGAGGTTAAATAAATCCATATTTATGCCATAATATCAGCTATAATACATTGGTGGGTGTTTGTTGTGGATGTGAGATTGAAAGGTGATGGAGAGATGTGGGTTTGAAAGAAATGAGTGAGAAAGAAACGATAAAGTTAGAATAATGAATTTAAATATACATTTGAACCCATGTGCCTAAGGTTACTTGAATCCTACAAGTTTCATATCCTTATTTAAATAAAATAAAATCACAGAAAATCTACATTTTTTATTCTAAGTTTTGGCCTCAGAAGCAGAGAAGATGCAGTCACGCCTTCGGTTTTGTGGTTTCTGGTTATAAAACAAAGTATTGCATAAAAGGTCAATATATGTGCTAAAATCCCTGGAGAAAATTGCTAGTGTGATAACCTACCAAAGTAGAACAAACATACATTTTATTCAAACTGCAGAGAGAAACATAAATGGAGGAAAATGAATAGAGTGTTATGAAAGAAGGGAGCAGATGAGAACAAAAAATCAGATTGAGTCGTCCGGAGCTGAGAGGTAAGAGATGGGGGGGGAGAGGCTGTAAGATGGAGATAAATAACGGTATAACAGGTGAAAAGGTTGAGAACGGGTAAAAAAAATGTAATTGTAAGCTGGATGGGTTCCCTTGTTCACTTGCAATGCAAACGATTAACTGTCTCTCTGACAGCTCATGTTTACTACGACCTGATGTATCATGTCAGCATGATGTCAACAACCTAAAATCCATGTCAGACCAGTGAAATAATACGTCTTCTAACACGGCAAGGAGTTCAAATGTCCGTTCTAAATCGCCTCTGCAAGTACGATGACATGAGGCCGTTCTGCACGTTCTCCTACAACACTTTTTCCACGGGCAAAACCAAAAACATAAAAATGAGTTAAAAGCATAAATACATTTAATCAAACCAAGCCTATATTAAAGAAAACACAACAGCTTTTCAAGTGCCTCTGTCCATCTTACTATCCATATTTAATTATAGAGTGTAAAACTTCAGGTTTACAATCCAAAATAGATTTTTTAAGTAAATTTCAAGCAGATGAAATAATATATATTACAAGGCCAATTATGCCTTAAGAAGAAAAATGAAATTTGAAATATCTTCATGAATAGAAATATATTTTCTGGGGACCATTGTTGAATTCAATTAAATTGTAGGTTCATGCTTACTTGCCTTGATAGACGTTATTATTAAAAAGTGCTAAAAACAAGTGATGGGAAATGCTTAACTTCATTCCTGATTCTTCTTTTTTGAACACATTAGTTGAAAAAAATCGTTCTCTTTTTTTTGTCTGTCATGTTAAGATTAAGACTTGGACTTGGGTGTTTATTTCCTCCAGGTTAGAACCACATGCATATTCAGTTGGTCTTCTGTCGCATGACCCATCTTTCCTTTGACATTTAACATTCACCAACATTTTCACAAAAGTCACAGCCTCCAAAGATCGAAGCATTATACTGACCCAGATACATCCATGCAGGGAAATCCTGCAAGACAGTAACAGGTCATCCACATAATTACTTTCAAAGTGGTCTGAGCTGGGGGATCCTCTTAAGAGAATTCGTACAACACAGTGCTGTGTGAGTTGTCGCCTCCAGGGGTTTATTTTTCCCTGAAAATGTCACGTTGTGGTGGAATTTCCTGGAATGAGCCTGATGTTGAGAAGCAGGCACCAAACTCTGACCATGCTGCTGAGAAACATTTCTGCACAGGAAACAAAAAACGATTGTAACATTCTGAGACCATTTTTTGAACCACTGATCATGTCAATACCTGGTTTTAGATGTGAAATTATTTTCGTTAAACCAAGAAGGTAGGAGCAATATGGCAGAAATAAAGCAATTTGGCAAGGGAAAATGGATCCAAACTCTTCCACAGTAACAAGAATGATTCAACGCTCCTTCCAAGGGTGGTACAACCAGTTAGTAGCTTTAACGGGGATTACTTTCTCCCAGACAGTTTTGGATAGTTATTTTTTTATTAACAAATATTCAATTCAACGTTTGCTTGATTATGTGAATCCTTTATTTTTGATTAAAAAGGAAGGACAGAAGAAATCTCTAATAAGGCCGGACTTGAAGAATCTAGAAATCACTTAAAATGAAACCTGCATGACAAAAGGAAGTAGGCTAAAGGATCTCAAGAAGCAACAAGTCATGCCAGAATAAAAATATTTTAAACCAGAACCACTCTCTGTCGAATGTGGCTAGAAAACAACTTACATTTTAATGAGAGGGTAGTGAACAGCAGCAGGTTGTGGAACTTCAAGAGTCAAACCACGTTTCCTTTACATGCCTGTGCCACAGGTTCGCGGCAGGACCAGTTTCTCTAATCTCCCCTGAGAGAAAGCCCGTTTAAACCCTGTTCTGGTGTGTTCATCACGGCAAAGTTTAATTCACAGACAGAAACAATTTGCAAGCATTCGTAACCTCTAGAGGTCAATGAGATCAAAACACCCCGCGGTGCGCCGTCTGACCTCAATCAGTCAATGCAACTTTGAAAAAGAGAAGGCAAAGAGGCGGATGGAAGGAGCGACTAAGAGAGGTGGATGTTTCAGCAGGATGGAGGCGAGATCTTCTCTGATCTCAGCGGACAGGAGAGATGTTTGGATAGGGAGGGAGGAAAGTGAGGTGACGGAAGACGACAGAGCCACAATGGACACAAAGCGGGGGCGACGAGAACCTCTGAAAGTCCTTTTAACTGATAGCAAAGGACTCAGCGATTGAGACGGAGGATAAGGGATCTTTTTTTAAGCATGAGTCAGATCTTGAATGGCTGAGAAAACAAGAAGGGCATGAAACAAGGCGGACAGAAATAGCAGACACTTACCTGAGAGTTTTGCGGTACATGTCCTCCTCTGTGATGCCGCAGTAGGTGAGGGTCTCATTCCACACGGGGTTGAGTGTGTTCCTAACAATCTTTGTTTTCAGTTTATTAGCCTGTCGACACAACAGAGAGAAAAGTAAATGTCACAGCCTTGCTGCACTGTGGAAACAGCAGAAAAATAACTTCAGCTCTCAGAGGCCCCAAGGTCATTCTATTTCCACTGATTTATTCATTTGAATGTTCATCATACAACTCTGAAATGAGACCATGATTGAAGAGTGTCCTCCAGTCTTCCTACGGATAGGAAGCTGAAGGTCTCTTTCAATTTCACAGAAAAACACAGAGAGCTAAAACCACATGTGGTAATAAAAATCCAACCTTGCACGCCCCGGGCAGCAGATGTAGCTTGACATAGGGATCAGCCAAACCGTTGAAATCCATCGGCTTCAAACCCTTGAAGAGAAGATAATCAGACATTAAATCTTTAACGCCAACCCATCTGCAAAGAGAGGGATTCAAAGATTAGGGGATAATTTAAAGTTTTGACAATTTGTTTAAACTAGAGTTTGATTTAACCAGCGAACACTGGCAGGCCAACCATTGGGTACCACTACTAGGGATGTAGGAACATATCTATACAACAATATATCGCGATATTTTATGTCACAAGATTGTATCAATATTCAAAACAATAAAAAAATCACATTTTATTTTTTATGAATTTGCATAAACCATTAATGATAACAGTATTTTTTTGTAAAATTTAAATTAAGACCACTAGTTAGTTACTGTTCACCTTCTTCATTCAACTGGATGTGCTATGTATGAAACGGGTTGGAGTGTTTAAAATGATTTAACATTTTTTCTACAGTTAAATTCAGTTTTACAAATCACAATATTTGGTCTTACTCACAATATGTGTCATTTTATCAACACATCTTTGATTCATTTTGTCCAACATTTGCAAGCTGTAGACTCTGTCCAGTCAGATACATGCATTGTGTAATTGTTGTTTTTAGTTTCTCAGTTCAATTATTTCAATCCAAGTAAATGGAACATTCACAAGATGTCACCAAAATCACTCTGTCCCCTTCAAATCTGTCAGAAAATGATTTAAGTGCATCGAATTAAGAATCGCATTGACTCATATTGTTGGCTGAATATCATGTATCGAATCGTCAGATTAGTGTTTTGCTACAGCCCTATCCACTACATAGCTAGGAGTGAGAGTCACAAAGCCACTTTTTTCTTTCTCCAGAAGGATAAATTGATCTGTCACTAAGATTTTTTGCAATTTATCCAAATATTTATGCTGGGCAGGCATGGCAACATTTCTCCTGTCAAAAGTATTTTTTAGAATCCCTCAATTATTTTTAATCCCTCAATTTAACTAATCATGAACACACTTGAAGTATAATGATGATTAGTGTTGCTTCAAGTACACAAAAGTTTGTCAAATTTCAGTACACTTAGTGCATTTATTTTTCCCCTCGGACGTTTATAAAGTTGTTGTATCATGTGTTTTTCACAAGCCTTTCTGACTGACAGAAACATAAATGAAAAGCTTGTTTGCCGTTACCGGTTTTCTGCCAGTGTTTAGGGGTTGTACAGCAGTTTTTTTGTTTTTGTTTTTCCCGGGGACACCGTACCTTTGCTCTGAGGACTGTGCAGTGTAAGGAGCTGGTGCCTCTCTCGTACAGAAGGTCAAACTCTAACGTCCCCAGGGAGGCTGGAAGGGAATTACCGACAGGTCAGAAGAAATGTGCGCCAGTTATGCAGGTAATTGCTTTTATGATGATGACTTCATTACGTGCAAATTAGGTGAGGAGCAGCAGCAGGACCGAGGCCAGCGGGGAATATTGAATTAATATCGACTAGTTCCTGAAATCTAAAACTCTCTCTTTACATTATTTTCTTCTGAAATGAAATCAGTTCTTTAAAGTGGAACAAATCTGTGTCTGTGTAATTTTCTTTTGCATCTTGGGAGTGAAACCTGAGGCGACTCACTGTTATCATCGCTGTCGCAGCTGTCAATCTCAATGGAGGTATCCATGCTGCTCATGGCCGACAGGGAACCCCCTCCTCCTGCGGCTCCTGGTAACAGCGGAGACAAGAGGCATCTGCCCGCTCCACCTCCTACCCCTTCTCCATCTCCTCCTCCGACAGCTCCTCCGCCTTGACCCGCGCTGCTTGGACTCAGCGGAGCCGGAGCCGTCAGCTGATTGGGCGAGATTGGCTCCGAGAAGGAGGAAGTAGGCGAGAGGCGAGGGAAGTAGGCGGAGATCTGGCGGATGGGGCGGATGGGGCCTGGGCAGACATTGATGGCCATGTGCTCCTGGATGGAGATGCCCAAACGGTTTCCTTTCCGCACAGTCATAGGGCTGAGAGGAAACATATTTATGGTGTTACCTTCACTTGAAGATCTCATGTCAGAAAGCTATTAGTGCAAGTGGCTCTCTTAATGAAAGCTCCTTTAACCTAACCTACGTGGTTTCTCACAAGACTACAAAATACAGCAAAGGATGCACACAAATTTGCATTTCAGTTAAATAAATCTGAATAAACCTGCAGAGAAGGGATAAGAGATAATGGATGAAAAGTGTCTGGCTTAAATTACTACCCTCAATGAAATTGCAGTGTGTAGGCTACGTGTGTGTACTTTTGTTATCTAAAATCCTCGACAACCCTGTATAGTCAGACAAGTAATTACAGGAGGAAGTTTTTCCAGGCTGAAACACTCTTCAGTCCACTTGCATTGTTAGAAGAGCCCCCCGTGGTTATATAAAGTTGTGGTTGTGGGGAATCGAGTTGACCACATGGCTGACGGGTCTGCTTTTCTCTCAGAAAATAAAGAGCGGGGTGGAAAACAAAACATCTCGCAGCTTCAGTTTTCTAAAGACAGCAGGGCTTGAGGGGGCGTTCTGTCCTCAATACTGCACAAAAAAACTGCAGCCCCCCTTTGGACTACCTTCTGTTCTCTCTGCATTTATCGATCAAAACTGAGAAGTTTGGTTTTGCCCTGTGAATGTCTGCACTTCCTCTGTGTTGTCTACGAGGCGGTGTTTTGTGCAAACAGATCAGGGAAATTCAGAAAGTTTGGCCAAGTTTTATTGGATGCAGGACGGAACTTTCTGTGTAGCTGTCAGGAATAAAATAAAAACATCCCAAGAATTCAAAATTCAAAGATTACCTTTGACATCCAATATGGCTGCCACTTCAGATGTCTTGCAACTATGTTAGCGTGCGCCTTTACATTTTGAATTCACTTCAAATTTCATTGCTAGTAATTTGGATGCCTGCGAATAATAACTAGCTCTACTTGGATGTGTTGCAATTTCTAAATTCGAGATCCAACTTCCGAGACAAATAAAGGCTGGTGCTTACATCCAGTGTTCATTGGGCGAGAGGCATGATACACCCCGAACAAACAACCATGATAGATCCACACTTATTCCTACAATTTAGAATATTCAGCTAACCTAACAGTCGTGTTTTTGGACTGTGGGAGGAAGCCCGAGTACCTGGCAAGAACAAACACTTGTACAGGGAGAACATGCAAGCTCTATGCAGCCGCGATTCAAACCCAGTAGCTTAATGTTGCAATGCAACAGTGCCACCAACTGAGCCGCCATTTTTTCGATAATATTCCATTTGACTATTTATGACCATGTTTGTGACATGGTCCTGCTTTATTGTGGATTATGACAGATCAAACACATTTTAGAATTTGGATAATCTTTGCATCTGTATCGCAAAATTTGTCAAGAGAAACGCATATTTCTTCCCAGTCTTTTCTTTTATTGATTACAATAACTTTTGTTTAGAATTTTTTAAGGTATATTTTGCAGCGATAAAAATGGGTTTCTTCAGAATACTCTTCTTTTTTTTTTGCTAGTTAACAAATATGTTGTGAAAATGCCCGGCCATTATTGTCGATTTATGATGAGTCTAAAGTTTTTTCGAACAGCAGCAATGGAAGGAGGCTTCGTAAACTGCAACTGGCTGCTAATAAGTCTCCACTTTAGAAGGGTATGTCAGCTTTGATAACAGAAACCAAATTTGTGGAACCGCAGAAGGCGTGAAACGGGTGAAAAAATATTTTGTCTTTATTGGATAGAGCATTAAAGACAATACATTATATTACATAACATAATCCATCCATTTTCTTAACTGCTAAATAATTAATGGGTCACGGGGGGGGGTGGTGCCTATCTCCAGCTGTCAACGGGCGAGACCCTGGACAGGTCGCCAATCCATCACAGGGTCACATAGAGACAAACAGGACAAACAACCATGCACGCACACACCCACACCTAAGGACAATTTGACAGTGTGGGAGGGAACCCATGCATGCACGGGGAGAACATGCAAACTCCATGCAGAAAGACCCTGGGCCAGGATATGAACCCACAACCCACAGTCAGTTCCTTACCTAATTAAGGAGGCATCCTATCCTTGCCGCTACATCTCTACGGTGCTGCTAATGTTTGAAAGGGTAATAGTCCTTGTTGGAAAATTACAGTTCATGCTTGAAAACTGACACTTTAGGGGACAGTAAATATACTTTGTCTTGGATAACATTGAGGTGCACAGCCTGTAGTAGGGATGTCCCGCTCAGGTTTATTCGCCCATTGGTCAGAGTCATTTGATTATCAGTCCCGATCCAAATACTTCTAATACATAAAAAATAATAAAGAAGAACAAAGAAACAGATCCAGGATTTTCCTTTTTTATTCACCTTATTTTAACACTTAACAATTCTGTTAACAAACAGAACACTTCTTTGGGTTAGCTTGAACAATCAACTTTCCCCACCAATTCCAGGTAAATAAATCAATAAAAGAAAAGATTCCCAGAGACTTTGATCACAGCATTTTGCTTACCGGGAGCTGACTGCACGGTGAAAAGTTTTGGAGGGCCTCTGCCTATGTCGCTGGTTAGACGTGCTACAATGTGTGCCAAAAACTCTGACTGCTAATTCTTTACACCCATGGGCTTTTCTGCCACTGAAGCGTAGTTTAGGATAAGGAAACGGTTGGTTCAGATCATTTTAGACCTCTGATTGGTTTAACTGAAGAAAGGTTCCTCATTTTAAAACTTTGGCTGAAGTATCGTAATTCCAGTCTCCAGTGCGGCAGCACACAGATACTGCATCCAGAACAATATCTAAACTCCAACGAGAAGTCATCTGTCTGAGGCAAAAATCCTAAAGCTGATGACAACAACCTCTGCAGCAATCCCACTATTTGCCTACACAAAGACATGCATCGCGGTTCCATGTGGAGCAGAAACTACAGGAGGTGTAATCTAAGTGCAACTGTTTAATTGACACTGCTTTTTTGACATTTGGGATTTTACTGTGCAGATGGTTTGCAGACTTGTCGTTTGAACTCTAAGCCTAATCTTAGATGGTTTATCTTTGTCAAAAGAAAAATACTACCACCTGAAGACATAGCAATTGACTAAATTCCAGTTATTGGTACTCACAAACATGAAATAGCACCCACAGCGGGATTTTGAGAGGCGGTGGGCTGCACTATTCTGCTTGGTGGCCTGAGGTGTAACAGTTTAAACCTTCCTCCTTGCTTCCTCAGTCTTTCCAGAAAACTCATAGACTGGCAGTTTTTTGCATTTAGTCTCGCCTTCAGTATTTCTTTCCCCTCACAAGCCTGATCAGTGGTATTCTAAGACAGAAACTAAGAGGAAAAACATGCTGGCAAGCTTTCTTCGCCCAGTAATGCTTAACATTCACCACCTGGTGTTTCAGGGGTTTGAAGGTTCTCCTTCAAAAGCATGTGTGGGTTCTCTCCAGGTACTCTAATTTCCTCCCACAGTCTAAAAACATGGCTGCTACATTGACTGGTCCCCTTCGGTTTCAAAGTGTGGATGATGGTTGTTTCTCCTTTGTGTCTCTGTTGCCATGTGATGGACTGGCTTACCCAAGATGAGCAGGTATAGACCAGGGGTTTGCAGTTTGCGTCTCTGGAGCCACATGTACAGTTGAAAAGAGGTAAATGCACTTCCTAGTCTTTTAGTTAGGTAGACGATGTCTTCAAAATAACAATTGTTGATTTGATTGGTCTACAGCTGCCAAAGGTGGCCTAACTTATGTGATGTCAAACTGTACTGACGGAAAAAACACAATTTGTTTTCTTTACTGTTAAACATCAAATCCGAGGAAAATTAATTGTTTTAGCTCAATACATTTGAATTAAAGTAAGTAATAACAGTACAATAATAAAAAATACATAATTCTCTATTTATTCTGACATTTCACAAATATTAAGTATGTTAACATTTATTGATCCAAAACAAAAAAGTTTACTCTAATAAATGTTGGGCAGGAAAGAAAATAAATGTCTATCTAGGCCGTCCACTATTGTTCTTTAAAACTTTCGACAAAAATGTATTTTGAGGGAAATATTTGAAAATATAACAGTAAAAAAGGCTAGCGTTACTAGCGTTACCATTTTTAATGGTATATTTGCATAATAGTGTCTAAAACAGAATGATGCTAACAATACGGTAAAATAAGTTTTGTTTTTCTTAGTTCCTTTATTTTGTAATCGGGCTGGAAGTTCTTGCATGTTCTGCCTGCTCTTTCTTCATTTTCCATAAATACTCAATATTTTACAAAAAATAGTATTGTCATTTCATAAATGTTTGACCGTTTTTGTTTCTAAAAGCTAAAATTAGATCTGAGATGTTAGTCCTTTAACTTCAGAAACAAAAATGTACATAGGAGGAGTTCATAAAACATTTTTTAGAAAATGGTCACGTAGGTTTTATCGCTCTAGAGAAATTTGTTAAGAATAAGCTGGACTCTTTTATAGACAATAGCCGGATGGATAACCAGCTGTAGGGTGCAGTCTGCAAAAAAAAAACAAGGAAATAAACCTTCTAATTGAAAAGTTTGCTCCATTTGCTTTAGGTGATCCCCACCTCCTGTTTGTTTGTTTTCTATACGGCTGCAAAGTTTAATCTGCAGGGTTAAAACAAAAAAGAGATAGGCCTTTCAGAGCGTTCATTCATCATAATGAAGTTAATCGGAGCAGCTATGCCCCGACAGAAAGTGACTCTGAAACTGCTGCCCCCGACTGTTGACGTTCGGCAGAATTACAAGCAGCCGGGGTCACTGGTGATGCACGGTCAAGCCCCCCCTTGCTGTGAATTCAGTGGGTGGGTGAGATGCACCGCAGCTCATCCAGCTTTAGCTTGGCTGGCGATGAAGCCACCTTCTGAAACATGCCGCAGCGTGCCAGCACGTCGGCTTCCCTCACTCATTGGACTGAAAGGACTTTGGCAGATTTCTGGCTCATGGATGGGAGATGATGGACAAGCTGACTTTTGAAAACCCATCAGCGGCCTTTCTGGTCTCATAAATACGATGAATGACATCTTCATGTCAGACTTGTGCTACTTTTTTAGTCATTGCCCAATTGACTGTGCAGAGATAACCTTCAGCCTTGCAAAAAACTTTCAACCTTTGATGAAATATTATAGAGAGATAAGGAAGCAATATGCTTATTGGAGTAATAGGAAATAATTTTGGATTCATCGAAGCTCAAACTCACAAAGCCCTTTATTGGAAATAATCAAAAGAGTCTGATTGCATAGCATAAAGGTGAAGCTAATAACACATTCATGACGCTCATGGTATGATGGAGATGTTTATAGCAGGATTAGATCTAAAGATCAATAAACTTAAGAGTTCTTGCTAATTATAGTGCTGGTGTTGAATGCATAATTGATCAAAAACACAGCAAACATGAACAGAGCCACGCTTTTGTCAGATCGTTAATTCACGCGTCCCCACCAACACACACACACACACATCATGCTGCTGTGTGAGCGTAAGTCCGTTGACATGATGTGTGCAGTCATTCGCCTCCCAGTTCTGGCAGATGTGGCCTTGAGTTGGAGCAGCTTGAGCACCAGCAGCGCGCGTACAACAGCAAAAAGCCCGCGGGCCTGAAGCTCTCTGGGAACCAGAAGCTCTCTGGGAGGAGATGATCGATCACCTTCATCACGACAGCCGGAGGCCCTCGCTCGTTCTCCCGTCGAGCTCACGTTTCACGAGCAAAAACACTAAACCTAACAATTAGCTGCTTAACCGTTTCTGGTAAGTCAAAACATTCCTGTGAGCTTTGGAAAGCTTGGTGGAAAAAACTTGAAAATGTGTGTGAAAATGTAGAAACAGCTATTTTATGTAACCACTCACTGAAAAGCTTTGTGGAAAATTTAACATTAAACATGACAACATTTACTCCCTAGCTTCACAGTCGTTATTTACTAGTAGTAAATAAATATAAGTGAAGTCAATTAATCAGTGATGAAAGACGTCAACATTTTTTGGGGTTTACTTGGGAATTTTTCAGACTCTTGTGTTCGGTCACTTTGTATTTACTGATTATTTCAGTCATCCCCTTTTTTTCCATGGCTTAACCTGTTGAGATATTTTCTCATGTGTGTCTTTACAGTGTTTACATAATAATCTTGATAATATTTTTTAGTCATTCCTCCCATTCCAGATCCCGCTCCTTCTCATTACGTTCTCATGGTTTACTGGTTTGGATTCCTTATTCTACTCTTCTGCTTAACTCCTGCCTACATTTAGGTCCTACATTTACACATAGAATTATACTTTTATCTAGTAATCCACTGCTTCCTTTTTTTCTGGGGGAATCAGGACTAGAGCTGTGCTAAAATAATCAAAAAATAGATTCTGGATTAATTCTTGTCGAGTTGGAAACAAATCAATTCGCAAGATCAAAACTGTATTTTATTTTTTTAGAATAGTTTGCCCTTTTTTACAGCTGAAATACGAAGGAAAAATCCAGAAGGGCATTTTAAGTTTTGTGTCTGAAAGGGTTAATACAGTTTCCCATGGTGAACTGTTACTCACCCAGTGTTAAGTCATTGAATTTCAGACATATAATCAAAATAACAGTAAAAACAATGACCAATATCAATATTGTACCGGATCAGACTGAATCGAATCGATTCTTGAAATCAGAATTGATACCCAGCCCTAATCAGGAACCCATATTATTCTTAGCACCACCACAGCTGCTAGGATGGTAAGCGTGAAGTGCAAAGAGCAGCATTTTGAAGTCAGTAAATGTCCTTAGCAACAATCAGACACAAATTATCTACTAATCAGTTGCTTGAGAGGAATCCCAGAATAAAAGAAAAATATTAAAATCATCCAAATTCTGGCAAGACTTTTGTACATTTGGAAAAGTGTGGAGGTAGACATGTTTCAAATCATCCAAGCTTGTATTTTGGATCTCAACATCTGTAATGTGAGAAGTTGCACAGCAAAAAAATAAAAATAAAAAATAAATTCCATACTTGTATTTAAGTATTTACATAAATGCAAAATCCGTTTGAGTTTGTCTGTAAAATTTTGTCACAAACCGACTCTGAATCTGAAGTTGCAGAAAATTAAAATTACAAATGCTTAAAAGAAATGTCCTGAAAGAAAGCTGTAACCCTAAACTGATAATTAATTTACGTATTTTGATAACGGTGTGTCAATTTTCCCACTGCAACTACAGGTCAGTGAACACAACGTCTGGAATCTGTTCTCAACTCTCATCCAGCAGGTGTGACATTTGAAACAAATATCTACCTCCATACAAAGAATCCTCATGACTGTGTTCAGCATGGTGGAGGATCTGTGATGCTGCGGGCCTGTCTCTGTCATAAATGCATCAAGAATCGTTTTCGGTGGCCTCTGCTAGATTTTCTTTACGTTTTTCAAAGGATAACGGTACAAGACATGTGGCCAAATCAACGGAAACGAAAAACAAAAACACCTTTCATGGAAGGAGAGGTCAACAGATTTTTCCACAACAATTGTTGTTGTTTTGTTTTTTTTCTGATTATGTTGAGAAAGAGTCTCTAACAAACAGTGAGTGCAGTTATACAAGAATGAGGGATTTGAAAAGACAGCCAGGAGTCAAATTTAGGACAGCCCTGTGGAGGACTACAGCCTCTACGCCCATTAGCTGAGCCAGTATTCATTTCTGTGGTAACATGAGCTCTTTGAAATACCATGACATTTTAAACAACAGTCTGTTGGAAATGTGGCCAAATGGAGGCAGAGAAACAGTTCACCAGATACATAATCAATCTCCTCCAATGGTAGAGGTTTTAAGAAGGAACTTTCATGTCACAATTTGATTTAAGCTCAGAGGTTGCTTCAGAAAAAGGACCCAAGACTATCTGGAGAGTTTGCGTAGAGAGGGACCCTCAGATTTCTCTCTGTCTCTGTACGTTCCAGCCTCGTCATATACCTCTGTATCCACAGAGCAACAGAGATTGCACATTAAAGAAAAAAAAATGTTCCGTGTGGGATTACTCTGCTGATGTAACAGCTCTATTCCAATGTTTAAAGGCTTTTTTACACAATGAATCCAAATGTACAAGATGGCTCAGCTTGTCTCCTGCAGGCATGGGTCGCATTTTCCGTGGGTTTTATGCATGCAACCAAAGAAGAGGCATGCCCCCACCTTGTGTTTGTAACACTACATAGATTTCCAGCTCGCATCCGGCAGTCAGGAATATCTCCACCTCCCTCCTCTTTTAGCTCCTTCACTTTAAATTAGAGTCATATGACAGGCATGGGGTGCTCACTGTCTCTCAGCCCCTACCTTCTCATCTTCACTGTCAAAAATCCGCCCTTCTTCTCCCCCTTCTTCATCCTCTCATTATCTCTCAATCAGGCTTTATATCACCTGTAGCTGTGGGGAGATTTCTACCTCTGTCAGTCAGCCCACTTGTGTCCCCAAAGGTACCCACGGGTAGCTTTATTCACCGTAGAATAACAAAACGACAGGCAGATGGCATGGCATTCTGCCGCACACTGTAGCTACTCGTTAGACTTTAATAGGGTGCATCATTTATAACTAAGAGCAGTGACAGCGAGGGCATGTCAGGGAGGAGGCAAGTTATTTTCAGGGATGAGCAAACTTCAAGTGTCTGTGGGTTTGTCGGACAGTATGATGAAAAAGTGAAGAAAGACTTGAAATCAGACACATGTTGCACCTGCCTGCTGTGGGAGACAATAGAGGTCATTCAAATGGGCTCTGATTCCTCCAGAGAAAACCCAACAAGACAAGTCAGGATGCAGGAAGTAATGATTTCTACATTTTTAAAGAATATCAATAAACGTTCCCTGCCTTCGCAGCAGATTCAACCTCCATGCATTGAGACGATAAATGCAGAAAAGGATGCTGCCTTACCTCAGAGAGGGAAAAAGCAAGCGTGAAACTCCTCATAAAAAGCACGGAAAACTAGTGAATTCCAGAGCGGGGAGGAGACGGGAGACTAACAGGTGGTGAAGAGCAGGGAGCAGGGAGCAGAGCGAGACCGAACGCATGCAACGAGTGTCATTTAAAAGAATGAATGCGTTGGTAGCTCCAAGTTGAGATGAAATGAGAAGCAGAGGGGAGATGGGAGAGTGGCAAGCTGGAGGAGGGAGAGGATAGAGAGAGAGAAAGAGAGAGAGAAAGAGAGAGAGAGGCAGCAGGGATTTATTCTTTAACAGTCAGTTTAGACAGTGGCTGCTTTTCCTTCTACACTCTTGAATCCTCCACCATCACCACTCACCTTTGAAGGAGATTGCATCCTTGCTAGGGACATTCATCCCAAGCATTACTGATTAAACTTAAAAAATACATAAAAGAGGCAAAGGAAACTATAAAGGCACAAATCTCCAGACGTAAAATGAGTCTTAAACCCCTTCATGCAGTTGTAACTCTAATCTGTGCCTAAACGTGGTTTTGTCTGTTTATCAGGCAAATGGTGCATATATACAAACTTATCTGCATGCGTGGGAGCCGTTTTTGAATTCGTAGTTAGTTTTAAGTTAGTGTGATTTGAAATTTTGCATGTGTAAATGGACTTTTGCACTTGTAATTTTTTTTATATTTGTATGTACATTTTACACTTGGAAGTGCGCAAAGTTACGCACAAAATGTATTTTACGGTTTACAAATCTGGTTTTACGATTACAGGTACCCAAAGTTACATACAAACAGGCTGACACAAGTTACAAATCGGGTTTTACGCACACACAGATCTTGTGACTCTATTTTCTCTCCATACTTTTAGTGCTTCAGTGTAATGATGTTAAAAATCTGCTCAAGTGAAATTAGTTTAAACATCCTGCTTTACTTCAAAAAAAATATGCAGCAATCTAAAACAGTCAATATTTTTTGGTTAATTTGTGTTTAGTAAGATTACTTTTTTGTGCAGTCCTTCATAAATGTTCATGGTTCACTGCTCAAGATTTATTGGTGCAACATAACTTTTGCCAATTTTTTTCCTCTTTTGATTATATATTTTTTTAAATACAGCTTGAGAAGCTAAATTCCTAGAATACCAAACAGTGACAGGAAGCCTGTAAATGTCAGCTTCTGAGGTATCGCTAACAGAGTTTCCACGGTGCGTACTGATGCAAACTAAGGTAGCCTATATTTGGCCGTTTTCAGACAGGATTTCAAGTATTCAAGGATTTCAGCTATTCACAGGCAGTAGCAGCAGCCAAACCCCCTTCCTGTTTCACTTTAGTCTTAAAAAGACTGAAGTGAAACTTGTCTCCAGGTTGAGTCTCGAACAATCTTGGTCTCAGTGTCATCAGATCAGAAAGTTTGCAAGTTAGCTTCTGACTATGCATATATTCTAGCCTGTATAGTTTGGCTTGATTTAATATTCAGCGACTTCCTACAGTGATGGTTCTGTATAAATGGTTCATAATAATCTGTTTACGTTTGATGTGGCTTCCTGATATCAGCCACATGAACGTCTCTGAATCAGAAGCATTGGAAGACTTAGCTGTTTTAGAACAAAATAAACATAACTGACTTCTGGCATATTATCTTCCCACTGTTGTACTGCAGCCATTACAGAAAAGCTATTTCTGTTTTCTAAAACATAAAATGCAATCAATGGCCCACATTTGTGGGAGTATTTTGTAGTATATAGTATATCATACAAAATTTTGATTCTGAAAGGAAGCTAAAGGTTTTCTGACAAACGTAGTGGTGTGTACTCATTTATGCAGAGCACTGTATATATATATTTCTGCTTTTATTTTCAATCATGTTAGCTTTGTTTCTCAATACTCTTGAACATCTCAGGTTAAGGAGAAGGAAAACATCTAATACTATAGCAGTGCAATAAATAGTGAGGGAGCTGCCAACTCTGTGAATGGCTTAATTTCATACCTATAGACAAGAAGACAATGTATTTTCTCTTGCTAATCCAAATAGTGAAACAGAGATCAAGCACACAGGAGCAGAGTACTTGGATGGTCCTTATTTGATCTGCGAATATTGCAGCACATTTCTGAGTTTTCCTATGTGACCCAAATGGTCAGGGGTAGTATATTACTCCAGACAATCCATTTTTGTATATACATGTACTTTTAAATCACGATAATCGAGCTAACACCTTAACATGAATGGGAGCCTTTGTCAGAGTTTACATTTAAGGAAGAAAATGGAAGGAAGGATCCAAAGAAGTATATGCCCAATGACCAAAGAAATGCATTTTGTAAGTGCTGTACCATTTGATCGTGTTACAAGTGTTGCTGCTGCTGTGTTGTCGTTGTACCGGTGTTGTTAATCCCGCTTCTGCAGTCTCTATACTGTAATTAGAGTTTAATTACATATTCTCTGTCTTAGTGAATGCATTAGGTTCACGATGTCTAGTTAGAGCTTATTGTTCCGGCATACCGTTCCTGATAAATGTGTCAGATCACCGGGAAGACAGACATCAGAGCAGTGAGACATCTACTGGACGTTCCAGCCTTGAGGGACTGCGCCATGCTTCCCAATCAGACTGGCATGGACCAGTTCTTTGGGAGCTGAACAAGAAGATTGAATAAAACATACTGAAAATATACAACTGTGATTGCTAAATGCTATTTAAGGTGTTTGTTAGAGCAGTTGGGTATTGAATGCAGGAGTAAACTCTGTTCTGACCACAACAGTAAATACTCATGTTTCATCTTAGTTTTAGAAGAAGACTGCTGTATTTTCAGCCATCACACAGCTTACATACAGAGAAATTTGGCTTTCTAACCACATTATTTGGGTGACTTAGCTCGATGAAGAGTAGCCAGTTCGGTTCGACTTCACACTGCAATTAACCTGACATATATCCCAGTGGCACAGAGAGAGAAGTCACACATGCACTACGAGAACGTCCAGAGACAATCCTAAAAACTGCAAACGGAGGATCTCATAGTTTTTTTTTTGTTCAGGAAATAATAAAACTTGAGGCCTCCGATCTCGATCTGATCTTTTAACCTAAAATCTGATCCGATTTCAAGTCCCTATCCAATATTTTGCGTTTAGTTTTGAAATTTATACAACTGAAACATATTTTTAGCAAGTAACTCCACTTACCTTTTTAAATAAGACTAATTTCATCCATAAGCATTACCAGTATTGTTTTAAATCTTACAGGGAATTAAAAGTCAAATCCCTTTCACAGTATTATATATATTATATATATATATATATATATATATATATATATATATATATATATATATATATATATATATATATATATGCCCTCCACTTTCCTGAGATCCCATTCAACTATTTTTTGGGTACATACGTGTTAGAAAGCCCACATTGTTTTAAGGTTGTAAGTTGCAGTATTATTATTGATGTTTTAACTATAAGCTGAAATATCCAATGCTCCTCTGATTATTTTGGTTTATTCCTATAAATGCCAGAAGGTAAGAGTCTATGGGAATGATTATTCAAGATTCCTGATAATGACCAAAAAATTGCGCACGGTGCTAAAAATTTGCGCAAGTGGGTTGTCCTTAATTTGCGGGTGATCTACTAGAATTGCGTGAGCAATTCCCAACAGGCGCTTGCAGCAGTGTTGCAATGAGGAATTTGCGGCCGCTAACATGAGTTGCACCACGGCTAGAGAGAGGAGGAATAATGCGCATGGATCCATAATGCGTATTTGGCACAAAAATTAGGCTAAAGTGCTGTGAATTCTGTTTTCCATTTGTCAGTAATAAATGCAATTCATGCGGTGTACATACGCTGCTCTCTGCTATGGGGCGGCATGTGTAAAATTTTCGTTATTTAGCAGAAATTCACTTTTTATATATATTTAGCTTCGTTTTTTCAACATTTAGCACACTTTCATTACATCTAGGAAGAAAATGTGTCTAAAATTCAACTTATACCAGCATATTTACATTTCGAAAAACTAAATCCTAAATATTGTATCGAAATGTTAAATGTTAAATCTAAATCCAAATGTGAAATCTAAATGTTACATCTAAATGTTAAAACTAAATGTTAAATGTTGAATCTAAATCTAAATGTGAAATCTAAATGTGAAATGTTAAATCTAAATGTTAAATGTTAAATCTAAATGTTTAATCTAAATCTAAAATGTTAAATCTAAATGTTAAATGTTAAACCTAAATGTTAAATCTAAATGTTAAATCCAAATCTAAATGTTAAATCCAAATCTAAATTTTAAATGTTAAATCTAAATGTTAAACCTAAATGTTAAATGTTAAATCTAAATGTTAAATCTAAATGTTAAATCTAAATGTTAAATCCAAATCTAAATTTTAAATGTTAAATCTAAATGTTAAATGTTAAATCTAAATGTTAAATCCAAATCTAAATTCTAAATTTTAAACTAAACATAAATTTAAAATTTAAATGTTAAATGTTAAATCTAAATGTTAAATCCAAACCTAAATGTTAAATGATAAATCTAAATGTTAAATGTGTCAGCTAAATGTTTCTAAGACATGCAAATTAACCAAGCCACTTGAACTATCGTCTGCATTTGTGGCCACGCTCATATTAATTAATGAACGAACGCTGCCTGTCGGATTCTCATCGGTAATATCATGCTTAAAAGGATAACCAGACACAGCTTTTGGTCGTAGTTTTGGACGTGGCCACCATTCCCTCCTTAAAAACATGCCAGGGTTTTTGTTAGGTTCATTTATGTATGTTTGAGGGATGTTTTAAAACTCTCATGGCCGCCATGTTGAGCTCGGAATGACAGATTCCTCCTAGCTACGCCTCTACATTTTGATTACCGCCCACGTCTCTTGACTCTCTCCCCCGCTCCCTGAGCACAAAAGCAGAACATTGTCAACATTACTCAGATACCTAGTTATTTTTCCCAATTGCACAACGCCTTCTTGGAAAAATAAAAATGTCCGGTGCGCCGAAGATGCTACAGTAAGCCGTCTGTAATGTCAGTGACTGACACAGAGTCACAGCATCAGCATGACGGAGGAAATAGGCTACTGATAAACACTTTGGCTAATCACCCCGATCTACATGACACCAGTGGTTTTCTATACAGAGACAGGAATAAAAAAATAAACATAAAGAGCTTAAACTTTTAAGAGAGGAAAGCTCTTAAGAAGTTTGCTGGTGGCTCTTAAAAAAGCCGTTTTAGCTGCAAATGACCCGGCCAAGAAGTGAGCCATGAACAGCTTCCTCACCCGAACAGCTTCTCCGTAGGAGTAAACCCGACCCTGGCCTGTCTCCAGCACAACACATCCCGCTCAAATATCCTATTATACACTTTTTCTAACCGCATAGAGATGGACAGACACTCAGCTTAGTAGTTTGTGTTTTGGCGGGCGATGCTTGGACCTACGCGGGACGACAGCTCCTCAAACTGGGCCTGCCGACGCAGTGGGTATCCAGGTAAGATATGAATCACTCAAAATACTAAATAGTCATAGAACAGAATTTTTCTCATTCATGAGTTATGATTGATACAGACTCAGTAATTTAAATGTTTTTACTGAGTTATATGTGTGTGTTGTGTGTTTTAGAGTTTGACGTCTCTTCTGGATCACAAAGGTAACACTGTTTATAAGCAGAAGGATAATTCAAACATGTTAAAGAATCAGCATTAAGAGGATGAATAAACTTTGGATCATAAACTACACATTCCAGCTGATAAATCCTATTACTTCACCACCAATGCAGTCGTGTAGAAAAACCCTCGATTTATGTTTTAATTTGTCAAAGGAAAGATTCCCAGTGTCTTCAGGCCCAACTGACCTATCGTCAACCCTGGTTCTGGATCTACATGCTCCCTTTATCTGGAACAAACTTACAGACCCCTGCAAAGCTGCTGAAACACAGAGTTCCCTTAAATCAAGGCTAAAAACCTTTCTGTTTAGAGCTGCCTTCAATTAAGGGATTATTAATTGTGTCTCTAATGTTTATGCTTTTATTTTTGTTTTTTTGCTGCTTCATTTTATCCTCTCATCACCCAAAAGCATCTTGAACTGCCTTGCTGCTGAAAGTGTACTATAGGCCTGCAAAAAAAGTTACATTGCACCCCTGTAGTATTTTTATGCAACACACCGTTTCATATTTTAAAAATGTTTTGCTCCATTGTTACTTCAGTGTCTATTCCCATTCTGAGTTATGACCTATGGTCCTCATCAGAACCTAACAAGAGAACACAGTTAATCCCGGAAATATAAGGTTTAATGCTGGTGATAAATTGGTTTGCAACCGTGTGATGTGACCCTGTGAGGTCATTTTTGATCTCGGTTGGTTCATCAGTGTTAAATTTGGAGGAGAAACACATCTAATGAATCTGTCAGTGTTAATTCTGAACTCCGTCCAGATCTCTGCCTCTCAAACACAGAGATGCACACATTCACACGTCTCATCGTTCTCAGCTCCTCTGTGTAATTAGGCTAATAGTTCTTGAGTCAGTGATGGACAAAGAGTAACCTCCTATTTCCCCTTTTCGTCGGGCGAAAGCTCAAAATTGGTGTCCTCTCAGTCGCTCTGCTTCTCACTTGTCTCGATTTTGGTGCGTCTATGATTTGGTGTCGATTCTCTTTTAAATCGGTGAGGAAGAAGCAAGAAGCCGTCAGCACACACTGGCTGCCAAATAGACTCGCTGGTGCTTCTTTTAGGGCGTTCTTATCAGGAAAAAGGCCAAACGGCTTCGTTTCGTGCCGCCTTTTTCCTACCTCTACACACACACACACATTCTTGTTTTGCCTGTGTTAGTGAGGACCTTCATTGAGCTGCATTCATTTTAGTGACTGCACTATGCCTAACTCAGACACTTTGCCTAACCGTATGCCTAACAAAACCTTAATTCACACCATATCTCTAAAACCAACCAATGACAGTGCCCCAAAGTGAGGATTAGGCAGAATTTCCTCAATTTATAGGTTAAAAACCCAAAACGGTAAAAACTGGTCCTCAATCATAATTTTAGACACAAGCACACACCCATACACGTGTTTTAGAACCATAAAATTGATGTTATGGCACTATCATGCATGAATGCATTAACATGACAAAATAATGCACTCAAGCCTCCAGTGTCGGATGACTCCCTCCTCTCTCTGTTGCTTACACACACACACGTAATTTAGAGCCCCCACTCTGCCAATGTTGTCAAAAGACTCTTCAATCTGTATACCATCTTTTTAGGTTTTATTCTACTTCCCACCTTCCTCCCTCCTCCTCTTCACTCCCCTGCCTCCTGTTCATAAAGACAGAAAACCTTCTCATTATAAATTCATAGTCCTAACGCGCTCTCCTTCTCTTTACCAGAAGTGGCTTTAGTGATAACAGCTAACCAGCCGGCCCCATAGATTGTTCTGTGACGACTGCGTCAGATAACTCCCTTTAATTTTTTTTTTTTTACTTGCTAGACTCATTTCCTAAAATAAAATGTTTCTCTCACTGTCGTCAGGATGACACTTTACAGTTTTTTTTGTATTATAAAAAAAGGCTCCACACTTGTTGGCAGGTTGAAAAGTGCAAATATAGAATGTAGGCCATAGATGTGGCAACACGCAGCACACTGAAGGTAGGGCAGAAATTACAATTAGATGCAGCAGCATGTTAATGCGGTGACGCCCAGCCCCCCCCCCCCCTGGGTGGAACCATGAAAAGCAGCATGAACTAATAAAATATACATGAGCTATAGCCTGTGGTTATGGTATGCTAAATTCATTGCACCGCTGCCCGGCTCATTCTGACTGGATCACTGTCAGAAGCGACTAATAATACACCTTGGTTTGTGTCAGCACAGTCTGAGTCACACCAACTTGTTTCGATGCACAAAATCTCGAATGACTCTCTAGCTTCTGTGCTTTGTTATCATGTTTTTCAACTTATATGTTGGAGCTCACATCTTAGCAGCGAAAAAAACATTTTTGTATCAATAGAATGTCTCTTTTTGTTTATTTTAAGGTTTCTGTTGGTTGATTTTTTTTCACAGCTTTGCTTTCATCAATTACAGCAGTTCACGTTCGGTATAACTCTGGATACACCAGGAGTTTGGAGCCACAGACTGCACTTAAAGGCATCCACAGTGCAGTTTAAGTCAATAATAATAATAATGATATTTCACACATTTAGGGAAAAATTTAGCTGAACACAAGTAGGTGTATTGATGTGGGGTCTACAGTATTTTGACCGCTGTACCAATGGGTCTATGTTCTTCCCCTCGTCTACGGTCACCGAAAGATTGAGATGACGGACACAAGCCGCTGATATAAGGCCTCTACATTAAGCTTAGTTTATACTTCTACCTTAGGAAGTTTGCACTCACACACACAGATATTGATGGGAGACGTTTTTTCCTTTTATACTTATCCGTCGGTCAGCTTTGCAAAGCATTTCCCTGCCAGGACAGCAGGGGGTGCAGACCACACAGATGTGTGCTCTCCATTGCGTGTGATCGACAGCTATAAAGTTGGGCTGTACTCTTTCCGCTCTTGCATAGGTTACGGGAACCCTTGCGTTAATGGATGATGACGTTGCGCGTCTCTGTACCTAAGAAGTATAAACTAGGCTTAAGAAATGGAGGTGGGCGCTCAGACAAAGTGCTCATAGAACTGTTCTGATTAGTTACTCTGTAGGCCTATTTGAGTAACCTTTCTACGCATTACTTTTTAACTCTTACTTGATGTTGGAATATTGCTACACTTACTTGAGTTCAATGTCTGTGTACACTGCCCACATCTACTCACTGGTTAACTTTATTATTAGACAGAAATAGCTTGAGTAAAAACAAAATGCAGTTTTCATTTAGTAAGAACAAAAATATATATTTTAAAAACACACAATTACCTACTTTACTTAGTTGAATTAACCTTATTTTGTTCTGTTTTACATCCAGACAGCGCCATTTAAGGACCGAAGCTGCAGACCTCTGACTTAGTTTTTCCTTTTCTAACAACATGACACATGCAGGCAGTTATAGCAAGCATTCTGTGGTTGTAAAACACTAGACAATGTGGTGTAAACCAACAATCTGTCTCATACTTGTAAAAATATGGCTTTTCAGGCAGGTCATATCTATACTGAAATACTGTGAGACACTGAAAAGCAAAATAACTGAAACCAAAAAGATGCTTTTCACCGCCCACCCTGTAAACTGCGTCTTTTGCTTCATGGAGATGAGTCCCTGATTCACAATACACATCTAAACCCAACAGAGCCCTGCTATAAAAGCCTATTTACATTCTGAATTTAATTAGAGATGGGTAATGGCGATGTTGCCTGAAGGAAAAACAGCAGATACTGCGACAAACAGAGATGTTAGATGGTGAAAGAAAGATTTTCAATCTATTTTTAAACTGTTTTCACTTTAGAATAAATTAAAAAAACACATTGTAATAAATCCATAAAAAAGCTTTTTAGACAGTCAATCTAATTAATAATCTAATCAAATAAATAATTTAACTTTATCTTTTGAGATGTGGCAGAATTAATGAAACATACAGGCAACAATAACATTATGGCTGCCAGTGAATCTGTTTTACCTGGTTCAATCAGAAGGATCCAGAGCAGTGGATCTAGAAAATAGAAAATTGATGTTTGATCCCAAGTCAAGCTATATGATCTTCATAATTTAGCGTCTGTATATAGGATCTGGTTTCACTCTCTCTCCCAGATAATTTTATAATCAGCTAATCCCTTATAGAGGAGCTTTACAACCAGAGACAAGGAAGTCTCCAGCTATGCAACGTGAGACGTTCGACATCACATCTTATGAGACTCAGATGGACGGGAACAAACGTAACATAATCTGCTTCTTAAAGCTCTTGCTTCTTGCTGAGGGAGCTTTCTCATGAAGAAAACAGTGTCGTGATAAACAGACAAATGCCAAGGAATTAGTTTTTTGTCCGAGTCATTCACAGCAGGTGGCCTTGGTTGCCCTGTGGGGACGGGTTGCAGAGAACGAGTTAAGCGTGTGTGTAACTATTTATGACGTGTGCAGAGAAAATGTGCCGGCGCCGACCCTGAAGCCTAATGTCCACATCCACTCAGCAGACAAGCTCGAATGTCAGTTTGTATTTCTCTTTAAGAGCAGCAAAAGAAGGTGAGTGAACAAGCAGCTTCTTCTTGTTGATGGACATGTGCATCTAAAACTCAGCCATGACACAAGAACCAACTAGAAATCACTATCATGCACAGTTTTAGGCAAAAATATGCTGAAAAAGCTTAATATTTGAAATATCTCAAGTAACTATTTGTTGTAATTTTGAGGATTATGGCTTACAGAGAATGAAAACATAAAATTATGTGTCTTTGGGAGTTAATGTTGTTTGGTTTGTTCACAATATATAGAATGGACTCAATCTCCCAGCATTCCTAAGCAGATTCTAATTGGTCTCTGGCCAATGACAACACCGTCAAAGCTGATAAAAAGACACCGAACGACGAAGCCATCCTCTTCCAGTTAGCCTGTTGGCTGAGAAGGAGGGACTGCTTGAATATCCGCTAGTCATCAAATTCCTTTCTCTCATTTGCTTCTACCCCGCTGGTCTGAAAGATGTCACCCTGAAAAACATCCCTGAGAGCAAAGCCGAAAAGCTGTCTGAGACCCGGTGTTTGACCCAAGAGGAGCGCGTTGAGCAGCTGCATCGAGGAACGCACCTCCAAACTCCGTCCTCTCTTTCTGCGCACACTGAAGTGGACGATTCAATCTCCATCTAGGACCCAGGATGGCGTCTTCGCTGTTTGATCGCGGACTGAAGAATTCATCAAAAATAGGAACATTCCAATTTTTTATTCCTGGGAGGAGAAAGTTTAGCAGATAAATACATATATGTATGTGTTTTCAACCGAAACTGATTATCTTACATTGTGAACGTTATTCACTGTTACACTTTGTACGCAGAGGCACTGGTAGCGTGGCTCATTTACTCTGGAAAGCGGGGGAAAAGCGGCAGCCATTGTCTTAAAATAATTCCTTTGTCTAGCCATAATGCTAGTAAAGCCCATGTTGTATCTTCTTTGTCTCCCTGGGTTGATTGCGCGCATTGATAAAGCATTGACATTGTTGATTGGAGGCGTGTGTCTGTTGCTCTTTCCCCTCTGGTGCCCTGTTTTGCTCATATTATCACTGATAATTAGAGCTTCATTAATAATTCCCAGTATTCCAAATCATTATTAATCATACAAGTTCCGCATCCTCTGTAGCCCCAACAAAACTTACATTAAATCAATCAAAATTATATTTTTAACTGAAATGTCAAGCTTCTAAAATTAATTTTAATTTTGTTGTCCTTAGCATTTGTTTTAAGCTCCTTTGGCATGAATTCCTGCGTTAATGTGGTATTGCATTAAGTAAATCTGCCTGGGGTTCTGCTGAGGTGTTTAGGAAGCTCAGTTTGCTTTGATTGCGACTTTCAGTTCTTCCGCATTGGTGTCTCTCACTAAAAACCCTCCATAGATTATGAGGTTCTGGCTAGGTCCGTTTCCTGGCCAATCAAGCCCAGCACCAACATGGTCATTGAAGCATTTGGCAGTGTGGGTTGGTACAAAGTCCTGCTGGAAAAAAGAAAATCAGCATCTTCATAAAGGTTGTGATGACTTTGGAGTTCAGAAAACCCACTGGACCAGAACCAGCAGATGACATAGTACCCTAAATCGTCACTGAACTATCTTTACTCTGGCCATCTAGTAGTGTGGATTCTGTTATCCTGCATTCCTCTACCAGGCTCGGAGATCTTGATTTTCAAATGAAATGAAAACTTTATTTTCATCTTCAACTTTCAGTTTTCTCAACAGTCCAATTCTGGTTCTTCTCATACTATGTTCATGTGTAGGATCCTTCTGACCATAATGATTGATGCTCTGAATATGCTTAAACACAGCACCCTGTGAACCGCTTTGCTTAGTAATGACCTTTAGTGGCTTCAGCTCTTTGTGGAGAGCGTCCATGGCTATCTTCTGGATATTTCTCCAGTCAGCAATCTTCTCCACGGTTGTGTCCTACTATCCCAGACTGAGAGACCATCTAGAGGCTTAGGAGACCCAATATTATAATATAGTTGTGGATGTTAAGTGTAAGCTAAAATCATCAAATAATTTAAAAAAAAGATTAACGCTTGAAATGTATTATTCTAGGTACAAAGAGTCGACATGATGAGTTTCATTTTCTGATGCGAGGAACAAAAAAATATGGAACCTGTACCTGCGTACAGATATACAAGACAGAAATCCTCCTCTAAACACAAAGCGGCAGGCTGTGAGCTGAATAATAAATATCTCAGAAATGTGTTTTTCTATTTTTTCAAGGGATAACAAAAAGAGGAGTAGAGTGGTACTAGAGGTTTAACGAGATCCAGTGATATTAAAACAGCACAATATTCCTCTCAGAGCTGAAAGTCTGACGACGAGCTATCTAGATGCAGCATCAGTTGAAGACATTATTGTGAACCCCGGATATGAAAGTGTGTACTTTAAGCTTCTCACCCTGTTGTGCCTGGAGTGCTGTGAAATGCATTTGCTTGTTACGGATATATTCTGTTTTTCCTGCTTTGTGACCCTTAAACGTTTTATGCAGAAATTCAGAAACTGTTTTCAAGTGACAATTTCCTTCCTTTGAGTGGAAAGTGCTATCCAAATCAATTCAGGTCTATGTGAAAAACTAATTGCAACCTTGTGTTAAATAATGAAATAACTGGGATGGAGCACATTTTTGGAAGCGGAGTTCAGTTTAACCATCTACACCCAGACCTCATTACTGCCAGACCAAGAGAATCGAAGATGTCACTTAAATAGAGCCTGTCAGACTATTGTAACTCCAGGGTAATTTAAGATGACCTTTTTCTGGTGGAGTAAATTAGCTCTTTTCTCTTAGCTGTTGTTTTTCTGATGGATATATTTCAATGTAACATGAAATAACTGATTAGTTACATGTTAATAAATGCATCTAAGGTCTATATCATGTAGAGATCACCAGAGTGTTTAAACAAATGTCAGTGAGGAGCAGATTTGAGCAGGACGCCCTCTGACATCGTTCCCTTATACTTTATGGTAAGAAGTGTTTTTAACCTTCGGAGAATAGACATCATGAAGGCGTAGGGGGGACTGAGGAGGATAATATTGGATTAATTTATACCATATGGGCCTGATTGATCAAGATTCCTGTTAGTAACCGCAAAATTTTAGGCAGCGTTTAAAAATTGAGTGGGTTGTCCTTAATTTGCTGGTGATTTACTAAGATTGTATGAGCAATTCATAACAGGTGCAAGAAGCAGTATTCAGATGAGGAGTTTGAATCCGCTAATGTGAGCTGTATCTTGGCTATAGAGAGGAGGAATATGCACATGGTTACATGCGTCTTTGGCAAAAAAAAAAAAATTGGATGGGGGGGGGGCGCATACCAATCAATTCTATTAATATTAGGCTAGATTGATGTGAATTATCTTTTTCGTTTGTCATTGATAAATGTAATGGATATGCTCTCTGCTCCATGCACACATCGCATTGAGGAAACAGACTGATAAAAGCTCCAGGATGTCCGAAACAAGGTCGCTAAGATGTCCATAATCTTCTTCAAATGCACCACAGTTCATCATGGGCTCTGTTAGATGGGAAGTTGCAGAAGAAAAAATGCAATCTTTAAATGTGTAATCTGAAACGTACAGTACAGACCAAAAGTTTGGACACACGTTCTCATTCAATGAGTTTCCTTTATTTTCATGACCACATTGTAGATTCTCAATTAAGGGCATCAAAACTATGAATGAATCCGGTAAACTTACTCTGAAGCTCTGATTGTGGAAATGTGACTTTTGACCTCTTCTAGGGGACAAAACACGTTGCCATAGTAGTGTAACCTGGGGTGGATGAGATTCGACCGGAGTTCCTCAAGGATCTGGATGCTGTAGGGTTGTGTTGGTTAGCGCGGCTCTGCAGTATTGCATGGACATCGGAGGCAGTTCCCTTGGATTGGCAGACCGGGGTGGTGGTCCCCCTTTTTTAAATGGGGGACCACAGAGTGTGTTCCAACTATAGGGGGATCACACTTCTGAGCCTCCCTGGTAAGGTCTATTCGGGGGTTCTGGAGAGGAGGGTACGACGCATAGTCAAACCTCGGATTCAGGAGGAGCGATGCGGTTTTCATCCTGGCCGTGGAACACTGGTCCAGCTCTACACCCTCAGCAGGGTCCTGGAGGGTGCGTGGGAGTTCGCCCAACACTACATGTGTTTTGTGGACTTGGAGAAGGCGTTCGACCGTGTCCCTCGGGGAGTCCTGTGGGGGGTACTCCGGCAGTATGGGGTACCAGGCTCTTTGAAACGAGCTGTTAGGTCCCTGTATTACCGGTGTCAGAGTGTGGTTCGCATTGCCGGCAGTAAGTCGGACTCCTTCCCGGTGAGAGCTGGACTCCACCATGGTTGCCCTTTCTCACCGATCCTGTTCATAACATTTATGGACAGGATTTCTAGGTGCAGCCAAGGTGTTGAGGGGAACGTTTTGGTGACCTCTGGTGGTCTTGTTCACGAATGAGGGAAAAATGGAGCGGGAGATCGATAGACGGATTGGTAAGGCGTGTGCAGTTATGCGGGCGCTGTACCGGTCTGTCGTGGTGAAGAGAGAGAGCTCTCGATTTACCGGTCGATCTACGTTCCTAACCTCATCTATGGTCATGAACTCTGGGTGGTGACTGAAAGAACAAGATCGCGGATACAGCCGGCTGAAATGAGTTTCCTCCGTAGGGTGGCTGGGCTCTCCCTTAGAGATAGGGTGAGAAGCTCGGTCATCGGGAGGGAGCTCAAAGTAGAGCCGCTGCTCCTCCACATCGAGAGGTGTTCCGGGCACGTCCCACCGGGAGGAGACCCAGGGGAAGAACCAGGACTCGCTGGAGGGATTATGTCTCCCAGCTGGCCTGGGAACGCCTCGGGATTCCTCCCGAGGAGCTGGCCCAAGTGGCCGGGGAGAGGGAAGTCTAGGTCTCCCTGCTTAAGCTACTGCACCCGCGACCCGACTTCGGATAAGCGGAAGAAGATAGATGGATGGATGGATGGATGGAAATAAAAAAAAAAACTGCTCACAATCTATTTTTACACACCAATTTTTAAAATGACAATATATTTCAGTTTTTTTTATTTGTTAATATGAAATGGGACAATCTGTGCGGAGAGCGACTTGTGAACAATGAAATTAGATGAGGCTGAGAAATATTTTGTACCTGGAAATGTCGGGTACAGAGTTTTAATAATAAAAATAAATGAGAGAATATTGGTTGGATTTTTACCTATGTCTGTAAGCCTCAAAATATGCAGGACCTTTGACATCAGGTATCATTGTCTCAGTGATCCAAAAGGAACTGAAATTTCTCTGAGGATGCTCTGAGGATTGTAGACGCGGTCGATGTTAAATCACTGCACTGAAACAAAGAACATGAAAACAGCTGAGAAACCCGGTCAGGTTATCAATGGAGTCACATCCGACCTTCAGCCCTCTGATCATTTGTATGCTGTGGCAGTTTCTCCTACAATGAATTAAGTTCCATTGGTTTAATATAAACAGGGATGCAATAAATAATAAAAAAAATATATACTACTTTGTGGAACTGAAAGCTTATACCCAGGTGTCTGACACTATTTAATTTCTCCATTTCCAAATGGAAGAAATTTTACCCACTCAAATATTTTAATGTTACACTTTGCTGTATCCCCCATACCTAAAAAGCATGCATTAAAAATAATGGATAAAACTTTTTTCTTTGTATTTAAATGCATCATTTTATCAAAAATAAAATATTTAATGAAAAAATGACAATATTTTTTTTAAAGTTCTCCTTCACTGAAAATCTTGAAAAACAGATTTAAAAAAAAAAATTAAAATCAGTCACTCTGTGTTCTAAAAACATGCTGCATATGAAAATGTTATACATACTCCAATCCCCAAATCAGTTACATGAAAAAAATAGACCAGAAAATGCCTGAGTTTGAAAAAGCCCAACTACCACACATTATAATGCTGCCTAAACTGGGTTGGTAAACTCCGAAGCATAAATACTGGCACCATTTTTGTCTCATGTTACTGATTTTAGTAAACATAGACAGTGTAAGAGTAGGGTTGCAGTTAGCCAATCAGAGGAGAGAAACGTGCATGTCATTAATCGTATTGAGCAAGCCCCCACATCTTGTTGAGTCTCCAGGCCCACTCCCACACCGAACTGGCATAAACTGAAATAGACTGGGAAATATTTATGTTTTACCGAAACCGTCCCAGACGGCATTGTTTCATACCAGAGAACGAAGAAAAATGTATAAAAACACCAGTGAATGAGACCTATATTTGTGTGCTGTTGTCCTAACATTGACTTCTAAAACAATAATTTTCACATATATGTGCTTCAGCGTTTTGAGGTATTTTTTGGATCTCTGCTTTGCTCTCTGCTGCTAGGGACGAAGATGCACTTTTAAACCTCCTCATCTACCCATACCTGTATCATCCTTCTCATCTGCACATGGAAGCGCTTGTAAATGGCAAACACCAGGCTGTCTGATCCTGCGATGTTTTTGTGTCTGTATCTTTTCTTTTTGACAGGGTGTGTGGGATCGCAATGTTGTTGTACTATTAGTTAAAATGCCAAATAAAGTCATTTATTCATTCATTCAAAGTGTCAGTCTGACTAAATTCAACTTCTTAACTGTGATTTCATATCGCAGTCATTTTGTAAAAAAAAAAATAATAAAAAGATGCTAATTATTTTCTTGTGCACATCTGGCAAAGCTGCATAATAGCTCCAGTATATTTTTTTGTTGGTTTCCTGATGATTTTTCACGAGAATCTAAGTGTTTTCTTCCTATAAAATTTAAACAATCAGTAAAAGAGAGACTGTATAGGCTGCTGCCGCTACCCCTTTTCTCTCAGATTGCCAGATACTCCAAACGTCCCTTCCTACCTGAATATATTTACAATGAAATTCAATATTCATCAATAATCAAATTAGCAAAAACAGGCATATTTAGACAAAACTCTGGCCACTAGATTTTCTCCAGTATTATCACTCAATAAGTTTTTCAGCACACAATCAGCTGGAATCATATTGAAATATTTTAAGAGCCAAGTCATTGACAAATTATAGAGTAGGCATGCTGAAATTAGCCGACCTCTTCCTTGCTGCTCCATGTGAAAACATAGCTAGCAAGAGCAACATTTTGGTTGGTTCTACAACTCAGTGCTGAAGACAACCCAAGAGGGCAACTTTTTAGGATTTGCACTTTTAAGTGAGGTTCTTTGATATCAGCTTTTTACCGATATCCTATAAGCTGATATAGATACTTTAAATCTAAAATTGCGGTATTAAACTGAAACTCTCAGTGCCGACAGACGGTAAGGTTCAAGGTTGGCTCAGAAATGCAAAAGACACAGGATGTTTTGAGAGTTTTACCTAACAAAACAACAATACCTCAGATCAGACATATAGTGATATTTTGAGTGAGCGCAGGAGTAGCTGATGAGTTTGGTGTATACTATGTTCATGGTTTGAAATTAAGGTATAAAAGTTGTGTTACTGAAAAAGAAAAAACCGATACAGAGAATTTCTGATAAAACATTTCTTTTGCTTATATCAAACATCACTACATTTAACAAATAAAGAGTTCTTAAGATAGACTGAGTAGTTGAGATTTCACAAAGGTTGCTTTGACAAAACAAAAAAACCTAAAGATGAAATTAATCTTTATTTACGTCTGTGATCTCAGTGTTCTGTCTTTTAGCTCAGCTGATCTCATTTTATTTGACAAAACTGTCATTTTTAATGGAAGGCTGTTTGTTCTGGCTCAGTTCATTGGATGTTCTGGCAGTTCCTCACTTTGAATTAAGAATCGAGTGACTACGAAGAAAAACGAAAGAAAAATGTTGGAGGACTGTTTCACTAAATTAGACAAATTTAATAAATGAATGATATAAGCATAATTTATTAAAAAGAGAATTTAAAGAAACTGGTCAGTCCTCTGACTGGTCCGGCAAGGCTGAACTGCATGCTAGCTCTGGTTTTGTATGTTTGCAATTAAGAACTGAAGATCCTGGGGAGAGAGTCCCCACGAGGCGCCCATCAACAAGTCAGAAATAGAAGAAAATGTGCTGGCCATGTTGTGCTGGGATGTCCAGTGAGAAAAAAAATTTATATTGTTTTTAAGAAACTTTAAATTTAACAAGAAAAGATCATTTTTATTTGAAGCACTTTGACATATGCTGTAAAAAATATTTAGCTTTTGCAGAAAAAAAGCTGTTTTTTGTTACTTGTTGCCTACATCAGCATGTTGCAGTGAACTTAGATAATGTGCTTCATTTGAATTTACTGAATGGTTGTTGCGTTGCTGCTTATTTGTTCCTCCTAATGTAATTAGTTTTGCTACTAGCTGCGTCGACTGCTGTCTCCTCTGCTGATCCACAGGAATCTCATGAATGAAAATTAATTAATCTTGTGTAACAGCTGGAATGTGACACAGCTAGAATAAAAACAAATGTTTGAAGATCAACCGGGAATAAAATTGAAATGATGAAAATATCTGCCTTCTTATCTGAACTGGAAAAAAACCCGCAAGCTTCAACCCGAAAGTTACTGGTTGTCTTAGGTCTACATTGACAAATATTGGACAAATTGTAATTTTGAGGATTGATTTTGTTATTTAAGAACTAAACTGATTTTCCACAAAGAAAATCCATTCGCTGTGAGTAAATACAACTAAATGGAAACTTTCCCAACTTTTTGGTTTATTCTTATACAAGATAAAAAGAGATTTCTACACTATTTAAAATTTACATATAACCATTGCTGACATCTTAAATGAAAAACTAAAGAAATTTATATTCATGGTGTTTACTGGTTGTTTCAGCGGATACAAAAGATTGTAATTATGGACCGAAATAATTGTATTTCAGACAATGCAGATGTTTTCCTCAACTTGAAGATTCACTTAAGAACTGAAAGTAGTTTATTTTGAGGCCGTCTCCATCCGGCTTATTGGTAACATTACCAATCCACTTTAGCCCCCCACAGCGTTCTTGCTGGTATCTAACTCTAGAAATCTGTGCCAGTTACTAATCTAGACCTTCAAGAGTCAGATTCATCTCATCAGTCCATAAAATCTATGAAGAATCTGTTTGCAGATATATCCTGGCCCAGTTTTGACGTTCTTTACCTCAGTCACCTGTCCGACCACTGAACACCTTGTACTTTTGGGCTCTCCAGGTAGGCTGCAGTTCTGGAATATAAAAGCACTGGAGGAGAACAGGTTCTCGATAGCTTTACACTTGGTTCTACTCAAATCTTAATTATTAATTACAATCTTTTTTAGACTCTTCGCAACAAAACTTTTAATACTTCTGTATTGGCAATCTCAATAGTTCTCCAGTTAAAGCTCTTTTAGGCTAATAGGAATTCAAGCTACCTAATAATTGTGCACAGCTGGATTTTAATCACCCCCTCCCTCAATATACAGATATACATGACCTAGTCTGGTTAAATTCCATAAGAATTCATGTTCATACACCTTAGAATTGGATAATATGTGTAAAGATGATGACATGGACACCATTTTCCCTCACCTACTAAACATGTATGTCGTCCTAACTTAATTTAGTCCCTTATTCCTGTTTAAGTTAACAGTCTTCTGGACTCTTTTAAAAAGCCAGAGTTTAAATTTTGTATAGATTTTTTGTTTTGCGGGAGACTTAAAGAGGAGTGGCAAAAGCAAATAAGGTGGATTAGCAGTGCATCTTGAGCATTCATTGCAAGACTGACTGCTGCTGCAGATCCTTCCTCCCCACAGTGTTAACATCCACGATGACTCTTTGAGGGAACTTAGATGGTATAAGTTACAACAGCATTTAATTTCCCTCTGGGATAAATAAAGTATTTGTGAATTTTATTTAGTAGACTCGTATTAGTGAGGTACTTTTAATTCCCTGATGATGGCTTGGTTTAGATGGAGCTGGACTTTTAAATCAAACTTGTCTCTAATGACTTTTTTAAATTCCCTTGGCGGGTTACAAGCTAATACCTAAAGTTCCAGAAATAATTTAAAAAATCAGTTTTAAGATAAAAAACATAGCACCTAAATAATATACATCAACTCTCTGCTATGTTGTTTCAATCTATTAAACCCGCTGTGTTCACAGAGTCGCTTTAACATTGACACTAATGAAATGCCAGTCATAATATCCCCATTCTGCATCACAGCTTTCCATACACTCAGTAACAAAACTCAAGATGACAAGCTGCTGAGTCAGCAAATGCCGAAATGTTTTTTTTTTTAAATGAGGAGCACAGCATCGACTCGCTTTCCTGTTGTTGTTTTTTTTTTTTTTCTCTCTCTCAGAAGTGCAAACATACAGCCTCAGGTGATGAGCAGCCAGCCAAATGCTGACTGAAACACATTCAAATGCAAACAGGCTGAAAGGGCATTTTAGTCAGAAGTTGGTTTGCAGTTTTAAGTAGGAGCACTGTAGCAACATTTGATGAGATTTATTAAAACTATCAGGATTAAATCTTGCCTGTAAGAGCCCAGGGATGGATCATTTGTGTGACGCACTGTCAACTTTCGGGAAAAACACACGAAGGTAGAATGGTTTTGTTGATTTATTGAAGTACTTTCTGTTTACATCATATAACAACTGGATCCCAGTTTGGATCAGACTTTTTAAACAATACAGCCTAGTAAATCAACTCAATGTACTTAAGTGCAGCGGTCAACAAAAACTACGGCTTCCCAGCCCTCCTTATTCTCTGTCAAAACCCATGGGACTGACAGACTGACAGCCCCTACTTATTGACACCGCCTGCACCCACATGACCCCCTTTATGGATCATACTGTGCCATACATTACAAATAAACAAAATTTGAATGAGAACTATGATGAAGAAAATCATCAGCACCCTGAACACGTCCCAATCGACACGGGTCGATAATAGTGAAGCCTCATTCGACATCTTATACAAAAATTTTACAGTTTATGTTTTCTTAAAGACAGGTGGAAATCTGAAGGCAGCAGATCAGATAAATATAAGAAGGATTCATAAATATTTACATTCTGTTTTAACACAAGATGCTCTCTCCTTTAATCATTTGGAACATGACGAGCCAGGCTGTAATTAGCGAGTCTGGGTGACAGTTTTATAGTGTAGTGTTAATAATATACAAGATGATGCCAGAGACAGAAACACGCTTATAAAAAAAGGGGGGAAACTGAAATGCGAAAAAGAGATTGAAGTGAATCGCCAAAACCAGCTGTAAAATTAGGTTATTAGGTTTTGTTTGCTATGCTTTCTCTCTTCAAAAATCTCTAAAAGGTGAATGAGAGCACATTCAGGTGAACACTGCCACCAGAAAAAACAATCAATACATTTACAAAAAGCATTATTGATGAGACTGAAATTGTTCCGGCTCTGCTGAGATATTGATTTTACATTCATACATTTTGCAGACTCTTTTTTTCAATCTCACAATGCTTTGGAATTAACACATGGGTTCAGGGTTTATAGGAAAAAATAAAAACATCAATGTTGTGGTTTTGTTGTGAAAGAGAGAAATAAAATGTGGGAATAACATTGATTCTCTACAACAAACAGTTTAACAGTTTCTTCCAGATTCCCCATTAAAATGTTTCACAAATATTAAAACATCCAGTTTACGGTGGTAGATAACATTAGAAAACAAGAGAACAAGTTTCTCTTAGTGAAAGGAATGGTTCAGTAAACACGCCAAAGCCTGATAAATTAAGCATAATTATGTTAAAAAGCCATTTTACTCAAATAAAAGCTTTTAGGATCGATTAATCTAGAAGACCAAATGCTAATAAGGATTTTTGCTGGAAGAGGAAAGAGGTTCTAAAGTCAGAAAAAGAAAAACGAAGCAAACAACCACTTTTATTTTAAAGCTAAAAGTTGTTGGGGGGGGGTTCTCAGCGGGGAAAATACATTTGGGGACAATATCATCTGAAAACTGCACATAATGTGACATAAATCCTGAACCACTCCAGCTGAGGACATTTCTGGTCCACCGTCATCCTCTGGTTGGACCATAGGTCATGTATCAGCCAATGCTTCCTACCAGACACATTGAAAATGATTGGCATTGAGAACTGTCCATAATTTCCTCTGTCAAATTTCATCTAAGGTAAAGTCACCCCACAACATGCCACCATTTTGTTTCACTGTTCGCTGTTGTATCTCTGGGAAGTCTACCATGTGGAACTGGGAAGAAACATCAAGTTCAGTTTTATGAGACCATAGCACCTTTCTCCACAAAGTTTCGAAAGATTTCAACCAGAAATCTTGTTGGTTAATTTAGAATTAAAGGGTTCTGTCAGACAACCCAATGCATTATTCCAGACCTATAGACTTTTTGTCTTTTCAATGCTAAAGTAGAAGCGGCCAAATTTTATCCATGTCACACCTCTGCAATGTTCTATGTGTAATGTGTAACTGTGAAGCATTAAAGTGGAAGCATCATGGTGTGGGGATCCGGAGTAATGCTCCTTTGTGCACCTATGAGATTAACAGCTTCATGGAAGGGTGGGAGACGTTGGCCAACAGTGAGGTTATTTTAGCAATAGTCCTTCTATCTCTCACCAGCTTCCCTGGGGGGTCGAGGGAACAGGACAGAGCTAGCCTTTCTGATGATCTTATTTGACTCGCTTCTCTCAGCTGCTCCAACATACTATCCCATAAAGATGGCTGACTCCACCACAGGGTCAAAAAAGGTAGTCAGGAGTGCCCCCATGCACTCCAAAAGATGTCACTCTCCTCAGCAGGTATCTGCTCTGACCCTTCCTGTAGATGCCGTCGGTGTTGTGGTTCCTGTCCAGTTTACTGTCCATGTGAACACCCAGGCTGTTTTCCTCCAACTGAACAGAAACAAAATGGATGTAACTATCTTTGGATCAAGAGTCAGCACACAGCTTCAGTTAATTCAACTCGAAACTACTGATCTGGCCCGAAATCATAAGTGCAATAATGGACTCAAACCTGAACCTCCAGGGTCACATAAAGGCAATAACAAGGTCATCTTTCTATCACCTGAAGAACATTTCTAGGATTAAAGGACTGACGACGCAACAGGACCTTGAAAAACTCATTCATGCATTTATCAATAATTGGATTAATTACTCTAACAGTGTCCTAACAGGTCTGCCTAAAAAGTCGATAAAATGGCTGCAGCTGATCCAGAACGCTGCTGCTCGTGTTCTCACTAGAACCAGGAACGTAGAACACATCAGCCCAGTTCTAAAGTCCTTACATTGGCTCCCTGTAGCTCAGAGAATAGACTTCAAGGTACTTTTACTAGTTGATAAATCATTGAATGGTTTAGCACCAAAGTATGTTGAAGACTTGTTCTCACCGTACCAACCACCCCTCCTACTCTAGTCTACTGATCATCCCTAGAATCAGAACCAAACATGGAGAAGCAGCTTTCAGCTTCTTTGCTCCCCTTATCTGGAAAAAACGTCCTGATGACTGTAATGCTGCTGAAACACTGTGGTGATTTCAATCAAAACTAATACCTCATGAGGTATTAGTACTAGAGCTACTTTTGACTAAGTGATTATCATTTGTGTCATATGTTTTCATGCTTTACTGCTTTATTGCTATTTCTCAGGCTTTATTCTTTATCATAAATTGTCCGTTTGATTTTTAATTTCTGTTTTTATTTCTCTAATGTTTTATTCCATGTTTTTTATTGCTTAATTACTGTGTGGACCATATGTTTTATTTAAGCTCTTGACAGATCAAAACCACTCCAAGATGATTTAAGCATTTTTTATTCTCAAATGTGGGCAAATTCTTATTTAAACAATTAAAAATGTTAATAATGAATGTTTCCAAGTAGTTATATTGTTATCTACTATGGCTATGTCTGCTTGTACTATTTAATTAAAAACAATCTAATCAAATATCTTGTCAGTTCTATGCTTCTAACTTTTTAAGTTATAGAACACCATAAAATCAAACTAATTTCAGGAACTGAAAGGAAGGAATTTGGGGGGAAAGGTTATTTGTTTAATGCTGATCAACTTTAAAAACAATAATAATATGCACACTAGTATTTATTTTTGTTGATTAAATTGTACCTTTATCATTGATTGATGTAGAAACACTTTGAATTACCCTGTTGTTGAAAATGTGGTGTATAAATAAATTGCTTTGCCTTGCCAGGTACTTATAGGAATCCACTAACTAAATGTCCTCACCTAGAAGGATCACCGGTGTCGGTGTGGTGAGTCTTCACCTCTAGAAATCCACCACTAGATCCTCCATTTTCCCTGCATTATTTAGACTCGCTTATGAGTAACTTTTTTTACTTGCTGGTTTTTGTCACACAAATTATTGTCATAATTACTGTAAATGCTTTCTTGTGTTAAAAACTGTGACCTTTCTTCAGCAAGATCAGTTAATGAACTAAACCTCTGTTTTTTACTCACTTGTCCCTACATTGTTGTATTTTCTTGATTATTTTCTTATTGTAACTGCTCATTTGTATTCTAATCATATGTAAAGCACCTTGAATTGTCCTGTGTTGGAAGTGTGCTATACAAAATTGCCTTGCCTTGCCTTGCATTGATCAGAATTTGGTTGTGGTGGCACCAATGATACAAAAATTTTCCAGAAAATCCTCTGACTGACTAAGAAGGAAGGGCCTAGTCAAAGCCCAGGATTCGATCTCCAGGAAAAGCCGTGGGGCTGCCGTGAAACAAGATAAAGATGCAAGAAGAGGAGTGAGCCAAAGATTCTTCAGACTGATTTTAGAGATGGTAGACGACTACAATAAAGGGTGTCCTAACTTTTTGCTCCGCTAGAAATACTATTTTTGTTTAATTTGTTTTTTTGTTTAATGAGTAAACAAAGGTTAAGTTTGTTGTGTAAGATGGATGGACAGATATTATCAGTTTCTTTTACAGATATTAAAACAAATGTTTCAACATTAATTTTTGCCATTCTATTTTGCACTTTGTTTTGTTAGAAAAAATCCACCAAAAGCTAATACACTAATACTCCTTTGTGACGCAGGTTGAAGGAACATCATCAACAACACACACATACCGAAAACTGAAGAACATTCACAACAATTATCTTTACCTTGGTGGCAAAAATAAACACATCATAAACAATTCTGCAATTCTTCTAACTTCCTCTCTCTTGTAGCTGTGCTGCAGTGCAAAATTTAGCTTGAAAATAGAGACCGTTTCAGTCTGAGCTTAATTTTTCTATTTCCAACCGTCCTCTGTAACAGCGACACATCTGTGAACACTTTTTTTGAAAGATCCTGCTGCCCTCCAAAGCGCACATACAAATATTGCACACAGATGCACATAAACAAGGCAACACCCCCATAAAGACTGGTAAATCCCCACCACCCAGTTTCTAGGCAACACTGGAGTCTCTAATAATGCTTTGTTATTGTGGCCTGCCGTCAGGGTGGGGTGGGGGCACGCAAAGGGTTGACAGTCAGGCGGTGAGTGGGGAGAAGATGGGGAGCTTCAAAAGGAAAACAGTGCTGATGGTCTATCTGATGAAGACCCCATCTCTGTAACTGTCACGGGACCCAGCAGTCACTATTAACGCCTCAGCAGACAGACACGAGGGGCCGGGATGCTGGATATGAGTCGTGATGGCTGGGAGAGATGCAGAGGTACCTTCTGTGTCACTCCTTTTTTCAGTACATTTTGACAAAAGTGAGGGTACGAGTGGGCGAGGGTGAAAATGAACCCTTCAAACCTGAAAAACACCTCAACACATATCAGAACACGCTTTTTCTCCCCCCCCCCCCACTGGGTCTCCTTGTTCTGCTCACAAGAAATGGAAGAAATCCAACAATCGCAGCAAAAACACAGCTGCTTTACATCTGAATGACAAACTTAATGTAAAAAAAAACGAGTCAGATGTGAAGCATTATTGGGCTACAGAACCAATGTGGCTGTGCAGAATTGTTGGCATGCATCATCAGGAAGTAAAAAAAGCCTTAAAATTAGGGATGCAATGATACCACTTGTTTCAAACCGATACGATACAAATACTTGAATCTGAGTACTTGCTGATACTTCTATCACACACAAAAAATTTATAAATTGCTTGTTACAACAAATTATGGGAAATGAACTAAAACATAAATATTTTAAATAATGACCAAAAAACAAAAATTTCAAGTGAAAAATTAACATTTTCTGTTAAACTATTGCAGAGTTTCCTCATTTTAAGTATCAGTTCATAACTTTAACCAATGCGAGTACATTAGAACTCCTCGATAGCTGATCCCTACTTAAAATATATGTAAAACTTATTTTATTCCGATTCTGTCATATGATTTATGTCACAGTGACAAATTAAAAAAAAATTTAACTTTTAATTTGAATAAATTTATTCAGCGGATAACAAATTTCCACTTAATTTTACAAAAATCTGCATTAACAATATAAAAACACAAGAAACTTTTCTACAGAGCATCTATTCCAGTAGCAATCCCTGCTTTTTAAAGAGGGAAAGTAATATGAACAGATGAATGAAGCCTTTTCCTTTAATACATCTTCAAAATGGGAAAAATGAAAGAGCCAACCTCTCATCTAGAAGTCAAATGTTTGTTATAATTTCCAAGTCAGAAACTAGTAAAAAAAAAAAAAAAAGAAGCTTGTAGGGGTGTAATTGCACATTTATTTGTATTATAGGTACACAAATACAGCTTTTTTCTACCTGCAGAAAATTTATGTGCAAAAGTCAGTACAATGTTACCGCAGGGCAACTTTTAAGAGTGACACCGAAACAAAACAGAAAAGGACTCCCAGCTGTCACTAAGCTCTGCTATTTCTGAACATCAATGGCTTCTCATGCAGCTACAGTACAAAAAGAAAGATGGACCAACCAGAACTTTGTCAGTGAGCGCATCTTTCAACAGCAATAAGTTCAATAACACACTCTGTACTAAACTGAATGACTCAACAATGTCAAATATTCAAATACAGCTGGGGGACTGAAATCTTGAAAGATAAAAACCACTCCAAGGGGATTTAAGAATGTTTTATTCTCAAATATGGGCACATTTTTATTCAAACAATTTGCAAAAATTATATATAATAGCCTATATAACACAAAATGACTTCCATGTGGTTATATTGTTTTCTACTCTGGCTATGTCTGCTTGTACTATTTATTTTAAAAAAATCTAATCAAATATCTAGTCAGTTCTATGCTTTTAACTTTTTAAGTTCTAGAACATCATAAAATCAAATGAATTTCAGGAACTGAAAGGAAGGATTTGGGAGGAAAAAGTATATTTTAAATGCTGATCAAAGTTTAGAAAAAAATAATAATATGCACACTAGTATTTATTGTTGTTGATTGAAGTGTACCAAAAAAGTAACACATACCAAACTGTGACTTAAGAGTACAGTTACAGTCTTAATAGTCAGTCGAAGAAACTTTCCCATATCTAAATTCAGAGCTTTAATTAAAATACTTTAATCTTGACTGTGACAAATCTAATTTATCTTTTCACCCGGCACAACGACTACGATCGACTAAGCCAATTTTCCTCCCCAACATTGGAAACATAGCTAAACACACAGAGATTGTTAGCTGTTAAGTGTAACCATGGGCTTCAGTCACATCAGATAAAGATGAAGGATTTTCATTGAATAACACTCCAGGTGGGTCTAGCATCTCCAGAGGTGCAAAAGGATCATGTAGTTTTGTCGCCGAGGAGGCGTGAGAACAAAAACAGCTCTTTGAAGTGTAGCAGTTGCTGACCCCTGGTTTAAGTTAATACAAAGGATGAATATTTGGAAAAGTGCCTCTTTTTAAAGTCCTCTTTTAAAGGCTCTGGGACGCGCTATAATCCATGAACTCTGAAAAACAGAACATTTCGAATCAAACTCAGGTGTTTCTGGCCGTCCATCCATCGTTATGCAAGTGGAATAACAGATTGTTGTATGACTTTTGCATACATTTACGAAGATTGGACACTTACTATAAAAATCAGCACATTTACTTCACTTTCAGCACATTTGAATGTATAAAATTTAAAGAAATGCCTCAAAAGGGCTGGTTAAAATGATTTAAAATGAGAAATAAAGAAACATAAAAGGCGTTTATTTGAAACGACTTTATTTGCATAGAACAAAATCACAACATGAGTGGCCTCTTCCACTCCATTTTCCCAGCCAGATTCTGTCAACACTTCACTCTGACACCCATGTGGCTTTTCCTACATCCCCATCTTTCACCCCTCAGAGCCAGCCTGGGAGCCATTTTGTCAGGTCTAGCCGCCAAGCAGAACTAAACCCACAACCCGTGTAGAGAGGCGTTGCAGCTCGCTGGAGCTCTCCAAGGCCGGGGGGGGGATTTGAAAACGCATTAAAGTCACACGAGCAGAAATGTCTTCAGCTTTTGAATTAACGGAGGATGTTTTTGCAGCCATTTGGTCGATGTAGCTATATAGTCAGTCTCCTGCAGTATAACGCAGTTCCCTATTGTCGGTTCTCAGGTGTTTCCGAAGGTTTATAAAGGCAAATAAAACAGATTTTACCCCAGGTGCATAATTAGGGGGAATTCACAAGTGTTGGCCAAATGTCTAATGGTCATGGGCGTTTCTCAGCGTGATGCGAAAAAGTCATTATCAAAACAATAGCAAGTGCAGTAACATCAAAATCGTAACAGGAGACAGCAGCAACATGGTGAGAGGTAACAGCAGCAAATTGAAGCAAACGATTAAACGATAATAATCAGGTGTGAATATCAAATTTTAGAGCTAGAAACCCCTCCCCCAATGAAAAAAAAACATAAAAATGAAAAATGCGTCTCTGTTCTGTATTCTCCAAACCACAGACGGTCTCGGCAGATGACCGCTTGTGCTGAGCCTGGTTCTGCCGGAGGTTTCTTCCTGTTAAAAGGGAGTTTTTCCTTTCCACTGTCGCTTCGTGCTTGCTCAGTGTGAGGGATTGCTGAGAATTACACGACGCAATCTTCTGTGGTTCTCTAATTTCTAAATTAAACATTGTATTGTAATAACTCTTCTTGTAAAGTGCCTTGAGATGACATCTGTTGTGAAACGGCGTTATATAAATAAACTGAATTGAAAAACTGAATTGAATAAAAATGAAAAACAAGGATTTCTATTTATTTTTAAAGAGAAATTAATCATTTTAAAACATGCATTTTTTTTGCTAAAATAATTCTGCTTAAAAAAGAGATATAAAATCATACGCACGTTTGTTAACGGAAATGAGTCGCACACATGCTCTGCTTGTTGTGTGAATGTTGTAGGCATTCCCACTACAGCGTTCCTGTTCTACTTTATACTTATTCTAGTTACATATAGGAATAACTTCTGTAACAAAGACTTGTCGATGCAGGAAATGTGGGTGAGCTCTTTACAAGTCAGCTGAGAGCTTGAGCAGGAAGTTATCAGCCAGACCATGAGGCGGCCAGGGGTGTTTGTGACTATAAAGTTTATCGGGTAGGAAAATATTTCTACTCGTTAAACATATTTTTAGTACAAAACATTGTTTGATGTATAATGTCTCAGCTAGGCCTGGGTGGTATACCGGTTCATATGAAAACCGGTGTTTATTTTCGTTATATGAATTTTTAACATACCCCCATACCGGTGAATAACTCGGACAACTTCCGGAACGTTTAATGAAGTGTTTCAGCCAGGACCGATTTCGCTGCTACATGTTCTTCACCACAGTGTAGAAAATAAAGTTTTTAACTAAGTACAGTTGCTGGCAGGAGCGAAGCACACAATTCTGATGAAGTCATTCCAAAATAGAGGAGCCTCGTCTATAGTTTAAAAAGTTTATCGGCTTTAAAATGTCAAACGAGAACCAAACGGCATACCTTTTACAAACGCTATTGAGAGTAACCAGCAGGGGGAAGTGTTGAGCGCTATTTGACGGTAAATATGTTTTACATACAATATACGATATTTCTGCCATCTTTTTTTCTGTTATCTGAATATTAACCAGCTAATAATTACCTACGGTCGCCATGTTTATTTCACTTCTTCTTTGACAAAATCCGGTCTGAGTCTACACTCTGCCCCCTAGCGGGATTCTTCAGTACTACATGCAAAGCAATTAGAAGATGCAATTTGTTGCTTGCACCAACGTGAGGTTTTAAAAAAAATTATAGCTTAGAGCCTTAGAACATCAAGAATCGCTACTAGAATCATAATCATTTTAATTATTTTCATATCATTCACCTGTGTCTGGAAAACATCTGATGCGGTCCATATGGCAGTAAAATGGGCTATTTAAAGCACATTTTTATATTCTTCTTAATTCTTATAAGATAATGTGGATACGAACGGTCTTGTATGGCAAAAAATTTTTATCGTTAAATACCATAATACCGTGCTGAGAGTAGCCTTTCCTCTGCTCTTTATGTATAAAGCTTTTGTCTATCAAAGAGTTCTGGTTATTAGGGTCAATCATGGAGATAGTAAAGAGCTACAAATGGCTCCAGAGACTCCTGATGTGTCTAATGTCGCTAGATTTCAAACGCTTTTAATTACATTAGGTCACTTCCTGACACTAACTCTTTAAAGGCAGACTGGGCTTTCAAGGGTCTCGGTTTGCTAAGCCTCCATGTGGCGTCCTTCACACTGGATAAATCACTAAATCTTCAATTTGGGAACTGGAATTTCAGCGACCTTTTAACCCTTTCTTGATATTAAATTAAACCATCTTGAACTGAAGCAAAAGCATAATTAAAATAACTGTGAGCAACATGTGCCCTTTTAGTGAGAGAAGAACAAATTCTTCTGACATTCACGCTGTGATTCTCTTTAACTGGTCACAGCCCACTAACTGCAAGAAAATTTCTTAAACTGGAACCGTCGAAGGATTTCTGCTTTTGTATTTTCCCGACACAGGGCTCTGACGCTTCATCTGACGACCCGTCGTGTCCCTCCTGACGACCTGATTCCTCAGCCGGCTCTTCCATTCTGATGACCGTGTGGATCAGCCACGGGGAATCACTGTCTGGCATTATTATGGGCCACCTGCCAGCCTCCATCATCAGCTCTGTTATAGAGCTGATGTTTGCCCACTAAAGACAAACTGTGCCACCCGGTGGTGGAAATAAAATTGTAAGTCACAGTTCAGCTCGGGGGACCTCTGGCAGAGCATTACGTTAGCGTTGAGGCCATTCTGACTGAGCTGCACACGAATCAGGCGGTTCTGGTTTCAAACATCTGAACTCAATTATGAATCCTGAGGAAATAAAGACGTTGACATGGGTGTTTTTTGTAGTGCATCATGTAAGTGACTCTGGATTAACTAGAATTATTTAAATGACATTTTTTTCTGGTTATAAAAGCTCTGATTTATATAATCATAAAATCTTCTCAAGTGCATTAATTTGCTTTCCAAGCTTTCAGCTTGTGGCCCCAGCATAAGACACCCATGACCCAACTTATTTGTTCAGTGGTTAAACATTACTGCTAAGGCATTTAAACAAGGCTATCATATATTTAGTCCTCAGACTTGCTGATTTGCCACCTCCAACCATTTAAAGTGCTGCTTTAAGGCACCTACACTAGTTAGAGGATAATGGTTGTGTTTTTAATGGGACAATGCGTAGAGCTGCTCAGCACAGCGCTCCAGACGGTCCCGGTATTCCAGCTTGGAATAGTTGCATTTAGGGACCCCCTCGGTGCCGTACAGAAGACCCCAGCAGCAGCAGGCGATCACCGCTGTGCTGTCGTTGTCACCTGGACAGAGCCACAGAGATACAACGGTATGGTGGAAATGCAATAAGAAAAAAAAAAAAAACACAAAAAAAAATGTGAAATAATATAATAGCTGACAGTGTTGAAGCTAGACTATAGTTTGCACCACATACACCAGAGATATCCAAACGTTTTGCTAGCAGGGCCAAAATCATCAAGTTAAACGCGCCCATGGGCCACAAAAATACATTTTTTATTTTTTTACATAAAAGATTTGTGTTTTTTATTTTTGCTTAACAATAAATTAAACATGTAATTTTTTTACTAAACTAGGAATTCTTGTAAAAAAATTTTTTTTTTAAATAATTGTAGGTTCAAAACACAGGGCTTTTAATGTTTGCCTTTTTAAGACAAAATCAATAAGTTTTAAGCTATTTCATAGGGGCTAATTTTAAAGCAAAAATCGTTTGGGTTTTTTCCTTCTCATTAGAAAGAACATGGTTTGGATCACTCTTTAACAATGTTACTTTTAGCTATGTTTGGTTGTCTCTAAATCTGCTTTTGCATTAGTTGTTATGCAAAGAAATTAAAAAGAAAGCAAAAAAAAATCAGATTTTTAGAACTTAAATATACATTTATTTATTTATTTTTAACATGGAACATTTTCTAATCATTTTGATTTGTCAACAAAAATTAGGCGCTTATAAAAGAAAGTCTACATCTGCATCTTTTGTGTTCCAGTTCCAAATGCAGGATGAAACAATCTCAATTGGTGGTTAAGGGCCATACTAAATGAGTATAAGGGCCATAAATGGGCCATAAATGGCCCCTGGGCCGCACTTTGGACACCCCTGGCATACACTCACCTTAGGCATTAATATAATTAATTTTAGATCTTTTGTCGTGAATTTGAACTGTTCATTCTCCATGGTTATGGAGGACTGATCCTGCCAAAGATGACATTACATAAATAAAACAAAACAAACAAACAAATAAATAAGGATATGGGGATATACATTTGAAAAAAAATAAAAATACATAAATTAACCACATAAAACTAAAATAAATGAATAGAAAATATGTGAATGAAGAAATGCATAAAAAAAGAGAATATAAAGAAATATGATTTTAATTAATTTAATTAATTTACCTAACCACATCATGGTAGATAGATAAACTAAAAGTGAAATAAAAAAAACTCTTTTTTTTTTTTTAAACAAATACCCCCCTTTACCCAAAAAAACCTGATACACAGATTGTACAACTTTAAATATATGCACAAGTCCCACTAATACTAAGAATAGTGTCTGTTAGCAAAGCTCCATAAACAAAGGTTGTTTTTGTAGCCGTTAAGTTCATTTAACTATTCTAAAATGTTGTTACTTAAGATTTCCCCCTCGTGCGGGTTTCAACCCGCTGGTCCAATCTGTCACCTTCAGATTACAGGAACCTGGATCAACCAGTAAGTACATCAAACAAAGAGCGAAGCAATAGTCCCCTGTAAGGGTGTAGAGCATAGGTGTCAAAGTCAAGGTCCGGGTGCCGAATCTGGCCCATCATGGCCATTGATGTGGCCCTCTAAACTGTAGAGGACCATATACTTTTAAGTTCTATTTATATGCAACTAAATGCACTTTTATCACTCAAAACAGTGTTTATTTGAGTATCCTAAATCACATCATTATGAAAAGATGTTCAGTATCATTTAATTTTATGAAGTACTTGTTGAGACAGATATTTATTCATATTTTACCGGTTTGATTAATATAGTTTTATCAATATTGTCTGCCACAACCGGCCCTTCAAGGACTTTCATTATCTTTATGTGGCCCAAAATGTAAATGAGTTTGGCATCTCTGGTTTACAGGTTCAACATCTGTTTATTTTAGCCTTTTAAAGCTGGCATTAGAGAGTGCTTTCACGAGTGAGCCACTGACCTCCATGGAAAGCAGCTCTGTCCATCAGCGCCTCCCAGTCAGAACCGGCCGCCAGCAGGGCGTCCAGCGCTATCATTGGAGCATCGTGGCCACAGCTCCCACCCCAGCCAGACAGACTGAAGCTCTTATAGGCCTCATCCCTCTCCGCCACACCGTAGGGGGAGGGCCAGATGACGGGCCCCTCGCCGTTAGAGAGGCCCCTCAGATCCAGGTACCTGAAGACGGAGGGAGAAGTTTATAAAACACTTTGCATCTTCGATCTCTGCAGCCTCATGACCTCAGAGAGAAAACTGATTTTAGCTGCTCGTACCGCTGCCACTGCTCGGAGAAGGAGTCCCATGTCTTCTCGTTACTCTCCACGGCGAAGTCGCTGTCCTTAACAACCTGCCTCGCTACGGGACAGGCCTCGTTGATCAGGCCCAGACCCCAGGAGGCGAGCGGCCGGCGCTGGATGGCGTATGAGGCGAAAAGCGCTGACGCGAGGGATCCCAGGAAACCGATGGGGTGATGATGGGTCATCCTGCCCGTCTCCACGGCAACAAACACGAGAGACGACAGCTGGTCAGGGTTTGGATACCTGGAAAATAAAATACAGCAAAGAATGTCACAGTTGTTTAAGTACCAGAAAAAATTTTCTGCTCCAACTTTATATCCATTTAATTTAGCTAACTACATTTTTATGAGTGTAACTTTAAAATTCAAAAATCAAGCCAACATAGGCGCTATAAAATTAGACAGCTTATGTGGGGAAAAACATGCAACAGCAAAATTACTGCAATTTATCTATGGCGAAACAGCCCGACATGCAAAGAAAATTGAAAAGAAAAGAAACGTAGGCACAATCACACAGTTTCAGCCTTTACAACTACAAACAATCGATCAGGCCCAGAATCTGGGTGTGGTGATGAAGTCACACCTGAACCTTTAGAGACGTGTAAATGCAATCACAAAGTCGACCTTCCATCACCTGAAGAAAATGTCAGGAATCAAAGGGCCGATGTCGCAATGAGATGGTGAGAAAACTTTCACCAGGAAGAGACTCATAGGAAGACACAAGACATGGTGGAGGGACTATGTTTCTAGGTTGGCCTGGGAACAGCTTGGGATTCCCCAGAAAGACTGGGACAAGTGGCTGGAGAGAGATGGAAGTCTGGGTCTCTCTGCGACCCGAACCCGGATTAGGCAGAAAGTAGTGGATGATACTGATGGATAATGGAAAAGTTTAGAATGACGAGTCTTAAGCCTAGTTTATGTTTTTGCGTTTTGACGGACACGGATTGAAGCAACGCCATTATCCGTCAACGCAAGGGCTCTGTGTCACCTACGCAAGGACGCACGGAGTAGAGGCCCAAATTTTAACTATCCGTCGACGGAGAGCGTATGCATCTGATTGGTCAGTTTGAGCAACGACCAGAGATCGCTTCACCAGAACGGGGCTCTACAGACGCTGTAATCAGTAGTCAATGCAGCGTTTGGCCACTATATCCTTTATATTGAAACTATAACTTATCTAATCTGTTTTCTGATACTGTTTGAAATGAGCCACGTATTTAACATATGATGTCGTAAATTTTGAAGACACATTTTGATGCTGCGGAAGCATCAATATTCGACAGGCAGCAAAAGTCCCTTTAGGTTTTTAACGAAAACATGTAGTGGAGTATTACCGAGGAGAAGAAAAATTGCCGTGACATAAGCAAGCTTCATATTCCTTCTTCCAGGACGAAGAAAGGAGCATTAAACAAGGAGAAAACCTCTATAAATCTGACCATTTCGAAAGCAGCAGCTATGTTGGGGGAGAAACAGTCGGCTGAGTGAGAGCCAGCATGGAGGAGAAGCTCTACAAGGTCTCAGTGAGTATTTCAACTGCTAGCTGATGTTAGCGACATCATATATGGGACTTCTGATTGGTAGTCATTTTAATTAAGCAAATAAAATCACTAATCACACATCATTAGTTATCATTTAAATTGAGGTACATCATATGTGTGATTCAGGGTGCAAAGCGAAGCGGACCAGAAAATAACTTTTATAGCTCAATTGACTTTCATATATATATTTTTTTTCCTGCCAGGGGCCGACAGGAGGGGCAGGAGAGACTTCGGCTCCCCATATTGTGCAGCCATTATCTATGCTAACAATGGAACATGGTGGTGGCAGCCAAATAATACATGTGGCTCAACCTGAGGAATAAAATTAAAGTTTCGGAACCGCCAGGCCAGAACCTGAAACAAATCTGAGAGAAAGTGCTTTTGTTGTGAAAGGGTGTTTAATATGTTTTAATATGGCGACTGAGTTTAAGTTTTGAATGGACGCAGTAGCTTATTGAGTAAAACTACCACAGAAGGTATTAGTCTCACATTTATACCAAAAGGTTTTTGCAACTTCATATTTTTCCACAACAAAACAGGATTTAACATGTCCTCACAGCCGTACAGAGCCGCTGGACTGCAGTAATAACTGCTTCAGTCGAGGTTAAATACTTGCTTTAATCAGGCCCAAATGATTGCCAGGTCTGAGCTGCTGACTTCGAAAGGCATTATGAGCAGAAAAAAAGCCATTCAGATGAATTTCTTTTTACATAAAGTGTTGAGCTCTGCTGGATATAAGAGGGTTTGAGGGGTTAAACCTACTGAGGTCACTTCTAAAAAATAAATCCGCTAGACTAAAGAAACAAGACATCAGTTCGCCTGAGTTAATCATCCTGTGAGGTAAAAAACACGATAACTAAACTCTTTAGAGATGAAGTCCAAAGGTCAGACGAGGAGTGGCTTACCTCAGGCCGATGCACATGGACCTCATGGCTGCTCCACAGCCTGCACCCCTCGGGTTATACGGCACTCTGTAGCCCCCTTCCTTTCCAGGTCTCAGTGCGGTCACATCTAAGAGTACATTCACTTCTAAATATCTCTGCTAAACCTGGACGTGATACATTTATAATAAATAAAACCTACTAAACATGGTCGTATGTCCAGGGGACCTTCCATTCATGTCTTTCATCCCCTTCACATAATGAAAAGCCACCTCATGCAAGAGCTCCTCCCCGGTCTTTCCTGCAAGGAGCACAATTAAAAAAAATTTAAAAATCCATTAACGGCACACAAAGACATTATCAGAGAAAAGGTCAAGTTCAATTTCCAGCATTCATTATTCCCTTGTATAGAGTCCGAATAGAACAGCAAATCAAGGCGAGGCTGGAAATTAGATTTAGCCTTTCAGCGGAGCTCCATCAGGCAGCAGATACAATCAAGCAGCAAAACGAGTTAAGAGAAAAGCGGAATGGATTTCCTGGGTTGTTGAACTCACCTGTTGCCAGAGCTTCAGCTGTTGCAAGATGCAGAACTGTGTCGTCGCTTACCGGCCATTCAGGAAGCCTGGCGGTGAGTTTCTTCAGACCACCGAGCTTCTGCAGCTCCTAAAGCGCCAGAAGGTGAGAGAAATTATCGAAAAACATTTCAGAGAACTTGACATTTACTTCCTAAATCTGACTAGCCTGAAATCCTAGATTCTATCCCAGATTTCTGTAATTTTATTTTTAGTTTTTGTTCAGGTTTGCATCAAGGAATGACCTCAAAGCGTATCGTGGCGATGAAGTCGAGTGTGACGCGTCCAGGATGAGAATCATTTCCTCCAAGGCGGAGGTTCTTGGCAGGAAAAAGTTGGACTGTCCTCCTTTGTGGGTCAGTTTCCTCCTCAACCAGAGGAGTTTAAGTGTATTGGTGTCTTGTTCAGGCGTGAGCATTCGGCTGTAGTAAACGTGGACTCCCCTGTCGTCTGTGTTGGTGAACAAGAAGCAAAGAACCTGATTTACTGATCCATCTACGTTCCAACCCTCACCGATGGTCATGAGATACAGAGTATGACTGAAAAATCCCAGAAAGACGCGGGCCTAAATGAGCTTTCTGCTGACGCAGCCTTGAAGAAAAGAAGAGGAACTTCGTCATCCGGAGGGGGATGAAAGTAGAGCCACTGCTTCTCTGCATCGAGAGTAGTCAGATGGGGTGGTTCAATAGTTTATCAGGGTGCTTCCTGCAGGCCTCCTTTAAAAGGATTTTCAGGCACATTCCAGTGGAAGAAGAGCCAAATTTGAGGTTTCCTCCAGGACCCGTTCTGGATGGATGGATGGATCAACCAAAAGCCTTAGTTGGGATAGAAATAAATGATCAGGAGGGTATTACTGTACCAAGGCATCGGTCAGGAAAAGGGAAGCACTAAAGAAGCTGCAGCAGCAATATGCAGCCAGAACTGTTTATGTTCTAGATGTTTTATGCGTACAAATCACCTTTATTCTAATTTTCTTCCCAAAAAAGCACCAAGCCTGACTAAATTCCTCCAAATCCTGTCATGGCAGTACAAGAGGGACTGAAAGGCTGTTAGGCATGCATTTATAATGTTAAACGATGTGGTGTTAGAGAACTGACCCGGTGAATATCCGGTCCAGAATAGTTGAACTCCCAGATGCCGTTCCTGTAGCCCAGAGCATCGCCAGCACCACTCAGCACCATGCCGGCCTTGTAATGATCCACTGTGGCAGCCTCAAGTCTGCAGGTACAAACAGATTAACAAAAAAAGGGACTCCGCCCTGTAGCTGACTAGCAGCCTTTTAAAACATGACATTTCTACTGCAAAGAACGCTGTAGTATATGAGCAGAAAGAAACATGACTGCATAAGAAAGTGAATTAAATAATATTCTGATCAGACACTGATGAAGAAAATTTGCTGGGAGCACAAGTGGCTGTTAGATCAGTGCAGGTAAAGGATTTCTGCATCAGGTTTGGTGGGGACAAACCTGTTAATCATAAATACTGCTGGGGACATGTCCCCGACGTCCCCCGTTAAAATGACGCCTATGGAGTCAACCGATCATAGCTAAAATAAAACGTTTCAAGAGTCACCCAAACCCTGTTTTGTTTTTTTTGCTGAGAAAAAAAAGAAACGATTTTTGCTTTAAAATGAACGCCTCTGAAATATTTGAAAACAAAATGATTACTTTTAAAAAAGACAAACCTTAAAAGCCCTGTGTTTTGAAACTACAATCCTTTAAAATTCCCTTTTCAACAAGAATTCCTACTTTATTTGTTTCATTAAAATATTACATGTTTCATTTATAGTTAAAGAGGTCAAAATAACACTTTTTTACATTAAAAAAACAACAAAATATTTTTGTGGCCCTTGGTCACTTTTGACTTGATGATTTTGGCCCTTATAGTAAACATTTTTTGGACATCTCTGATTTAAACAAATTTCCTTTAAGGTTTTTTATTAAACAAATAAATAAATATCTCAAGCTGGAAGCACTTTTAGAAGCTGTCAATTTATCATACAGCAGTGAATATTCTGAAGAATAATGTTCTCTTAAAATACTAAAAGACGCTTTAAGTCACATTTAAAGAACTGACATTCTTCTCAGCATTTTTAGCTAAGGATTTAAAATATATCCGCAACAAATCAGCAGAAAGTTCCAATTTTCCACCATGATGCCATGTCTTCTGTGAATCTAGTGACAGCCCAACTGGATCAATATGAAACGCAGATTACTTTTGTTGCAGTTTGGAGATTGTTCCTAACGCCAATATTGCTCGTTGCGCTACAAAACAGGACGTTTTGCGATTAAAATCAGCCATGTTGTATTAAGTTTAGCTTAAAAACTTAAACCACGCTTTATTTTGGACGTATTCATCCCGGAAGTTAAAATCAGTAACATCGGTCATCTCGCCCTCATCGAATATTGCAATTGTCACCGGTTAGGGGCAAGGGCCCGCCTTGTTATTATGATTGGGTAGCTAAATGTTAGAAGAAACATATCGATTAGGTTTAGGCATTGGTGGTCGAATAATAGCATTAGGAAAGTGGGTAAATTAGGTTTAGTTAATGCTTCTCAGATGTTATGAATAGAAAATGACTGGTTCTATAATGTTAATATTACTAATAAATCAACTAAGCTAGCCAATCACAGACGAGAAAGGCGGGACCTTGCCCCTAAGCTGTGACATTAACAATATTCGCACCCCGTCACTGGGGAGCGGTTATTACTAGCACTGAAAAGAAAATAAAAATCATATTTTTTCCTAACAAATGCAAAACACGAAAATCTTCCTCAGGACAGCGGAACTCTTACCCATCCATTTTAGAACACAGTTCCTCACTACCAGCTACCGATTCTGCTTGTTGATGCTGTTTAGTGAGTGGAAACCATAGACTGTAAAAAAGCGGAGAGGAAAGGTAAACTTCCGCATAATTTACGGAAACCCAGAGCGGCCAAACGGGGAGAATAAAAGCATTGATTTATCACGGTATAACCATCATAACTATAACAAAACTTAAACCTTTTTTTTACGGAAGCTTATTGCATTCACTTGAAAATAAAAATAAAAAGCTCATGTTTTTCTGAATTAATGGGATAAGTTTTAATAATAAAAATAAGTACAGCTCTGTTTTTCACAATTAACAAAGTAAACTGTGTGTGTGTGTGGGGGGGGGCCACAGAAAATAGGGCAGTAGGCTAAAACTGTAACACACACTTTATTTTCCTTTTTTAGTGTATACACATACTTATTTCAATACTGTCCAACCTGTGCAATGACAGCAAAATATCTCCATGCTTCAATCCAAGCACAGTATCATTTCCAATAGATGAAAAAAAAATGTATGCTTCACAATAATTATGTTTGAAGAATGAATAACACTATATTGTTCAAACAATAGCCTATACCTTTCATGCTTGTACAAAAAATGTATTGTTTTAACAGTATACATTTCAAATCAAATCAAATCAAATCAAACTTTATTTATAAAGCGCTTTTCAAACAAAGAAAGTTACTCAAAGTGCTTTACAGATTTAAAATAACCCCACAACCCCCCCCCCCCTTCAAAAAATAAAATCATCAGTGCAAATACAACCCCCTCCCAACCCAACCCATCAGCCATACTCACTCACACACACACTTAGAAGCTACAAAAAGCGGGCTGAGTACAGATGAGCCAGGAAATGCCATCATGGAGCCATCTGCATCAGCAGCAGCAGATCAACATCAGCAGCCAAGGCTCCCACCCAGGGCGCCCAGAGGAGGGAGGGCTGGTACCCCCACCTCCACCCAAGCGCTACCTGGGGGGCACCCAGGCAGCCACAGCCGACCACCGCCCCCGATGCAGGGGGCTCCCCAGAGAGGAAACACTGGCAAGAAAGATTAAAATACATTAAAATATAAAGTTAATAAAATATAAAGTATATAAAGTATAAAACAATAAGTGTAAAACAAATAATAAAAATGCAAAGCAGATTAATAAATAAACAGTTAAAAGCTGAACTAAAAATTAAATCAGGTAAAACATGCTGAGCGATTAAAAATATATTAATAAATAATAATTAGTTAAAGGCTAAGCTAAAAAGGTGAGTCTTGAGTCTGCTCTTAAAAACATTAATGTTCTCTGCGGCCCTGAGGTCCTCTGGCAGCCTGTTCCAGAGGTGAGGGCCATAATAATGGAAAGACGCCTCACCATGAGTCTGTGTCCTGACTTTGGGGATGATAAGGAGACGGCTGCCAGAGGAGCGCAGAGACCGCGAGGGTTCATACGGTAAAAGCATTTCTGACAGATACGAAGGCCCAAGACCATTAAGACACTTAAAGACCATTAAAAGAACCTTAAAATCGATCCTAAAACATACGGGCAGCCAATGCAGTGATTCTAAGACCGGTGTAATGTGCTCCCGCCTCCTAGTCTTCATCAGGACACGAGCTGCTGAATTCTGTAGAAGCTGTAAACATGAGGTAGTCTTTTTGGGAAGACCAGAAAGCAGGGCATTACAATAATCAATTCTACTGGTGATAAAAGCATGCATTAGCGTCTCCGTATTGGCCCGAGAGAGAATGGGGCGGACTCTGGCGATGTTCTTTAGGTGATAAAAACCTATTTTGGTGATGTTTTTAATGTGAGGGATAAAAGTCAGCTCAGAGTCAAAAATCACACCCAGGTTCTTCACTTGTAAAGAATAATTAAAAGACAATGATTGTAGTTTTGGTAAAAGTTTTTCTCTCTGAGCCTCAGGACCGATAACTAAAACCTCAGTTTTGTCCTGGTTGAGCTGGAGAAAGTTTTCTGCCATCCAGGATTTAATGTCTAAAATGCAGTTAAAAAGTGCATCCATTGGCCGTGTGTCATCACATCAACATTTCACGTCTGTACAATATATTGCATTCTTACAATATATTTTATTGTGATTTTTTTTTGTTATAACGTGATAAAATTGTTAAAACGTTAAAATTATGTTGGGAGAATGTGATTGTATATTGTACAAATGAAAAAGTTATATTGCTGAATGATAAAATTTATCATGTTATCACGTCAAATAGCTCTTCTTTCGTACCGTTTAGCCTACACATGCAGCTATAAACGAGATTGTACAAAACAGTGGGTACTCCAACAATAAACATGTGGTTTGCAATGCGCCATCTTGGCATCTACAGTGAGTTTTTGCATACTGGCTTCTTTGTAGTTCTTCCACAAATGGGCAGTGTACATTGGAGTGCAGAAGGCTTTAAATAGTTTAACCTTCACCGGTACAGTGCACATACCAAACGTTCTGCTCAGTATATCGACACGTGCAGCACTTTCTATAGATATCCATATCTATTGAGAAACACAGAACCTCAGAACAAACTTTGAGAACAGAGCCATGGCAGGAAATACTAAATTCAGGTCCTCCATACCTTTGGTAATGATATTATCACTCTTCTTTGCATCATAATGAATATCAGACTTTTTCATATTGAAAGGGAATCTCAGTAATTGTGGAAGGCCATTGCTAATTTGGGACTAAACAATCTATGTAGATTAGGTGATACTTCTTATATACTACTTCGTTTTAGGCATTGACCAGCTTGACACACGTAGAGCATCATATTGCCGGCCCCTCTTGAAATTAAATAGGAAAAATACATTATTTTTACAATTTTGGAGCAACCTTTTCACCCCTACTATTACAGGCTAATATTAAATGCTACTTCTTTAGTAGAATAGCATGTTACAGTTGACAACAATGCCTTATTTAGATGCCTTAAACTGAAATGTAGAAAAATGAAGAAAAAAAAACCTCACACAGATTAACCAAGGTTCATTTCTTTACTTTAAATATGACATGTCTTTTGGGAAATCTATTCCTTTCACTAATTTGATCAACTATTTTTTGTTTGGATGATAACCAGACAGTTTGAAACACCACTTTAAATTTAACAGACCCATTTGCAAAAAGAAAGAGACAAAAAGAAGGTAAACTTTTTTCTAACTGTGTTTTGCACAACTTTCCACCATCTGGCCATTAACAGTCGAACTTCAATCTGTAAATCAATAAGCAGGCCTGTAATTTATTCACATTCTAAAACATTTAGGGACACCCGAGTATAAGTTAGTGGGGTATGAGACGGGGGCTATCTTTTTATTTCTTTGAATCTGCTTTTCATTAAAAAAATTATGAAACAGCTGTTACAGAAAACATCTGACAGCTGGTTAACTCCTAAGCAGAGCTCTAAATCTAGGATGGTGGTTGGCCTGGTTTTATTTAGAATGCATATTTTTAGCGCTTTCACAATCTGACCGTCGACTATATTTTAGAAAAATGCTGGAGTTTCATAAACCTTTCTGATCTGAATTATAGATTAGATTAGCAAAAAGCGAGTTCCTTGCAGCAGCGAGAAACTGCTAAAACTGAAGAGATTCTGCTGCTGCAGGACTAAGCACTGTAGTATTCTAATTTCAACATAAAAGCCAGCCTCTGAGTCGTCTTTTTCATCCGATCTAACAGAAATGCATATAAGAATACTTACTTACTTAAATAGGCTTTCTGAAGAAATTCAGAAAATATTTTTTTCCAAATCACAGCACAATACATGTTAAAATGTTACACATAATTGTAGGGCTTTAATTTTGAAATTCCACATATGGGTGAAATAGTGACTCCTGGAGGAAGTGATCTGATAATCATTTTAGGATGTCAGTGGCTTTTTCTAGCTTTTGGTGATTATATAGGCAAAATGCACGTATTTTGGGGTCGTTAATTTTAAAAAAGCTCACCGAAACTTTATCAGCAGCATCTCTACATACTGAACTCTAAATCTGAACCAAACCGTTTCAAGGATATCAGAATTCTGATATCTTTAATTAGCAAAATAGGGATTTTTTGTGGGGCTTTAAATTTGAAACTTTTTGAGCAACATCTTAAGGTGATCAATGATCATATGTGGTTAAAATTTTAATTCTGAAAAAATGCTATCTGATTATCTCCAGAATACGTATAGTACAGTATTAGGGCCGTTGTAAACAAAAGAAAATTGTTGGAGTAAATTTCCGCCCATAAAACTCAGAAATTCAGAGATTAAGTCCCATAATTTTTTTTTTTTGGGGGGGGGGGGGAATCGGAAATTCTCTGATGCCAAAAAGTAGTAAAATTACGAGTAAAAACTCAGAATTTCCAGGGAAAAAAGCGTAATTTTCTGATACAGAAAACTAGAAAATTTGCAAGAAAATGCAAAGAAATTTCAATGATAAGGCATACATTAAAAAAATATTCTAACTTTAGAGTGTCCGAAATATTTCATCGAAGATATCGAAAATGTATGCCTTTATCCATCCATCCATACATCCATTTTCTGAACCGCTTAATTCTCAAGGGGTCGCAGGGGGGGCTGGTCGCCAGTCCATCGGAGTGCAAATGGGTCTGTTAAATGTAAAACAAAAAATCTTGCAAGTTTTCCACTTTTCTACATCACACAATGACGCCTTTTTTTACCTAGAAAATATCTGAAATTAATCTACAAATGTCTTTCTTTAACACTGATAATCTTAGAACTTTTGTGACAGAGAATTTCTGACCTTTTTCTGAAAAAAAAAGCACTTAATCTCTGAGTCCTTTCTAATAATTTTAGTTCTTTTTGACATTAGATCATTTACGATTGTTTTGGGGGAAATATATGTGACTCTCAGAATTTCTGAGTTTTTTTGGGTATAACTTTACTCCAAAATATTTTTGTTTTGTTAACAATGGCCCGAATACTCCGTCATACCTGAAAGTATCATTATGTATTTAAATGGAAATGAAATAAAGCTTGTTTGACACATTTGGGTTTTTAAAATATGATGGAGTAAATTTCTGAGATTAAACTCACATGTTTTCCAGAATAAAACTCGGAAATTCTGTCTAAAAAAAGTAGCATTATAAAGAAAAAAAATGAGAATTTCTGAGATCAAAGTCTCATATTTTCCAAAAACTAAAACTAAAACTAAAATAAAAAACTCGGAAATACTGTCACAAAGTTTAAAAACAGAAATTTTGAGATTAATTTCAGATTTTTTCAAGGAAAAAAAGCATAATTTTCTGATATAGAAAAGAAGAACATTTGCAAGAAAAACTAAGAAATTTCTATGATTAAAGGCGTTTTCGATATGTAAACTAATATATTTCTGACAAGCCAGAAAATTGTAAAATAAATGTTCTACTCTTCTACATATGAGAATTACGTGTTTTTTTCCTTGAAAAAATCTGAAATTACTCTAAACATTTATGTCTTTTAACTCATAATTTTACGATTTTTGTAAAAGGGAATTTCAGATTTTTTTTCTAGAAAATATATGACTTTAATATCAGAATTTGAGTTTTTTGGGTGGAAATTTACTTCAAAATTATTTTGTTTACCCTAATACTGCCCTATATATTGCCCTAATACTCCGTCGTATTAAAATGTGTATTATTCGGTTAGAAAGAAAATGGTAATCGCGGAAGTAGTGTTTTACTTTGAAAATAAGCCGTAAACTTGTGTACCGTAATACTTGGAAAAAGCCCGACCAGGCTTGTTTTGAGCTGGAAGCTGGTTTGACCGCAGCGACGCCGCCTCGGTGTCACCTGGTGCGAGTGTCCGACTCGTGGGGTCTGATTTCGGGGAAGGAGGCTCTACAATGGACCGGTGAGACTGCTGCTGTGTAGCTGCGATTCTGGTACAATTCTCTAAAAAAAGCCATCATTCATTTCGTCAACCAACCGCTTATTTCTACGTGGGAAGCGTAGCATGTCATAATATGTATTTATAACCACAGTAGCCCACTTTGGAGGATGTCCATGCTTCAAAAATAAACAGGTGTTAATCATTCAGTCCGAAATGTATTACTTGACATTTACTGAAGTTATATATTCATGTTCATTTTACAGATTTTTATGTATTTTAAGCATTTATTTTGGATATTTTTGATGATTATGACTCACAGCTAAGTTTTTCAGAAAACTAGAATATTATGGAAGAGCAATAATAATAAAAAAAGACATGTTGACCTAATATAAGTGCTGGATAGGACATGTCTCCAGTACTTGGTGGGGCTCCTTTTGCATGAATTTTGCGCATCACTGCAGAGTGACATGGAGGCGATCAGCCTGCGGTTCTACTGAGTTTTAATGGAATCCCTGGTTGCTTTGAAATAGGGGCCTTCAGGTCATCTTTATTGTAGTATTATAGGGATGCAGCGATACTGTTCTCATGTACTGTGTCTGTATCCGATACTTAACGTTTGGAAACTGAAATAATTTCATTAACAATATTTATTTTTCACTTGAAATTTTACTTTTAATGTGATTTTTTTCATTAATATTTAAAAAATGTTTTTGTCTAATTCATCACCATTTGTTGTAACAAGCAGAGCAGAAAATAAAACCTGCATCCTAATTAATTGCATTTTTGTGTGTGGTAGAAGTATCGGTAGAATCATTCGTACTTGATATCGGCAAGTAGTCAGATCCAAGTATTGGTATATCGGTTTGAAAAAAGTTGTATCAATGCATCCCTATAGTAGTGCCTTTTCCTCACGGCACACAGTTTATGCAATTCAGTACTTTTTGGATCGGTATTGGCAGATTATGAACCTCTGATATCTGTATCGGTAAAGAAAAAGTGGATCGGTGCATCGCTACTTTATTGTACTCCGTGAGTTGTCAATGAGGTTCAGCCAGTACCACCGTGGTCAGCAGAAGGAAGCATAAAGTCCTTTTAGCCGTCCTGGTAGATTGCTACATTGACTGTGGACTTCAGAAGACCCGGTGGACCAACACCAGGTGATGACACGTCTCTCCAAATCATGACATGACATGACCTTAAGCCTCTCTATCCTTCCTGCAGATTATGAGACCGTGATTTCCAAAAGAAATGAAATACATGATTTTAACCTGAACAGTGTAGTTAGATTTTTTTTTTTCTGCTAGACTTTTTCCTTCCTTTCAACTTTAACACAGTACAGCCAGATTTTTGGGTTACCTTTGTTATGGAGGGTAGATGATACCCATCCTGGTTACGGAATAATTTTCCTTTGTGTGGTGTAATGCTCTAAGTTTCTGAGGTTTTCCCACTGTGCGTAATTATTCTATATAAAAGAGACATTTTATTAGACGAATCAGTTTGTTACGGTCTTGTTCAGTTCCGCATTGCCTAGGCTCCAGGATCACTGCTCTTTGTTCCTGCAGGTTTGCCACGTTGGAGCATTATAAGGCAGCCATGGTGCTGAGCGGTGCTGGTGATGCTCTGGGCTACAGGAACCAGCTCTGGGAGTACAATGAGTCTGGACCAGCTATCCACCGGGTCGGTGCTGCAGCGCTAATCTATAAAAAGGTCCAACTTCATGGTGTTCATAATGTCTATCCGTTTCCGGCTCCCTAGGAGCTGCAAGACCTCGGCGGCTTGAAAAACATCAAGGTCGAGCTTCCCGATTGGCCGGTTAGCGACGACACGGTTCTACACCTGGCAACAGCCGAAGGACTGGCAACGGGTGAGGTCCACATCTCGACGAAACCCAGAATCCGTTTCATTGGACCTGAAAGGTTGAATCTAATTTCGAGCGCGGCTCCGATTTGCAGGTCAATTAAAAGTTTTACTTGGAGAGCCAAATTAAAAGTGGGAGTTCAGCATGACCTCTAGGCTGACGCATAAAGCCGTATCATGTGGGCACAGATTAGTCGTACCTTTACGGTCTGCAAATTGTGACGGTTCTCACAGGGAAAATAGGGGAGGAGCTCCTGCATGAGGTGGCCGCTCTCTACGTGGAGGCCATGAAGGACATGGACGGGAGGAAACCAGGCCCTTCCAGCATTCTGGGTATGTTGGCTTTATAAAATCATATCACATGTGCTGTTTGGAAATGAAGATGTGATGTTCTTTCTCTTTAAGGCGTTTCCCAGCTGAAGCCTGGGGAGGAAGGGGGCTACAGGGTGCAGTATAACCCCGACGGCACAGGCTGCGGAGCAGCAATGAGGTCCATGTGCATCGGCCTGAAGTAAATCACTCCGTCCTGGGGTTACGCAAATGTCTACATCATTTTTTTAGATTTTTTTCCGTCATGACCACAAACTTTGATGCATTTTATTGGGATTGGGATGAAAACATTCAAAGGTCATGTGATCTAATTAAGTTATAACACGTCAGTAGATGCATCAAGGGAATATGCAACATAGAAGATCTTTAGGCGTTGCAACAGATGTCAGAGAGGAGCAGATTTGATTACCTTCTTCCTTTTAGCTACAGTGAGAAGTTTTTTGTTAACCCTTGGGGCACTAGACATTAAGTTGTTTTTTGCTTTAGGCCAGATTGGTTTATGTTCATGAGAGGAAGCCCCTGCACAATAAAACTACTTAGTAAAAATTGAAAACACAGATTGGGACTGCAGCTCCATCCCTGTTTAGAGAAAGATCCATTCCTCCTGCGTAGGGTTGTCAAAATAATTGATGCATAGATATTAATCGATACTAAAACCAGCATCTATTTTAGATATTCGATATTTATTTCGCCTCCTTCATAGTACACCATTCCCTGACAGCCAGGAGAGCTGACCTTTTTCTTAAGACCTCATTAAAGTTTTCAAAGTTTTTTTTTGTGTGTGTGCACAAAAAAAATGCTGATATTTGAAAAGTTTAAGCGAAATTTTTTACGCTTACCCATTTTTGCACTATAAATTTAGGTAGTTAGTTAAAAGGAACGTTATCGGTTGCATCTACTTGTTCAATAAATTGTTTTTTTAAGATCACCTTAGTATCCAAAATAGAGTATCGACTTTTTTTTTTTCAGTATTGAACTGAGCTTGAAATTTTTGTGACGTTACTCCTGCGACAGGATCTTTATGCGATACACAAAAACAAAGTAGCTTGGAAGGAGCTCTGGTAGCAGTCAGTGTTGCACCTAATCTGAACAAGCCTCTGACTGAAGACTAGCTTTTTAAGGTAACTTTATTATGGGAAGCACTGCTAATCAGCGTCATTTGCTTTCCTCTTTATGCCTCTGTCTGGTGCCGACCTAGAGGCGGTAACTGGCTGTCTGTAAAGTGGGTTACGCCACAGAATTGCTTAGCTAAAGAAAATGGCTTCTCAGAGTGGTGTATCCTGGCGTTTTGCTAGGAAAATGAGTGGAGGGAAAAAGTTAGGTTAAACAGATGCATGCTGGGACATGTCAGATCTACAGTCTGACAGCCTTTGATCCTTCGCAACTACGTCTACTTTCAGCATTGTTCCGTATTTAGCCCAAGGAGAATTCTGTCTTACTTAAAAAAAATATTTTTTTAGGCTTCACCACAAAAGTGACAAAATCTGTTTGATTTCAGGTATCCGAAGCCTGATCAGCTGTTGACGCTTGTGGCTGTTGCCGTGGAGACGGGCAGGATGACCCATCCTCACCCCACGGGTTTCCTGGGGGCCGTGGCTTCGGCCCTGTTCGCCTCCTATGCCGCCCAGCGCCGGCCGCTTACCACCTGGGGGCTGGGGCTGATCAACGAGGCCTGCCCCATCGCAAGGACCATCGTTCAGGGTCGGGGCTTCGCTGTGGAGGAGACTGAGCGCGACTGGAGCTACTTCTCTGACAAGTGGCAGTGGTGCGAGCTGCCAAAATCAGTTTTCTATTGGTTCCCCGTTAGAATCAGTCCAGCTAAAGAGCTCCTGGTTCAATACTAAATCCCAGGCTCTTGGAAAACATTTATTGATTAAGCTAATTGATTGGCTGCCTATCCGCCTTGTTTTAGCACATGATTTAATCATTAGGATAAAGTCCTCCTTCTGTCCTCAGGTACCTGGATCAGAGGGGCCTCTCTAACGGGGTGGGGCCTTTGTTCTGGCCATCCTCCTACGGCCCGGCTGAGCGGGATGAGGTCTATAAGAGCTTCAGTCTGTCGGGCTGGGGGGGGCGCAGCGGCCATGATGCGCCGATGATAGCGCTGGACGCCCTGCTGGGCGCCGGTTCCGACTGGGAGGAGCTGATGAACAGAGCTGCTTTCCATGGAGGTCAGTGCTGGAAACTTTAATTTAATAAATACTCTCCAAATATCACCTCAGTAAGTGTTCAGGGTTAAACTGGCCACAATAATTGACAAAACTTAAAGGTCTCCTTCACTGAAAAATCGTGAAAATTGGGGTCTTTTTTTTTTTAAAATGCAGTCGGTCACGCCAACCCTTACTGCTTGCATTAGCTACAGAAAAGAAAAATAGAGAAGAAAACGAGCAAGTCAGATAAAGCGGGTCTGTTCTACATCACAGGGAAGAATTAGTATTCATGGTTTTGCCTACCTTGGCTTGCAACTGCCCACGGGAAGGTCGGTTTCGCAGCCGCTGGATAGAGCTAAGCACATCTCTGCTAGTAGAAGCTAGAATCCAAAGCTAACAGTTAGCTTTGTCGCTAACGGTCAGACTTACCCAGCATCCGAATCCTTAGTATTTACTACATGCTACGTAGCAGCTACTATTCTACCGCTGATGTAGTAAATACTGCGTAGCAAACGAGCATTTTAGTAGGCATGAAATCGGACGTAGTGCTCCACCACTTTGCGCGTCCTTTGACTCGGTTGTTTGCATTACTTTCAGTCGCTGTGGTCCCATAAACAATACCTTATCAACTTAAAATGTTAAATCGGTTGTCAAAAAACAATGAAAGTTATCAGTAACGTCGCTAAACTTTTACATCTATACGCCGAACTTGCGGAGGTGTCAATGGTTGACAGTTCCTCGGTAGCAGAGGTCACTTTTCCTCTACGATTTTGGGGCTTCTGCTGCATTGTGGGATAGCGTAGCGTCCACCGGCTGCTTACTGTGGCAGTAGTACGCTTCCAGGAACTTTACGCCTACTAGAATCCATACCGGAGATTCAGATTTAGTGCATTGCTCGCATACTCCTTTCTCGCCTGCTACTTAGCAAGCGTAGTAGAGTTATTCGGATGCAGCCTTGGTTTATTTGTGGACATAGCCAATCAGCGTTGCACATTTTACCCAAGAAAATGGAGCTAAGGAAGAAAACTGTTAAATCTTTCCTAGCCAGTGAAGTAAGCTAGGGCGTTTGCATATCACAAATCATACTGTATTAGACTCGTTATCCTGATGTTTCACTCCACCAACTCCTCCGACAAACTGCAGCCTCATGAAACGGAACTGAGACAGCATTTATTCCACGTAAAACAGGCCCTCGAGGCAATTAATTCGGCTTGAAAATGTAGGAAATTAGTGAATTCCTGAAATCCTTCCCATAATTTGAGTGTATTTATCCATCTTTAGGTAAAAATGTTAAGTTTATACCGCTGCCATCTGCTTTTTCCCGACTTTTACCAAACAGGCCCACTACATCACAGATCCTCCACTGTACCTAACAATGTTCATGAGATGCTTTTATAAAAACAGTGGATCCCCACCAATGAAAATTTGTAATTACAAATTATAAGTGTTGAATATTCATATATATATCATCTTGGGAAGATGAAATATATATATTTTTAAATCACTTTAGTGTAAAAATCAGGTATAGAGTTTGACATTTTGGTATCATGACAACTGTACTGCCAACCACTAAAATATCTCCCTCCCCTGTTAACTTTTTACTGACCTTTAACATAGAAAGTTCTCCTGGATGAGTGCCGACACCTCTGGAGGTTTTTATACTCTTAACAGTCGCTACTTGCCTGCTCAGTATGTACAATATTGACGGTATAAAATTTAAAATGAATACAAAAAAGGGGGAGTAGATGGTGGATGAATATACTGAAATTATATATATATATATATATATAATAGATATATTTTTCTGTGATTAAGCTGCTGCAATTGTTACTAATTTCACAACCGTAAAAACTTCTACGTCCGATTGTGTCCAGGCGACAGTGACAGCACAGCCGTAATCGCCGCCTGTTGTTGGGGTCTCCTTTACGGCACCAAGGGGGTCCCTGAAGGCAACTACTGCAACCTGGAGTATCGCGACCGGTTGGAGCGCTGCGCCGAGCAGCTCTACGCCCTCTCCCACTGAGACAGCAGCGGTGGATCGATTCAGAGCCACACTGTCGTCACGTGTGCCTGGTGGGGCGATGACCGGCCTACTAACCCAAAGAGTCGTGTCACAGAGAGGGTGATAGCAGCCATGCTGCTGGTCAGAGAGCTCCCCCTAGTGGTCATTTTCACTGATGCGCTCTGTAAGAGCCAATTACCTCATTTTGTCAACCTGAGATAAAGGCAAATGCTCAGTGAGCAGCAAATTAAACACTCAGTGTAGACTAATTTCTGAGTCTCATTAAAGCCGCTTTATGTGAGAAAGAAAACCTTAAGTCACCATTAATTATAAAATAAAGAAACAACTGATTGTAGTTGAGTAGAGAACTTTATTTTTTAGTCAATGTTTTTTTTTTAAACTTTTTTTTGTCTTGTCCATTTTTTTTATTAATTATGTTTTCCTACAGGAGAGAAGAAAGAAGGGCAAAAGGGGCCAAATTTTCACTACTAGATCCGAGTTTTAAAAAGGTTTTATTTTGTCGCTAAAAAGTCCCCTCACGTCTTCGCCTCCTTCCTTCCGTCACGCTCTAAATTTTATCCGTCAGGCCGTTTCCCGTTGGCGTGGTGGGAAACACAAAACCTCACCAGGCTTAAAAACATTTATGGAAGAGACAAAGTCCTGCTGCTGCAGCTGGCCCCTCCCCCATCTGTTTCTGTACTCTCACCAGCCCATCCAGCAAGGTACTTCATGTCCAAGATAATCAAAAAAGAAGGGGGAAGAAGGTGGAGGGAAGCAGCAGCAGCAGGATGATGATGATGCTGCTGCTTCCTTTATTACTAAAACTGGTCCTCGACTGGGGCGGAGCTTCTCACCGACGGACCACATCACAGCAGAAGAGTGTCGTCTTCTGTCCTCCGTGTGATTCTGTCAGTTCTGGATGTCCAGCAGGAAGAGGTGGGGTGGGGGCGGCTTCATGGAGGGAGGGATGGCGTTAGTTTCCAGGTGGATGGAAGGGGGTCGGGTGTGCTTGTACCTGCATCGCTGTGGAAGACAACGGAAACCATCAGATTGCTTTCTTAAGGAGCTGACACAATGTTCACCGTAATACTTTTTTGTCAGCACAAACTTTATGAATTTATTTTCACTTTCCTTTTCTACATGTCCAGTTTACAACTTTTAAAAATCCCAAAAGGCAAAAATTATGTCAGTCACCTAAAGGGTGGGTAGTATCTTTTAAAGTTTAGTGTCAGATTTCGTTATTTATAGTGATAAGTGAGGATGAAATGCTATTCAGGAACCCGCTGCAGTCTCTTAAAAGGGAAAATAAACACCTTATTTCTACTCTGCAATACGTTCATTTGCTCACCCAGACAATTCTGGTGCAACTCGAAGCCGTTCGGGAGAAGTTTAGATCCATTTGATCAGCGTATATCCATATAATGAGTTGTTGGGGCAGCCAAAGTGCAGCCTCTAAGTTAGGCATCATCTGCCAAAAAAACTCATTTATTCACTAGCACTATTTCCCTGTGAGTTTGGAGTGTCTCTGAGGTGCTGTGTTGTTGTCTTTACAGGCGTTTATTCCAATTTACACCAACCACCGACTGGCGTAAGTATATCCATATAACTCCAATTATATGGATTTAAACTGATTGCAAATAGATCTAAACATCTCCCAGAGGAATTGAAAGTTGCACCAAAACGGTCTGGGTGAGTATATGAACATATTACATGAATATATAAACTGTACTTCCCCTTTAAGGCTACAGATTGTGCGGCTGGAAGTCGATTGACCCCCACGCACTTATCAGAAATCTGCACAATAGACGTAATGTATTGATAAAGAAATCGTTATAAGAATCAAATCGTTCCTTTAGACGAATAGGGAAAGATTTAGGTTAGCGGCAGATCTGGTTTCTAATTGGTTCATACCTTGTGGGTGTCCTATGTAAAAGTGCTGGTGTGGTCCTTGCTGCGGCCCGTGTTGAGGGTGCTGGGGCACTCCGCCGGGACCCTGCTGGGGAGTCTGAAGCATCACTAGCTGGGGCTGGCCGTGGCTGCCCGAGTGGTGAGGACCTGGCATTGCTCCTTGAACGTGAGCCTGTTGGGGATCAAAAGCAAAAGCCGAGGTGGGTTGAAAGGCTCACCGCCTTTTCCATCGTACCAAGTAGAAATGGAACTGTACCTGTGTTAACTGTCCCAGAGTGTAGGCCGGGGGGAGGCCCTGGTGGCTGTGGATGCTGTAGCCCTGAATGGGGTAAGAGCCCTGCGGAGAGCTGTGACCTGGAGCCATGTTGGGTGGTGTGGGAGCCGATAGCGGACCTGAGTGGTACAAGGACTGAGGCTGTGGGCCGGACTGGGCGTTCTGTAAGGAGACCAAGCTCAGTGAGATAAACCTGAATGAGGAGATCGGCGCTGACCTTTCAGATTTTATGCTGACATCATGAAGTTAACACTTCAGTCTGTCAACCGATGTAAATGTAGACATCAACACTATGGGATCAGGACGACACCAGCTAAAATGAAACTGAAAAGAAATATTGGCACTGAAAACAAAATTTGGCATTGAAAAATATATTTTTAAGTGAAAATCGTAATATTGAATCTGATATAAATGTAGTGACAATTTCCGTATTGAAAGTGAAATAAAAATTGAAAGTGAAAAAACTGTCAATGAAACTCAAAAATACATGCATTAAAACAATCAAGTTTTCACACTTTCATCTTTTTTTTAATGCCAATCTTTTTTTTTTAATGCTGCTGCTTTTCAGCTTCATTGAGCTGATGTATGCATGTATGAAAAATAAAACGGAAACAAAAGAAAAAAAGCTAAAAGAAACAAGGATAAAGAAGGAAAGAGAAACAGGAAACAAGTGAGAAAAAGGAACAAAAAGCGAGAAAAGAGGATAGAAATGAGAAGGAAACTAAAGAAAGTGAGAAAATTACAAAAGGAAGAGTGAGAATATAGAAAAATGAAAGAAAGAACGAGGAAAGGACACAAGGGAATGAGGAAAGAAAGCGAGCAAGATAAGATTCGAGGATAGAGAAAAAAAAAGAAATTAGAGAAAAAAGGAAATAACTGAGTAAATGAAAAAAGAAAGGAGTGAGAAGAGAAGAAAAAAAAGAGTAAAGGGAAAAAAATTAAGCGAGAAAGAACAAGGATAGAGAAAACATGAAAGAAAGCAAGAAAAGAAGAAAGGAAGAGGATAGTGAAGGAAGGAAACACAAAGAGAAAAGGAAACAGAGAAAGACCAAAGAAGGAAGGAATGAAAAAGAGGTAAAAAAAGAATAAAGTAAGGTAAGACAAGGAAAGCTGGATGGATGCCTTTAGGCCAGGCAAAGTCCCTCAGCAGGTCCATTTAGTTCTTCTCAGCCTTTTAAATGAACCAATAATTCTATTTAGGTGAGCTGAAATCTAAACCATGCAGGACTCACTTGACACTAAATGGCCAGCATTTGTATAGCGCTTTTTCAGTCAAGAGGACCACAAAACGCTTTACACTACATACAGTCATTCACCCATCCATCCACACACACATTCACACACCGGTGATAGCAAGCTAACAGATGCGAGGCTGCCGTACACAGGCGCCACCTCTGACCACCACCAGTAGGCAACGGGTGAAGTGTCTTGCCCAAGGACACAACGACTGAGAACCGGCAATCTTCCACGGTCGCCCCGCCACTACTGCTTTAGACGAGAAGGTCTGGAAATACATGCTGCTCGGGCTCTTTTCCAGACGTTTAAAATACTCCAGTCAGATCCCAGACTTGTATGAGCCACACAGATAAAACGGTCGGCCGTTATCATACCTGTCCAGGGCTGGGTGCAGCATGCTGAGGTGGCGGCTGGTTGCCAGTCGGGGTGCTGGAAGGCTGGGGCTGATGGACCGCCCCCGAGTGATGGGAGAATGACTGTGGAGCTACGCGGCAAAGAGAAAGTCATCAGGGCTACAGACCACTTCTAGTGGTGAGATGTCCCAACTTTAAAATCCGCCATCGCTCACCATAGATGCCCTGCTGCGGGCCCTGAGGCCCGTCTCCCTGCGCAGAGAACTGAGGACCTCCAGGTGGTCCGAGGGCTTGGGGATGTGGCCCGCTACCTTGGCCTATCATCCTGGCTCCACCCTGCAGCATGGAGTACATGGGCTGTGGGGGAGAAGAAGCAGATGTGTTTAACAGGGCTTAAAGTTAAAAATAATCCTGAGCCTGGGAGCATCGGATCCAATTCGGCCAACAACTGTTTGGCATTGTGCTTAGTAATGTACAAGATGACGTGCAATTTAAATAGGATTTTTAGAGAGTAAAGGTTATTAGTCATAACTGAAAACATGTGAAACTCAGTTAAGAAAATTAATTGATTCGTTTGGCAACCATTTAATTCCGTGAAGAACCATTTATAAAAACATAATTTTTGTTCAAAACAATGGCATATTAAGTTATAGGAAATATATTACATTGGGTCTCGACTCCTCCCCTCTTTAACATATTTTCAGAGGCAGTAAAACAATAAATTGCTCCAAGAAGTCATCAACATTCAGAGAAAACATGTCCTTTGAGCTCATCAGACAGGCGTTTCTTGAACTCTGGTGCAATGCCGGGTGTGTTCTTATAACTGGCTTGATGATTGGAAACGGACAGTTTTGTTTTCATCAACCGCTACTTTTTTTTGCACAGATTTACGAGCGGATACGCGATCATAAATGATAAATCGTGTTCTGCAGTGAACAAGCACACATGTATTTTCAACGTATGTTTCTCCCGGCAAACGGCTTGTGTGTTGGAGCGCACGGACAGCAGCTTTATGTTGAGGTTTCCATGACGGTGAAAAGCTTTTTCTCCCCTGCTCGTTGAATATTCTAACTTCTTGGAGCACAACACACAAAAACACAAACCAGGCTCACTTAGCTTCTGGCACCAGCTCCCAAACGGCTTGCAGTCTCTGCCCTTTTCCTCTAACCATGCCCAGCGGCACTTGTTTTTAAGGCCCTTGTCAAGTATGACTATATCTTCCCCTGGCTTCATGAATTTAACCTCCATTCTTCTGATTTCGGGAGAAACAACCGTCGGCTTGCCTCGGATGCTGCATTCAAGACCACTCGGTGATGATGTGTTTTTGGATTACTTTAAACCCTGGTTCATGTCGTTACACCCAACGGTCGGGTGATAATTCAAAACTCTCCACACGCCGTACCTGTCCAGGGTAGGGCGTCATGGCCTGGATGACCTGCTGCTGGCTGTACTGCTGAGGGTTGTACTGAAGGTAGGACTGAGGGTAGGGGGACGCCACCAGAGGGGCTCCGGCTGCCGATGCAGCGGCCTGCAGCATCTGTGACGTCTCGGGTCGGGTAGGCACTGGAGAGGAGGGGGGAAATGTTAAGATAACAGGAATCTGGATGGTGAGAAAAAAAAAAATTCACCTGCTTTTAAGAGGGCCTAGCTATGAGAGTATTAGGGTCGTTGTTAACAAAAGAAAAATATTTTGGACTAAATTTCCGCCCAAAAACTCAGAAAGTCTGATATTATAGTCACATTTTTACCAGAAAAAAAATTCAGAAATTCCCTGATGTCAAAAAGCAGTAAAATTATGGGTAGAAATTAAGAATTTCTTAGATTAATTTAAGATATTTTCTAGGAAGAAAGCGCAATTCTGATACAGAACAGTAGAAAATTTGCTAATATATATATATATATATATATATATATATATATATTTACAATTTTCTGACTTTACAATGTCAGAAATATCTTATTGTATATATCAAAAATGTATGACATTAATTAAAGGAATTTTTTTCTCGCAAATTTTCTACTTTTCTACATCAGAGAATAACACTTTTTTTCCCTAGAAAATATCTGAAATTAATCTCAACATTTCTGTCTTTTAACTATGACTTTAGTGAGAATTTGACTTTTTTTTTCTTGAAAATATATGCAATTAATCTCAGAAATTCTGGGTTTTTGGGGCAGAAATGTATTCAAATAGTTTTCTTTGTTAACAATGGCCCTAATAATATGTCATACCTACCTGCTATAGTAAGTAAATCTAACATGAAAAATTAATTCAGGAAAGTCAGAAACAGTTTGGTAAGATACCTTTGCCCCTGGGGTATTTTCCTTGGTTAACAGTGGACATGGGGTACTGGTACATTTGAGGAGCCTGAAGCAAAGAGAAACGGGTCAACAAAACCAGAAATCAATTCTATGCGTTATTTTTAAGAGTGTAATGGTACACATCAATCACGACTCGGTACACTTTTATGAAGTAAAAAAAAAAATACAAATGTCCTTATCACTAATTTTTTGGTTTACTTTGATCAGCATTAAGCAGAGAAACTTTTTTTTCTCTCTCCTGAATTCCTTCCTTTCAATTCCAGGAATTATGCTGCATTCCATTTTTCTCGGATACTCGGGCGTCCGAGTCGCTTTACACAAGGAACGTGACGCATTTCCCCCCTTAAAGCGTTCCAGTTTGTCTCACTAGACTCCAAGTTTGAAAGAACATGGACGCTTTGAGGACAGAAGCTGTCGAGGGGCAGGCTAGTCATTGTTGTTAGTGACATAGCATCTTCAGCAGACCAGCATGCAAAACAAAGCTGTACGTTGTATTGCACGCACAGCAAGGCCGTGCAATGTATAAATTGGTGACCGGATTAAAGCGGAAATGTAGTCAATTGTGAAAGACCATTTAAAAACGACATTGAAAGCACAAATACAAAAACAAAATACATCTCAACTACGGGCGCAGCCATCTTGATTCCGAGCTACTTGCTCTACTTGGTCTACTATCCAGAGATCTGAGTTGGAGCTCAACATTTCTGACCTAATGGTGGCGTGTCTCGGTAAAATGACGCAACCATTAGTTGGATACAGAACTGACTGGAGATTTGATTTAATTTAAATAAATAAAATAGTACAAGAAGACATAACCAGAGTAGAAAACAACATCATCTCTTAGAAACAGTCAGTGTTAATGTTTAAATAATACTTTACTCATGTTTGAGAATAAAACCTTCTTAATTCACTTCGGAGTTGTTTTGATATTTTGAAAACCTAATCTCCCAGCTGTATTTAAAAGCAGCATAGGCTAGCTATTGGGAAAATCCCTTCTCACCAACGGGGATTCCGGTTGCTGCTGAAAGATGCGTTCACTGACAAAGTTCTGGTTTGGTCCATTTTTCTTTCTCTACTGTAGCTGCATCAGAAACCATTAATGTTTCCAAATAGCAGAGTTTAGTGATAGCTGGGAGTCCTTTCTGTTTTGGTGTCACTTTGAAAGTTTTGCCACAGAATGTTGCACTGTGCTGTGAGATCTGCACATTAACATTCTGCATGTCTTCTAGTAGGAAACAGCTGGATTCATTCACACTAATTTACTCATTTTCTTCATAAATGGGCCATGACCTGCTGTAGAAAGTTAATTTTTTCAATAATAATCAAAAAAATGTACGGCACACTTTAAACTAGATTAACTTTCCTCCAAGCGGCAAAACTTTGAGTTGCACCCCTAGTTATTTATTATCAGATGAAAGCAAACAAGCATTCTTACCCTAAAATACATTGCAAAAAAAGTATTTTTTGCAATAAGAAATGAGAAGTCAGTGATCCCAGTTTATCCTTTGCCTACGTACCTGTACAGGGTGGATCTGTGACACGTAGGAGAGGTACGGAGTATTGTAGAGATGCCCTTGGCCGCCCGGGTGCTGCAGGACCACCGGGCTTGGAGGAGTTGGACGAGGGGGGGTTGGTGCAGAGTTGGGTTTTGTCTATAACAAAAATCAATAGTCAGAGGTCTCTAGTTTTTATCACATTTAAAACAAAATTACACATCTGGAGTTTCACTTTAAGCAAATTTGGTTCGTAACCTGAATGAAAACCCAGATGGTAACGAACTATGGGGATTTAAAAGTTAAAATATCATCAGCTTAAAGGGAAGCTTTACCATCAGTGACCTCCCTGAATGTTCTCAGACTTCGTTTGCTTTCGTGTGTTTAAAAAAAAAAGTTTTTTTTGTTTCAGAATCGGTTTTTCTTTCAACACAGCATTTAGCCCACGTAAGCTCATGCGTTGTAAAAGAAATGTGAACATTGTTGGTATTTTCAGTGTCTTATAAGGGTCACTCAAGCTTGTCTACACTTCTGCAGCTCATACTGAGAAACCGCGGCATGACACCATTTCTATCTGAGCCGGCATCAACGTCGGCAGCAATCTGACCAACAACAGCCCAACTTTAGATTGCAAACGCAAGTTTCAGCCGTTTCAGAGTTGCTCTGATGGTCACAATACCTCAAGGATGTTTTTTTGTTTTTTTTCACATAAAGCAGCGCAGACGTGGAAAGACTTGCTCACCATGGGCATGGGATTTTTGTTTGGGTTGAACTCTTTAGCATTCGGATTTAGGGTTGATTTCTTCACTTGGCTGAAAGACAAAGTATTGCTGCATTAATCAATAAGGAGATTGATATGTGTGGAAAATAAAAATCCCGATCACAGAAACTCACTCTGCCACACCCTCGGTGCGCTCTGCTGTCTCAGACCTAACGTCCTCCGTTCCTGGGGTCCTGGCTGGCTGAGGGGTAGCTGGTGACTGCCGGTCTGGAATGGGAGCTGTGGCGGCAGCAGATGCTGCAGCGCCCAGTGGGGCTGTGGCGTCCTTGTTGGCCTCTTCGGAGGGAGCTGGTGAATGCTGGGCTTGGGTCTGGGAAGGACTCTGAGCTGGAGGCTGAGGTTTGGGCTCTGAGGGTGGGTGGGGGTCTGATGGAGGCTTGGCTGCACCTGGCTGGGTCACCTCACCGACCGAAGGGGGCGTCGCCGCTGCTGGAGAACTGGGGGAGCTGGAGCCAGCTCCACTTGACTGGAGCTAGAAACAAATAATGATAAAGTGAAAATCTGAAGAATTTCTATACATTTAACCGAGCATTATTGTTAGAATTGTGTAAAATTGAGTTTTAGGATTGATGTTTTTAAGTGTCTTGATGGTCTTGGGCCTTCTTGTCTTTTAGAAATGCTTTCATAGCATGAACCTTGGTGGTTTTTGTGTTCCTCTGGCAGACGTATACACGCATGGTGAGGCGTCTTTCCAGCATCATGACCCTCACCTCTGAAACAGGCTGCCAGAGAACTTCAGGGCCGCAGAGAACGTTCATGTTTAAAAAAAAAAAAAAAAGGCCCAAGACTCACATTTTAAGCCGAGCTTTTAAATGATTATTACCTGTTAATTTATCTTTTCGTGTTTTAATTGTTTTTTATAGATAGATCTATCTATCTATCTTACAAAAAAAAATAGATGCATCAAGCCAGTTTTGGCTCTGGCCTCCGGTCCTCTGAGCACCCTGGGTAAGTGCCCTCGTTTGTTGTTAATCTGCTGCTCATCTGTACTCAGCCGAGTGTCAATTTTAAAGTAGCTTCAATGTGTGTCGTGTGTCCAAACATGGGGATAGGATTGGTGGGAGGGGGTATAAATGTGTGATTTAGATTTATTTTACCCGCAAACGTTCAACAGAACATGGGTTAAAATGACTTTTTTTCTGTTTCATTCAATGGACGACTCAAAACTCAATAATTTTCTATTTATTTTCATGTTATTCTGAAGCCACACATTGAGGAGTTATAGATAATTGAGGATAAAATTGAATAAATTCCCAAAATGACTTTTCGATACGATCTATCAATCACGCAAGTTTATAATATTTTACCCTGAATTGTCAGTCGGCCAAAGAAGAAATGCAAAAACCGGTTTAAGGAATCGGAGGAGAAATAAAGAGGTAATATAATGGTTTATTCACTTTCTAGGAGAAACTTTTTCCTCTAGAAGAAAATAAATATGCTCTCCATACCTGTTCTTGTTCTACAATCTGAATAAACCAACTGCCAGAATGCAAATTTAACAATGCAAATTTTTGTGTGTGCACACAGCTTGAAATGATTAAGTTGTGCATAATACTTTGTTGACCTAAAACTTTGTTTCTGACTGCTAATGAGGGAATTCATTTGTTTAAATCAGGTGTATGCATCTGATTTACATGGCACAGAGACAGAGAGACTGCGTTGGCTGTCGCAGCTTCCTTTCTTTTTCAAATAAGGACATCCCTAATAAGTAATGCCCTGGCTAATAGTATAGTAAAACTTGGCTAGTTAATTAGGCTTTTTTGAAATGAAAATGATAAAATTCTTTTTATTAGCAATATTAAAAACTGGAACATCAACTACTCACTTTACCCCAGACTACAAAGTAATACAGGCTACAACCAAATAAGTATTAAATCAGCAGATACAGATTTTGAGTACCCAAAATAAATTCCATTAAGAAGATATAGTTGATTAATTCAAAGAGAAGTTAGTTTATTTAAAGTTAAATAAAATCTATTTTTTTCATGAGATGACTTACCAATTATTCATTAGGGGCAGTCCAGAGAAACTTAGCCAACACATTGATGCATTACCAATGATTGTTTTTTAGGAAGCAGACATGGAGACAGTACTAAAGCTTTAAATGGAAGTCTAGATGAATATCATAGTTAACGATGCTTCGGCAACCTTACCCGGAATTCTTTGCCAAATTTCCGCAGCTCTTCAATTTGTGATCTTTGCTGAACCGACGGAGCTGACGGAGGAGACGGAAAACAATGGTTATAAAACTGTGTGCAGCCCTTCGTAATCCCATGCATTTTCGTTCAATGCAAGAGGTTCACAGACCTTTACTGGTTTTGCCGTCATCTGTGCTGCCAGGGCTTTCTGCAGAACGTTCTTTAGCAGCTGCACCGAGGATCTCATTCACTGCGAAGGCAAATTAATCTAAATAAAAAGGTTGTTACGATTGCAGGATAGATTTTGTTTAAACTTTTATGTACAAAAGTAAAATCTTTCAAATCCAGAACAAAATATCTGATGAGATTAACCATTCACCTCCTCCTGAGTTACTCATGTAACTTTCTCAGACAAAACGAATTGCGACAGAGAGACAGACAGCCGGATGGGAGACATTACCATCTACAGGGAAGAGAGGGGCGGGGCCAGAGGTCTTCTGGGCAGGCAGAGCGACGGACGAAGTGTCCAGGTAAGGCGTGTCCTGGGAAGAGCCTGATTTAGGAGAACGAGCGGCTGAAAGAACAGAAAACCATAAACGCCAAGGTAAGTCCGGCTGAAACGAACAATAGCTATAAAAAAAAAAAAAATACAGCAGAGAAGTCCGTTTCACTGAATATGACCACCAACAGTTACCTGTCGACTGAGAATGCGTGTTTGGAGCACGATTCGTCCGACTTGACTGTGGAGGTCTTTGGGCTTTAGGAGACGTTCTCGCAGAAACTAATGGAGAAAAATCTGCCTTAGCTGCTTAGACTATCGATACAGAGACTGAAACCACCAGCGATTCAACTCTTACCTCCATTAACAGGTCTGCCAGCATCAGACAGGGAGAGTGGGAGTGAGTGGGAATGAGGAACAGGATTTCCATGAGGGGCAGGGGGGCTGGACGGAGATGTGGCGGTTGAAGCAGAGGAGGGGGTGGCTGCCGATCCACCGGGAGAGGCAGGCGTGTACGGGCTGGCAGGACCAGAACCTGGGCTCGGACTGCCCTGTGGGTGGTGGGGGGCGTAGACCCCGCCTCGACTAGACAGAGGACTGCTTCTCTCCGAGGGAGAGACTCCGGACTGGGGCCCGGCGGCGGAGGGGAGCGGGGGTCTCGGCGAAGATGAGGACGAAGGAGTGGGCCGGTAGCCCCCGCTGAGCCGACTGTGTGGTGGCGGTCCACCAGGACCTCTCTCTGGTCGCTCTCGGTTCATCTCTCTCTGACGCTGAGGTAGTGGAATGTACTTTCCCTCCCTGAGAAACAGGAAGTCAGTCAAACATGTTTGGCACGTCATAAAACAACCTAACTGCTGGACTTGAAGCTTCGCATCATTTCAAATCTGATCAAATCATTTAAGACCATCTAGATCCTCCTTTTGTACTTAAAGGAGCACCCCGAAAGACTAAAATTAACTTGATGGTTTGCCTTATTCATATTTAGCTCTAATATTTGAACTAAAGACTGATGTCGGCAGGTAAAGAATCAGAACTCTGTCTGCACAGTTACTGTTCTTCTGTTTGATGGATTTTAGAACTTCTCGCATTCTCTTCGTTACATTCGTTTTTCTCCAACATGCTAAATATAAAACAGAAGCACGATGCCCAACTGCACTAACTGTCCCTGTGAAACATGTGAGAGAAAAACATTAACACACAATATCACTGCTTATTATATAAATAACACAAGAATGAAGCATTGAAGCAGATTTCTACAGAAAGGGTTGTGCCTTACAATTACGATTTGATTTTAAAACTATAATTGTTCTTACTTTCTTTTTTCCTCTCAGTTTAGACCCATTTTTTTATTTCTTCCATATCTATTTTACTCTCTACTTTTAAATCTATTCAGTTTACAGTAATTGAAGTATTGAAACAACTTATGCCCTGGCTTTTATTTTTTGTGAAACGACAAAAAACACCAACACATGTCAAAAATAGGTTTCATAATCATATTAAGCTCAACTTTTCCATGAAGGCTAAAGGAAATATAGGATGAACATATTTTAGTTCCATAAAAGAGGAAAATTTTTCCAGTCCATAAACACCTAATTCATATTGTGTTTACTTAAAGATAGGGCTGGGCAATAAACAGATTAAATCGACCGAATTTCCTATTTATGAAGTTTTAATAAAATAAAATAAAAATAGATTTATTTGTTAGCGCCAATGCACACTCTATTGCTCTGTTATGTCAACCCACCCAGTACCCAACATCTGGTTTAACAAGGATACTTCACAGCTTATTGTTAGACTCTCCTGACAGGAGAGTTTAAATGAAAGCAAGTTTTTGAAAATATATTTTTGCCACTTACAATTTCTTTTGAAGAAAACACAAGTATCAAAAAACAATTATAATAGGAGATGAGATTTGGTAAGAAAACTATCAGAGATTTCATTTTTAAACCCTACTTAAAGAAGATATTTTTATTTTAAAATATTCAAGTATTCCTGTTATGTGATTAAAAAGAACTTCAGATCAGTTTTTACGAGTCAACCACAAAAATGACTAAATATAAATGATTAACCGTCTTTGTTAAAAAAAGTATCCTAAAAGAATTATAGCTCCCTTTATAGCTCATACAGGACACAAATTACACAAACTGTAAAAAAAAAAAATAAAAAAAATAAAGGTATTTTCTATGCAAGTCTTACAAAATAAAAAGCAGCATTCTCTCCAAGTTTATACTCCAGTATTCAAAGTTTTTGAACAGGACAGTATGAAGGAAATTTCCTTTGTGGTTGAAGCTACAGTTAAGCTGACGCCTGAGCTGCAGCTTGGGGACGACGTGCTGGACAGCAGGTGAGAAGTAGACGTTTTTGGGGGGAAAATAATACACATAATACACAACCACATAGACACTCCTTTCACAACTAAAGCACAAAATATTTGCTATGGTGTGTACATTCCGTGCTGCAGGCTAAAACACTAGCAGCAGCCGTACCGCTTCTGGCAGTCCATCCCCAAAAACTGTCCGTCTGGCACACCAGACTGTTCTTTTCTTCATTCTTCTTATTATGAAAAATAATCAATTCTTGAACACTTTTGAATCATTATCGATTTGGCACATTTCACATTGTAATTAATCGATTAGTCTGTGAATCGGCCCTAAATGTATGCAGGAAATATTAGCCAGATACATAGGAGGCATGTATTCAGGCTCTACGTTTTTTGAAGGTGAAATTATGGTAAGGTGGGGAAGTTATCAGGGACTCCATGTTAGGCGTACTTTCAAATAAGCCAATACAGAAAGACGTGTATTGGGTATTGTGATATTATTTGTTTGGTGAATATTTTCGGGAAGTTTACGAACATCAACACAGTAATTTGGGGACCCAGTCTCACCTGCCACTTGCCCCTGGACTGTCTCTGCCTTTTTCGCTCCCTCTGTCACGGGGGCTCTCGCGACCTTTCTCGCGATCGCTGCCGTCACGCACCACAGAGCTGTACTTCTCCTCCTCGCTTTTGCCCTCGTCGTTTTCGAGGCCGACGCGATGGCGATACTGGGGACTGGACTCGATCTCACTGGCCAGGCGAGCGGCGCGGGCCTCCCTCTGCCGGAACACCTCAGAGTTGCCCCTCTCCAAAGGGACGCTGTGTGAACCAAAGAATAGTTAAGAGTAATGAAAACAAATGATCTGATTTTTATCGTCTTTATGCACGTTTTGCTTTAAATTATTCACAAAAAAAAATTTTGACATTTTATTGACCCTAAGCATGTGTCTACATGTGTGTAATACATCGAGCAGGAAATCATGATGAATGTATCCATACTTTTTTAAGGTAAAATTCAAACATGGTTACTACTTTACTGTGTGCACAATTAGGACTGTCTAATTTTTTAGGCTTATTTATATTAATCAATAATTACAGTACTCTTTGTCCACTCAAAATGTTAATAAACCTCAAACGTTAATATTTAGGAAAGTAAAAGTGAGGTAGAGGCTTACTAATGAATATATTTATATATTCAGCTAATATTCTGCTAAATTATTAGACAACTAAATGAAAAACAAAAAGTTTTTCCATCTTACTTTTACATTTTCATCTGTTTCAGTAAGAATTATAAACAACTCAGAACAGAGATGTGTATTGGCAAGAATCTGGTGATACGCTATGTATCACAACATGAAATATTATGTGTTGCACCAAATATTGTGCTTTTTGAAACTTAATTTAACTGTAGAAAAGTTGTCACAGCATTCTAAGCACTACACTATTTTTCATACTTAAAATCTAAGTTTTATTACAAGATCTAGTTGATCCACTGGAACAAAGAAGGTGAAAAAAGCTACCAGCTAGTGGTTATACTTTTAATTTTACAAAAAAAGAAGAAAAAAAAACTGTAATCATTAATCGTTCCATTCAAATAAAAAAAAAATGAGAATTTGATACTTTGTTTTTATACTGGTTCATACCGAACACCATTGCTTATTTTCCTTATATAAATTTTTTTTAATACCACTATACTGGTGAATAGCTCAGACAACTTCGGGAATGTTTAATGTGGGGAACTGTTTCAGCGGTGGCCGATTTCACTGCAACAAGCTCTTAACCACAGTGTAACATATTTAACTAAGTGCAGCTGCTGGCAGGAGCTGTCAGAGCGAAGCACACAATGCTGAGGCAGTAATTCAAAAAAAAAGAGGAGTCACAACTGTAGTTTAGAAGTTCATCGGCTTTAAAAGGTCAGACGAGAACCGAACAGCATATCTTTTCTAATCGTTATTGCAAGTAACCAGTAGGGGGGGTTGTTGAACGGCATTTGTTCGTCTGTAGGTACACTGGGTCAATGGCGTCAGAACTAGTAGGAAAGAAATTAGCGGTAAATATGTTTTATATACCATCTATGATACTTCTGCCGTATTTTTTTCTGTTGTTATCTGAATATTAACCAGCTAATAATCACCTACCGTCGCCATGTTTATTTTACTTCTTTGGCAAAATCCGGTTTGAGTCTGTACTCTGCACCCTAGTGGAATTCTTCAGTGCTACATGCAAAGCCAGTACAAGATGCAATTTGCTGATTGCGTCAACATAAGGGTTAAAAAACAAGTTTACCTTCAGCACATTTTTATACTATTCATTCTTCTAAGATAATATGGATATGAACGGTCTTGTATGTAAAAAAAAGTTTGTAATACCAATATGTTTTTTTTTAAATACCATAAGAACATTTTGCCATACCGCCCAGAACTACTTAGGGGTGTGAGGAAAAATCGATTCACGTCTGAATCTCGATTCCTATTTAACAAGACTCAGAATCGATCTGAAATGTTTGAAAATCGATTCTCAAAAAAACATGTTTTCTGAACCTTTTTACATTTTCACTTCTTCTACTACGTACCAAAGAACAAACAAAATACTTTTTTTTTTCCTTCTTAAAATATCAGCTTTTTTTTCAAGACTAGAAATTTTGTTTAAAAGGTCTTGGATCTCCAGTTGCAATTTCATGTCTTGTTACTTTTGAACCAGTACCCTTCTCTCAACATAGATTGTAAAATCCATTTTGTGTTGATGCCCTGTTACATTCATGGCTCACTTCATAACAGACACTTGGCAGATCAAGTTGTGTGTATTACAAACACAAATGATGAATGAAAGAGTATTGATTAAGAAAAAAAAAAAAAGATTTGAATCAAGAATCGTTTCTGAATCGAATAGTCACCCCAAGAATCGGAATCGAATTGAATAGTGCGATGTTGTAAGATTCCCATCCCTAGCCCTAATGCACTTCATTGGTGTTCGGGTTTCAGCCTTCCTTACCCTGACGATGTGTCTCACTAAACCATCTTTCACTTCTAGTACTCCAGGTAGGTTGCATTTTGTGAAATATGACAAACTTGGAAGATACTGGGTTCTTTCAAATCATTTGCAGTTAAATTGGGACCTTTTTCCTCAACAGGTGTCTTGGGATCCGACTGACCATTTACAACAAAACATTCAACAGCTCTGTGATCAAAACCCAATATCCTAGCAATTTTAAGAGAGCTTGCACCCCTCAGAGACATTTGGTCATTTTTGACTTTTCTCAATAAACTAAATCTCATTTTTAGGTTAGTCCCATTTTGCCAAAAGAAAAGGTGCATAATAATTCTGCACAACTTTACATAAAGAATGTACTTCCTTAGACCACACCCTTCCTCATTGCACACATACACGTCACATGCTACGATTAAACCCATTAAGTGTTCAAGTTGTGGTCAAAAAACTAACATTTCTGATAATTGTGCATAGTTTCACTACAGTAAGATCATATGATTCAAAACGCTTTAAAAAAACGGTTGCTGTATAAATGGAGCATCTGAGGAAGAATAAACGCTGCTAAAATAAAAGTTAATTAAACATGTTTGATATAACCGGATTGGATTTTAGGAATTTTTGAGCACTGAGTGAATTATGTTAACTTACGTATACATGGAGAGACTGGAATCATAAGTAGATGTGACTCCATATTTTACTTCATTGTAGCGGAACATCTCATTGGCATCCCAGCCGTTGGCCTGCAGAAGAAAATCCAAACGATAAGGCGACTAATAAAGGAACCGGCCAACAAACTCTACGTACAAGTGTATCATGGGATAGAAAGCGAAACAAGCCGACTTACAGCGTCTTTCTCGAGATCATAGCTTTCCCCGTTGCTGTCTCCCCCCTCCCATTTCTGCAAAACCTTCTCCTTGTGTTCACCATTAATGCGGCTGGAGCTGATGGCCGTGTCTGTGAAGGTGTCTGAAACAAAAAGTATGAAGCCATTACTTTTATTTACGAACAAAAAATAAATAAATAAATAAATAAATTTCTAGCATCATTAAAGCCTCTATTCAAATAAAAAAGAAAAAGAAAAGGCGATACATTGCTTTTGGACATCGACACAATATTATGACATAAAATATTATGATATATTGGAGTATCAATATTTTCTTACATCCCCAGTAGAACTGAAAATAAATTTTTCACCTTCTTTGTTCCAGTGGATTAACTGGATCTAGCAATAAAACTGGATTTGTTAAGTATGAAACAGGTTGGAGTGTTAAGAATCCTGTGACAGGTTTTCTAGTTAAAATTTGTCTTAAAAAAAAACAGTATATTGCAATACTATGAGAAGGACTATACTAGGGTTCCTACTGGTTTCTTCCACTTAAATTAAGGGTTTTTCAGACCGTTTTAAGACCATTTATATAAAAAAAAATTTATACTTATTTCACGGCAGAGAAAAACAAAATCCTTGAACTTGTGTTCATTTATTTCTAAGGGAAATTTGGATTGTGTAAAAGATGATAACAAGCCAAGCAGAGGTATAAAAAATTATAAAAAGTTGTTGTTTTTAAACATTGGTTACATTTTTCTTTTTACGTTCATCTTCATTTACTGAAGATGTCCCGTGTTTTGAGTATTTTGACCTTCCTGGGTGTTTGTTGCGTTCTCAGTTCTTGGTTTCTCCACTCTTTCTTTGTGCTACGTTACTTAATCAAAAATAATCATGGCTGACAAATTAAACTTTTGAGGAAAAATATAATTCGAAGTCTTTTTAAGGCATTCTTTCCAAAAAATTTTTTTATACTTTTAAGATTTTTTAAGACCCTGTAGGAAACATGCATAATAGTATAGCAATATATCCTATGCACCCGTATTGTGATACATATATCAACAGATTCTTTCTAACACACATCCCTAATCCAGACCCGAAATACTTCTCCAGTCAGGGTTGGGCCCCCTTATAGTGGTGAAGAAATTCAAGTCATGTTCTCCCCCATATTCCCTAAAAGTGAAAGCCCCCACCCATTAGGTCCATGGATAGTATTAGATAATATCTTATAGAATCCTTACTACTCAGATTGTGCGGTTTAATAGCATAATCATATAAGCATTTGGTAAATTCCTTAATCTCAAACCAGGCAGAATATCATTTTGCCGGGTAAGCTTCAAATTGGAAAAGTTTGTACCTCTGGTGGCGTAGTTGAGGTCAACGTCTCTGCAGATCATTGTAACCAGGTCGGACGGGCTGAAGATCATTGTGTCTGTAATGTCCTCTCGACGTGGAGGAGCGGACGTTGAGCCCTCTTCCTCACTGCGTTTGTGTACGGCATCCACGGCGAGCTCACACTAAGAAACAGAAGCAAGAGTCTTAGGTCAGACTGGATATAAAAACCAAACTAAAGTTCCTATTTTACATGGATCATAGTTTTGGGATTATTTGTTTTACTATCAGTGTCTGTGATGGGAGGATGCGCTTCTTACCCGAGAACTGAGAGTCTTGAATATGCCTTCGAACACAGTGCCATTCTTCACTCTTAATTCACAGGTGGAACCCTGAGAGACAAACAAGTTATTTCCAGACCTTTTATTAACCGAGTATTACTGAAGAACTGCTACAACACTGGCAAACATGTGATGCAGCATACTGTGTATATATATATATTGAGAGAATGACACTGGACCCATGCCTACTTTTTTTATAGCATGCAACGTAACTGCTGCACAAAAAAAACAAAAAAACACTAATAATAAATGCAGGACGCAACTTTTATAAATGCTATTTAACAAATGTAGCGCCTGTACTAGAATGAATAGGTGAAACAACAGAGGTTTAAAGTTCATATTCAAATCAATACTGTGACCAATTTTATATTAGACTTTTATCACATAACACCCCCCAACGCTCTCATGGAAAAATGTTGTATAAAACAGGGAGGTCGTGTTATACCTGTAATGTTTTTCTAATAGTCACAAAACCGGAAGGAACTCATTCTTCCTCGAGACAAACAATCAGGATCAAGAGTGGAAAAACCAAACGACTCACTCACCACTACAGCTGTTAGGAAGTGAAGCATTCTGGCATTGTTGTACACACCCTCGAACACCTGTACACAGAAGAATACACAGGTATGCATCCTGATAAGAAACCCGACAAATAAACCTGCCGTGTTGAAGAGAATAAGTAAGCAAGCAGCTAAACTTTAGTTATACGACAGCTTTTAAGAGATAGATCGCAAAGCACAGCGCAAAATAAGACTAAAAACATTAAAACGTCAACATAGTACAAAGTAATTGTAAAAAGATGAGCAGCTTTTAGAATCATAAAAATATCAAACAAGCTTAAAGACAAAACTAACGGCACCCTAGAATGTATTATAGATGATAAAGTTTGTAATTAGAGGTTTAGACCTGGTTTAAACAACAGGTAAATTTCTGATTTAAAAATGTTAACCGGCTAATGTTGTAATGACTGTAATCAAGAAAACAAAACTATGAGATTTTAAAGCAACTTTTTCCCCCCATCGTTGATGTCAATGACAGATTCCTACTTGAAATATTGATAACCTGAAAAATATATATACATATTTTAATTAATTCCTTAGCTGAAGCAACTTCTCAGGCTTGATATACTTACAGGAGAGGACTGAAACGATGGCTTTGCGGAGGACCGATTCCTGCGAGAAACAGATTTTAAAAACAATTATTTAGGAGAGGAAGCACAATCGGTTATTTTAAATGTTCCCATGGTAAAGTATGAACTTTCTGCTGAATAATAGGACAATTACAAATCAACTGAAATGTATTGTAATGATTATTTTGTTATTGAAAAACAAACAAACTACAATATAAATAGTTGCAACACTGCTACTGGTTATGTTACCATCAGAGTCTGCAGCTGCAAATCACTTAATTTATGATTACATCACTGACTGTGCTGTTCTTTTATGTTTCAACGACTTCTACTGATAATGTAAAGTCAACTAACCTAAAATATCAGTTGCCATGAGGCTTATTGTTCAGCTTCTGCTTCAACAAAGCCAAGTTTAATTTAATAGAATATATGACAAAACATCCTTTTTTTCAGTCAATTAAATAATCAGTTTGTTTTGCCAAATATTTCACATCTTCGATACCCGAGCACGTTTTATTACCTCATGTAAGGCCCAGATCCAATCAAAGAGTTTCCGTATTTCATCCCCTTATCTCACCGTTTAATATCTATTTTACATTTGAAAAAGTATGAATGCTGATTTTTTCTTTTTGTTTGTCTGATTCAAGGCAGCAGCAGCCACTGTGTAGTTGGGACTGGCACAAGTCAGCTACATGACATTTAACCACTGAAAAGTTTAGAACCACCACCAAAGATTGTGCTTTTTTTTTTTTTTTTTTTGTCATAGGTTTCAAATTCAACCCATCTGAATAACCGTAAAGTTTTTTTATCGCCATCCTAATTTCTAGCACATTTTTCTCGTTTAATGTGTTATAGTCCTTAAAAAACAAACAACAAAAAAAAAGATTATAAACATCAAGAAAAACATACATTTGTATGGGCCAGTTAATGATTGGTGTGTTTCTCTAATCTGCCAATTGTGATCATGCAAAAAGTATTATTTTAAAGCAATTATTAAATGAATTTTTGTAATGTATAACATTTTTTTTAAATCTTAATGTGTCTTGTATATTATCTTTAGATCTTTATTATCATTTAACGAAATAATTATAATCACTCCTGGTGTAGAAGTCCCCCTTAAACCCAAACTACAATAAAATGTTATTTTTATCACTGCTGTTAGTTACATACAAGGTTACAAAACAAAGGCTAAAAGTCAACTAAAATCTAAAAACGTGGTTCCCATAGGCCGTAGTCTATGTAGCGTTCAATTACAACTTACTTTCAACGACAAAAGACGAAAACAAAGCTACGACATTTGGAAAGGACAAGTCTCATTTGAAGCTCTAACAGGCCAGCTAAACTTTGCATAGCTTTAATGCTTCTTTATTGTTTTTAGAAAGTGAACCCAACTCGCTGATTCGGTTTTATAAAACAAATAGCATTCCTATTGGTACATAGACTCTGCCTATCATAATTAGAGAAATCTACTTGGCTAAGACAGAACTTATATCTTTAAGTCCCGCCCACTGCGAGCAGGGTGCTTTAACCGGTAGGCCCTGCGCGCACGGGACAATCCCCGGACTGTCCTAACAAGAGAAACCCCGCCCGCTCACCTTCCAGCCGGTGTCCGGCCGCCGCTGTTGATGCCGCTGACTGGCGAAGACATACCGCCGGGCCCTGATGTTCCGTTAGTCGCCTTTCTCCCGCCTGAGCCGGATTGCTGCTGGGGTTTCAGCATTGCGAAGCACAAGCCTTAGACAGTACCAAGCTTGAGCTAAGTTAATAAAACCAAAATCACCCCCAAAAAAAGAAGCTGGTGTGAAGCTTGCTATCTTTCGCAATATCACCTGCCCTACAGAGAGAAGAGCCGGGGTAACCTCAAAAAACAACCCAGCCACAGTAGCTACTCAACACCACTCGCCTGTGGCCTACAGTGTTGAGACAATCCTCGTTGAAAATAAAATTACTAATAACATATAACTTAAATTTCTCCGTTACTAGCTATTTTGTAACCTGAGTTACGTAAAAAACCCAAACACAACTACTTAAAACCATCAGCTTCAATATAATTATTTAGCAGGCTAAATTAGCATTAGCTTTGATCCCCAGGCTCACTTCGGACGCTTTCCCTCCGGGATTTACTTTCTTCCCTCTGTCCTCTCGCCTCAACTTCGGCACCGCTGGCTCTTCCGTTACAAGCTAAGGACTTGACGTTACTGTCAGTCGCCTCAGACGGGTGAAATCGTTCAGGTTTCTCGGAGAAAACCTGCTGCGGTCGGTCAACACCTCCTTTACGGTAGGCTCACTTGACTCAATACGCGCGCGGCTGACTGGAAACCGGCTGGAAGGGGGAGGGGGCGTTGACGTGCTTTTTTCACGTACCGGTGAGAGAACAGCGACTTCATTAATCCACGCCGTCTATACAGGTGTTATAGACAGGTGAACTAAACATGTGTTTATGTATTGTAACGTACACGTGGCAAACACGGCCTAATCATTATTCGTTTACGTGTTATTCCCTTTAAAAACGATAGATTTTAACTTCTCCCTTCACCTTTACATTTAAAATTACAACTTTTTACTCATATCTCTCCAAATTCTTAAGTGAATTTAACCGAGATGTCAAAATAAACAAAATAATTGACACAGAAAATGTGAGTGCGTCTATACCACCGGTATTACGGCTTTTCACTCCAAACAACATGGCAGCCTCCTTTAAGAGCATTTGTATAACATAGCTGGAGTTTCACATTAAGAAGACGTTACTTTTAACTTTTCTCCGTTTCTGCTAGAATCAACTTTTAAAGTAAGCTGAAATAACGATCTTATATTTTGGTAGGGTACGTGTAAGTACCCGTAATGCCTGCAGAGTCATGGTGGATGCTCTTAAATGACAAACTATAAGATTGTGTAGTTGCATGTGTATTCTCTCCCACCAACAATGTTCTTATGGTTTATCTGTGGCTGTAGTTCAGTTGCCTCTGTTTTTTAAGATATACCAGAAAAGTATATCCTCTTTTCATTTTATACGGAAGAGGATTAGAGTCGCTGGAAAAAAATAAAATAAATCTGATTTAGTTCTTAATATTTTATCACGGGGGGGGAAAAAATCTCTCTCTAGATTCAACATTTTATTTTCTTTGAATTGAGGTCGAGAGTCACAATTCTGAGAATTCAGATTTTGTTTTCTTCTTCAAATTCTTAAATACAGTTGGGATTTTAAGACTGAAAATCAGAATTCTATTTTTCTCAGAAAACTCCCCAAAACTCATACTCTGAACAAATTAAAAATTCTGTTTTCTCTGAATTATGAAAAATTAGAATTATGATTTTTCTCAGAATTTTGAAATAAAGTCAAAATTGTCAGGCTAAGTTTAAATTTTTGATTGTTTTTATCAGAATTTTGACTTTGATCTCAGAATCCTTTTTTTATACATAGTTTAACGTATCGGGAAACAATGAAATAATCCAGTCTTCATGGTTTTATACGTATATAAACCTTCTAGGTACCTTCTTAATTTAAAAACATAAAACCTGTCATGTGATTATTCTGAAACCAACAGAGTTCTTATTATAAATAAGCCTCTATGACCAGTTTCCCACCCTGCTGTTCTGCATGAGCAGCAAACACAACCAGCAGAATATTTTATATAAAAAATGTAAAAATAAAAACAGTGTCTTCAGTTTGATCGAACTGATGAAAAAAAAAAAAAGCAAAAGTGACTTTTGATTGACATTTCTTCTCACTGCATTCTTTGACAGTTTCATGTCTCACATGTTGACAAAAAAGCTTCCGCCGGTGCAGAGCTTCTTGTTCACGGTTATCAGGAGGGCCAGTCACCTCTCCAGACAGCGGTACGACGTTATTGTGGTGGGTGGAGGTCATGCAGGGACCGAGGCAGCGGCTGCAGCAGCCCGAGTGGGGGCGGAGACACTCCTGGTCACACAGAAGATACACACAGTCGGTGAGAAGAAGGGCTTTGTTGAAGTGGGGGGAACATTGCAATGGGGACGTGGCATTATCTCATGTTGAGTGCGTCCTTCCAGGCGCCCTGTCCTGTAACCCGTCTCTGGGAGGAGTGGGCAAGGGCCATCTGGTGAGGGAGATAGATGCTCTGGATGGGCTATGTGGTCGAGCTGGAGACTGGGCTGGGATTCATTTCTCCATCCTGAATCGTAGAAAAGGGCCTGCGGTGTGGGGGCCGAGAGCCCAGCTGGACCGCCAGCGCTACCGGGAGTTCATTCAGGTACACACACACACACACACACACACATAGTATGTGTTTCTGTCATTGATAATATAATCAACTTTCAGTTACTGTGGGTCTTCCTTCTGTTCTATATGCAGACAGAGCTGCTGTCCACTCCCAGGCTGAAGGTGCTGGAGGGCTCAGTGGAGGAGCTGCTTGTGGCGGATCCAAATCCTGCCGAGCCTGGGCGCCACAGAGTCACTGGGATCCGCTTGGGTATTCATCAGATTACACACTTTAGTTACAGCTTAAAATTATCACTGATCTGCTGTTGAAGTTAGTTTGGTTGATACAAAACCGCACAGATTAATTATGGAGAAACTTTATAATCTACACTCTGGATCAGTGGATAAAAATGCAGCCTCACCAAACAGGTTGAACCCTTTTTCGTGAATGACTGAATGTAATTTTTACTTTCAGTAAAACCACATCGTATTCTAACATATCATCCATGGTTTAGCAGCATTACTTTATGTCACATTAGCTGACTCTGCTCTCTTACTTCTCCGGTCTATCAGCCAATCACAGCCACCCGATCTCAGCCTCCTCTGTGGTTCTTACCACCGGTACTTTCTTGTCCGGCTCTCTCTTCATGGGCCAAACCTCGTCTCCTGGAGGCCGGATGGGAGATGCCCCGTCTGGTTCTGGTCTGTCCCAAACGCTCAGGGAGAGGCTGGGCCTGAGGGTGGGCAGGCTGAGGACTGGAACCCCACCCAGGATTTTAAAGGATTCGGTGGACCTTTCCCTGGCTAAGCTTCACCTGCCGGACAGCCACCCGACACCGTTCAGCTTCATGAATACTCACACTCGCTGCAAGGTTAGGCCTATGACAAGTTCTCACACATTTGGGTCTGTCGGTATGTTTTATCAATAGGGATAAAAACTGCTTTTACTTTGAAACCTCTGCAGCCGGCAGAGCAGCTGCCCTGCCACCTGACCTACACAACTCCAGGTGTAGAGAGAGTGGTGAGGGAGAGTGTTCATCTCAACTGTCACATACAGCAAGACACCAAAGGCCCCAGGTAAGTCCAGATTCACCAAAAATCATGTTTTACGTGTGGCTTTTTTCCCCCGCGTGAGTAACTCAGTGCTTCTCTCTTCTAGATACTGCCCCTCCATTGAGTCAAGGGTGCTGCGCTTCCCAGGACGAAGTCACCAGGTGTGGTTGGAGCCCGAGGGTATGACCTCGGATCTCTTGTACCCACAGGGTCTGTCCATGACTATGCCTCCTGACGTGCAGCTACGCCTAATCAGAGAAATTCCCCCCATGCACAGAGCTGAGATCCACACACCAGGTGCACAGACCCAGCCAACGCAGTCCGTCGGTCTCCGCTGGCAGTTTTAACGTCCAAATCTGCTGCTCTCCTTCTCTCCAGGGTATGGCGTACAGTATGACTACGTGTGTCCCACCCAGCTCAGCCCCGCGCTGCAGGTGAAAACAACTCAGGGACTTTTTCTGGCCGGTCAGATCAACGGGACAACGGGTTACGAAGAGGCTGCTGCGCAGGTGATGCCTGAGACTGTAGACAGTGCTGCATTAACATTATCAATCCTCAGCGTGTCAGTAGGTGTCAATTTTAATTTGCCAAAAACTGCTTGGAGAAAATATTTTCCAGGCTCATGGATACAGCAATACGAAATTCAGATTGTGTATTTATGCTCTGCATTCCATTTCTGTTACAGCTAGGATTTATATTCCAGAGAGAAGAACATTTACAATGAATCAAGCTGTAGATTTATTATTAACCAATGTAATCCACACATCTTCCAGACTAAGACAAACAAATAAAAAGGCAGAATAAATAGGGATTTGGCTAAAAGGACGAATGGATGTTTAGCAGTTTTTCAGAGTCATGGATGGTAATGCTGTTGGCCTGAAGAAATCTCCATTAGAAGTCAGTCTTGGAACAGTAGGGCAGCCTCATGATGGTACTGACATGCTAACAGCTCAGTATCTTAGAAAGGGAGACGATGTTCCACAGAAAAATGTCACGGTCGACACAATCAGTTCCTGGCAAGCACTGCTAATCCACCTCATATGCTTTTGACCTTCCTCATTTACCTCTTTGTCTGGTGGTATGATCATAAAGATACTGAAGTAGAGGATATGATCGATTATGACAGATGGCAGAGATGGCATGAACTTCCTCCTTCTCTTTCTGCTCTTTCTGTTCTAATCAACTGCTCCTAGCTTATAAAAAAAGATAATTGCTGCCACCTGAAAGTATAAAAGTAAGAGCAAAAACCCTTCCAGGTGCACAGCATCCAAAACGGGAGGGAACAATCGTCCAAACACTCAACACCTCAACCAAAAGAGGAAAAAAAGAACAAAAATCTAGAAAAGATCAAATCAGAGTTAGCGTAACAGAGCTGCTCTAATGCTGCTACCATGAGTGATACAATTTTATGGACATCCACAGTTGCACCCAAATTATTCATTTAGGTTTGGAAATATTTTCATTCACCCAAGATGCTTGTATCTGACAGATAATGAGATTGGAAAGCAAAAAGCACTTCTGAAAAATCTAATTATTATCATCCATTTTTCCCCCATCTTATTAAGAATGACCTGTTAAAAATTATTTATACCCTTCTCAATAATCAGTGGCTAAAACTAGGGATGCACCAATACTGGTATCTTGGCCGATACCATTCTAATGTGCTCGTGTCGGTTAGTTAACCGATACCACTAATCGATGCTTAAAATGTGGAAACCCTGCAATAAGTTCACAGAAAATTTTTATTTTTCACTTGTAATTTTTGATCTGATTCATCACAATTTGTTGTAACAAGCAGAGAAGAAAATTAAATCCGTCTTCCAATTCACAGCATTTTTTTACGTAGCAGACGTATCGGCTTTGATACTCGGTATCGGCAAGTATTCGGATCCAAATATCGGTGTCATATCGGTTTGAAAAAAGTGGTATTGTTGCATCCCTAGGGAAAACCTTTATTGCCATTACAGCAATTAATCCCCAACTATAATTGTTGCCCATCAAGTCTGGACTTTAGTTTTAGCTTTTTCAAATCATTGATATTACTTTATATTAGAAAAAGAATAATGGTCAAATTAATACAAAATATACATGTGTAAAGGGTATGAATGATTTAGGTTTAACCATAGCCATTAGAGCCAGGCCTGCAGCAGACAGTCATAAATCATGACATCTATTCTGTTGGTGTGTGCAGGGGTTGTGGGCGGGGGTGAACGCTGCCCGCTGCGCTCTCTCCCAGCCTCCGATGGCGCTATCTCGAACCGAGAGCTACATCGGAGTCCTCATCGACGACCTGGTGAGTCGAGGAGTTACAGAACCGTACCGCATGTTCACCAGCCGGGCCGAGTTTCGGACCTCTCTGAGGCCGGACAACGCGGACCTCCGACTCACGCTAAAAGGTAGCTCCTGTGTCTGACTTGTCGTTCGTAATAAGTCACCGGTTCTGCAAAGCGGCGCGTTGTGCTTTGTCTCTGTCAGGGTTTGAGCTCGGATGCGTGTCCGCCGTGCGCCACGACGAGGCTGTAAGGGTGAAGAGCAGACTCCAAGATGCGATGGCCTCCCTTCAGGCTCTCACCCTGTCCACGACCAGCTGGAGGAAAAAGCTTCCGGGAGTCAGCGTGAGCGAGAACAAAAGCAGCATGCTGAGGTGAGTCCCGCCAGCTGAAACCCAGCTGCAAATGTCTCAGAGCGCAGATGTAATATCCCCAGTTTATGTTTGGTTCTGACTTCTTTTCCTTCCAGCGGGATGGACTTGCTGCAGTACAAGGACGTGTCGTTTGAAATGTTGGCCTCCGTCTCTCCCGACTGCCTTTTACCGTACATGGAGTTCTCCCAAAGGCTTAAAATAGAGGGTAAAAAGGGGATTTCTGTGTTGAGGAGCTGCAGGAATAATCCGACAAATTTGTTAGCATCCTCTGAAGAAGTGTGCGGAAAGCCTTAAAATAAATGTATCTAATAATACAGCAACATGTTTTCATGAAAAATGCAGGTGGGATAAGCTTTACTAATCTAAAAATCAAATCAAAATCAATGAGACAATTTAAAATGTAAGATTTTTTGGAGTTGATCCAAGTTCTAGGGCTGGGCGATCAATGGATTTGATCAATTAATTGAATTTTTTCTGTTTGTAAATGTAAAATTTCTCTTATCCAATGCACTACTTGGACTTCCATAGCACAAATTGCCACCTAAATCTTAGAGATCCGGCATTTGTCAAAAAAAGGATTCTCAACAAACTTCAGGGCTTTCTTTTGATTAATTTAAAAGTTTTATCAAGCACATTTCTGACTTTACAGTGCCAGAAAATAACTTGCATACATCTACATTTTAATCAGAAAATTCTTCCTGCAAATAGATTACCATTCAACATTTTTCTGAATTTTCATATTTATTCTTGAAAATGTGAAATCTCCCCAAAAATTAGGGTTGTTTGGTTTTTTTTTTGCAGGACAGAAATTTCTTTTTCCATGGTGAATTTAAAAAAAATGTATCTACAGTGGCCCCAACACTTCAATTTAAGACAAAGATTGATCCGTTCGGTTGAAAACAAAACCTCTACAAAATATATAGAAAAGCAACTTATCCTCACTGCTGAGGATAGTGGAGGATTCTTGATGCTGTGGATCTGTTTCTCTTCCAAATGTTCATTGAATATTTCCATCTTACAATATTTATAATAAAAATCTGATGGCCTCAAATTGTTTCTCACTGGAATAAAGATTTAAAACTTATGAATAAATCTGAGAAATGGTTCACCTGACATGCTCTCTCAGTTCCAAGAGCTGAAACACAGCAAATGATTATGTAAAAAAATGAAATAACCATTTATTCCTGTGAGATTTTATTTTAAAAAAAAAATATTTTTCTTCAAATGCATATATAGATATATGATGGTGTAATCAAATATACATTTATTTAAAGGTTTTATACAAATCTTTGTGATGAATACTAACACATTTTACTCAGGTTTTTCTTTTTCTTCTATTTTTTTGTGAGACTTTTAAATTATGTTGAAGTTAAAAATGACTCCTGTCTGTCTCACAGCTGTGTACAAGCCTCACTGCGACCAAACCAAGAGAGAGATCGAGAGAATTCAAAAGGAGGAGAACATGTCTCTGCCGCAGGACATCGACTACCTCACTCTGCCCGTGTCTCTGTCTCAGGAAGTCAGGGAGATCCTGGACAGATTTCGGCCGAGCACTGTGAGTCAGCTTTTCATCCATGTTAGCTGCATTTTTTGAATACTTCTTGCATCTCATTCCTTTGTCTGCCCATTCAAGCTGGGTGCTGCTACCCGTCTGGAAGGCATGACTCCTGCTGCGGTCGTCACTCTCTTCAACTACGTTAACGTCACGGGGAAACGGGAGAGCGTGATGAACAGAAACCAGGCGTATCAGGAGGACGAAGGAGAAGAGGATCTGTGCACAAGAAATTTATCTTTACCTCAGTGAGAGTCTTATGAAGTAGTTGCAAAATAAACAAAAGATTAATTTCAGGTTTTTATGTCAAATTGTCTGTTACCTATCGAACTAATCCTGGTAAGAACAACAGTAGGAACATCGCTAAACTCTGTTGGAGCCGCTTAGTGCCGCTCGTAACGACGTGGCCGTCCAGCTCCGCAGCTCCTCTCGTGAAGAAGCCGAACGGAAACCTCCAGTGAGGCTGAGGAAACCCTCTGGGGGGTTCTGGGTAAGCGGTGGTCTCCACGAACGCGGTTTTGGCCGTCAGGACGAGAGGAGACGACACCGGACACTGGAAAAGACGGACAAATCCTGATGGGAACTAAAACGACATAGGGGATTTTTTTTTGGTGTGTTTTCGGGATAAGCGAGCGTGTTTCTCTACCTGAATGTTTTGACAGCGGAAGAGAAATTTGGCTCCTAGGATGTAGTTCTGAGGAAGCTCGATGAATCCCTGGCGGGCCCACAGAACCTGGATGAAGAGAGAGCGTGGGAGGGTGCAGCCTGATTCACATGACTCCTGTAAAAAGTGGACAAGATGACAATAAGTGCTAGTTGTATGGAAACAAGATGAATTGTGATCATCTGAGTTGATTGTAGTATTTCCATAATTGGCTACTCGATATTATTTGTTACCATTATAGCATGACGACTAAAGAACAATCGAAGCAAATCAGAGAAAAGGTTATTGGAAAGTACAAGTCAGGGGAAGGATACAAAAATAATCTCTTAAGGCTCTGAACCAGAGGTTCCACTAAACTTTTTTGTCATTCTGTCAATTTCATTAATATAAATCCAAACAAGCTGGACAAAGAACTAAATACAAACATCTAAATTAAACAATTGCACTTAAAATGGGAATATTTTATCTGCTGTGTCCTGAAACCAGGCTGTTCAGATCAACAATAACATATGTTTTATGTTTGTACAGTGGGTAAATATTTATGCAACCATTTGTTTGTCATTATTTAGTAGAAATCAGTTTTAAATTTGACAATAAGTGTTTTTTTGTTTGTTTTTTCTCTCAAAAAAATCCACATTTTGTTGATCCTGGTTCATTTATAAAAGTATAAATAAGTGAAAAACATCTTAAGGGGTTTAATATTTTATATAGCTACCGTATGTGAGACAGACCAACAGAAAGTATGTGATAGAGAAGTGGAAGGAGCATCATGTTTTGTTTTTTTTTGCTTTTGATAATCTAAAAGGCGTGGGATGCATTTGAATTCCATCCCATGAAATAGCTTATTTGACCATCTTTTGCTCCAGTTAAGGGCACAAATGTTTTGGGGTGTTTATCTTTCAGCTTTGGGTTGATTGGTTGAAGAGTTCCTGTGAAGAACAGTATTGATGTCCCACCACAGATTCCTATTAAATGTAGGTCCAGTCCACTTTAACAGATTAATATCCTTTGATCCATCAATCCCAGCTCTGGCTTGACATGTACTTTTTTGTGCAATGTAAATGTGCAAAGACATTTTAATTTCATCTTTTAGCAGTGATCAGATAAATGCATGAAGCGTCGACGTGTTTTCAGCCGTACCTCTGGATCAGTCGGACACTCCTGTGTGATGACTCTCGTCCAGTTCGGTTGGGAGCCCGAGTTCATGCCGATCGCATCGGGAGCAGCAGATCCTCTTAAGATCTCATAAATCTGTGAACGCAGCTCGGTGCAGTTCTGAGTTGGTGAACTAGACAGCAAACAAGCACAATAGGAGAGGAAATAGAATATTTTATATTTTATTTTTGTTTATAAAAAAAACTTATTTGGACTCTAGGTCAGTTTGCCCCATTCCCAACTTCTCATCCTTTCACACTTCCATTGTAATCGTCATAAAACTGCTCAAATCCAAGACATGACTTAACTGTGTATTATTTTCTGGTAACTTTATGCCAGGGGTATGTGAAATGTAGCCATTTCAGGCCCCTTCAGAGATTTTGTGCGGCCCTGGCCTACCGTTCCCGAACAATAGATATGTGATTCAGCGGTACAATTCATTCATAAATTGAAAAGTTCTGACAATTGAAAATATTCAATACAAACATAGTACATGGGAGCACATCTATCTAGTAACTTTTCCTCCAACGCAGACTTTGCTGCACCCAAATCTGCTTTTAATCAATCTATTAAACTCGGGTTATTACAGCTACTGTTTTCAGAGAAAAGGTGACTCCAAAGCTGCACCGATTGCTGAAAATATGTTATATATTCTTTTATGTGATGAAAATAGAAAGCACTTGACACCAAAAGACTTTACAAACTGGATGCCTTTCCTTTTATTAGGCAAACATGAAAAAAAAATTAAAATTGATCTATATATTCCTTTCCTACAAAAATATTGACTAGTTTATTCTATTAATTAAAAATTTTGCATGTTTAATTTTCAGCAGGTAAGAAAAATAAATCTTTTTTGTGTGTTTTTAGGGATAAAAATTACTTTTGTGCCTTGCCAGTACTTCCAATTGGATGATTTTGGCTAATGTGGCCAAGTTTGGAAACCACTGGCATATTTTTACACACTGATTTTAGTTTTCATGGTGGCGGCAGCTCTGTTAGATCGGATTTATTGTTTTTCCAGACTCCTGTTCTTTTTTTTTTTTTGGTTGAAGTGTTGTATGTTTGGGCATTTATTCCATGGATTCCCTTATTCTCTGGATGCAATGCAGCTGGACATATTTTTGCACCTACTATTTTAGTTTTGGACAACAGTTATTGACAGGAAGGTATTTCTTTTACAACTGGGAGCAGCTGATTAGCATATTAAAAGTTCAAATAACTCCTGAAATACGACCACAGATCCCAGAGTTGAAAAGGAGGCTTTGTGGATGCAAAGGAGAACCAAAGGGCAAAGAGAGGAGGAGGAAAATCAAACCACAGCTTCATTTCATCAAATCCCCAACTCATTCCTTGCAGTAAACTGAGGGTAGAAAATGAAAAAAACAAAATAACAGGAACCTGAATGTGCAGCCGGTGATGGTGTTGTGAGGGAAGAGGACGGGCGACCGTGCGCTGGGATCAGAGGAACACACCCCACCTTCTGAAACCCCAAGCGATGTCAACTAATCCACCGTAAAGGAAGAATGATGCACTTATGCTGCAAAACTTACAATATAAATCAAACTTCTGACACAAAGCAGTAACTTTGTTTTTGAGGATACAGGCTGCACTTCTGCATTAAAATGACCAATGACAGCAGATCCCACCATCAGTCCAACAGGAGGTGCTGCTTCTCCGGGAGTGGGGCCGATTGGGGTCAGCTGTAACAGATTCATTACAGACATCATGGTTTATGGAGTGATTCAAAAGTAATATTTTTCTGAGTAGAAATGTACCTTAAATTGTACAGAGTGAGTCTGGAGCACCAGCTGCTCAAGTGGAACGTCGGCCAGGGTTATGTTCACTACTGAAGGCGTCAACTCCCCCCTGGCTGTGTAGCGAACAGTAAACTCTACCTGAAGGAGAAAAGCACGGCTGAGTTTGAAGCTCCAACACTGAATAAATGACAACTTTATGTGGTTCCTCACCTGTTTCACAACATTCATACAGAAGCTATTTTGCTTGACTGGCGAAGGCCATTCAGACAGTGACATTATGGGAATCTAAAAATAAAAAAAACAGCAGGGATCCTTTTACCACTGGGCATACATGGTGTGCCGTTTGCAAAGCTACGCAGTCCAAAGTTAATACCAATAATTTGGGTTATTTAGCCTGTCATACAAGAAAACATTTGGGTTCATTTTTCTAAGTTATATTTGTTTCCATGTTGTATATTAATAGATAAATGTCACAGTTTTTAACTAAATTCTAAGATAGCAAGTTAAATATTTAGATTGTAAAATGAATATTTAGCTTCCAAATAATATATTTGGTTTCCAAACTATATAGTTTCCAAAATAAATATTTAGCTTCTTAACTAAATAGTTAGCTTTTAACTAAAAAGTTTGCTTCTTAACAAAATATTAAGCTTCCAAACTACATGTTTAGTGTTTTAACTTAATATTTAACATCTGAATTTAATATTTAGTGCCAGAAATAAATAGTTAGCATCTGAACTAAACAGTTAGCTTCTTAACTAAATACTAATTTTGAAACTAAACATTTGGCTTCTTAACAAAACATTAAGCTTCCAAAGAACATTTCACTTCTTGACTAAATATTTAGGTTCTAAACTAAATATTTAGCTTTTAACAAACTATTAAGCTTTAAAACTAAATATTTAGATTCTTACCCTAATATTTAGCATCCGAACAAAATATTTAAAGTCTGAACTAAATATTTAAATCTAAACTAAATAGTTAGCTTCCAAACTAAATATTTGGCTTCTTAACCTAATATTAGGATATGAACAAAAAATATTTAACGTCTGAACTAAATATTTAACAACTTGGCTTCTTAACCAAATATTCATTTTGAAGCTACAGATTTGGCTTCTTCACAAAATAATTAGCTTCTAAACTAAATGTTATCTTCTTAACTAAAGATTTACTGTGAAGTTAAATATTTAGCTTCTAACTTCATATTTAGTTTATGAACTAAACACTTAGCTTTACCTTTCAATTTTTAGATATAAACGGTGACATTTTACAACCTCCATTTTATTCTCCTGTGACCGGCTAAATAACTAAAATTCTTGGTGTTCATTTCTGACTGTAACTGAAACAGCGCCTTGCTGTGTATTCATTGTCTTTATATTGAGAAAATTACCAAAAAATCTGATGGTATTACTGTGTCAGCTGTTGGAACCTGGAACAATAAAACAGATTCATAAGTTAAATAGATCACCAACAGTAAGTATCTTTTTGAAAAAGGCTAGTTTAGCTGGACCTGCTGACCTTTATGAGACTCATGCCAGAAAAGTACGAGCTGGCGCTGAGATTTGGATCAGTGGTGCAGGACTGAGAGGTCACAATGCGAGTGCAAGACAGAGACGTGGATCTCAAAAACTCTGAAGAAGAGGAGGACATAAAGCGGTAAGATCAGCAGTCTTACAGGTTAATACAGCTACAGGGCACCCAACTGTTTATATGTATAAATAAAATGTATCAAAAAATGGAAAGACACAAAAGACTTGATAAAGTTATTAAAATGCCAGATATTATTTCCAAAAAACAATAAAGCACAATTTTCCTAGCTTATATACAGTATTATATACAAAAAAATTTTTAAAACAATATTCATTTAAAAGGTTCAGTTATTTAATTTTCCATATATTTAATTATTTTCCTTTTTATCTTATAATCAAATCAAATTTTCTATTCAGTTCAGGTCAAATACTGTTGAAAATTATTAACAAATATGTCACATTGTTTAATCATAAATTGGAAAAGTTCTTCATTTTTATTTATTAGATGCAATAATTGACCTATTAATTACTTTATAAAGCCATTTATTTGCTTCTAGCATCTATTGTCCATAACTCCAGGAGTTTTTTTTGCTTTGGGGGAATTCTTCTCTTCCTCTTAAGGTTGTTTGCAAGCAAAAAGAAAAAAAAATAATATGTCAAAGTAATTATATTTTGAAAAGCAGGTCATCTTTTCTTGGTCCTGTTAGTCACACTGGTGACAAAAATGTAAGCAGAGGCATCAAAATTTTTAACAAAAGATGCCCCCTGGTAAAATTATAACTTTTTGTTATTTTTTCTAGGTCATTTTTTTTTTACACCAGGAAAACTACTTCCTCTACTTAGAAGGCGATTGCTGACATAAAACTATCTGCCAGGACGGCGTCTGAATCTACTTAAATGGAAAGACTGGTTCACTGTGTGACTCAACAGTTTATCTTTTCATGCGGTGTGAGCTTACTTGCAGGATTACGGCTGAAGCAGGAAACAGAGGCGGATCCTGGAGATGGCTGACGGAGGAGCCCTCGAACAGAGGAGGGGGAGAAAAATGTCTGGATAACATCATCGACCTAGAAAAATATTTTATCTATCAAAAAAAAAAAAGACACACAAACCAACCCTGCATGTAAATAGTGAAGGTTTGGACATCGCTATATAGGCGTTTACCCTGTAAAAATCTCTGCTGTGTCTTGTAGTTGTGTCTGCTGGAGGTGAGAAATGGTACGAATTCCCTAATGCTGGATACTGAGTTGGGCCAGGAAGAGACCGGGGTGCTTCCACTGCTGGGAGGTTGAAAAATTTGCATTTTAAACAATAATTTAAAATCTTCCTCATATAAACAACAAAACATCTGTGATTTACCTTGTGCCTGGACACAGAACAAGGTGTCGGTCACTGTGACGAGTGATGAATCCACGTTGGCTCTGAATATCAGCCATTTTTCAATGCAAACTCCTCTCCTGTATCACAGTAACAAATTTCAACTTTTTATGCAAAATATAGAAGCCAATTTCAACCACTTGAAAGTTTAAAAAATGGTACTTGGTATCTAATAATTATGAGATTCAAAGTCATAATTATGAGACACAAAGTTAAAATGTTGACTTTCAAAGTCAATTTTGAGATTCAAAGTCAATTATGTGACTTTGTATGTCATAGTTATGACTTTGTATCTCATAATTGTGACTTTGTATCTCTTAATGATGACTTTGTATCCGATAATTATGACTGTATCTCATAAATATGAGTTTGTATCTCATAATTGTGACCTTGTATCTCATAAATATGATTTTGTATCTCATAATTGTGACCTTGTATCTCATAATTGGGACTTTGTATCTAATAAATATGAGTTTGTATCACATTATTGTGAACTTGTATCTCATAATTATGACTATGTATCTCATAATTATGTCTTTGTATCTCATAATTGTGACTTTATATATCTTAATGATGACTTTGTATCCGATAATTATGACTATATCTCATAAATATGAGTTTGTATCTCATAATTGTGACCTTTTACCTCATAATTATGACTGTATCTCATAAATATGAGTTTGTATCTCATAATTGTGACATTGTACCTCATAATTGTGACCTTGTATCTCATAAATATGAGTTTGTATCCCATAATTGTGACCTTGTACCTCATAATTGTGACCTTGTATCTCATAAATATGAGTTTGTATCTCATAATTGTGACCTTGTACCTCATAATTGTGACCTTGTATCTCATAAATATGAGTTTGTATCTCATAATTGTGACCTTGTATCTCATAATTGTGACTTTGTAACATCATTATGACTTTGTATTTGCATAATAATGACTTTGTGTTTCAGAATTGTAACTTTGTATCTCATAATTATCTTTTTTTTTTTTTACTTTCAAGTGGTACAAATCGGATTCTATAGTAATAGCCTACATGATAAAAGACAATGTGTGGACAACTTACAAATGTCCTGTTGGACAGCCAGTGAAGATTGTGGCTGAGTTGGCAACGTCACAATCAGTTGTGTCACAGCAGCAGCCAATGTCACAGAAATCAGGAGTTAGATCACAGAGACAACCTGAGAAAACAAATAAGAAGCAGTGACTATTGACAAATGACAAAGAAACGCGAGATCCGACACAATTCTCTAATAAATTACATTTTTATTGTTGTTATTAATGAATTATTTTATTTAGTTCTAAACACACTTGAGCTGTCGGACACAAAGTTCTGAGCGGTGGTTGAAGACGGAGTGTCTGTGACCACAGCTGGCGTTTCAGACATGGACAGCTGCGTTGTTAACGTGGAGTCCAGAGTGGGATAAAGAGTGGGCTCCTCCGTGGTCCCCGAAACTCCCGGAGCCGGGGTGGGTAAGCTGAAAGGGCTCCCATACGTTGGGCTGGGATTGGTGGAGGAAGTGGTCCCAAAATCTGTGGCTGAGAGAGCCAAACGTCCAAACAGGAGGAGGAGGACGTGAAGGGAACACAAACAGCTACGAATCATTTGGCTAGCACAGACATGTTGGATCCAGAGCTAAATTACAAAGATAACCGTGGAAAAAATGTTAGCTTTACAGTTTAGTTTCGTTATTAGCGTCACATACAGTTCCACTTAGCGAAAATAAGGAGATTTCAGAAAACATCCTCCGAAGTATCATTTAGCTACATGCTAGCGAAGCATCTCTAGGCAAGCGGCTCGTTACCAAGGAAGTTGTTTCCAACTTCCGTTTTACGTCACAGCTACCGTAAAACACGGAACGAGAAGCATTACCTAAAAAAGAGAGAAGCATTACCCAAGAAAAAGCAGAGAGAATCATAACCCAAAAAAGAGAGAAGCATTTCCCAAGAAATATTCACAGGCTTATTACCCAAGAAAAAACAGAGGCATTGCGTATCATCAGGGGTGGGTAGAGTAACTCAATCAGCAGCACTACTTTAAGTTTTATTTATTCAAGTAGTAAAAAGTTAAAAGGTATGTCATAAATGGCAACGCAACCACTGAGTAGAAATGTATTTTATGAACAAATTCTGGTCTTGTAAAGGCTAAAAGGAAGAAAAGCATACAATTGAATAACATATTTAAAAAAAACACTTTTACATTTGTTTTTTGTTTTCAATATAGAGGTTATGAAACTAATACAGTACCTATAACATGGACACAGAACAAAATAATGAAACAAACAAACAAAAACGTTTGAGCAATATTCCATTCTTCATTACTGGCAATATTAAGTGAACCACAGTGCCAAATAAGCGACTTGTGGCTCTGAAGCTACCACTTGCACAACCATTACCTCTCAGATTAAATCCTATCCCCCAAAACAACTGAAGGTCAGTCAGCAACAACTTTTTTTGTGTTTTAGTTTTTTATTGTTTTAACACTTTTTTGATTGTTAAACTGTGAAGATAAAATGTTCTACTGTTCCAAAGGAAAAATGTAGTTACAGTTTGTGACAGCACTTTTTTTTTATTATAAAAAACTGATTTGGTAGCCTATTATTTCTTTAGAGGAGGGGCCGAGACCAGTTTTACAAGGGCACTGGCCCTTGTTGGCTCCTGTCCAATAACATGAGATCAACAATGGTTGTGTACAAACAAGAGGTCTCACTTTTAACATAAATTGTCGGTCTGTGCCTCGGTCCAATGCATTTTTGGCTAAAACATGTTTGTTCTTTTTTTTTTGTAATACTTTATAATAATATCAGTCAATTAAAAGATAAAGTATGGTGCAGTAAAACTACTTAAAAAAAAGTATGTAAAGTATGTAAATGTAACTAGGTAAAGGTGACTAGTTGCTATCCTCCTTTAAGAATACATTAAAAACAAGAGAAAAACATTATAAATAAATAACATCACAAATGGCTAACGCCTTGAGATTGCGCAGAATATGCTGCAGGATGTCACTAGGGAACCCAATTTCTGAGGTTTTTGCCTAGACCTGTCGCCCCCAAGACCTGATCTTACATAAGCAAAATATGATGGCTGAAAATGTAAATTTCACAAGTTATTTAATTTTAATTGTATATTATTTTTGAAGGATTCTATATTAATTTTTTTTTTCTAGTGATGGTTGTTTAAATCCCCAGGTATGAAATCTCCCAGACACAGGTATAAATTGACTTTCAATTTAAATTGATTTCAGTGGGCTCTTTCTTTGCCCTTTTAATGGTGTAAGATATGCCTGCAGGATAGAACGGACACAAAGGGGAACCATGACTGTTTTCAGCAATATTTGATCTTTCTGCATGTTTTATATGTGTGATTGGGAGATAAAAAAAGAAAAGAAGAAATTTTTTATATTTTTTTATATAGGATTAAAGGACAAACCCATCCATGCCTTTATCTTTAGTCGGCTCGATTAATGCAACAGCGTCCTCACAGGTCTACCTAAAGAATCAATCAGACAGATGCGGCTGATCCAGAATGCTGCTGCTCGCGTCCTCACTAGAACCAGGAACAAAGACCACATCTTTGAGTGAACGATAATGGCGCTTAATTGGTCTCTAATGTTTTTTTATGATTTTCATGTTTTATGCTTAATTTCTGTTTTTACTTTCCATGTTTGGTTTCTTTACCTCCAAATCATGTAAAGTATCTTGAATTACCTTGCTGTTAAAAATGTGCTATACAAATAAAATTGCCTTAAATTGCCGTGCTCTCCACTATGTTCACTGTTACCTTCTACATTAAGCTTTAATGCCTCCTTGCTGATGATTTATTGATGGGATTTCATGTGGGCTTTCATGTTTCCTCCCCAGAAAGGCAGACCCGCTGTCCTAAAGCAGCAATAGACAGCCAAAAGAAAGGACTGTGACCTCGAAACATCGCTAATGTGGAGCCGTGGACCAGCTTTACATCAACCAACTCCATTAGAAGCATGCTTCACTTATTCAACCCACAACTGGATGAAAAAAGGTAGAGATATTTTGTTTTATGAGACTTATATGATCCTTAAATGACTAAAACTCTTTTATTTAGCCCTAGCAGCTTTGCCTAGCGATTGCATCAAGCTTACCTGTGTATGGTGTTCCTTTTTTGCTGTGTGGTACATCATGCTGTGATAAATAAATAAACAGATGTTAGAAAGCAGGTCAGTGACACACTCTGCTTTTAATTCAAGCTGAGTCATTAAAAGGAACTAGATGCAAAAACCTGAATGAAACAGACCATATATTATAGATAACAGCACTTATTCAAAGTAATTTAACAAACAGTAGGGAGAACAAGTATTTGATACGCTGCTGATTTTTGAAATCATCCTCTGTGATTTTCTGCATTTTTGTTTTCGGTTCTTTCCCTCACAATTGAAGAGTAACTTCGATACAAATTACAGACCTCTACATGCTTTGCAACTTTAAAAATTAGCAGTGTATCAAATACTTGTTCTCCCCACAGTGTATTACATATGTAGATAGTAAATAAATCATAACATGCTTCTTTAGTTTATTTCTGCGCTACCAGGCTTGTACATTAATGAGTCCATTGAAATGTTACGTGAAAGCTGATACTCATACATGTGTTTCTACTATTTCTTTCTTTCCTTTCTTTCTTTTTTCTTTGGTAAAATGTAGGGTCAGTTTAGCTGAAAACAGAACAGAATGTTGTCAAGATCCAGGACAGCGATTTAGGAAATTCTTGAAGAAGCCTGAAGGATTATCCCTCAATTGGCTGCAAACTACAAGCTGTGTGGATGCATAGAGGACTGGGCGAAGTCTGATGACAATATCACAAAAATACCAAAGTAAATTACTAATATGCACAACATCAATACTTATATTTCAGAACTGAAAGCATTTTTCCACATTTTGAAAAGACAATTTCTGTGAAATTGGAATTCTATATAAAAACTAAACAGCTTGTGTACTAGTACTAATACTTTCTCCCTCTTCTTCTGCCTCAGTGTTTTGAGCCACAAAACCTACACAACCTTTCACAAAAAAAAACACTGTATTACCTTTTTTATACATACTATTAAAACATTACAAATGTCACATAAGTACAAAGACAAATAAAAAGGTATGGAATTAAGACTGTATAAAATAATTCAAAGGGGTTTTAAGAATAACAGTTGTTATTTTCAGTTAAATAGCTTTTGGGTAGAGTTTTGAATTCTATCAGGGGAATAAATTGTTGGAGCTGTAATGGCTTTTGTAGGTTTTTTCAGGACGAAAGTGCAGGAGGGGAAAAACCTTGCTCACGGCGGCTTCATAAATAAATAAAAGCCACTCTTCAATTCAATTCAGTTTATTTATATGGTGCCAATTCACAACAGATGTCATCTCAGGGCACTCTGCAAAACATGCCATTTCAACACAATTGTACAAATATTCGAATCAGTTAAGAGTTTTCTATTCAAGGAATCCCAGCAGATCGCGTTGAGTCATTGACTTGCGTTTGTGTCATGTACACGCAGACTCCAACAACAGCACTTCCTCAGCAATCCCTCATTCTGAGCAAGCATTTAGCAACAGTGGAGAGGAAAAACTCCCCTTTAACAGTAAGAAACCTCCAGCAGAACCTGGCTCAGTTTGAGCGGTTATCTTCCATGACCGTATAGGGGTTTGAGAAGACAGAGCCTCCTCGTTAGTTGATTAAAATGAAATAAATAACTATTAATGAAAATACATAAATAATTACTTAGTATGTAGAAGGTGTGTGGTGAAATTTAAGAAAAGGTTTCATAACAAATGGCAGAAAAATGTCAAAATTGCGGTTCTACACAATATCGTCAGGACTGAAGACAAGCACACGGAAAACTTCTCAAACCTTTCTTTGTAAAATATTTTGAGGACTGAATTGTATTTTTCTTTCACTTCAAATTAATTATTGCACTGATTTGTTTTGATCTATTAAATTAAATATGCACTAAAGTTTGTGGTTGAAATCAGACTCAAAAAGTTCGAGGGGTGGGAATACTTTTACCAGAGACCGTGTAAAGTGCTTCATAACAAACTTTTGTCATCCACTAGAGGGTGCTGCGATATCTTAAAAACTCATGACCAAATCTTGACCTGGAGGAGGCAAAGAGTAGCACAAACATGAAAAAAACAGCTAACAATACAGCTGATGATATGAGGAGAGGTGAGGACACTTATAAATTAGGGCTTTACGTGAAATATCAGATTTAATACAGGCCTGCAGTTGTGTATCTGCTACACCTGCCTTTCATTTTAAATAGATGCAGCATTTCATGTGATAACAACCTGAAGTTACTGCCCTGAGATTTCCAAAGCAATAAACCTGCAAACTATTGGAGAACGTGCTTTGGAAGATTCCAAAAGATATTTCTACATCCCATTGTGAGAAATTATCCTCCTCCAGAGGGTGGCTGGACTCTGACTTAGAGATAGGGTGAGGAGCTGCGTGCGTCCTCTCGTGGCGAGCTCAAAGCATAGAGCACTAAACGGGAACAGTTAGGGTGGTTCAGGCCGCTGATCTCGATTTCTTTTGGCGCCTCCCTTTGGCAGTTTTCCAGACACGTGCAACTGGGAGGAGATCCAGGGGAAGACCGAGAACTTATTGGAGGAACTAATGGTGTGTTCCATTTAGGTTGGGAGTCAGAACTCGGAAAGCATTCCAGTTAACGTAGTTGGATAAGTTGGGTTTCCAATATGGTGATGCCCGGGTAGCCATGTTTAGTAGTACCTTTTACAAACATTGTTTTACGCTGTACTTTCCATTTACAAACACCACTTTTATTTTGGTATGTTTAGAGTTGCAAGGCTCTTCATGTAATACTGATTTTAGATGCATTCTGAGTACCGTGTCTTGTAAAACAGACATGTTTTCCACCAAAGTTACTAGTACGGATGTGAGGAGCAGCCATACTGAAAGTCAATATCTCTGACTTTCCAAATGGGAACTCCGATCAACTCCAGTTGATTTTTCCCACTTAGAAGTCGAAGTTTTTGAGTACCTACTACAAATGGAATGCACCATATTGCTGCTGTGTGGTTTGGGAACAACTGGGGTTCTCCCAGAATGAGCTGGAGGATGCTGTTGGGGAGATGGATGTCTCAGTGTCACCCCTTATGGTATCAAAAATAAGATGTACCTTAACAGTCTGTTCCATGTGCAGTCGGAATTTCCGAGTTGGAAAAATGAAATGGAACGCCGTCCAAAGTTTGACTTTCCACTCAGAAAGCTAGAGACCTTTTTTTTGTTGATTCGACTTTGACTTTCAATAAAACCTCTAGTAGTTACTTAAAAAAAGTAATGTATTTGCACTCAATTTTTCTAAGTAAATTGTAATGCTGTGATATCAAGTACAACTTACTTGCCAGTATCAAGGCAAATCTACTTAACTCTAAATGTTACATTTGCAAAGAAATTAGGTAAATGTTACTTAATTATATTTAATTAAGCAGGCTGTATTTATTAAAAGGAATTACGGTAACTTAATAGCCCAAATCATAAAAATATGTGGTGAAAGCTAGAATTAAACCATAAATATCTGTCTTTTTAGGGCAATGCTCTACCACTGAGCTACAGCCATCCTAAGGTATTAATGATGTATTTTGAATTATTTAGTACTCCATGCAACCCAGATCTGGGATATTTTTCAAATACCCAATTAGAATCTTACAAGTCACTGAAACATTGCAATAACAGCGTTCAAAATGACTCTAAATGCTCTTTAAACCATAACACATTGAAACATTTCAAAAGTTAAAAGTTCTAGATAGTTCATCCTTTGGCCTTTTCCTCTAATAAACATTAGCACAAAGATCAGGTGCTAAATATTTGCATTTCTCGACAGAAGTCTAGATGTTTTAAATCACAAAAGTCAACTACTTTTTCCTTTTTTATGTAGTGATTTGCATATTAATTTGGTCAAATGGTTTGGGTATGTATATTCACACTGACACAATTTCCATTACACGGTGCCTTATTTTATATCTTACACCAGCAAAACACATCCCAAACCACTGAACAAGCTCTTGTTGTAAGAAAAAAAAACATGCACAGATTTAAATGCACTTTGCGTTTCAGATTAAAATGTACTTATTATTTTTATGTAGACTCGCTATGACGATAAAACATTAAATAGTATTTGTAAATATCTGATCAGATTTACTCTTTCTTATAAGTTAAGTTTATACTTGAATAAATTGTATACATTTTACTTCTGTTATTGTAACAGTTAACTTTTTGAATTTGAACTGCGAGAGGAAGCTAGAGTGCAAGGAGATACAATATCCTTCATCCAAACTCCAGACAGAAAGACCACAGGCTGGTACCAGGCTGGTACCCCGGTACCTTCTGTTGCAGGAGATAATGCAAAATATTTACAGTATATTAAACCAAAGCTAAAAAAGAAAACCCATTTATCAAAAATGTGAAAAAACAAAACGTTGGACAATTTGGAGCCTATGATCTAGATCAATGCACAGCAAATGTTAAGATGAGATCTTAAACTCTTTACCTGTCTCACGTTACAGGTCCTGTTTGTCACGCAAGGAAGTAAAAAAAAAAAAAAAAAGCACAGTCATGTTTGTTTTTTTTGATAGAAATCCTTGCATGAAAAAAACCGGTTGAGAGCACAAGCTCAGACAGAGCAGAGGAACTTCAGTAACAGCGCTCTATATTGGAATTGTTCAGGCAGGTTGTAAATTATGGCAGTTGCAAATAATAGCTTGTACTTTTCTTCTTATAGTCTCACCTTTTTATAACTCAGTTTTTGGTGTGTAGAAGTATCAAAAAAAAATTTTCGTGAGATTTTCTTAAGAAACCCAAAACCCTGTTCATGAATTATTTGCAGTTCTGTTCAGTCAGATATGTTCACTCATTACAGGCACAAATATCATTCAGTTTGGAGCGGGACAAAGGCAACTGGCTCAGTGGATAGAGTAGTTGCAATTGGAAGACCGTCAGTTCAATTCCAGCATTCTACTATCGTCTGACCTGTGTCATCTCTTATATTGCTGCTCTCTGAGGCAGCAGGAGGAACCAGCGGAAGCTTTAAGCTTTAACAAGGGGAACAAATACATTTTTTTTTATTTAGCCTCCACCGGCAGATCCCACATAACGCAGAGCACTGAGACCAGGCACCCAACCAAGACCAGACAAATCACCAATGAACTGACTAGGCACAGAATCCACAGAACAGGCAGCAGATTTGAGCGCCAGATCCGAGCCACCGAACGGCACCGAACAATTCACAACTGTAATACCCAAAAGAGGCTCTGATGGCTCAGCAAGCAACCGAACCCAGCGCCCCAACCTACCCATCCACCACATCCACTACTGGATCTGCCATGGCTCATGTCTCAAAACCACAGGTTTGTGTATATAATTTTGTAGCGTCTAGGGTACTGCCGGTGTAATGTTGATATGAGTTCCATTGAGATGTGTTTCGGCTCCACCCACATGCGAGGCGGCTGCTGCTCGTAAATGTTAAACAGATGGCTCACATTAGGTTTAGGCACTTGTTTTCGAACATTAGGATTAGGAAAATAGTAAAGTTGGTGTTAGTTAATGCTCCTAAAAAGTTAGGATTAGAAAATGACTTAGGGTTAGGATGTTAGAATGTTAGTATTAGTAATAAATCAACCAGGCTAGCCAATTAAAGATGAGAAAGGTAGCACCTTGCCCCACAGTGGGTAAAATTCCAGTATGATGGATGGAGCCGAAACACATTTAGATGGGGAAACTCATCGTGAAGCGAACCTCAGCCAGTACTTACAGAAGGCGACCCATGACAGAAAAGTTTTATGGTGTGTTTTTCAGCAGCAGGACCCTCCCATGCAGTGACCATTCCAAAAATTAACACAATAAATGCCGGTGTGAAGCCAAAATATTTTTGAAAACATTTTGTGGCAGTGAGTGACTGTCAGCCAACTGCTTATATCCTCCGGTGTGGACGAGCTGATGAACTGCAGGTGTGTGAAAGGACACCTGCTGATCCCCACTCATGAGAGGGAGAGCTACAGCCCCAACGGCGCTCTCCAGTGTTAAACATCGAGAAAAACACATTAAGCATCAAAACCACTCAGAATCAAAACCTACAATCCTGACATTGAGTTTAAAAGCACAATAATTTGGAAGTTGGCCTTCTAGTTTATAGTTCCATAAACCTTGTGCAACCTTGTTCAAGCACGCCTTCAGGAAGCTTTATAGAAAAGGTTGACAAAATTTAGCTTTAACTCTAAAATCTTTTTCTTGTCTGCACTCCCAAAGTTATTTCAAAACGGCCTTAAACTGTGCAGGATTCATTTGTTCTGCCTCTCATGAAAGTTCTGAGCCGATCTTATTTTCAGAGGAAACATTGTTTCTTATGTCATCCGGGTAAAAAGACTGGAAATCCTGGAATGCAAAGTCTAAACAGAAACAGCAGCCTCGAGCTCAAGAGACGAAGCAGAACATGCAGAGATCTGAAGATATCCAGCTAATTGACCAGAAGACACACAAAAAAAAGTATACTCCACAGGCTTGCAGCTAACTAAAATTACATCAGCAGGCATTGTTTTCCGGCACAGACTGGGTTTGTGTTGACTTTAAAAGGGTCCAAAGGTGTGTTTTCGCTGGAGGGTTTACCACACATTTTCATTCGTCTTTTACAAAGAACATGTGATTTCTTTGTATTAGCTGAGAAGACTAGCAGACTGAATGACATTCAAGGCTCTCCCCATGGAACACTGCTCTTGCAGTAACATAATGTTCTGAGAAAAATTAGATTCATATGTTGGGCAAGTTTTCTGACTGCTTCTCACATCTGAGTGGCTCTTTCAAATCCCTCCCTTGTCCCTTCCTCAAGTTGCAGGGGAAACAGTTCAGTAAAGTCTGAGAAAGAAGTGGAATTCATACATAACTGAGATTGTTACATAAGAGTACTTTAGGGTAGATCACAGGGAGATAAGAACCTGGTACAGGCACTCAGGCGGCCGGGTTACACAGATATTTAGAGAGGGGAAAGCAAACACATTTCAAGAGATTGAATCACTTCTGCAGAGGTTTTGTTTTCATGAAAAAACCTTTGGACATGGGTTGTTAATTTTTGCTTTCAGATTTTGGGGAGGATTTACTGTGAAAACGACAAGAACTCCACAAGACAGATTCCTGGACGGCAGGTAACGACGCAAGGAGGAGACAATGGCAGGGAGAAGGAAGTATGCACGATGACTGCGGGCTTGCCGGTCACACAGGAAGTTGACAGCTGTGATTCTTTGTGAGCAACAGCAAGTCAGTGTTGGATGTTGACAGAGCCAGCACACGGGCGAGCCACTGAAGCCAGAACTTCAGGAAGAACCCCCACGCCGGCTTCATTTCACCCATTTCACTGAACTTGAACTTCCCCATCTGGATTTTCCATTTTGCTCCCCGAGTGGCGTCGGTCATGGCAGAAGAGAAGGAATTATCCTACAAGGAGGCCATTGAGAAGGCCAGCGCTTCCATCACTCGCTTCCCTCTCATCCACATTAGAGGAGTTCCTCTCATGTGCCACATTGCCAACAACTGGGACTCCATCTGGGCTTTTCGTCCCGACCCGTCAGACCTCCTCATCGCAACCTACCCCAAAGCAGGTACAGCCTCCAGGCTCAGATGTGGTAAAAAAAACTAATATCTCTGATGTAATATAAACAAAAAAGTTTGATGAAAGTCTGTTAAGTTAAGTTGCTGCCTTTACTAAAATTAAAGAAGCAACTTCTAAAGGGACAATATTTAATAACTAGTTGATGCAGAAAATACTACCCTAGAGTTAATAAGAGCGAAGTCAGTTAGGAGAGACAATTTGTCTTGCATTACCAATATGGGTCCTCACAAAGACAGAACAGTTCTCATGCAAGTAAGCTACAACTAAACTACATTTCTGTTGCAAAACACTCTCCGCAGTCACCCAGAGTTCACCTTGAGGGAAAATACTGCCGCTATTGCTACATAAAATACTCACAGTTTGCTAGTAAATCTTTTTTCCACCCCCAAATGAGCTGCATTTTCTTTGGATTTACTGCCCTTTGTTACCCGAGTTGCCTTTAGCGTTTCACCTCTACAAAGACTCTGTGATATGGGACCTACATTATTGTGCAATAATGTTGTAAACGAACAAAACTTTCAGACATATAAATAAAGATTGTTTATTTTTATTTTATTTATAAAATTAAAAGTGAGCAAACAAAAGAAAATCTAAATCAAATCAACAATTTGGTGGTACTTGCATTACTACAGCTCAACACTGGCAGATACCAGTGGGATCCAGCTACACCCATCTACTGTCAGGAGAAGTCTGACCAGAAAGGGGCTTCATGGAAGAGTTGCAGCCAAAAAGTCACATCCTATGTGGAAACAAGACCAAGCTACTCAAGTAGGCATGAAAACGTAGGAACTGGGAACAATGGCATTGAGAACTGTCTTCAGCTTAAAGAAGAAGAAGTCCTGGAAGTGATGGTACGGCCCCCACAGAGCCCTAATCTTAACATCGTGGAGTGTGTCTGAGATTACATGAAGAGACAGAAGGATGTGAGAAAGACTACATCCACAGAAGATCCGTAGTTACTTCTCCAAGATGTTTCGAACAACCCATCAGCTGAGCTCCTTTGAAGGCCGTGTAGCTAGAAGAATTAATGCTGTTTTGAAGGCGAAGGGTCATCACACCAAATATTGATTGGATTTTGATTTCTCTTTTGCTCATTCACTGGATTTGATTCCTGAAAATAAAAAAAATAACATTTTAACTTTTGAAAGCATTCGGTTTTTTATAGTAATTTTTTACAACTGTCTGAAACTTTTCCACAGAACTGTTTTACTGACACAGACATCATAGAGCATCTTTTAAAAAAACTTGTTATACCTTTAAGCTAATTTGGTTGAGTTGTTTTCCCAGTTTTTGCAAAAATGTTTCCTGGCTGTTATAACATGCTGTAAGTCACTGAGGTAAAGATCTGATGAAATGTCATAGACGGGAATCATTGTTTTGCCTTTGTGATTTGTGATCAGATTCTATATCTGTTTTCAACATCAGGAACTACTTGGACCCAGGAGATAATTGACCTGCTTCTTCACAATGGGGATGCCGAGGCTTGCAAACGGGCTCCTACTCCAGTCCGGAGTCCTTTCCTAGAGATCTTCTCCCCACCCCCAATCCCTTCAGGTGTGCATTTCTGCCTGTAATTATTTCCTCCTTCTTTCATTTTTTACTGTTCTTCTGTTGGCTTTGTGTCAGAAACTGTAAATATTGTTTATGGGGGATGTTATCATAAGATTGATCTCTTCTAATGCACATCAATGAGCATTCAAAGTGTGTGACTTTAGTGGCTAAAACTATAATAAATTCATAATTTTTCTCTTTATCTTACATGAATTTATAACCTAAAAAAAAAATATAACAGCTTTTTTTACCTCTTGAAATTTTTTTTCCACACTTGCGTTGTGGGATGCGTTTATATTTTATGTCTGTGTCAATGCGCAACATCTTTTCTAAAAAACAAAGTATTTTGGAGTTGTATCTTCAAGTTCCTTACATCCAGAGATTGAACCCTTTTCCCTAGGCTGCATGCAAAGCATTCTCAATTTGTTTATCACTTGATTTCGAGAGTATTACTTGAAAATATTTATGTTAAACATGTCCATTGTAGCTCAGGTTGCATGTTTAGGGTTGTTTTCCTGCTGGAAGTGGAAGCGCTGGCCCAGTGTCAAGTTTTTTGCTGCCCCTGGCTGTTTTTCTTCCAGAATTGCCCTATATTTAGCTCAAATAGTCTTTCCATTCTGGTGGATCAGCTTACTTATATATTATTGAAGAGACACTTCCCCACAGCATGATGCTGCCACCACTATGTGTCATTGTGTGCACATTAGAGTGATGTACAGTATCAGTTTTCCACCCACACATGGCATTATGCATTTAGGCCAGAAGGTTTGCCTTTGGTCTAGTCCAGTGTTGTCCAACTCCAACCGTTACATGTCGCCGCCCTGCAAGTTTTAGATGTGCTCTTTTGTTTCAAAACTGCTGATTTAAATGGTTTAATTACTTCTTCAACATCTCTTCAAGTTCTCCGAGGCCTGGTAATGAACTTGTCCTTTGCCCTGCAGGCTCTGCTTTGATTGCTCAGCTGGGTTTTACCAAGGCGTATCAGAGCAAAGAGGGCAAATCTGTGTGTAACACCAGATTTTTATGTATATAAAACAAATCATTACGTTTTATTGTTCAATCACATACATTTCCAATATGATATGCTCATCTTTGAGGTGTTTACATGAAAAAAAAAGTGACAAACTTGTAACTTTGTTAATTTGCTGTGGTTAATATTTTACACAGGTTGTTGAAATCAGGGTGTCATCAGCTCAAGCCGTTTTGCATTCTGAAGAAATACGTTTTAAGTCTTTCGCACGTTCCTGAATTTCTTGTCTTAGGTCTTGATCTTCTGAATAAAATGGACCCTCCAAGACTCATCAAGACACATCTTCCTTTTCAGTTGGTGCCTCCAGGATTTTGGGAAAACAAATGCAAGGTAAAACCAGATATCCGACAGACTTATCAAAGCAAGAACCCTGCAATTTCTTTTGCAGCTCCAAACTACCCGGTAAATGGTATTTTGATGGGGTTAAAGGTTTAAGATACAGGGTTGGTAATTGGGGCATGAGGTCAGCATTACAGTTGAAAACACTATCTTCCTTTTCAAAGTATGTACCTGTTCTTGAATTTCCTGCTGTAAATCTTTGATTGTGTTTTCTCATTATCATGTGAAGGCTATCTACGTCGCACGCAATGCCAAAGACAACCTCGTGAGCTACTACTACTTCGATCTAATGAATAAGACCCAGCCTGTGCCGGGGCCCTTTGATGGCTACATCCACAAGTTTATGCGAGGAGAATGTAAGTGAGTTGAATTGCATTCCTTTATTTCTCCTTGAAATCAGTGAAACTGTTAAATCCCATTTGAGCAACACTTTAAATCTAACCAGCATATTTTCAGATCACTTATTAAACTGCACCCTTGCCTTTTCTTTTAAAAACTAACAATGATTGCTAACTTCTGGAACCACTGCCACCTTTTTATAAAAACATCTGTCAATGTTTCCCTTTAAAAAAAAAACATTCTACGCTTCACCAGCTATGATGAGATTAGCATTAACGTGCAAAGCCAACAGGAGATAAAAATAGCAGCAAAAGGAAAAGAACCCCTGCAGATCTTCTCAAGAATTTCAGCTGAACTTTCTGTGCAGAAGAGTTGCTATTTATTCCCACATTTAGCTACAGGTACTGAAACAGTTGCTGCTTTTTGTGTATCACAAGCTCTACAAAGTTTTGACTATTTCAGAAAAAGAAAGGGTACCTGTAAAGCACAGGTCAAGCAGAAGTTAATTCAAAGTGCTTAACAGGAAAATAGAGGAATAGAGTTTAAGAAAAATTAGGACAAAGAGCTAATTTGAAATAATAGAGATATGATTAAAATGAATCCTTAAAAAGCAATTTTTAACCTTTGGGAGAAACCTGCCGTTCATTTGATTAGCTGTTAAAACATGTGCTTTAACCTTTCTAAAAAGCACCTAAACAACTGAAGTCAGATTTTTCTCTGCAGTGTCCTGGGGCTCCTGGTATGATCATGTGAAAGGTTACTGGGTGGAGCGGGAGAAGAAGAATATCCTTTATCTTTTCTACGAGGACATGAAAGAGGTCAGAAAATCACCAGGAACATTTTATCGTTATTTTATTTTTTTACGAGGCTATCACCGTACATTACAGTCTGAAATAAACCGTACCTTTCACCTGGATATCAATATGGGTCAACAAATCCTACTTTTAAAGGCCATTTGAAATGTACTGATTTAGTTTTTGACTGATAGAAGAGTAGAAAACCTCATGTGGATTTTCTCTTGGTGATTTTAGAGGAGTAAATTTGCAATATTTTAAACTTTTTTTGTTCATTGTTTTGATCATATTACAACCAACAAATTCATTTTTGGTCTGTTTTATTGTGGAGGTTGATTGTGTGAATTTGGCGTTCTAAAAATCCCCACAGAATCCCCGCCGTGAAGTGGAGCGCATCATGAGGTATCTGGACCTGTCGGTCTCTGACGAGGTAATCAACCAAATTGTGGAGCTCACATCCTTCAAGAGCATGAAGGACAACCCGATGGCAAACTACTCCTGCATCCCATCTCCTGTATTTGACCAGTCCATCTCTCCTTTCATGAGGAAAGGTGAGTCAGTTAGCTAACTTGGCAACAGTCTCAACTCCCTCTAGAGTTATTGGTGCCACTCGTTAAAGAATCTTTAAATTAATTAATCTTTTCTTGCATAAACATCTTAAAATATGTGGATAACTCATCCTGCCAAAATTGATGCATAAATAAATGTAGAAATAGAGAATTACAAGTTACGTATGGTAAATTATTTACTGTTAACTTTGGAAGGATCGGTCCTCCTTGGCCATGTTGGTTTTGGTGGGTTGATTTATTTGTTTCTAACTTTTTTCATATTTATTTTTCTTCACTTATTTACAGTTTTATTTACTCATTAATGAATTTATTTTTAATTGTATTTTCTAATATATTTAAATATTTTTACTAATTTATTTATATATTTATTTGCTTATAGATTTTTCTTCAAATGTATTTCTTTATATATTTATGTATCTATTTATTTAATTTGCTCTGTATTTATCCTCTATTTTGGCAGCATCAGTCCTTGACACATTCAGTTATATTCAATAATTTATCTAAAATTTGATCGCCTCATTTATGTAGATAGGTAGGTGGGTATTTAATTACTTATTTTTCATCATAATTCCTTAAATATTATTATTTTTTAAACTTATTTGTTTATTTTATTGTCTTTAGCATAAGAAGGGCTTACAGCTCTTCGCCTGTCACTTCGCATTGTTGTGTTCTCCTTGATTTTGAAACGGTACAATAGTGCCCCCTTGAGGTTCCACTTAAATTTACATAACAGGCGCTATCACTCTACAGTACTGGTTAATTTTACGAGTACAACTTTATGAAGTATTATGGTTTACAAGTATTATAGTTATAAGTTACATTTAAAAAAAGTTATACAGTGTGTGTATAACAGGACTTGTTCATTGCTTAGTTGGTCAATGTGAAATACTCAGACCTAAAAATGTCCAAGTTGAGCAGACTGAACCCTGAAGCTAAAAATCCAATATGGCTTGCATGTTTAAATCATGGTGGGGTCTGCAGACCGAGACATTTTTTTCACACATCTGATATTCCTATTGCGGTATGTCTTCCTAGGTACATAGTGTGCAACCTGTGTTAGTGAACATGTTCACTTAACGCTTGAATGCTTGAAAATTTGAATAGCTTATTGCTAGCTTGTGTCCCTAACAGTTAGCTAGACACTGATCTCAGCAATAAACCACATCCCCCTGGTTTTCCGAGTGGCAGTTAGAAAAAACTTTGCTTCGCTTTGGTGTCATTCCCAGATCTATGTTGTGACTTTAGAGGAAAATAAGTTCACAGTTGGTAGTTTCAAATCATACAGGGAGTTTTCTAAATATTCTCCACTACACTTTTTGTTTCAGTCATTTCTGTTTGAAGCAAAGGTCAGTGTAATTTAACAACATATTTTTTTGGCTGTTAGTAGCTTTCCAATCACCCTGATAATTGTTGATATTGTAAAAGCTTATGAGCAACACTAAAGCTGCTGCCACAAGTGTTATGTGCATTTTACTATGAAGGGATTTTATGAAACTTCAAATCCTGTCATGTATTTGAATTCTGTTATAAATTACTTTAATGCGCTCCTATTCTGAATAGTGCATGTGTAGTAGGATAAAGAGTGTGGAATTCACAGTGTTTTGCTGCACCAGTACAGAGTGTGTTATTTTTGCGATTATGTCACTGTCTTGTTTTATTTTTATAATTGTTTTATTCATATTTAAAGATCAACTTTCCAAATGTACATTTCTATGCCCAACTGGTTATATAGTTACACTAGCCGAATTAGACACAAAGCTATTAGTTTTACCTTCGGATTTGAGTATCTCCCATGACACGGCGGATGAATTTTAATCAGTGCAAACAGTTTAGGATCACATGTGATTAAGTAATGTTATCACAGATGCATCGGTTCTGTAGCAGTAGTTCACGTGTGCCGTATACAATGCGTGTTTGAAGTACTGGTACCTGGGGGTATATTAACAGTTTGGACTAGGTAACAGTTTTAAGTCTTTAAAATGTTAAGTTACATTACTACAGTATTTAAATTTACATGTGTATATTTTTTTCCAGTTTAAGGTACTATAAGGCTATTTAGACAAGAGTGTATGCTAATATTTTGGCTCCATCTTAGACAAAAAGTGACTTATTTTAATTACTAATAATACTTGGCGTCAGGTGCAACATTTGCGGAACAAAAAGCTTCTGGTAGCAAAGTAAATATTAATTAGACTAATGTTCTTCGAAATGGTAAAAGTATTATCATTAGATTACATAAATTATGTTATTTATTTAAAAGATAAAACCTACCATCCATTGCATAAATTAACCACACACAAAAAAAGAAAACCGCAGCTGCTGCAATCAATTTAATAACTTTATGTTGGTGAGGGAGAGAGCAGCAGCAGAATACCAGCACCACAGTATGACATCACCTGAATAGTCCAATCATTTAATCAAGCTTAAATAAGTCTCACAGTTAGTCTGCCACAGAGCAGGCTGGTTCAAGAGCATAAGTTGCCCTGGTGAATGAGCGGGGCTTCAGGTTAGCCTCGTTTGTGGAACCCAATCTGGGCAAATTGAGCCAGGATTTTCAAAGTAAGTCTGACTTTTGGAGTTAGTTCCCTTTGTGGAATACCCTTCTTTCCTAAAGTTACAATTTTAAAATCTTCACATACATTTTTTTTCTAACTAGGTTATTAAATGCTGTAGTATCGAGTGGTGATCCTTTGTCTGTTTATTAATGGATAAAGGGGTAGATTTTGACTTAATTCCGTTATATGTGTATTTTATCGTGCTTACCTGTCCCCGAACTGCTAGCCTGCAATGAGAGAAATTTCTAGGGATGTAAGAAAATATAGATATGCCAATATATTGCAATATTTTATGTCATGATATTGTATCCAAAGAATTGAAAGTCATTGTGGCTGTAAAATTGAAAGTAGGACTGATAGTTGCCGCCTTTTTTACCTCCTTCGTTCCAGTGGATCAACTAGAACAAGCAATAAAACTGGATGTCTTATGGATGAAATAGGTTGGACTGTTAAGGATGCTGTGACAGGTTTTCTACAGTTAAATTCAGTTTTAAAAATCACAATATAAATACGTATCCTGGTATATCGCAATACATCGCATCGTTACCTATGTATCGTGATGCGTATCGTATCGCCAGATTCTTGTCAATACACATTCCAACTAATTTCCCTGTGGATTTGTCAAACAAGAAGACAAATACATTCAAAGCCTTTTCATAAGATTAGCCCCAGTAAAATATAAAACCAAGAGTAAATTACTGTGAGATGTATAACCTAGAACTTGCTTCTGAGGTTTTTTTTCTCCTGATTATAACACGATATTAAAATATTCAACCGTGTTCCTCTCATTTTCACCCACTTTTTGAATTTGTGTTCTGAACACAGGTGAAGTTGGGGATTGGAAAAACCATTTTACACCCGAGCAGTCAAAGGAGTTTGATGAAGATTATGAAAAGCAAATGAAGGACGTCAACATACCATTCAGGAGCCTCATCTAGAGGACACCGAGGGTGGGGGTTTCTGAAACGAGTTCTTCAAACCAAAGGCCGATGAACTGACCCTGTTCAGCACGTGACCAACAGCAGCAGCACTGTCAGCATATTTGGCAAAAGCTTAAAACCAAAACAAACTCTTAAAAAACCCCAACACTGTTTCAACACTGTAATCACTGCACTTCATTAAGTGTTTTGCATAAAGAAAAGTACATGTTTAAAAAAGTGAATAAACAGCTACTCCACAAAACAAAAGGATGAGTTTTTAATCGTCACTTTATTAGAGTTTATCACGTAAACAATAAATAAGACCAGAAGTGTTGTGGCTGAGTGGACGTGCCCATTTTATACCATGACACCTCGATCAGAGTCCGCTTACTGCATGGTACCTACGGAGAACGCTGTAGCTGGAGGCGCGTGATTTAATATGCTTTTTCCCTCTACCCTTAAGAAGTCATTTTTGCAACCCTACAACACGCTGTACAGAGCCTGGCTAAAGCAGGGAGGCTGCATGAGAAAAAGAGCAACAAAGACTAGAATAAAAGTACCGAGCTAGAAAAGTCAATCGTATGAAAATGGACAGAGGACACAAAAACACAACAGCTGAGAATATCCAGGTTAACAAAAACAAAATCACCTTTAATACAACTTTAAGTCTTAGAATAAAATCTTAAATATTATAATACTTTGTCAGCAGGCATTTTCTCCTTTATTCCAATTCAATCTTCTCTAAATGGAAGCCATTATACAGTGGATTTTTGTTAAGTTTTTATACATTTTTATGTTTATTGTCCAGTGTTTTATCTTCTCTCGTCTATTGGTTGGAACATTATGGCTCCCCCTTTGGTTTTGAACTCTCTCTCTCTCTTCTTTGCATCTTTCTCCTCAAGAAGATTTTCTTCTTCTACATTTCTACTTTTTAGCTTCTGTGCCTGTTGAAAAGGAAACAGATCAATTAGGGATTGTTAGCCCCCCACAAAGAACAGTGTGACAAATGCAGAATTACATGGAAAACTATTTTTTTGGATGAACAAAATGCTGGCCCTAACCTTGGAGCATTTGGAAGTTATTTAAATTTAAGTGAGCAAACAGGTTAAAATATGCTGGAAAACATAAAAAAATCATAATAAATTATAATAACTAGTTAATTGGTTTAGTGAAATTCAGTGTCTCCACACAGCTAAAAGAATACAGATTTAATCCAAAGGCGACAAATGCTGCATTAGACATACCCCAAATGAAACAAATCTAAATTAAACGTATTCTAATCAAAAAGCGAAAATGTTAGAGATTTTATGTAAAATAAATCCACGGTGTTGAAGAAGTAAAGACATTAACCATGAGTGTTAGGAATCTCAGGGAATGGTAATTTTGCATTTTCCAGCAAGGTTAAGAAATACCGTACAAGAAAGCTGGTGGAGTCTGGTCGACTCTTTGTGCCAATTGTTAATCTTTCATTGGAGAGCACAAAAATCCCGTGATGTACCCCAAGGCTCCATTTTAGGGCCCCTCCTATTTGATTTCATCCTTCTACTAGCTCAGATATAACAAATAACAAGATAAGTTACCAGAACTACTCAAATAATTCTCATCTCTATAGTACATTGTCACCAGGTGACATTGAACCCATTCAAGGGCTGTGCAGATGCCTTGTTCAAACCAAAGCACGGATGTGCCATAACATCTTCCAGCTGAGTAAAAACAAAACTGAAACAATACTTTTATTTAGACCTAAAGAGCAGCGTTTAAGAATGATCACACAGCTTCAGCAGTTAGTTGCATACAACCAATCAGGCCTGAAGTCTGTCCCATCAAGATCTAGAGAAACTCATCCATGTGTTTAAGATTGATTACTACAATAGTGTCTTCACAAGTCTGCTGAAAAAGTCAGTCAGAATGCTGCTGCTCGCATCGTCACAAGGAAAAGTAGGAAAATAGAGCAAATCACCCCAGTTCTAAATTCATTACACTGGCTTCCTGTAAGGTCAGAGAACATATTTGAAGTACTTTTACTAGTTTTTAAATCACTGGATACTTAAGCTCCAGAATATAATAAAGATCTGTTGCCTTTGTATGAACCGTCCAGATCAATCAGGTCTTTTATTTCAAGTCTGATCTGATCTACAATCAGAATTCAGATTTCATGCTCTTAACTTACCTTTCCTAAACTCCCAGAAATAAGAAGAGCTGTTTTAAGTAATGTCAACTGACCAAGCTGTATTGACGCTGATAGTTACAGGTGATTTGCATGTATGTGTGGGTTGGTCATCCATATCAAGGAATTATGATATTTTTAAAAGTTACAGTTTCAAAACAAGATTTTTGTTATAACATTCAAAACAGTTAGTCTTTTTATTGAGATGCAGAGAAAGTTGAATTGGGTTTTCTCAGAGCACTGCTCCTCCACCCACACAGTGCCACACACCACGAAAGAAGGCTACTATTCATTTTGCTTACAAGAAACAAATTTTTGTGTTTTTGACATATTCTCAGAAAACAGATATATAATAAATGAACTTACCTATCCTACCTGAAATTAAATAAGAGACTAAAATATTGTTTGAAAAACCACGTATTACCAGCATGGAGATAAATAGTTATGGCAACAGTTATTATTATTTGTATTATTTTCAAAAGGAAATTATTAATTTACATTGGATTTTTTCCCACCACTTAAGGAATGTACTCAGAGTAAAGGTTGTTTTTCTTCTTTTTTCAGTTTAAGGTTTTACTACTGCAATAAAAGATGACTATTCTTTACCAGGTTTCCTAGCATGTGTGAAAGTAGACTGCCAGACGTGGAAAAACAAACTGACACAACGTGACATTGAACAGCGAATACTCAAATGAGACCAACTCACCTTCATGATTTCAGAAGATAAACTAAGAACAAGCATATCTAAGAAAGTGACATCGCATGCAGACATCTGAATTCGGAAAACTCCCAATCAAAGGCTAGATCAAAATGCATTCTTCTATATTGTTCAAATATTTTTTTGAAACACAGACTAAAAGCAAGTATCGTACATGAAAAAGACAAGTCATGACTAAATAAGGACACACATCAATGACTAATGCACACTTTATAACCACTAGACAACTAACAGTGGAATACCTTATTTTAGTAACAGGTTAACGGCGATGGGTTGTTGAAATTTAATCTGGAAATGAACAGAAAAGGTCAGTGAATTAATGATGAATGGAGAGAGGTGAGAGACATGACACAGATCAGGTAAGTTGAAAAAAAACTTGATGAAATTTAATGAAGGGGAAATGGAGTGATGAAAAAACATCTTTGTTAAAGTATTAATACATAAAAAAAACCAAAGGTATTAATGAATTATCCAGCAGAGAGAAAATTATAGATTATCCTATAAAACCTTTTACTGATTTTAAGTCTCCGTCATGCAAAAATATAAGGTCACTCACTCTCAACGTAGTTGCGGGCCACAAACTTCAAGACCTCATCAATGAGGATGACAGGGAAGGAAAGTTTCAGGACCATCATCCACTGCTCAACTGACAGAGGGGTCAGCTTGAAGATCATCTGTTGAGGCGGAGGTTAACGTTGGAGGTCAGAGCTAGTGAAAACCCTCACATGGGACACTACTTTTATTTTGAAATGGCCTCTCAGTTTAACACATTTCCATGATTCAGAAACAAAATTGGTACAATTTACTTACAGGCAGGGGGTCAACATAGATGATCATGAAGTGCAGGGACATGGAAAGGGTCATGGCAGCAAGCAGCCAGAAGTTGCTCCATGGGGGCATGCGCAGCAGAGACTGATTCTCAGACAAGCTGGAAAAAGAAAAGAACACATAAGTTGAGGCCAAGATTGCGGAAGTGGATTTTAGGTGGGGTTCGTGGCAATAAAGTTTTGGAACCTGTTAAGAGCGTTGCACATCTCAATGGTGACCAGCACAGACAGGGCCATGGTCATGGGTGGAGCTGCCTCAAAGATTTCACATTCGAGACCGGCAAAGTCCTCGTTCTCATCGTGGCACTGCATGAAGTGGGACTGAACCGAGAAGATGGCAGCTTAGTGAAGCAGTTCAGGTTTGTTTGTTGCAGGCATGTTGAAAAAAACCTTATAGCTTACCAGCTGGTAGTAGGTGACGCCGGGACCAGTGCTGTCATAGAGGAACCACCATGCAGCACCGCCAACAGTAGCAGCACCAACGTATCCTGTTTGGATTGAACAGCAACATCAATGTGGTCGAGTGTTTGTCCTGCATTTCAATGAGACCAAATCAGAGTTTCCAACAATCTACTTACCACCAATAGCCATGTATCTGAAGAAAAGCCAGCCAGAGATCAAGGGCTCCTTGGGGGAACGTGGGGGCTTGCCCATGATGTCCAGGTCAGGGGGGTTGAAGCCCAGAGCGGTGGCGGGCAGACCATCAGTGACCAGGTTGACCCAGAGCAGCTGGACAGGGATCAGAGCCTCGGGCAGACCCAAAGCAGCAGTCAGGAAGATACTGAACAAACGGACAGTTCAGTTAGTTTCAAGAACGTAGGAAAGACATTGCTTCGCTCACGCAGGACACTCACCAGACGACCTCACCGACGTTGGAGGAAATGAGGTAGCGGATGAACTGCTTCATGTTGTTGTAGATAGCTCTGCCTTCCTCAACAGCAGCAACAATGGAGGAGAAGTTGTCGTCAGCCAGGACCATCTCAGAGGCAGACTTGGCAACGGCAGTGCCAGAGCCCATGGCGATGCCAATCTCGGCCTTTTTCAGGGCCGGGGCATCGTTTACTCCGTCACCTGTCTGGAGTAGGAAGAAAGTACCATTATCTGTAAAGTCCTGCCTAAACACAACCTTTTTAAAACATACTTGCTGAATAAATCACACATATCAAGTTGGGGCCGTATCACACGGTACAGAGCTCTTACCATGGCTGTAATATCATCGAAACCCTGAAGGAACTCAACGATCTTGGACTTGTGGGATGGCTCCACGCGGGCAAAGCAGTGAGCCCTGCGCACAGCCTCGGACTGCTCTGAGAGGGGCAGATCATCAAACTCCCGTCCGGTGTAGGCCTTGCCAGAGACGTCCTCATCCTCAGTGAAGATGCCAATACGACGGCAGATAGCGATAGCAGTTCCCTTGTTGTCACCTAGCATTAAAAGGGGGAGATTTCGTATAGGGTTCACACTAATGGATGATTTGTATAACATATATTTACAGTCAGGGACTAGAAAAGATATTAGATTTGTTAAAAAGGTGAGAATTGATCTAATAAATACTAACCAGTGATCATAATGACACGGATTCCAGCTGCTCTGCACAGCTCGATAGAGCCAGTGACCTCCTTACGAGGGGGATCCAGCATACCCACGCAGCCAACGAAGGTCAGATCAGTCTGAGGACAGAAGAGTATTGAGTCCGAAATATTGACAGAGTCTGAGTAAATAGCAAATCATCGGATGGATTATGGTCATGGTTTCAAACCACTAAACTGTCCCATCAAATTGTTTAAACTCCTTTCGGTGAAAGAGGCTGATCTCACCTCATAATCAACAAACTTGGTTGCGTCCTCGAGTTTCATCTCCTCAGGCTTCAGTGGGTTGTCACAGGTGGCCAGAGCCAGACAACGCAGGGTATCACGGCCAGTACCCCATTCCTTGATGACGGCCATGATCTTGTCCTTGATGGCGTTGGTCAAGGGAACGCGGGTGGTGCCAACGCGCACATAGGTACACCTTTCAATCACACCCTCAGGGGCACCCTGAAGAGACAGCAGGATGGTTATGTTGTGCTTTATTAAAGGTCAGCTTGGTGTGAAGCAGAGAAAGAACCCACCTTCACAAACATCTTGGCGCCACCGTCACCCTTGGCTGGAGTGCAGTACACAGACATGGACTTCCTGTCGCGGGAGAACTCCAGAGTAAAGTTCTTCTTCATGAGCTGCTTAATAACCTGTTGGAGGATAAAAAGAGGAAAGATATTACTATCATGTATGCAGCAATCACTAGATATTTACCCAAAACTAATTATCCTAAAAGCTTTACGTATGTGAAGAACAAACTTACAGAGCAGCAGGCATTTGCTCTCTCAATCTTGGACAGGTTCTTCACATTGCTGTTAAACACATTCATCTTCTCAACCAGGCAGCACAGGGCAGTCTCAGTTGCCTCGCCGACCTTCTCAAAGATCTTCTTAGACTGTAAAACAAACATGGTGATTGATTGAAGTGTGTTTCAGTCCGTAACAGTTGTAGCTAGGGCTGGGCGATCAAGAAAATAAAAATCATTGTGATTATTTTCCCTATTTTGAGCAATCTTGATTTGTGATTCAATTTCTGTCTACTCAAAACAATAATAATAGAATCAATTAAATATATTAATATATTAATAGATATTATTATATATTAATGTTGCATACAACATCATATTACTTCAAAATTCCATATTAACTGCTAACTGTGGACAGTGTCAAAAATGTGGTTATCTTTAAAGACCCACTACGATGAAAATCTGGTTTTTCGTGTTGTTCTCCTGTTTTTGTGGCATTTTTCAGAGTATTTCTGCATTCCAATCTCTGCATCCATAGCAGACACTAAAACATAATCTAAAACAGGCTGATTTTGTGACGTAGCAACTCCACTAGGCAGGCCACAAGCTGCTGCTCTGCTGCAACCACCCACTTAGGCTTTGAGGAGTACTAATACATGACCAACACAATAATAAAGCGCATAAAAAAGCTATTGAAGAGTGAAATAAGCCTCCTAAAGTTTTAGTCCTCATCTTATCCTTCGGCTGCATTTCGGAAGACGTCGCAAGGCCATTAGGATGTATCCACTAGTACATGAATAGATCTATGTATGTCTTAATGTTTCTTGTCCTAGCTGGCATTTGGCTGGCTCAGATACAACTCCGGTGATGTGAGAAGCTGTAAGCTAACGAGGGAGTTGGAGTAAACAGAGAGCTCTATACAACGGAGAGTGAACTGCTAATGAGCTACTGCTGCTCGCAGAATCTACATCCTATAAAACGCCATTCATTTGTAACTTTGGCATAAAATGTCAAAATAATAATTTAAAGAAGATTAAGAACATTTTAAAATAGCTCAAAAGATTACCAGTGTGGGTCTTTAACATCTTCAGAGCTGTCCATTTTACTTCAAAATTCTTCACCAATGGTAAACTCTTGACACAACACTTTTGTTTTATGTCCTGCTTCTCAGTACGGCATGTTTTTTCTCTGACTTGATTGGCCAGTTAGCTTGAAAAAATGGTAACAATTGGACTGGATTGGTCAGTTGGCATAAGGATTAAAACACACCACTCGATTATCATAATTAAGCTTTTTAATATCACAATTTCGGTTGAAATTCGTTTAATTGCCCAGCCCTACATGGCCTTTCTCTTTGGCTTTCTTGAGGTTGACCTAGAAAATAACTCAAACTGTCAACAAATGATGGCGGCAGTGAAGCCGACGGAGTAGAAGCTGGATATGGACAATGAGCGAATAAATGGACGACAACAAAGCTGCAGTACAGTACTTTTCATAAGTACTGTATCATTTGATTGTCTTCTATTCATTGTTGGTGCTTTTTATATATTGGTGTTTCCACTTCTGATACGACTGATAGCTGTTTGGTTTCTCTCTGGCACACAGATAACTTTGAGTTTTACCTCATTATAGTCCAGAGAGGAGTCGTTGCACAGAGCGCAGATGGTTGCCAGCTCAACAAGGCCATCGTACTGGCTGCAGTTCACCTTGTGCCCTCCTTTGGAACTGATGGGCAAAGAGAGAAATCCAAAAAAATAAGAAGTAGTTCAAGAATATCATTGGCATCCAAATGAGGATGTATCGATGGAAAAACAGACTTACACCTCGCCCTCGGGAGTGTATTTGGAGCCAGAAATGTCAAAGGCATCAAGGTCAACATGGTCACTATCAACGTTCTTGATAATAAACATCTGGAAGACAGGAAAGAACGATTGGCTTTTCTCTGACTGATGAAGTCCTTGACAGAAAAATACAACCACAACATTATTTTTCTTTAGTAGAAACACCCACCTTGGTCACACACATCTGGTTGGTTGTGAGGGTGCCGGTCTTGTCGGAGCAGATGACGGAGGTGCAGCCAAGGGTCTCCACAGAGGGCAGGCTTCTGACGATGGCGTTCTTCTTGGCCATACGGCGGGTACCGAGAGCCAGGCAGGTGGTGATGACAGCAGGCAGCCCTGGACATCAACGGAAAACAATTTAAGTCAAAAGATAAACAACTAGGAAGAGGTTGAAAATAAGAGAAGAAAACTATCCATTAGCCCTATTCACCTTCAGGGATGGCAGCCACAGCCAGAGCAACAGCAATCTTGAAGTAGTATACGGCACCACGGATCCATGAGCCTCCGTGGACTGGGTCGTTGAAGTGGCCGATGTTGATAGCCCAGACAGCAACACAGATCAGTGAGATGACCTTGGACAGCTGCTCGCCAAACTCGTCCAGCTTGGCCTGAAGAGGAGTCTTCTCCTGTTCGGTGGCAGCCATCTGGTCACGGATCTTGCCAATCTCAGTGGAGACGCCGGTGGCTGCAACTATGCCAACGGCCTTGCCAGCAGCGATGTTGGTGCCCTACAGGAGCAGTCGGAGGAAGATAAATGAAGTCATATTCAGAAGAGACAAACTGGTGACGAGCAGAAAACAGCAGCAACACACTCACAGAGAAAAGCATGTTTTTCTTGTCCTGGTTGACGGCTCTGAGGTCGGGGACAGCTTCAGTGTGCTTGATCACACTGACAGACTCACCTGAAGAGAAAGAAATAAGAGATTTCTTAAATGCCAAGACGCTGGGACAAGAAAAACACAACTGCAAAGTGACTTTTAAGGAGACCTTACCAGTGAGGATGGACTGGTCAACACGCAGGGTGGTGGACTTGATGGAAACAATCCTGATGTCAGCGGGGACTTTGTCACCAACTGTTGGGATTATTGAGAATATTGAATATTTACTGATCTCTTACAAAAGTCATGAACAGCTAACCCTTGCCCTATGGATTTATAACATTGTGTATTAGTATTCACTTTCAACAGCAGGTCTGACACCAAACTAAATATGTACAAATAATCCCAAAATTATTCATAACCCTGGCACATCTAGGTCCGATGTGATTTTTATTTTTACCAGCATATTTAATGTAACTGAAAGTAATATTAATGTATTTGGAGTGACCAAGGCAGAGACATAAAGTGAATATGATAGAGAAGCTGTTGGGAAATTTAAGATTAGGCTGATAGCAGGGAAGGCTCAAAGACTTGGAGGTCACAACCACACATAAAAAACACAAGTGAAAACATGCAAAAACAAAGCTGCTCAGTCATTACAAGAAAGTTTTAATTGCTGAAATACCAATATTTCCACACAAATTATTGAACAGGTTATGACTAATTACACACATCCCGGTATGTTTAAGCAGATGGATTACATTTTCTTATGTGTCGTGCCAAATTTAGCTTGACTTTCTCTCTAAATAGAGAACATAAATATGTGTTGAAACAGGGAAAGCTTTTCTGAGAAACTACTGCCTCTTTTGCCATAAAACACTTTGGAAAATGAGCACTAAATGGTTTAGAAAACATTATGAATCATCCTGTGGATTTCATAGTAATGCACAGCTTTATGTGGCACTAAGCGTTCGCTGGGGGGACCAGGTGGACGGCCGACAGGTGCACACTGACGGATGAATGAAAGTGAGGGATGGCTGGCAGGGGAGAAGAGGCGAAGCAGCCTCTGCTGAGGGTATTTATACTCACGATTCTCTACAGTCAGCAGGTTTTCTCTACAGCACTGCACATGTCGCCTTAAAAAGGCACCATGCTATGACTTGAGTTATTAACAGAGACATGATGTAAATTCTAATTATTTAACTGTCGTTTATTCCCAAAATACAGCCTGAATTTACCTATAACCCCGACAGAGTACACGTAAAACTAGAAAAGCACTCTCAAGAGGCAAGCCACATGTGAGCTCTCTGACAGGGAAGAGGAGTGGAGGTTAGTGCTGCTGGTCGGTGGGTGGATACGTGTTTCATGTCTGAGCAACCCCAACATTTTATCAGTTGTATCATTGCTGACATTTCCTAAAAATTTAATTAAACTCAGAACACAACAACAGCTAACAGACAGACAAGCAAGAAAACATTATTTTCATTCATGTTTGAAACTCAATTCTCCATAGGAAGTGAGACTGACATCTCTCAGAAGATAATAAAATAAGATAAGATGTTTTCTTGATCTCAATGATCAATGACACCTTTCACGCTTTTATTTTTTTTTGCACGTTTCCACTGGTATTTTTCACAGTTTATGGATGAAGATGTGCTGCAAGGCTTTGAGGTTGGAAGGCCTTCTTCCCATCAGCTCCCTCCAATTAATCCAAAACCTTAATATCACTTCCAGTCATAAGAAACATGTCAGCAAATTAAGAGATTACTTTAAACTATGTGTGCCAGTGGTGCTTTTTGTGGTACATTTGTCAGAACCTGTTGTTCATTGTAATCATCTCACACCTCACATGAAATCTAATCTTGTAATCACAGTGAAGAGCCTCGTCAACTCTTACCGGACACCTCCACAACGTCTCCAGGGACGATTTCTCTGGCCTTGATCCTCTGCACACTCTTTCTGTCAGAGCGATAAACTTTGCCCATCTCAGGCTCGTACTCCTTGAGAGCCTCAATGGCGCTTTCAGCGTTACGCTCCTGAGGACGGAAGCATAGGAAGATGATGTTGGCTGAAGGCATGACAACTAAAGAAGAACAACAGCAGAGACGTGGAAATCAAACTGATTGGAAGGAAAGTTTGTTTCGGTTATTGTATTGTTCAAAGGAAGGCTTGGTGTCATTACAAAAGAGGGGACATCTGTGCACTTTTCAGCTGCTTGGTGTAATTCATCTCCAGGGTAGGCCTATAGTTTCTGCATAAAGACAAATTAGCTTAATCTGTGAGCTATTTTGAGCTTCAGTGTGATCTCCTTGAGCAACCGCGTCTGGGTGTGGAACAGGACAGTAACCAAAAACCCTAGCACTTTCTGTCATCGCTGAAATGGATACATGTTTGCACATATTGCTCAATGTCCTAGGCTGGTGTCACCGACCTGCCACACTCCGACCACAGCGTTAGCGATGAGGATAAGAAGGATGACAAAGGGCTCCACAAAGGCAGTGACGGTCTCCTCGCCCTCCTCGAACCAGGCCAGCACCTGAGGTTAGAGCAGAAAAGAGTAAACAGATGTCAATAAATCTTAATGTAAGCTTTATAAAAGTCTAATAGGTGTATATTACTGGGGTTATCAAATAGTTTGCACACCTTTTGTTTTCAACAGCTTTCTGGAATGTAATTTGTATAATGACATAATCATCATTCATTTTAGTGCTATGGCTTCTCTCCTCTCCTAAATTTTTCCTGAGGAGACCCTCCATCTCTTCCTTCACGCCTGACCTTTCCCGAAGGATTCGGTTTCTCTCCTCAGCTTGGGGGCTTTCTTAAAATAACCCCCTCACCCCTTCGGCCCCCCTACACTTTCACAAGCCCCCCCGTCTCTCGTTGGCTTCTTAATATTCGCCTTCTAAGGCCATCACGACAGCTGGCCCCGAAAACTAGACACAGCAATTAATACACCTCCTCCAAGCCTTTGCGCGGTGGCTTCTCAAGTTGTCGTCTTTAAAAATACATAGAGGGGTTGATGGCCTTGAAGACATGGGGGATATAAGGTTGTTCTTGACAAAAACAGCCACAAGGGCTTTGAGCTGCTGAGCTGTCTTGCTCAACTTCCTTTAATTTAATTAGATTCATGATGTGTTTAAAATTTTAATTAAAAAATGTGAATCATAATGTATTTTTGAAGCTCTAAGTGTGTCAATGAATCCGACAGATACAAACTACAGACTGATGAGAGTAACTCTCATTAACTCACAAAAGAGATGCATGCAGCCAGCAGCAAGATCCTGACGAGCAAGTCTTCAAACTGCTCAATGATCAGATCCCAGATGCTCTTGCCTGAGAGACACAAACACATCAACAGTCAAATCAGCCGATGACAGCTTACTATGTGCGCAGGGTGGGATATCATTTTTGCTGAGTGAATGATAAGAAATCGTTGCCAATGAATGACGGAAATCGTCCAGCTTTTGCTGTGATGTCATTGCTTAAGGGCATTACACTAAACAAAAGCCGCCTGGGCTCTTATGTCGAGAAGGTGCTCGAGTGGACACTTACCCTCCTCAGCGGGAAGCTCTGGAGGTCGAAAGTGAAGCATGGTGGAGACAGCAGGGACATGGAGAGAAGGAAATGCATTGTTTAGTCAATGTGTATTGGAGATGCATGTTTAAACGTATTGGAGAAGTTCAGCTTAAGTAGACCAAAAATGGAAAGACTGGCATTGCTTTAGCATCATTCTGCCAAATTATCATTCTTCATAATGTTTACAGACCGTCCATGCAATAAAGACTTTCATTTCAATGCTTATTTTTCAGCTATATATGCAAAAAAAAAAAAAAAAAAGAAGCCATCCAAGCCCCTGCCTTCATTACCAGGCCTAAAATTATCTGACTCTGCTGTTTGAGCCTGTTCATGTATCACACAAGAAGTTTCTTGAGCCATCACCTGTCTCTCTCGCTCTCCAGCAATCTTCTCTGGCTATCTTTAAATAGCTCCTCACAGCCGTCAAAGTCTCTGCTTCTCAATATCCCTGCATTTTACCAGCTGTTGCGAATCCGCTCTAAAGCAGCATCAGCCCAGCAAGAGTTTTCATTGCTTTTGCTAATGTTAACCCAACTGAGAACTAGAAAATGCCTGGGGATACATTCTGACTGTAAGAACCGAGCATCAATTAAGCATCTGAGAAGTTTCTCTGGATGGACTGAATCCCCAATTCCCTTGATCCCCAATGTGTGAACTCTCACCATTGAAGCCATACTTTTCCTGGGCCTTCTTGACCTGGTCGGGAGAAAGGCCAATGTTCTCATTCACCCCGAAGTAAGCCAGGCATTCTGCCGTCGTCTTTGAGTGTGCGTTCTCCATCCTCTTTGGATAGACTAACAGTGCCTATCCACGCTCTTTTTTCTCCTGTTGCTGTGCTTTTGTTGTTTCTGCAGTGTTAAACCCTTGGTCCACCACTCTCTCCTAGAAGTGTGGCACCCTCCGATTCAGGAGTGCTGGACTGACAGAAAGAGCGAATGGGTACGCAAATGCTGAGGGTTTTATACCCCAAAGGGCTCAGGATGGGAGGAACTCCCCACTGATGCGTGCCTCTAGAGCTGGGGGGTGGGGGGGTGGGGGTGAGACGATGGCGTTGGACAGAAACTGGAGGGGTGGGGGGTACTTCCATTTGGAAAGTAGGAGGTGATGCAGGAACGCTGTGGTGAAGCAGGGGGCTGGAAGTGGACGGGGGGTTGCGAATGAAAATGAGACCTGTTTTTGGAACATGCATGGTCAGTGGAATAAGAAGAAGGGAGAAGGTGAGAGAGCAAAGATGGGAGATTATGAAAGGGTAGGGGGACTGGAGGGAGAGGAGGGTGGTGGAGTGAGGGGCATTGAGTGACGGATCAACTGGTTTCTGCTGAGGACGATGGCCAGACTGTTGCACGTGGAGCACTAGAAGCCAGTTTCTAACTCTGGGAGAAAAAAAAAAAAAAAAACTGGCACAGTTGGCACAGGTGAATTTCCTCATCACTGAAAACCAAGCCCAACAACTCCGTCAAGATATGCATTCACCAAACATGTTTACAAGCATCTTCAGTTTTACACAGATGCCATGCCTCGGATTAATCTCAGTTAAGTGAGACGTAGAGGAGATGGGAAGAAAGTGCAGCAGAGGCATGATCGCCAGGGGACACGACGGTCAGCCAGAGTTGTAACATATCAATGTGCAGAGGAGCAGCTCCTGGCTGCAGATACACTGGGATCAAGTTTTATTTATTTGTTAGATTTTTTTATGAGAAAGAGAAAGTGTCAGAGTGGCACAGCCTGAGTAGATGATCTCCAAAAGAACCGATATCCAGTGCGGGACACTGGCCTCTTGTGTCGGAATTGGTGCACTGACGGAAACTACACGAGTGGTTCTTCACATGGTAAAAGCTCAGTATGCTGATTTACTGTTTGTTTTCAGAGCAGTAAATGTCCTGCAGGCTCATGGAGCTTTGCTGTTTACAACAAATACAGTTCATTTTTTAACTAGTCCCAGCTAATTGAACTTATTAATTGTATAACTGCAAACTTAAAGGTTAAATATGGAGCAATTTCATAAAAAGCTATTTCAAAAAAATACATCCATAAGCCATGTAGACAGGTGCAGAATGAAAGTATAAAATTTCCTTTAAAAAATTATATTTGAATCAAAGATTAATAAAATGTTAATTTTGACAGGCACGACAATGTCGTTATGTTTACATCTACCAACCAGTAGCAGCCACCAGATACAGATACGGTCTTTATGTTCCAACAATGTGGTCGGCACAGCTCGGCTGGCCCTGGGAAAATGGCAGCGAGTCCAGCAGCAGCTTCAGAGATATCATTATCTGCCTCAAGGGAAGAGTGACCGCAGAAGAACAGAAACTACAGTAGTTTTAGGTGAAGCCTACACTAGATGGACCCACATAAAACATTTCCACGACATCAAACGTAAGCGGAAATGATGAATTTCCTCATGGATTGGTAAGCTAACTCAGTTGCTAACTTGGCTAACATTAGCTGTCAGTTAAAATCCTCTAAAATACATTCCTCACTGGACATGGTTCAGGTTGGTCACTGGGCGTATCGGTAGCAAACCAGGCAACCCAGCGGCTGGAATGATTTTTCTATTGTTGCATCTACAACCTAAACACACTGTAGATGTCGCTATCGTGCTCATGTTCCATGTCCAACCTTTAAAGACATATTATAGGGGTAGCACATAATTTTTAATTGAGAAAAGATATTTATTTTTTTAGATATCTTTTCCACATCACAACTGAATACAGCTCTTTTTACCCTGATACCCCTAAAAGAAAAACCCTATCACCTAATTGGTCTCCAAACAATGCTACATTGGAAGATTTGGATCAAAGCCTATTTATTGCATAAACTCGCCAATTGTGTCCCTCTAGATGTTGGTTTAGCTTGACAGTTAATGCCCCCATGACAAAGGTTACTCTGAAAATGAATGTAGAATTTATAAGCTTTTGTTTCCAGTGATGATTATTCTCAAAAATGATTAAAACATAAAAAATACAGAGTTTTTACGCGTGCCAAAATTACTCCCAAACAACACCGAAAGCTCTACAGCAATAAGAAAGAGGTACTGGGGGAAAATGTGAGCAATGGGAGAGCTCCGAAATGAAAACCACCACTGACCCAAAAACCATCGTGATAATCCCCAAGCGAAATATTTAGTAGACTGACTGTTGCACAATGTATTGGTGGAATTGGTGGAATATCTTTGAACAAGTACAACAAACTGATAGCCAAACATGTTGGGGGTAGTGTGATGGTCTGGGGCTGGTCTGCTGCTTCAGGACGTGGACAGCTTGATGGAATCATGGATTCTACTCTCTACCAGGGAATCCTAAATGAAAATGTCCAGCTCTGAATGTCTTACGAAAAAAAAAAAGAACGGTTTTTAAGTGTCCCAGTCAGAGTAAATTCTTAATAAAGTTTCCACTGTAGGAAACTATTTCACTACAGGAGCAGGACCTCCTGGGGAATCTAAACCACCAGCGTACAAACAACCACATCGTCTGTAAAAAGCACAAACACAATCCTGAGACCACGAAAATGGATCCACTTGCCATTGATGGTGCACCTAAAAATATATTTTTTTGCCTTTAAACATGCATAAATAAAACCTATACAGTTTATAATCTAATCAGAAGTGCACAGAGCAATAATGTACTGTGTAAGAGCAGCTGTTACAGATATAGGCAATAGCCAGGTATCTACAAGAGATGGATGGGTGATCCTTTTCAGCTTCTGCTTGTTGTTGGGTCCTAAGCGCCAATAAAACTTGTCCAGATTTTACACATATTTAAAAAAACAAAACAATGCTTGAGTGATTCTGCTATACGAAGACATAAAGTTCTAGATCATTGTGAATCCTGGTAGAAAAAGTATTTTCAGATTCCCCCCCCCCCCATACATGAATCAGGTGCTGGGGCAGTAAAACAAAAATTGTCTTGTTTTATTTTTATTTTAACAACATGTGTACTTCAATGCACGACAAGACTTTGTTTGTGACATAAAGAATAACATTCATTTGGTAACTATAGAGATAAAATGCTCGTCTGAAATCTTTCTGAACGTATATCAACACGTATACAAGGTATTTTTATTGATACACTGTGTATTGAAATAGTTCTGGGATGTTTTACATTTTTTGTCGCTTTTAAAAATCAACAATGATAAACAAAATTAGTTTTTTACAAATCTATACAAACACACTTTCAAAAACAGAGTAATTTAAGGTGCTTTACATGCTTTGGTGGTAAAGAAACAATACAAACATATGATAACAGCATAAAAAGCATACAATACATTAGGGAAGCATAAAACACACAAAACATGCATAGTAAAGCATGAGAATAAACTGTATGGCACATAACACATTTGACATTAATCATTTACTCAATACAACGCTAAACAGGGAGTTTCTAGTTTTGATGTAAAGCACCTCAGTGTTGCAGCAGCTTTGCAGTCGTCAGGAAGTTCGTTCCAGACAAGGGGAGCATAGAAACCGAAAGCTGCTTCAGGATGTTTGGTTCTGATTGTAGGGAGTATTAGCTGACTAGAGTTGGAGGACCTTAATGGTCTGATTGGAACGGTGACAACAGGCCTTCAACATATTTTGGAGCTAAGCCATGCAATGATTAATAAACTAGCAGGGTTTTTTTAAAGACTATTCTCTGAGCTACAGGGAGCCAGAATAAGGACTTTAGAACTGGGGTGATTCTACTTTCCTGATTTTAGTGATCTGCGCTCCCTCCAAAGGCTTTTCCTTGCAAGAATTCTCCTTGTGATCAGTTTGGTCATCAGTTCATAACCATCATCATAATCTAATCATTGTTGCAATTCAAGTTTATATTTTAACAACTGGTATCGCCAGTGGTGTTCTGTATGTGAGTCAAAAAGCTTCATCCAAACATGACACGCAATCCCAGATATGACAGCTTTGACATTTTTTCCTGAAAAAGTTACAGTCACTTCAATTTTAGTTTGTTTTTGTCCCTGAAGGCATTTGCAAACGTATATCTGTCTTTTTGTGTTACTTTTGGGAGACCAGATTCTTCTGAACTGAATTGCCTTTCAGGTCATTTTAATTACAGGTACCGTTGATGTGGACACTCTTACAAGCTTCAGCCAGCGTCTTCAGAAAGTCGTCTGCTTTTGTTCTGGTGATGATTCACACAGTCAGCGCCAAAACACACTGATTCTAATGTGAGAGGGATCAAGAATAAAACGTGTTACATTTTAAATACATGAACAGTTTCTTCATTCCGGACATGAAAATCCATCACATTTGGCGAAAGTTGCCGTTTTGTCACCTACCTGATCCTTCAGCCTATGAGGAAAACAATCAGTGACGCATCAGTGCAGCAATGAGCCACAGGTTTTCAGAAGTCTTTGCATTTGGTCTGGCAAAAACCAAAGTTAGTGTCAAAATCAACAGACTCATTGCTTTCTTAGATTGTGCTGCAACCAAACTAAGAAAAAATACTTTCTCACTCTTTCCTGACACAGAGACTCCCAAGTCTTTTACACAAAAGGTTTTTCCCCAAAAAGTGGAGGGACTGATTAATTTCTTAACTTACATTATTGCTGTGGACTGTTATTTTGTCAAATAAATACTCTAAGATTCAATTATTCTTAATAATTATATATAAATAATGTTGTATTTTTTCTATATTTTGTTAGATTTTGGACGTAAGACCTGTTTTGAACTATTTTTTTTGGTGTGGATTACATTAATTGGACCCTGTGGATGTAAAAATATTGTTTTTGTTCGAGATGGGTCTGCTCTGTACATCATATGTGGGTTTGAACTGTGTGTTGTATATTGTTTTAGTTTCTGAGTAGTTTGACAAAAGTGATTAATGTGTCTCCAATTATGATTTTATCCTCGACTGGCAAACATAACTGTAATCACAATAATCTCATTTTTCAAATAAAGTAGAATATGTATAGGCTATGAACATAGAAAGGGCGTTGCAAAAATGGCCAATTTGACCCGGAAGTATGTAACATTCTGGCAAAAGGACGTAAACACTTGAAGGGACTGTTTACTGGAAGCCCCCGGAAATTATATGCTCTGATGAACAAGATTTATGGAGTTTATCTATGTGCGCCTCCTTTCCACAGAAATTCACCAGTCAGAAGTTTACAATTTCAATGCATCATCATTCAGACTTTCCCAGTTAGCAATCTGTATATAAGCTCCTGAATGGGACATAATTGATTAAGAGAATATTTTTCAAAGCTTTGATAAACCAAACTGACCTAAAACATGATAAGTTTAGTTTGATTTAATGACAGAAAAAAGCGTAATCTTATCTTCAAGTATTTTCCTATAATTTAGATTTTTTATTATTATCTTGAATTCTATTCATTATTTGAGAGGATCTTACTGGATCCTCTCAATGTAGATGTAGATCCTACATCTAAATATGTTGGAAAAATTTGGAGAAATTGACAATGATACATTCGTTCAAGTGCAACCAGTCATACATTTGGCTACAAGTCAGTTCTATCCAAAAATTATTAGTTCAAAGCCAAAAAATTTAATGTTTGTTATGCTCCCTTTCAGCCGCTCATTCTCCGGGGCCCTCAGCTGTCGTACAGCCACTGTGACCTCTGAGATTTTGGGGGGCCGCGAAAGGGCTCGGCCTGTCAGTGTCTCCCTCATGGCAAAGCAGTGACATTTAACTCAATATCCCAGAAGGATAAGGTTTCTGCTGTGCTCCCCTCCATCTTCCGCCTCCGTCTGTCGCTGAAGTGTGAGCAGCCTATGCACGCAGGGACTCCTGCAGACCCTGCGAACTGGGACACCCATATCCACCAGCCCCCCGCTGGGTTAGCACGCCACACCTTTGAGCTGGGCTGAGGGATCACCGTGTACCACCCTAGCCCGTTCCGCCCTTCTCCCCCCCACATCCACTTTTGAACTTTGTGCATGTTCCCAGCTCTCTACAAGTGTTAAGTGCAGCCGTGGTGCAGCTCTACTCATCCTATGCAACTAAGTCTGCCTGACTTGCACGGTTAAGGCAAATTGAGAGGCAACTGGTGTCACTCTGAGAGATGTAGCCCAGATATATTTTCCGAAGAATGCTGCACTGTGGATTAGTTTGTAGTCGGCAAATGCTCCAGTCAGTTTGCCTGAAAGGGAAATTACTCAGATTTAGATGAAATTCAGTGACGTTGCAGACATGATTTTGCAAAAGCAAGGCAGATCTGGACCTGACTGCATCAAGAGAGCTTTTTCCACAAATGCAAAGTATGCTAAAATGGTCTCAGAGTGGTTTGGATTTGTACAGCACTGGACTAATAGTGAGGACATAATTAGTGCTGGGATACAGGGCTGTAGATAAAGCGGCCATAAAGTTGGTTTTAGCACCCGTACTTGTTACAGCATTAGCTAATCGTAATAATAGAAGTGGCAGCTGAGCCTCTGAATCCAGAATTCCTCAGCAGATATAAATAGAGAAGGTGACAGTGCACAGCCGGCCGAGGCACCTCAACAGCTTCGCTGCGGTTTTTATGTGGGGATGTCTTCTCCAAGCCCCGGCTTAGGCTCTTGGGTCAAACCTCTGTGTATCGGAGAGAAATCAGATGTTGGGACACTTCAAAAGTACACAGCGTCAATCGTGTCCACTGGGCCTGCAGAGGTTCTTGTTGTTCGCACCATTCCAGGCACTCAGGGATGTACTATATAAGCCACCAGGGAGCTGCTGAGGAAAAGTAAGCCCGTTGATCAAAAGTGGCCTTCGTTTTAATAGAGTGTCGCTTACTCGGCTTGCTCTGCATTTTTCGAGGCAGGTGGCGTTCAATTTACAAAAATTGAAGGTGGGAAAATACCTCTCAGAGGAATCAGTTTCGTTGTCGTCACAAAATAGTCTCATTTAGAGAACAGCATGATATTAGAGCTAAAATTTTAGAAAAATCAAACCTTTAATGTGAGCACATCTGTTTATTAGAAAATTAATGTTTTTACATTTTATGTTAATAAAATGTATGTCTTAGAAAACCCTCAAATTTTACTGAGATCGTCCTCGGACTGTATGTAAAATAAATATGACCGAAGCGTTGTACTGTTCATACGCCATCCTCTTAGCCACTATTACAAATGGGAATGCCAAGAGAACATGCTATTCCAGGAATGTTGGATGCGGGCACTGTCTGAGACAACAATAACCCCAGCCAGAAGGTGGCGCCAAACATTCAGCAGATTGAGAAACTGACATCATGAATGAAAAACAACTACAAAGCTTGAAAGATCTTCTGTTTTCTGGGAATGGAAAATTTCTAAGATGCAAGAATCCAAAATCTACCCTTTATTCTCATTTCAGCTCTTTTTCTCTCGTCTGAATGGGGAAAGTGTAAGCCAGTGTATTGTCGCCCTCAAGGGGTTGAAGTGAAAACTGTACCACGTTGTGTTTAGCTGAGCTAAAAATAATCAGGGGGGTTTTCAACCAGGTATGACCGGCTCACGTTCACCGACACAGAAGAAGTGTTACAAAGCCTCGATACGCGGAGAAATTTTCAGAATTTCAGGAAAGAGCATTTTTAGAAAAGAAAAAAAAAAGCGCCTTCACAACTACGAATCTTTCCGTGAAAGTTACCGTATAGACGTAGATGACTTATTCTAGCAGTAATCTAAAATGCATTTCTCCAAATAACGTGCCAAATTTACCACGAAGTTAGTTGAGTATTCGACACACATTGGTTTAATTGAAGCGGAGACTCCCTCCAATGCCTCACCGAGAACTGAACTCGCTCCTGAATGCAGTGATTTGTGTTAAAGATCGTTGTTAAATTTCCATACATCACAGAAGAAAAATTAACATCTATGCGAACTCCCGATAAAGTAAACCTACATTTTAGCCTTCCTTCTCATACACCTCAAAGACTCTTTTGCTCTTGCGACTCTCAGCCATTTTCAACCTGGTGAGAACTGTGAGGCAGAATTAATGGATAATGTCACAGAGCTGCAGATAAACACGTCAGTGCCCATGCAGATTCTCAGGATGATTGACAATTAGAAGAACCAATAGTGTAAATGATCCGCCCAGAAGAAAAAGATCCTCCAAAACAACTGAACATGTGACACATAAGGCTGGATGATGGCCCGAAATTATCTTACCATCCCGCACGGTGGAGAGGATTGTAAAAACAGAATCTGGATCTGGAGATCTGGATCAAAGAGTGGCATCTTGCAGGTCATGATTCAATTCAATTCAATTCAATTTATTTATATAGCGCCATTTCACAACAGATGTCATCTCAAGGCACTTTACAAGAAGAGTTATTACAATACAATGTTTAATTTAGGAATTAAAGAACCACAGAAGACTGTGTCGTGTAATTCTCAGCAATCCCTCACACTAACCAAGCATGAAGCGACAGTGGAGAGGAAAAACTCCCTTTTAACAGGAAGAAACCTCCAGCAGATCCAGGCTCAGCATAAGCGGTCATCTGCCGAGACCGTCTGGAGTTTGGAGATGGCAGCAGAGACACAGAAAGAGCAACAGAACTGATGCTAACCCAGAAGCAAGACGTGGAGAACGTTCCTCCACTGGAATGCCATCTTAGTCAGGGTCGTCAAGCAGGGCGGGTCAGGAGCACCTACTGTAGCAAGAGACTAAGAGAATACAGGTTAGCGCTTGAATTGATAGCACATCATGCAGTTGGGGAGAAGTAGGAGAGAAAGTAGGAACTGACTATAATAATGTCCTCCAACAGCCTAAAGCAGCATAGATGCTAACATTAACCTGTCTCCTAGCTACTAGGAGACCTAGCTACTAACACTCTCTACCTGGCTTACATTAATCTATCTCTACCTAGCTACTCTACCTCTTCCTATATCTTCCTAGCTTTTGACACTCTACCTGACTACTAACATTAACCTGTCTCTTCCTAGCTACCTGTCTAAACTGTCTAACTGTAGGCGTTGTCAAAGAGGAAGGTTTTAAGCCTAGTTTTAAAGATAGACAAGTTGTCTGCTTCACGAACCAACCCTGGGAGCCGGTTCCATAGGAAGGGAGCCTGATAACTGAAAGATCTGCCACCCATTCTACTTTTAGAAATCCTATGAACTACTAGTAGACCTGCAGTCTGAGAGCGAAGTGCTCTGTTTGGAACAATCAGGTATCTTATGTATGATGGAGCTGATTATTAAGAGCTTTATATGTCAGAAGGAGGATCTTGAATTATATTCTAGATTTTACTGGGAGCCAGTGAACGGAAGCTAAAACAGGGGAAATGTGATCTCTGCATAACAACAACTAGATGCAATCTGCTTGTCAGGAAAAAAAAATCTGTTCAGTCCTGCCATGACAAATGTAAATAGGTGCAATTTACTAAATGATAACTTAAACCATTAGCTTTGGTCAGATGAAAGTAAGACTGAGCTTTTCTATAGCAAAAAATAAAATAAAATTACTAAACCGTGTAAGTATGACTGAAAAACACACATCATATCTTTGTGTGTATTTTATGTGTGACATCAGTCTCTCTCTTTAATTAGACCATTGGTGTCAAGATGCAAAAAAGAATAAAACCTTTTTTTAAAGTCCACTGTTAAGTACAGAAGAGGACCTGTGATGCCGTCGGCCTGTTACTTTTCCACAGGTTCTTCTTTTTAGATTGAATGGCAGTGAAAGCTCTTTGAAATACCAGGAAATTTACGATACAAATGTGGGAGAATCTGCCAAAAAAAATGTAAATAAGCTCATCCATCTTCATCCAGTCTTCTGCGGGAAGCTGGTCCAGAAGAGGCCAAATTTTCTCCTATGGTTTGGTTTTCATCATTTGTAACCATGGCAATAAGATTTTACTTTTTTTTTTACAACTGGGAGAAGCTAATTAGCATCTGAGAAGCCCAAATAAATAATACCTGAACCAGAGTGGGACCAAAGAATAGGAGGATGTTCAACCCTGTGTCTTCCATCGATCATAATGGGCTCATATCCCCTACGGTCAGACAAAGATTTTAAAGAGGATGGGTAAAAGCAAATGAGGTGGATTAGCAGTGCTTGCTAATAACTGATGGTGTCATTAACGTCATGTTTTGGTTTTCCCTGTCCAGAAATTGAGCTGTTAGCATCTTTTTACAGTTATGAGACTGTCATGCAGTATACAGCCTTCAGTCAGAAACCTCTTCAGATATGTTGCGAGACTGACTGCTACTGAAGATGCTTCCTGCCTGTAGCATCGTTATCTACAATGACAGAAGATATTTGGAGGACATAAGTTACAACATTTTAATGTCAATTTGGGATAAATAGAGTATTTAACTCTGAAAATACTCGGCATTTACTTTTCAGATAGGAAATTCCTCAGATTTTTTAATTTGTTGAAGACTTTCTACTGAACAATGTTTTTGGTTTAATTAAATAATCATTGCGACGCATTTTAGCTGCAATAAACATGTCGTTCAGCATGAAATTACCAATCCTTACTTCCACAAGAACAGCGAGCCGGCGTCTGCCTCAACATATTGACTGGCACACCCCAATGGATCTGGAGGTTTAAATTTCACGGGCGCCATTCTGTTACCAGCGTGTCATAAACCAAATCCTTGTGCAGTTTTATAATAGCTGTCATAAATTACAAAACGGCTCAGTGTGTCAGGCGGGCAAGGCGGCATGAAAGGGGTATGTACAGTATTTGGTATCATCTGAAAGATGAACTCTGTAAAACAAACATATTTAATATCTTTTCTATTTTAAGTCCACTGACCTTCCCTAACCTGAGAGGCCCAGCTGTAACTGAAGTCAGCAGAGGAGAGGGAAAACTGGAGTTTTGTCTTTCCAGTGACTCTGAATCTGGTAAGCAGGTAAATTAGTGTCGAGGTCAGGATTCTGGCACAGATTTCATATGCAAATAAAAAAATAAACTGCCCTCAGGTCGCCCTGCTGTTAAGGTTCTGTCAAGATAGAGTGAAAGTGGAGAAAAGAGGGTGTGTGCAATGAAATTGAGTCAAACCTAACCAGCCGTCTTAATAAAACAAAAAATAAATAGGTAAAAACAATCAAGATATTTCACATTTATGAATTCTTGAAGAATTGCAGAAAGAGGTCAGCATTAACGTCGTTTGAGTTGTAAATTACCCTTCTGACGATCCTAGGAAGGATAAAGAGTTCAAGACCTTTTTTTAAAGCCCCTTCCTCCACTCCCACTCCACAGTAGTACACTTTGCCCCTTACCTCTCTGTTCCTGTATAAGGAAGGCAGATTGACTGACGGGGCGTTTTGACCGGGGCGTTGATGACAGGAAGACGAATGAATGCAAAAAGAGCCGGAGACATGCCATAGAAGGAAACAGGACCTCATTTAAATCGCATTAAATATAGAAGGCCGCATAGTTTTTCATAGAACTGTGGCATCAAACATGGAGTTATTTTATTTTTTTTTTTTACATTTACTTTGAGATGTTAACCTTTTTTTAATGAATGCAGCTGCATGCAAAGTAAATTTTGACATTTTTTTCAATTAAAGTAGTGAGGTTTTATTAACTCATTACCGATACAGAAAAAGTAATTCTTTTAGCCAAATTGTATTTCTTGAGTAGGAGTTTATGCATGAACGCTGCCACCCTGTGGACAAAAGCAAACATCATCCAATGAATACCGGACGGAGCTGCAAAGACTTGTTATCAGTTTTGAATGTCAATAGAAATTCAACAAAAAATGTCACATGAATGAAAACTTAAACTGTAAAAAAAAAAGTCTCCTTTTTGGATAGTAGTTTATCTGGTCAATAACTTTTGTTTCCTCTTCATTAAGACGTTTTTTTGTTGATTGGATTTATGGTGATGCTGAAAAATTAAAACTCTTTATCTTCAGCTTTCTAGCAGACACTTGAAAGCTTTTAATTGAACTTGATTGCTATCTTTTCTGACTCCCACACCATGATGCTGCCAACACCATGTTTCAGTGTAGGTTTGGTGTTCTCTTTGACGAGGCTCAATGTCTTTACACTTAACATACGTTTGGGAGCAAAGTTTAGTGGTTTTGGGGTTTTTTTCCGACATATTCTCCAAAGAAGGTGTTGGTAAATCTTAACCCATGCTGGTTGAGAACTTATGGAGAACAGGACCAGTTCGTTATTGCAGTTGCTTTACTGACGCTGTGGGCCTCTTGGCAACCTCTCTGACCATCTTTCCGATTTTCTTTTAGTTATTTGCAATCGTTGCAACATTAAATCAATTTATTCATTTATATCCTAACTGTATTTCATGATGTGCATTTTTTTTCTCCGCTCTTGGGAGTACAGCCAGTCAATACCAAAAAAAAACATAATGGTTGTCCTAGATTTGCTGCTTTGCAAGCACCAGACCAATGGTTTGTCAAGCAGGATCATGTGTACGCCTTTAAAAAAATAAAATAAGGGAACACTTAAGGAAGACAATGGAACTCCAAGTAAATCACACTTCTGTGAGATCAAACTGTCCAGTTAATGGGAAACAGACAATTTCACTACTGTTGTGCTAATCAAATAGACAACAGGTGGAAATTATTGGAAAATAGCAAGATAGGCCTAATTAAGGAGTGGTTCTGCAGGTGGTGACCCCAGACCACTTCTCTGTTCCTATGCTTTCTGGCTGATGTTTTTGTCCCTTTTGAAATGCTGCAGGTGCTTTCGCTCTAGTGGTAGCACGAGATGGCGTCTACAACCCACGCAAGTGGCTCAGGTAGTGCGGCTCATCCAGGATGGCACATCAATGCGAGCTGTGTTAAGGTTTGCTGTCTCAGTGCAGTTTCTAGACCATGGAGGCGCTTCCCGGAGACAAGCATGTACATCAGGAGACATGCAGGAGGGCGTACGAGGGCAGCAAAACGTCTACCTTTGTCTATGTGCAAGGAGGAACAGGAGGGGCATTGCCAGAGCACTGCAAAGTTTCAGCAGGACACAAATATGTCTGTCTGCTCATTCGGTCAGAAACGGACTCCAAGAGGGTGGTATCAGGGCCCAAAGATGGGGGTTTTGCTTACAGACTAACACTGAGCAGGACTTTTAGCATTCGCCACTGTTAAAGGACACCACATCAAAGCTGGATCAGCTTGTATTTGTCTAATTTTTCCCCATAAATTTTGAGTGTGACTCCAAATCCATGGGTTGATCAATTTGATTTCCAAACACAACTTCACGGATTTTGTTGTCATCTTAGGTAAAGTACAAAATATTTAATTAGAATATTTCATTAAGAAATAGCATGTTATTTTAGAGTTCCCTAGATTAGCCCAAGATGCATTTTCATTAAAATATTTCAGAATTTTACAAAAATAATTTGGAGTAAAGTTCCATTGAAGAATCTGCGAGCCCTGAACTGGAAATAAGCCGGAGTCCACTGTACAGTGTTTATCCCTTTCCTCATTTCTTACCTTTGTCTTTTTTTATGTTTGTCACACTTAAATGGTTCAGATCAAACATTTAACTGTTGTTGAAAGACAAGGTTTCGGAGATAAAGATTTTTTTTCCTGGCCCAATAGTTTAGGTCTTATTTTTTTGCTCAGCAGTGGTTTCTTCTTGGAACTCAAAGGAGTCGTGACCTCTGACCTTAACTGAAGTGAGTCAGACCATAGGTTCTTTGGATGTTCTTCTGGATTGTTTTGTGACCTATTGGATTAGTCGTTGCTGCAGTCTTAGGTTAATTATGGTCAGCTGGCGGCTCCACGTTTTCACCATCGATGGATCACTGCAGTACCAAAGCTTTCAAACATGTTCCCAAATGATAGAACTCCATTATTATTATTTTGTTGTTCCTGAATTTCTTTGTATCACATCATCATGTCTAGCTTTTTAGGTACTTTTGGTCACCTGATCCAGTCAGCACAAAGCAACTTTTAACTTGTCCTCATCTATGGAGTTCTTTCCATGACCAACAAGGTGGACAAAGAGCCAGTGCCGCACAAAGAGCTACTACTTTCCGCTTTGAGATCAGGAGGCTTACGGAATGGGGATTCTAATTGAGCGTTCACACAGCGCTTTGTGTTCGTTGTTGGAAACAAATTTTCAACGTTTTTCTGCGTTTTAAGGGGCAGACGCGAGCAACAGAGAAGTTCAGGCAGCGGAAGTTTTGACGCTCGTAACGCTCTAGTTGTCATCGTTATCGTTCACTTACCATTATGTCGTGTCGCCCAGCCCTCGAGATGCACGTCATTAGTTTTTATAATTTAGGGACATGTGTGTGATTCAGGACGTAAGACAAAGCGGACCAGAAAATAACATTGAGTTCCAATTATTTTTTCGAACAGGGGACCCATGAGCTGACTGAAAAGGGAGACGACTTTGTGTCTCCATACAGTAGCTCAATAAAGTGAGGTCATCTGCCATCCACTACAAGGCCCTGCCCACAAAAACTACTTTTTGCTCTCAACAAAAAAAAAAAAAGTTTCAGAGCAAAACAATTAAGATGTGGAAACAGAATTTTGTTTTTTAAATACACACAAAAAATGGTTTTATTTGAAATTATGTGTTCAAGGAAAAAAAAACAACATATTTGCAGTTTTGTTTGGTTACAGCTTTTCAAATTTTACTTTTAATGGTATTTTGGTTAGAAATATTTTATTTTAGATTGAGCAATAAAAAAAACTCCATATACTTCCACCTGTCAGGCTGGTCTTATTTAAGAGAGATATTCAAGAACAGGTGGGGCCTCAGTGATATAATACTGTTGGCTTTCTTTCTTAACAAAATTGATTTAAAAACTGCATTTTGTTCTGTCTGACTAATTTCTCTGATCTAAAATATTTAAACTTTGACAAACATTAAAAAAAGAAAAATCTAGAAGGTTGGGGGGCACCCATACCTCTGTAAAACAGATTATTACAAAGAAAGACTTAAAGAAGGAGGACAGGCAGCAGCTCAGATTCTCGGTTTATTGGTCAACTTGATGAAAGACTACAAAACGAATTCACAAAAAATCTCTTTCAAGTAATCAAATCTGTACAAACCTAAACTGTATGGGGTTTTATTTTTTTACAGCTCTGGCTCATATGAATCTGACGAGTCCTTTGTGTTTGCGTGTGTGTGCGTGTTCTTGCTTTGAAATGATGCTGCAACTTCTCGTTTAGAGATAATGAGACGCCACAGCAGACGAGGCAAGATACGCGCACACACAAAGACACACACAAACCTGCGTTTGAGATTTTACAGTACAGAAACGGGGAAAACAATACACGCCTCCCCCCCCCCCGCTCTCGACAAGTATGCGCAGATACCGCAGGCAAGGTTCGGCTGCCAAGAGCGCCGTGACAGAAACCTGCCGCAGTCTCCCAAAACCCTGCGATTTCAGCCTGATTACCGTGGAGACCGACCCTGTGGTTTCAACGTGGCCACTGGAAGAGTGGTCAGAGCAAAGGGGGGGAAAAGTATAAACCTTTCAATAATTTTGCAAAAATGTACATGTGATTTTAATGCTCACCTGCAGAAGAGACATGTTTATAGTCCGCGCACGCACGCACTCACTCACTCAGACAATTCATTACATTAAATGTTTTAAGAAGTTACAGATAAAAAAGGAAGAAAAAAAAAGCCCTGGGTAAAGGTTTGATTTCTGGCTGTTTGGTGAAATAAAGGAGAAGAGAGGTAGAGAGGGCAGGAGGGATGGGCCGCAGGTCGAAAAGCAAACTACTGCTGTCATTTCTTAGCTTTCCTGGGAGGGGTGACAGGGCGCCCGGAGCCCATGCCGCCTCCGCCGCCATAGAACAGCTTCTTGTCTGCGGGTTTCAGGATCTGTTACAGAAAAACAACCAAAAAAAACAACAACAAAAATCAGTGGAGGGAGGAGAAGAAGTAATCCGCAAAAATCCAGGTCATGTTCCCACCTGGAATGAACACATGAGGGTCTCGTCTACGCTCATCATGGCCCCCGCGTTGTCAAACTCCCCGCAGTAGTTCGGGGCTGAAAACAGCGTCACCAGCTGCCTTTTAGCAAAAAACTCATAACCGTCCTCAACCACCTGAGAACACACGGGAGAGGAGAGGTCACAACGAGAAGAAATCACCTTCAACGAGCAAAAAACTAACGTTTGAAAACGACATTTGAAATAAAGAGACCTAAAAATCTCAATCACAAAGCTTATATAAGTTATTCCAGTGAGACGCTCCTTAAGGAAGTTGATTGGTTATCATCGATTCCTAAAAGGGTTTAAAGATTTAACCCTCCAACAATGACGCCTGATAGCGTTCTCCTTCCTGCTGATACACTTTTTTCTAAGAAAGATCACACAAAAGCAAAAACAGTGATATGTAGATGTCTTTCTAAAGGAGGGAGATTATCAATGACATTTTAAACAAATCAGAGACAAAACTAATATCAGAAATATCATGACGGAAATACTAGCAACAGAAAATACAGATTTATCATTTATCTCTGGGAAGGTACAGAATACAATGATATATAGAGCTAAATAAATCAAATTATCTGGATGTTTGTTGAAGAAGCAAAATGTTGCTAGAAAGTAGAAAAAGACAGATAAGAGGTCTAGACCAACTCTCTGCACTGGTTCCAACTTGGTTTTTGTTTTTTTAGATGGACCCAAATGTTCGGCTGAATCATATTTAACATCACAGAATTATATTTATTTTTTTTATTTATTAAATTACTCGCCAATACAGCATCACTGACATAAATAATAAATCTAATGAGCAAAGGTCAGAATCGTATAAGACTGGTAACTGACTGAAAATGTGTTTAAAATGCTTCAATGGGCTGAAATTTGCACTTTAAAAACATCAATAAAATAAATTATAATTATAATCACAGATGGGTAGTGACTAGCTACATTTACTTAGTTACAGTAACTTTGTTTTGGGGGGGATTACTTTTAAGAGTACTTTTGCTATGCCTAACTTTTATTTGAGTATAATAACTATAAAATATCACTACTCTTGAGTCAAATTTCCAGATACCCTACCTACTGTAAGTAAATTCGCTGAATGAAGAGCAAACATATTTGACCATAAATACACCAGACAGACAGAAACCGACAGTTTATCAAAGGAGACCGCCTGTTTCTACACTAGCATTGGTTTTCTACTTTAATCCTCTGTTTTAGGTCAAGTAAATATATAGTAAACATGAGAAGTTGTCACTGGAAGTACAAATTACCTCGTTCTTAGACATAAACCTACTGCAAGTATAGGTATTATATAAAAAAATGGCTTAAAGTATTTCTTCTGTTTGAAACTGGTTATTATGTTATTTACTTGGATCATTATTTTCATTTTAGTCTTAAAAATATAAAGTTATGGGCAAATTCTGGTATATTAGTCTGTCTGATTTCGTCATTTTAAAAATATTAGATCGGATGTTACTCAGTACTCATTTTACCAAATAATTTTTCACTCTTACTAAAGTATATTTTTGGATGGCTACTTTGTACTTTTACTTGGGTAAAAATATGTTGAAGTAGTGCTACTCTTACTTGAGAAAAACTTTTGGGTACTCTACCCACTTTTGATTATAAGTGATAATGTTTTAAGAGCTAAGACATCGTCTGAAGAACTTAAACTGAACATTTCACGACGTCCAACTAATTTCGTTGGTAAAGAAGTGTGTCAGACTTTCTTATCTCTGCTCTTGGGTGTAAAACAATTAGTGGGGATTAAAATAGATGACGCTCCTGGGTTGGTTCCTTTGTGAACACCAGCCAGTAGCGTGTCAAGTAGCGCTTCGCCCAAGGTGTTTCAGCTCATCGACCTGCATTTCGACATACTCTATGACAATGAATCCATGAGTAGGCGGTTTTTCAGTGGATAGTGAACCATGAGTAGATGAGGGTTCTCTGGATATAGCTTTTATTCGTCACCAAAAACCCAAAATCTAGATAGTAAATAAAAATAATAAAGCTGAGATGTTTCTCTGAATCAAAGCTCTTCATGTTTCGACTGATAAATTGAGGGGAAAAAGGACAGAAACACAGAGGCTACACAAATAAACTCACTAAAATCATGAGCAAGCATTAACAGCTTAGAGAGTAGAAATGAGGTTCAGCGTTCTGTCCTATTATTTTTGTTAAAGAACTTCCACCTGCTGCACTTCCTGAAAAACATTTGAAAGTACTCAGTAAGTTTTCTGGGAAGTCAAAGCCGCCAGCTGAAGGTTATCGATAGGAAAAACAGAAGCGCGTTATGATAAAACAAGCTGAAAACCCCTTAAATAAAAGATTCTGTGTGTTATACTCATATGAATGGAAATATTATAACCAAGCGGAAATGACCGACATTTCACCCCAAAGTCCAGCCGATCCGTTTCCGTTTCTGTCTGTAAGTCATCGCACCGACCTGATGGGCTCGACAGATCAGGTCCATGTCGTGTCTGTGCAGGAACTTGGTGACCACGTCTGCGCCGAAGGTGAAGGAGACGCCGCGGTCGTTCTCACCCCAGCCCAGCACGTCCTTGTCCGGGTCGGCCCACAGCAAGTCGCAGAGGAGGCCCTGGTCGGGCACGTCGGTGGGTCGCATGACCCTTCTCACCTGCTCCATGGACTGGAGGTCAGGGGAAAGACCTGGAGAAGAGCCGCAGTTGGTTTTTAAAAAGATTCAGAGCTTTTCCATTTACAGTATGTCAAAGCAGTTCTGTGGTTATACGGGATCAAGGGAGATCTTAAAAATTCATCACATTTACGCAGTTCATGTCATTTTCTGGGGGCGTGTCTCCAACACCCCTGACTGAAATGTTCCGATATTTAAAATGAAAACACGTTCAGAAAGGTTCTCACTTCACCAAGAATCCTCTTTAATTCTTATTTCAGCAAGTAAAATGACTATAACTAGACACTAGCTACAACCTGACATCCCAATAGTTGAATTGTGGGAAAACAGTCAATTACATTTATACAGGTCCTTCTAAAAAAAATTAGCATATTGTGATAGTTAATTATTTTCTTTAATGTACTGATAAACATTAGACTTTTGGATATTCTAGATTCATTACACACAACTGAAGTAGTCCAAGCCTTTTATTGTTTTTATATTGATAATTTAGGCAAAAAAGTTAAGAAAAACCAAAAATTCCTATCTCAAAAAATTAGCATATTTCATCCGACCAATAAAAGATAAGTGTTTTTAACACAAAAAAAGTCAAGCTTCAAATAATTATGTTCAGTTATGCTCTCAATTCTTGGTCGGGAATCCTTTTGCAGAAATGACCGCTTCAATGCGTCGTGGCATGGAGGCAATCAGCCTGCGGCACTGCTGAGGTGTTATGGAGGCCCAGGATGCTTCTAGTGGCCTTAAGCTCATCCAGAGTCTTGCCCATGATTGCAGTTTTGAGTAATGAACAAGGCTGGGAGCTTTTAAAAGCCTCAGGAATATTTTGCAGGTGTTTAGACTTAATTAGTTGATTCAGATGATTAGGTTAATAGCTCGTTTACAGAACCTTTTCATGATATGCAATTTTTTTGAAATAGGAATTTTTGTTTTTTCTTTACTTTTTTGCCAAAATCATCAATATAAAAACAATAAAAGGCTTGGAATGCATCAGTTGTGTGTAATGAATCTAGAATATCCAAAAGTCTAATGTTTACCAGTACATTACAGAAAATAATGAACTTTATGACAATATGCTAATTTTTTTAGAAGGACCTGTATAATGGAGAAACAAAAGAGAAACAAAAGTTTATCAAGCTCTGGTCAAATTGGAAGTAAATATTCTAAACATAAACTGGTACACAATTTATCTTCTTAATTGTCTCTGGAACTATTTAAACGCTACACTCCTATTTAATATATATATAATATATATTTATCAACTATATAAATAGTAAAGTAAAAGTAAAAAAAATGTGTAAAAACAAGGAAAAAAATGGGATATGGAAAGTAAATTGTTTCATGTAAGTTATGTAAGAGAATTTTTGTACTTCACTGAGGGGTTTTATTTTTTATTTTAAAATATTTAAACATGACCAGAGAAAATTGTCATTGTACGTTTAAAAAATAAAGAATTGGAAAAAAAGGAATTAGTCCAATCACCTCCGGATGACAAAGTTCTGCTGAGGTTCTGCTAATGAACAATCATTTGATTCAGATAAGTTAGACCAGAAAAAAGAACTAAAAACATGCAGGGTTTGGACACCATTTGACAAGAAATTGTACATTTCTTCAGAAGGAACGATGGATAAAAATGTGAAAAGATTCATAGTTTCAGCCAGTTTTAAAATTTAAAATAAGTTTCATTTCTGCAAACCCAAAAGAGAAAACAGCTGAATGCATGCCTCTTTGCGCTATTCCAGCAAGCTAAAGCTCCTTCATGTGCTTGCTCTTATGTGACTGAATGCGTGAAGACGGAGGCGGCGTCTACCCTGCAGATCAGCAGTCTGTTTACATATTTTGACTCAAGGCTGCCATTTTGTCTGAACCTTTAAGTCATGTTTAGATCACTGTTATTTCTCCAAACCAGCAAAAATAAAGCCATGGTGAAATACTAAACCTATTCACAGTGGATGTGTTGAGTGATCACCTACAACATTCTACAGATTCGCCACCCTTTTATCGGATTCTTGCAGACGGAACTGCGCTACAAAAAATAAAAATAAAATAAGCCAGCAGGCTCGGAGGAAACGGGGGCATAAATGGAGCCGACTATACGCTTGTTTGACTTGTGATGTTGACAGAAACAACAGAGCAGAAATGAGAGGCGAATCAACGGGGTGGGGAGGATACCTCCATGGCAACAGAAGATCTTCTCGTCAACGATAGCGGCGACGGGCAAACAGTTGAAGCAGTCGGTGAAGGTCTTCCACAGCTTTATGTTGTATCGCCTTTTACCTGAGTGAGAAAAAACGCAGCGGATCAGTCGGCGCTCGGGAAAATTTTTTTAAACAAAAACACATAATTTGACCCGTTCTACACTTTGTTACAGCTGCAAACTACTGTGCAATATATTAATGCCTGGTAAAGAGAAATTGTGAAGTGTTTCACAGATAAAATCTGAAAAGTGTGGCGTGCATTTGCATTCAGCTACTCTTGAGTTTTAAGCTCATAAAACAGAACCAATCCCACCTGTACGTCCGTCTACAGACTGATTTATCTTTTTTTCTCTCGTTCTTCCAGCTGGTTAAACAGCATCTGTGAACCCTGTCGCCGTCTCCTCTACACAAAATAAGTACTTTTCAAGCCTCGTTGCGTATTTTAAACTCGATTTACGTTTGGACTCGCTCTAACCCCTTCCATTGTGTTGGAAGGTGAACCTCTGCAGCTTTATACAGGTTTTCTTCCAGGATCTGCCTGTGGTTGGTTTCCACAGCATGATACTGCCACCATCATGTCTCACAATCACTCTGGAGGGTTTCTCACTACGTTCACTGGACTAAATAGGTTTGATCATGGATAATTCAATTATTCTGGATGGATAACTGGATTTTAGACCACTTTGTCTTGGTTTCTCACATAGCATTCAAATAATACATTCGCTAGGCACGAGTTAGGCAGTGAATTTTCCCATAACTTACACTCATCATAGAAGCCGTATATTCTGTTGATTGAGGCGCACTCGTGGTTTCCTCTCAGCAGAAAAAAGTTTTCTGGGTATTTGATCTTGTAGGCCAACAGGAGGCAGATGGTCTCCAGCGACTGCTTGCCTCGGTCCACATAGTCGCCCAGGAAAAGGTAGTTGCTCTCTGGGGGGAAGCCTCCATATTCAAACAGCCTCAGAAGATCATAGTACTGCCCGTGAACATCGCCTGGGGAGGAGGGAAAGTTTATTCATACAGAGTTAACTCAAAATAGTCATCTAGAGGCCGATACATGGAAACGGATCCGATTGATAAAATCAAATCAATCCAATTATAGACTGTTTCAATGAAGTCCTAGTTATAAAACAAGTTGAAGGGGTAGAAGGTTTTCTATCCAAGATAACGGTGTGACGATTCACTGTTTAATCAATTAATTACAAGTCTAAAATGCGAAATGAGTCATAAGTGTAAAAAAAACAATTCTTTCTTTTACAGTAAGAAAACAAGAGGAAGGTAAAAGTACAGTGTGCCGCCTGGACATTTTAGGAGAGGGACCAGCAGAAAAAGTTAGAGTTTACTCCATTAACAATCCGAATTTGCTCACACCGTCATGTTTACACTGTTCTGTCCCCTTAAAATGTCCGTATGGCACGCAGGATTTGGTGTTCGCGTCATCTAGTTATTAATAATGTTCTTTTGCATCTAAGGAAACCCAGACTTTGCAGCAAGCACGTGGTCACAGCGGAGAGGAACAACGTCTATTTAACTTAACAGGTAGGTTGAGGTTACACACCCCAACTCTGATCAGCTTAATGCTGCCATGTTCCACAGAGAACTTCCTATGCTCTTCCACATACGTGTGGCTTACATCATTGTGTCCACTAAAGCAGGAGTGTCCAAAGTGCGGCCATCTGAATGGTTTTAAGTGGCCTATGACTGTTTTTAACCGTCTTAGGGGGACGTTTCCACAAACAAAACCCTCCCTGCAGTTGTCAGACTCTACAACCAGAACTGCTTCCACACAAACACAATAATGTTTACACCCCTGCTGTAATTTGCACTGTTTAAGTCACTTAATTAGCATTTCTGCTGCTGTTATTTGCACATCTGATTTTCACAGTTTAAATTCCGTTAACTTCTTGGACATAATTATACGCTTATTTTTTAATGCACAACTAAACACTCAAATTCGAATATATTTTTCCGTTTCGAAATTATCCTACTCAGTCAAAAAACACTAACCTGAGTCTATTTCTCTTTTTTCTAAATGCACAGTACTTTGTTTTGTGAATGTATCTTTTATGTACATGTTATTCTTACATATATATGTACATATTTATTTTTAAATACTTTTGTATTTTTTTGTGTAAATCTAAATAGTTGTCTTACCTGCCACTTTCTTACCATTCTAGCTGAATTTCCCCGTTGTGGGACAAACAAGGGATTATTCTAAACGAACAGAAATGTTAGATACAAGTCATTTCTAATTTTTTCAACCAGGTTTCTTCAATCTTTAGCGTTCTGTATTTAACAGAACCAAAAGCAACCAAACAATTGTGCAATATTCTGTTTTGGAATTTTGTGACTTTTTTTTTATTTCCATAACATCCTGCATGTATAATTTTTCATTGGGTGCATAAAAGTAAAAAACAAAGAGACCAGAAACAAACTAAAAAAGAGAGATTGTTGTTGGCTCAACTTTGATCTGTTGCGGGACTAAAAAAAAAAGGCTAAAGGAACAAGCCTGCTGATCCAAATGTTTTAAGCATTAAAACGGAACTGGTTTTAAACCAAAACAAAAATTAAACTCCAAGTTGTCCTGCAGCTGTATTCATCAGTCACGCTGACAATAAAGTGCACTGTAACTTTTAAAGGACAAACAGCAAAGAGGTCAAAGGTGTGATTATGCTGCCTGCATATTTGCACAACAAAGAGCTGGTGGTTCAACACTTTCTCTGGGGGAAGTAAAGCATTCACATTTAACACCAAACATTATTTAAACTGATATCGGATCCTCTGAATCAGTGGAGCTTTAAATGAGAAACTATTAGAAGGTGTGAGCTTAGATTTATAGATGTAATGATTTCTTCAGAGTGCTGCTGGCTCGGTCGCTTTCCCGAACTCAACGCTAGCAACGCTGAATGGTGTCAGCAGCACAAAGACTCAGGAGAACAAGTCCAAGGAGACACTCGCTGCAAAACAACACAGCAGTGGCAAGCAAAGAAAAAAAGAAAACCCTCTGCATGCTTTTAACAAGCGAAGGTAAAAGCAATGCGCTTTATTTTGTCCTGCACTAGTTATCAACCTCTTTAGAGAACTCACAATGAGGCTAAAAGGAGATTTAATGAATACAGAGAGCTACAGCATCTCGAACACTGTGTGAAAACTCGCTTGGAAACGACCCCTGGCCCGCGGGAAAACAACCGAGGCTCACCGCAAATCTTGAGGGGCGCCTCAAGCTCGAGCAGGATTGGCTGGCTGAGGAAGATCTCCCGGGACTTCAGGCAGAGGCCACGGATCTCGTTTTCTGTCAGCTGGACGTTTTTCCCCGGTCTGGATCCTTTCACTTCAGAGAAAAAACACAATCGGAAGGTTCAGTCAAAGTAGAACAACAAAGAATCCTACTCTGTAGAGGTGTAACGATACGTTTTTGGACCGACACGATGCGTATCGATATGAGGCCAAACGATTCGATACAAAGCGATATATACATTTTTTTTAAACAATACGGTTTGATCGCAGGGGTGATGCATTGATACAATCGATGAATCGTTACACTCCTACTACTCTGTCAGCTAATGTGGGATTTTACATACAATTCATCCTAGTATTGATTTAGTAGTTCCTCCAAAAGCAGAACCACAAAAGCTGAGTAAAATGTTTTAAAGTCATTAGACACAGAACATGTTCATTACAGAGTCAAATGCGAACAAATTAAAACAAATCTAACAGAGATTTAAAACATGGTTTCTAACCCTGGAGTGGAAGAAATATTTTACCATCCTGATAACTTTAATTTTAATTAGAGATGGGCCGATCAGCAAGAGATCAGAATCAGCCACAAGAATCTCTTATCAACTGGTCAAATACTAAAAAAGTAGCTCCAAGAACAAAACTTTGTGCTCTATGAAGGCATCAACCAATAGAATGTCTGTAAACACAAGACCTTTTCAGTTTAACGAAGGAAACAGAAAGAGTTTTGATCCTTTTGGAATGATCCAGGGTTAGAATATTTAGAGATGACGGGTCAAACCCAAAGAAACCAGTTTCCTCTCTAAAAAATATTGATATTTTATACAGGATTAAAGGGTATTTTTTTTAAAAACGGTCTAAACCATATCTCTTCAAATTTCTCAATCAATGTTTGTCTTTTTGTTTGGTCTGGAAGTAGAAATATTAGGTCAAAAATTGCTATAAATAAGAGAAGAGCATTGAATGCACATAAAAGATGGATAACAGAAAGTGCTGGTGTGAACCTTTAAATTGAAGATCCAACAAAAAAACTTCATCTTCCCAAGGATTTATTTCAAAACAATTCAAAGACAAACAATGCATTATTTTATATAGGAGAAAATATATTTCTTTCTTCATTTACTACCCAGATTTTTTGCAATTCCCTTAACTATTTAATATTATTTAAAAGTTTAGAAAAAGAGTTTTAATACTGCCAGATTTCTTTGAACATTACCTTCAAGAACTCTGAAAACTAAAAAAATAAAACAACATTCTGATTACTTAAATAGTAAACTCAAGGGTTGAAGCGATAGACAAACCAAATCTATCATCATTTTTTCGTGATCGCTCTTAAAAGCAGAAATATAGCTTTAGTGAGTTATATTTTTACATGTTAAAGAACTAAAAAGTATTATCTAAACTTGGAACAAACAGGCAGTTTTCATAAAAGCTGGTTCGATAAAAGTTAAGCTTAAGTTTTTACAAAATGTCACATTTTCTAAATTATCTTTAGATTTTTTTTATCTACCAAATACTCTTGATTTATTTTTTTCAACTATCTATATTTATTGAAAACAACATCAGCAGATAAGATTTATTAAATCATTTATTAAAAAGGTGCAGTGTCCATCAAATATTATAAATCATTTAAAATCTTAAATACAGGAACTACCGATACTGTTAAATAATAATACATTTTCTGACACTGTTTTTAATGGTGATAGTATCATATCCCAACATGACGTTTTAGATGAAGAAAGAGACCGCTACAAGTAAAAAAATTTAAATTTAAATTAAAAAACAGAATACTGCACTATTCCAACCATTACAAAGGCCTCAGAATAACAGCATATAGACTGAAGAACATTTTTAAAGTTTAATAAAAACCTGAGATCTTTGCTGTAATGCTTATGTTATGCAGGGATAATCTTGCAATTTCTTCCTAATTTTAAAATGGATTCAAAATCTAAATCGACTCTCTAATTTCTAATCAACTAAGGGGATTTAGACATCGTTTGCAGGGTGCTGCATGCTTGATCGATTCTTCCCTATTGTTCTGTGCAGCTGGAAGGATTTTCGCTCCTACATTTCTTACTTTCATACAGTCGTGATGCACAACCCAGACAACAAGGCTGTGTTTTTACAGCTGGGAGCAGCTGATTAGCATTTAAAAAGTTAAAACAACACCTAAACTCTGACCCTAAATCCCAGAAGAGGCTGCACAGATGCTGAAAAGGACCAGATAGCAGAGAGTAAGGGAGGAAATTAAAACAAACAAAAAAATCTCTTAAATCGATTGTAATTGGCAAGGATCAACCCCCTGCTCCAACATCTCTCTTCCCAGCTTTCTAACCATACAGCCGGGTAGTTTTGAAGGCAAAAGCAAAGGAGATGGATTAGCAGTGCAAGCCAACAACTCATGTCTTCCAGTACATGTTACTTTGGAATATCATTTCTGCTGCATAGGAAGTGTGCTGTTATCATATAACAGACTGCCATACAGCAAGAGTGTCTTCAGTCAGAGGCCTCAGTGGCCTGTTGCCACACTGACTGCTGCTGGAGATTCCATCTCATAGCATGCCGATCCACAACGAATCACTAAAGATACTTGGATTACAAGAACGTTTAGTTTCTCTTTGGGATAGATAAAACTATTTTTGAATTTAACCAAATTCAGCTTTTCATTCAAATTCCCACACTTTAGATGATTGAAAAAAAGAGATCGTTTCAGACTGCATTTTAAGGAATACGCGGGCAAACGGGAATAATTGTTTAACAGGCAGATTAAAGCGTTTGTTTTGGCCGAATCTGGGATCACACGTCCATTATCTCCTTCCGCAAAGTGTTAATGTAAGGTTGGGGGACAAAAAAATAACAGCCTGTCTATGATAGAAATAGTGGTGATCAAGTCGAGCTGAAGCTGCACAATTTAAATCTTCAGCGTCGTTTCAAGACGCCAAAGACGACTAACTCGCTAGCTTATCATTGGCGGCTTCCCTGTTCACTAAAATGGCACCTACGTGCAGATAAAGGTATATTTTAGGGCTTACCTTCGAGCAGGCGCTGTATAATGGAGTCGATGTTCAACTTGTCGGCTTCCGCCATTTTATTATCCTATTTTTCGACCTTTAGTAATGGATAGAATAAAGATGCAGTGGCTTAAAGCGGCTGCCGAGTTACCGTTAGCTCAACTCCTTTAATCGGCTGTCGTTAGCCCGCTAGCTCCCTAACCTTGGGGAATAATTGTCAACCTCAAAGTCTGAGGCAGGGAATTGAACTACTGTGAATGTGATGGCTGACATGTGCTGCAAAAATTACAAATTATCATGAATTTATCAGTAAATATCCAAATTAGCTTTTAAACGTCAGAATTTCCCGTGACAACCCCGTTTATGCCGCAGCTACTAGCACCATGCCATCGACAGAAAAAAAGGCTAGAAGAGCGTTAGCTAAAAGCGGCGGAGAGCGGAAGTGGTAATACTGTTTTTGCGCTACGATTGGTTGGTTTACGCATATAGGCGGGATTTAAGGGCGCCCACCTTCTCTCTGATTGGCTATATTTGAAGTACGTCAGCATTTGCTTATCTTAAACTTGCACTGGTGAAAAAAATAGTAATTTCGGTATGTACGGCATACGGTCCTATCACACAATCAAAACAACATTCATGACCAGCTACTTTTTGACGATTTTATAACTTTTAAACAATTAGTGTTGGGCAAGTTACAAAGAAATTGTAATATATTTCACATTACTAGTTAAAATGTCAAAAATGTAATATGTTTGCATTACATAATACTGTCTTAAAAATATAACTGAGTTACACTACTTTAAGTTACTTTTGGCAAAATATTTTAAATATCTAACACGACTTCTAACCACCGTAACTTATCAATTTACATTTTACACAAGTGTCACACCCCAAATACAGTATTTTAAACACTATTTTATCAAAATTAAGCCTCAAGTTCCTTTGCATGCCTTCTATTTCATGGTAATTTTTGTTACATCTAATCAAACAAAGGTGCTGAAAGTGCTCATCACAAAGATGGTTGGCAAAGATGAGACTCTGATGTCTGGTTAGGAAAACAGTGGAAGTAGATGTAGATGGTGGATCTTGTTCTACCGTATCCAACTTAATTTGGTCTGTTGCATTAGTCGGCCAGAAAAACAATTTAAAATACATTTGTAACTTGAGTTACTTAAATTGTAACTAGTAATATATTGCTGTATATTTTGTAAGTAATACATTACATTACTTAGTTACTGAAAAAAGTAATATATTCCTGTAACTCATTACTTTTGTAATGCATTACTCCCAACAATTTCTTGAGATCTAACTTGTAATTATATTAGTTGAAATTGAAATCAAACATGTCTTACATCTTAGCAAAGCAAAAAAATGAATGGTTCCAACAACTGAAACAGAATAAAAAAACAGTTTAAAATCGTCAGAAAATCAATCCAAACTTTGAGTTAATTTCATTAACAAAATATGTTGTTTAATCCATTGGGAAAAAAATGTTTTTGTAACTTATTTCCTTCAACTATCTTCAAAGAGCTGTTGTGGAAAGTGATCCTGTGGGCAGGAAGAATCTCCAGTAGCTGTCTATCTTGCAACAAATCTGAAGAGGTCACTGACTGAAGGCTACTGCGCGTCATGACAAACTTGTGACTGTCAAGATATGCTAACAGCTCAATGTCCAGGCATCGGAGACTATATTCCACAGTAACATGTATTGGATGACACCATGAGTTGTTAGCTCTTTTGATTTTCAATTCAATTCCAAAAATATTTTATTGATCCCGGGTAGAAATTAAGTGTTTGTAGTAGCTCATACTATTCAATTCTTCAAGGAGTAGTTGTAAAGAATCCTCCCAGTAAAGATAATCTGTTATTGTAGGATTGTCTCATGAGGAGGGAGTTCAGAGTTGTCCGTAGTTTTCTTGATTCAATGAAGAACCCTTCTTTGCATCATAATCTCCATAGGTTCAACGGTCGTCCCCAGAAAAGAACCGGCCCTCTCTGACTCTGGATCTGTTACCTCAGATTAGGTCGATCAGATTACAATCTCCATAACAGACTTTTAGAAGATCTGCAGCAGCTTGCTGCAAATGTTGAAGGACCTCAGCTTCCTCCTGAAGTCCAGTCTGCTCTGTCTCTTCTTGTAGACGGCTTTACTGTTCAGTCTCCAGTCGATCCTGTGGTCCAGGTGAACTCTGCGGTATTTATACTCTTCTACAACCCCCACTTCTTCTCCCAAAACGGAACCAGTGTTTGTCTTCACTCTTTGTGGTGGACAAATTTAGTGTTATGATTTATTCGTACTTTGTAATCAACTGTGACGCATTTTTACTTAATGTTGTAGTATTAGTTTTAATGTTTAGTCTTATTGAGTGACGCCTTTACCCAAGTCATGGTCAGAGAGTTTAATAATGATAGTCCACATCCTGCGTTACCATGGAGATGGCTCTTCGACCGGGCATCCTTAACCCTTCATAGTCCCTCAAATAAATGCTACACTTGGGATCCTCGGCACAAAAAAATGTCCAAGGAAAAAAAAGTGCAAATAAAGTCATATAATATTTAATTACTCTTCTTTCACAATATTCACAATTATTATGAGACCAAGCATGGACACCAGTGTATGACATCTCTAAAAAACGCTCAAACCATATTTTTTAGAAATACATATTGCATTGTGAATTCAGAGCCCATAGGATCCCAAAAATGTGAATAATTTAAATTTATCTTTATTCAATGCCCCGGCATTTATTAAGAAATCCATTATTCAGGTGAAAAAAAGTCAAAACTACAATTTCAGTTTATGATGGCTGCAGAAACACTGGTGTGTAATTTTTTTTTTAAATGGGGATATTAAGGTCTGTTAGAAAAATGTTGTTTGAATGGGAGTCAATGGCACAAAAAAATGTCCGAGGGACCTTTATGTTACTGTGATGAATATACAATGTTTTAAATCTAGTATGAGAAAAAATATATATATTTCTGTTAAACTCCTCCAAAAATGCACATCTTCGGAAAAAATTGTAAGAAATGCATTAGCACAACAACAGTTATTCTAAAAATGACACCCGCCAGCGCAAAAAAAAACGCCTCAGGGACTATTAAGGGTTAAATGTCTACAAAGTTCACAGCTTCCTAATCAAAGAGAAAGGCGCCACTAAGTCTCTGATTTACACCTTGAGAGTTGTACTTTATCGAGTAGAATAGATAGACCAAGGTTGCTAGAAATAAAATAAGCTTGTTGTTGGAAGACCGAGACAGGTCGGTATTTTGCATTTTAATGTGATGTGATACTGTCCTCTTGTATGATAAATTCAAATCATATTAAAACCTCAAAAACGTTTAAAGGACTCTCTCTCATTTTATTAAGAATCTAAAATCTGCCACACTCTTTCTTCTGAAATCTACAATCATCTCATTTGTTTTGCTCACATTCAACGTAAGACTATTGCTTCCACACAACAGCCACAAAACGCACCAACTGCTCCATGAATTCAGTATGCTCTGTGTATCTCTGCTACACCAGATAACTGCAGCGTCATCTGAGTATTTCTGTGGCTGAGAGGACTCTGACTTATACTGGAAGTCTGAGGTACACAGAGAGAAAAGGAATGGTGGGAGTACAGTGCCCTGTGGTGCTCCTGTGCTGCTGCAAAATTGCAATAATATTACTAAGAATGACCAAAAGGCTCAATAATGGCTTTATCAAGCTTGTTGCCACGAATGCCACAATATTCATACCTCATCAAGCCGTAAAAGTTGATTCAAAGGACATATTGTACCTGCAATATCATTATAATATCCCACCAAAGGGTGTCTTTGAAAAAGATTTTCAGAAGTTTTTTGTCAAAGTAAATCAGGCTAAATTGTGTTAAATGAACAAGAGAAAACAAAAATTCAGCTTTTAGCATGTCATACAGCGACGGTCTTCAGACAGAAGCTTTACCATCAAGACAACTCTTTGAAGATACTTGGATTATACCACCTTTGGAATAAATAAAGTATTTTTTCTTGTGAATTGAATTGTAGTCAAAATACTCCGAAAAGTACATGTTTTTCCAAAAAGTAACTCAAGTAAATGTAACTATATTTTCAATACCTATTCACATTTTCCGAAAGAGTGGAGAAGGTTCCAGGGGAAAAAATGGCAGAACATTAAGATTCCTGTTCTAAGCATGTGTGATTATTATGTGATAAATTGACTTGCCGTAATAAACGCCCACGGAAGTGACATCAATGGAAAACGTATTTTCTCGTGACGTAATGCCTCAGCGTCTGGCAACACGAACCGAATGATTCATTCTAAAGTTAAGATATGGCTTCTGCTTAGTTTGCGCTGTTATTAGTATAAACATGCATCTAACTTGGTTGAAGTCGAACCTCTGTAGTTTAGGCTAACACTCCTGTTTATATTTCACCGCCGATCCACCATGAAGTTGCTCAATAAAGATATTGAAAAAGATAATGCCGGGTGAGTGCTAATGTTAGCGAGCTAACAAAAAAATAAATAAAATTAAAAAAATGGGATAAAGAAGCATGTTATTTGGTAAACGTCAGCGGAGACGTATACCAGCATACTTAAACTGCATTCATTTGTATACATTATATAAAAATAAAAACCTTACTAAGGTGTGCCGAGATATCTGTGTAGATTAAACGTTTTTATGACTAAGCATAAAAAGATTAAACAGCAACATTTGTGTTATCATTTATGGATGGCGTAACTGTTTTATCAGCATGTAACGTTTAGAGGGGTTGGAGCTTTCTCATTCCTCCAAATAATTTTAGTTTTTTGCCAATTAACATCACTATCACTGTTTTCGTATTTTATGCGACTGTGAAACACTTTGAATTGCCTTGTGTATGAATTGTGCTCTACAAATAAACTTGCCTTGCCTATTGACTGTATGTTCGCCCTTTCTCAGTCAGGTGACTCTGGTGCCAGAGGAGGCGGAGGACATGTGGCACACCTACAACCTGCTCCAAGTAGGGGACAGCTTGAGAGCCTCAACCATCAGGTAAACATTAACCTCCTAATCAGGATGAGAGACGATGCTTTGTAGCTTGTTGCCCAGGTTTGAACCAACCATTATTACACTTGACTGTGGAGGGGATCCCACGCTTTCACAGGGAGAACATGCAAACTCCACCCAGAAACCCTCCTGGCCGAGAGTCTAACCCAGGACTTTCTTCCGGCAAGGCAACGGTGCTACAGAAGGGCTTCATTATATATCACAAACGTATGATTCGTGAGCTGATTGGATTGTAACTTGTTAATATTTATGTAGCGCGCGTTCAGACACTGTCTATCTTAGCAGAACAAGTTTTAAAAGCTTTTTCTTTTTAGCAGATATTACGTTCATTTACTCACACAGACAAGTTTGTAGCTACTTGGAGCTGTTCAGGATTACTTTATATTGAGTCGTGATCAGCGTATATCCATATAATGGGAGTCAATCAGGGCAGGAGTTCGTTGCCTGTAATAAGGCATTATCTGCACCAAAACACCCTCACTTAGCTATGTTGTGTTATGAATGGTTAGTGAACCCCAGAGAGTTCAGAACGTCTCAGAGATGCTAAGATATTAGCGTCTTGGGTTTTAAGTGGATTT